>OW028752.1:20146349-20746349 GCA_932294355.1 Aporophyla lueneburgensis
TGGAAGCAAAAGGTTTAAACTTCAGCATTATGCTTAGGTTCCCCTTGCGGGTTTCTAAGCGCTGGTTTTCAGCCTAAACCTTTGGCTCCTGTTTATAAAAATAAGTTAAATTTAGTCATTAAAATTATAAGCTAAATGAAAATTACAAAATAATCATACATCTATATATTTAAAATTCAAAGTCCCGAGTGACTGACTGACTGATATATCAACGCACAGCCTAAACCGCTAGTCGTAGAGACATGGAATTTGGAGGGTGTGTTCTTTGTGAGAAGTAGATATCCACTTAGAAAGGGTTTTTTGAAATCCCATTCCTAGGAGGGTGAAATAGGGAGTTGAAATGGTGATTTTTCGACATCCACGCGGGCGAAGCCGCGGGCAGAAGCTAATTGATAATAAATTGATTTACAATATAAAACTTTACACCCTATGACTCATACCTCCAAGGGCTAGACTAGTAGCCGACCATTGTTGAGAAAGGGCTAGGCAGATAATGATGAGCTATTATGTATTCTGTGCTGGTATTTAATTTCCTGTGTGTCAAATTATATGAAAATCCATTCGTACTAAGAAAGACGCAACAAAAGAAGCAAACAACAAAGAACAAACAAACAAGCAATTAAGTTACAAACATGCAACATTTTCGCAAATTATTTCGGTCATTATATTTCCATTTGATTATAGAGAGAGAGTGCACCGGTGTTTGTACATCGGTACTTTTGTGTACCTATGGAGCAACTACTGACCCAGTGGTTTTGTCCCCGAGTTACGAATTATATGGTCATGGTTTAAAACCCAGGCAGACGCTTTCATCATTATCATCATCGTTCCAGCCGAAAGATGTCCACTGCTGGACATAGGCCTCCCCCAATTTGGGGGGCCTTGCCATAATTGCCACGCTTGGCAGGCTGGTTGTCGATCGCAGTATGGTGGGAAAATGCATAGAAAACGCTGCTGCTCACTCTTTAGAAAGTCCCTTAATCGTCTCTTACTACACCCACGGGAAGAAATGTGAGGGTGCTATTCTTCACGTCCGGCACCACACGTAAGTAGGCACTTGTGTTATTTACTTTGTGTTAATCATTTCACCACTACTGCTCTCAAAATATTTAAAGAAAACATTGTGAGGTAACCGGCATATCCTAGAATCAAATAAAACCGGCCAAGTGCGAGTCGGACTCGCGCACCGAGGGTTCCGTACAAATCTGTAGGTATAAATGTTTTTTTTTTAATTTTTATATTTCAGTTGATTGAATGTAAGGTAAACTGCGGTTAACGATTTATGACGTTTTAAAAAAAACTACTCACTCGATCTCGTTCAAACGAATTTTCGGTGGTAGTTTACATAGTAACGTACATCATATATTTTTTTTAGTTTTATCATTCTCTTATTTTAGAAGTTACGGGGGGGGGGGACACTCATTTTACCACTTTGGAAGTGTCTCTCGCGCAAACTATTCAGTTTAGAAAAAAATGATATTAGAAACCTCATTACCATTTTTGAAGACCTATTCATAGATACCACACACGTATGGGTTTGATGAAAAAAAAATTTTGAGTTTCTGTTCTATGTATGGGGAACCACAAAATTTATTGTTTTTTTTCTATTTTAGTGTGAAAATCTTAATGCAGTTCATACAATACATCTACTTACCAAGTTTCAACAGCATAGCTCTTATAGTTTCGGAAAAAAGTGGCTGTGACATACGGACGGATGGACAGACAGACAGACAGACAGACATGACGAATCTATAAGGGTTCCGTTTTTTGCCATTTGGCAACGGAACCCTAAAAACTTGTAGATGTGACACCTACCAACCCCCACTGGGCCCGCGTGGTAGTTTACGGCCCGTTCTCTCTCTCCGAGAGGAGACTTGTGTCCCAGCAATGGGAACAATATAGGCTGATTATGATGACATTTATGTATTACTAGCTTTTGCCAGCGGTTTCGCCCGCGTGGAGGTCGGAAGTTATCCCGTGGGAACATACTACCGGTATAAAAAGTAACCTATGTCCTTTCTGAGGCTCTAAACTATCTGTGTACCAAATTTCATTTAAATCGGTTCAGTAGTTTTAGCAGGAAAGCGAGACAGACAGACAGACAGAGTTACTTTTGCATTTATAATATTATAGTGTGGATTAGTGTGAAAGTGTGGACAGTGTGGATTTAAATCGCCCTTAAGATTGGCCGCCCCCACTGAAATTAAGTCGCGAGGATAATTATTTAATTTGGACAAATATAAGTGTAGCCGCAATTTTTTTGAGTAATGTATTACGTAGGTTGCGGCTTGAGGAGGAGTAACGTCAGAAAAAGCAAGTGCCTTTTGTGTGACGAGTCATAACCTTTTTTTGTGATACATATTAAGGATAAATAATAGTAATTGGATTTATCTTGTCATGTGAAAAACACTATTGTTTGGTTATCGTTTCAGAATTATTATTTCACATCATGTGTGACAAACATGTCTAAACCTAATCATGTTATACCCATCTTGCATAAATGTCTTTTCTTGTATGTATGACAAATGTTTAAGTTACCTATGGTATGAAAAGTCTTAGGTTTTTAGAGTTCTGTAATGAACTGGACATGGCAGAACTATAATGGTGGTAACTATTATAGTTCCACCTTTTCCACACATCTACCCGGAGGTTAGCTCTGAAACTCTTAAGTAGAAGAGAGCTGTAACTTGGCATGAATATAGCTAAATCCAGCCAACCAAAAAAAAAACATCATAATAAACGAAGTTAAAAAGAAAGCTATCACAGCTAAGAAAACTTTACAAGTTATCGAGTAGCAGACGAACAACTTACATTTGCAATTGGAAAGTTAAGTAGAACATGTTTTTCAAAAACAATGTAAAGTTTGTTCTAGGGATAAATTCATCCCAGTTCCGAAATCCTAAACCTTCATAGTGCGTGGTCCAATACGCAATTAGACGGTTTTAAAATAAGATTATTTGCAACAATATCAAAGAAGCAATATCACAAACAACACTGACAGCTTTCTGATCTAAAATAAGTCAAACGAAACGTTTACGCACGCTGTTCCACGTGCTTTTGAACCGAAAACAATTATGTTAATGATTCTAACAAGAATTAGGTTTTATTATTCCCTTTATAGCCTTTTTAACTGACTTCAAAAAAAAGGAGGAGGTTATCAAATGGGAGGAACAATGGGAGGTTATCGAATAAAATTTCAAATTTACGTCGGATTTAAATTAAAGTAACAATAAATAATAATTGCACATATGAACAAAACAATACAAAAAAGCCTTTATAAATAGAGGTCAGTGTGTTTGATGACATTAGGCTGAGTAGGTACAAAAATGCCCTGCTACAAAAATCTTCTTATAACCTACCCATTTTCGGGACTAATATGGTTGCGACAAAATTAATATTGTTGTTTTATATGTTTCTGGTACTTACCTAAAAATGAAGAAAAATTTATTAGGAGAAATCCAAGTTTTTTTTAAAGTAATAAATTAATACCTTTCGAGACTTTTTAAGATTCCAGATTTCGACAATTTTTCTCAGTGGTAGTCAGTTAGGAAATACCGGTACAGCTAGCATCTAAAAAAAAACAACGTAATTTTCTTTATGTTTATTTAATGTTCCCTTTTTAAAGTACAATTTAGGGTGTACCACCCTGGTCCAGGCCTTGAATTTTCATCTTTTTATAATTTCAAGGAGTACAAAAGTACTTCTCGGTGGCCACCATAGAATTTCCTTAGTTTTCCACTGTGCAGGAACGAATGTTAGATCGACAACACCTCTCTCTATAGTCTGAACTATTTTGAAAGTCTCGTTCTGTAAAACCAAGAAAAATATACTTATTATAATAGAAGTATCAGTTTCTTAATGACAACATTATCTATACAGTTTTTGAGGAAAAAAAACAAAAGATACAAAAACACATTAAATACCTAAACTTAACGTAACATAATGCTATTTCATGTGGAAGTAATTAAATTATTAGACTACTTATACCGACTAATTTATAGGTATTTTGTCATACCTATAAATATTTTTCTGGCCATATTGAATAAATCAATAACTTATGTATTATACATATAATTAAATTATAATCTCAGCTACTTAAATAACAATTTTAATTAAGTACTTATCGTCGAATAACAACTAAAAAAGGGAACAAAATGGCTTTAAAAGAACCACGGCGGAACCCTAAAAGCTTGGATCCATAAAGGTACTTATATAGGTAACTGACGCAAATGTGAACCAATACTACTCTCCTAATCGATCCATGTCTGATTTGTATTTCACAAGTGCTAAACTATTTTACTCTTGGCTGAATTACAGGCCACATGTGAACACCTGTACAGACCTTAGCATTAAATTGAGATTAAAACTGTTCACTTGCCATCCGCCACATTCACTGCGTTACTTTGTATTATTATAAAATTTATCTTTTAATTTTTGTTTATTTTAGAGGATATCAATTGTAAATATGGATTCAAAAATAATAACACGAAAACAGTTTTTTTTTTGGTTACTTTGTAAAAAAACGAACATATTAATTTTATTTTCATTCTAATTTTGTTGCTTTTCTTTTAGTATTTAGTGGTATTCCGAAGGCGCGTGAAAATTTTGAACTAAATATGTATGGTATTTGACAGTAAAGTTACCTTCCCAATAAGATTTCAAATATAATAGGAGGAAATCGATGTTTTACTTACCTTCAATTTTATGTATGTATATTCTCACAAATGGCACCTGAGATCTTGCACACAACGATACACTTCATGTTTTACAATTTGACAGTTCATATCAAAGAAAAATAAATAATTTAAGTTACTGCATTCCACAATTTCGCTCAGTGTGTAATTTTAACTGTATAAAAGTACACACAATGTACACATTCGTCTTCCTTGCTGTATAATAAGTAACACGTGCCTCATTAATCAGGCAATATGCAGCTCTTTAGGTGACTGTTACACACATAAATGCTACTATAATGTTGTTATAATGCAATTATTTGTCAATTGGATTTCTTATACAGCCATGTGCTCAATAATTTGTGCCCAAATTAGAGTTATATCCTCTGAGGATGCGCTGTCTACGCTATTATTCAGCAACTAATGCATTCACTGTGCACTGTTAAAATGCTGTTATACAGCACTTTTGTGCTACTTGGGATTTTTGACTTTGTAGTGTTTTTTTTTTAAGGAAGTCGGTTGTTATTTTTTTGTAAAAAGTTTTTTTCCAACTATTTTAGAGTCGGCTTCCAGTTTAGCCGGGTGCAGCTGAATATCAGTATTTAAATTTAACATGAACCGACTGCCTAAATAACCTTCGCAACTCCATTACTGGGTGACGCTGTCGTAATTACAGAACCACTATAGTGCCGGCGTACTCTAAGCGATCAGACAGTTAATCATTTCATCACGATAGCAATTCAACGTCCAAGGTCAGACATCGAAGAGTTCCCACGAATCAAATCTGATTTTTTTTCTGATGTCTACCGATAAACCATCCTAACTGCGATATTCTTCGTTTTCGAGATGAACCCCAAAGCTGACAACAGATCTCTGGACTTACAGTTATCGCTGAGAGTTTTCGCCCGAAGCACTGTAACAGTGCAATCTGTTTTCTTTTTTTTTGTTGGGAAATCATCGAATGGCGTCTCCCGCTCTGGGCGGAGCAGGAGGGCGTGTCAGACTTTTACTGACTGAAACCCATCCATGTTCCTTCAGTTGCCTGTACAGCCACGGTACCTCTTTCAAACAAATCCGTAACCCTAGCAGGCATCGATCCTCGCGGATCCCTTCAATGTGTGCTGACATCTCTTTGAGGCGCACGTGGAACACAACGCGCCGTCGAACCGGGCCTGGTCCTTACCGGGCGGCGAGCTACCCATTGTTCGCCACCCGCAAACCCGCGCTTCCGGTGGCCGGAAGCCCGCAATGGACTCCCGACACCCGGTGCTCCCGGTGCTCCCTCACGCGTTCCGCCTATTTACGGCCTACTCCCTAGTAGGCCGTAAATTACCACGCGGGCCCAGTGCGGGTTGGTAGACGTCAAATGTCTTCGATTTTTTTCGGTTCTAGTCTAGTTCTATTTTATCCTTCACCGTTTTGAGAGCAGTGGTGATGAAATTATTTACTCAAGGCAAAGCGCTTGCCTGGGTTCGAACCCACGACCTACAACTCATAAGTCGGGGCCGAAACCACAGGGCCACCACTGCTCTGATGATTCTTACGTCATTTGATTTATAAAAAAAAAAACTAAATTATGAAAAGGAAAAAAAATGAAATTCGACGAATTATGTCAAACGGGGTATCACTGAATAGGTCTTTAAATTTCATTTTTAGGTTTCCCAACATTTTTAATTTTGAATGACTTATTTTATTATTGTTTACTGTTTTATTCAAGATTTCGGAATAATTCGAGTAGTTTCTGATTTAAAAGGAAACATAATTTGCTTTTATTCAGAAAAGAGCTACAAAAATGATAAACAGACGCCAGCGCATCAGGGTACCCGAAACTGTCAAATTTTCCCAATCAATTTTGAACCTAAAGCGTTAAAGTTGAAAACGTATTAAAGAAATTTGATAGATTTTAGTAGCTTCGAGTGCTAGCGTCTGTACCTAACTAAAATTTAACGTAATAAGAGTATTTTAGAGTTTTTTGCCCAAAAGGAACCTACAGTACTTTAAAATAGGTGATTAGCTTTATCTTTCTAACTAACCGACTCCTTGACAATTCTAAAGTGCCTGTGAATGGTTTTAATTGAAATAAATCCATTACGTTCACGATTTAATTACAAACATTTTCTCAGTTTCAAACTTGACGAAAGTAAAATGATTACAATTTTGTAACGTAGACAAAGTTGAGGATTCTGTGTATCTGCGAAGCTTGTCTATCCGTAACACAAGTGTGCAAACAACTACTCCTAAATCCGGAACAACGAATTTAGAGGACAAAGTTTAATTCAAGAGGGACCCGTGGCAAGTCCAGCATTAATTGCTTGCTCTTGTGGGGCACTCACTCCGAGCTTGGTAGGATTTAGGTATTACGGAAACATAGCCGTCAAATCAAATAATGTATTTGTTTGGTTTTTAAACGTTGGTAAATATATATTTTTTAATACTTTATTAGTAAGAACAATATTTTTAGTAATTAATTACGATGTAGCCGAAAAGGCTAATAAGCAATTTAACTCTAACTTAATACGTAATAGATTATGATTAAACTAAGAATAGTGTCCAATTGCACTTATATACAAGTCCGTAACACTTTCTTAAAGTCTAATACAATTTTTAAACACTATGTTCATGTGTTATATGTATAGCACAATACTGTTACTATTTTAACTCACTTTGAACACTACACTAATTCAAAAGGTTTAGTTCTTTTTAGCCTTCGCACTAAGTCTGTGTTGTCTAGCAGCCGGATTGCCTCAACATTCACGTGTCGGTGAAGTCTGTTTTCGTGGGCTTCAGCAAATTTTTGGATAATGGTGGTGACGAATTCCATTTTTAGGTCACGGTGAAGGTCGTCATTTCTTATGTACCAGGGTGTATTGACAGCATCCCTAAGTACTTTATTTTGGAATTGTTGGATTATTTTGACGTCGCTTTGTTTAGTACAGCCCCAAAGTTGGATACCATACGTCTATATTGGCATCAGAATATGCTTGTATAGGGTTATTTTATTATGTAATGATAGACAGGATTTCCTTCCGAGTAACCAATACATACTTTTATAACGTATATCGAGCTCCTGTCTTTTCTTTTTGACATGAGCTTTCCAACGCAGCTTGACGTCGAGAGTTATGCAAAGGTATTTGGCTGTATTAGCATAAGGCACTTGCTTGCCATTTACGTAGATTGGATATGGTAAATAAATTGACGCATAGGTATTTTCATAATTGTTGTCAAACTTAGCTAGTATCTAGTCATAAGTAATTACCCCGTCGTCATTTCTGAGCAATGGTGGCCCAGTAACTACCCCGAAGTACGAATCGGTAGTCGTGGGTTCGAACCCAGGTATTATAATATAATTTATAATGCCTGTGTTATTATTATTGCATCACTGCTGTTCTCAAAAGGCGAGGAAATATATCGTGAGAAAACTGGAATGTTCTAGAACCAAAAAAGACATTACCAACCCACACTGAGCCCTCGTGGTATTTTTTTATTTTTTATTTCAAAATCAAAATCAAAAGTCATTTATTCAAACTAGGCTGAGAGTCAGCACTTTTTGAACGTCAAAGTTACAAAAGACAGTCCCCCCAAAACGCCCACCCTTCGACACTTCCTAGTGCTGTAGCTGGGAAGAAGAAGTGGCGGAACAAACTCCCCAGCAGCACAGCTGTCTGTTAAGTTAGAAGAACTTGATTCTATACAATATTGTGTAAGTAATTAATATTATAAAACAAAACATACACTATTCGCCATATGTCAGCTAGCACACGCCAATATACCAACAAAAAAATTGAAAACTAAAGTCAAGCTGAAATAATAAAACAAAAACGTAAACAAAACTTAAAAACTAAATAAAGCCTCCAGGCATAAAGGGCGTGCCCGCTTACATGTTCAACGATGCAAAATGATCCATTTACATACATTGATGCATATAGCTAAGTTGAAGTTACAATAATTAAACTAGCACCTCCGGAGTAGAATAAAATAACAGTTAATACAAATAACAATAACAAAAACCATGGTCAGCAAGACGACCAGTCACCACAAGCAGCACCCGTTCACGAGCATAACGCAAAGGTCAGCCATTACCCCCCTCGCCATATTTGAGGGAAGGTGGTAACCCGACCCCCGACGCTACCGCAAGCAGTGACATCTATGGGAGCATGACGAACTTGCTGCTGGTTGGTCAGGCAAGAATATTATGAACAGCTGACGAGGTCGCTAGCTAACTACATGTTGCAATACAACTCATTTAAAATCATTGTAATGTCCACAATAAATGAAATTAAAAGAAAATAAAAATAAATAAATAAATTAACAAAATCTGTTAAATAAAAAAAATAAATACAAAACAATTATTTGAACTACCCGTATAAACTGTCAGTAGGAAAGCTAATTCTGGATTGAAAGAACATAAACATTGTCTTGAGTTAATCACAGCGACCAACTATTCTTATCGTTTAAGTAGTCATTGATAGAATAATATGCCTTTGAACAAAGGTTGGATTTTACTTTAGCTTTAAACTCATTAAACTGCAAATCTAGTAAAGCAGAGGGAAGCTTGTTATAAAAGGTAATACCAAGACCAACAAAAGAATTATGAACCTTATGAAGCCGGTGAAAGGGAGCACGTAGTTTGTCCTTATTTCTAGTATTAATATTATGAATATCACTGTTTTTAGTGTACAGGTGTATATTTTGCCTAATATATAAGATGTTGGCGATGCCACCGTAAGAATACCAATATCTTTAAAAAAATCTCTCAGAGAAACCCTAGCACCTAGTTGGTAAATCGCTCGAACAGCTCGTTTTTGAAGAACAAAAATATTTTGAATGTCCGCGGCTTTGCCCCACAGCAGAATGCCGTAGGACATTATGCTATGAAAATAACTAAAATAGACTAATCGAGCTGTATCAACGTCCGTATACTGTCTAACTTTCCTTACTGCGTAGGCGGCCGAACTGAGCCTTCCCGCTAGGCTTGATATATGTGATCCCCACTGAAGTTTGGAGTCTACTGTTATGCCCAGAAAAACCGCCGAGTGTACAGTTTCAAGCACCTCATTATCTAAAACGACATTGGGTCCCAGATTCCTAACATTCGGTAAGGCGAACTTTATACATTTCGTTTTCTTAGCATTGAGAACTAGGTTATTTGTGGTAAACCATTCCGTAGCCATTGAGAGCGCACTATTTACGTCGTCAAAATCTTGTCTATTTCTGTCTACTTTAAAGATAAGTGAGGTATCATCAGCAAATAGTACAATGTCACAAATATTCTTTAAATAAAATGGTAAGTCATTAATATACACTAAGAATAAGAATGGACCCAGTATTGATCCTTGAGGTACACCTAACTGAACTAGTAGCCCGGAAGATTTTACACCATTGATATCTACACATTGGTGCCTATTTTGCAAATAAGAACTTATGACACTGAGAGCTTCGTTTTGAACACCGTAATGGCGTAGTTTACGCAAAAGTGTGTCACGGTGAACGCAATCAAAAGCTTTGGAGAGATCACAGAAAACTCCGATAGCATTTTGCGAGTTCTCCCATGCGTTGAAAATATGTTTCAGCAGAGCCACACCCGCATCTGTTGTCGAACGACCTTTTGTAAAGCCATATTGCTCATTATGAAGGATGCTATTTAAATTAAAATGTCTTAGCAACTGCTTGAGTATTAACTTTTCAAATATTTTACTAAATGCAGGTAAGATAGAAATTGCCAACGTTATTTTTATTACCTGTTTTAAATAATGGTATGACTTTACTGCTCTTCATGAGGTCAGGAAAAGATCCCAAATCAACACATTTATTAAAAGTTACAGCCAGATAGGGGGCTACGATATCTATTATATTACTTAACAGTTTAACAGAGATGCCCAAGTAATCACCAGTGTTTTTTGACTTGAGTGTGTTAAAAATATTAATCACATCGCGAGGCGTTACATGTTCGAAACTAAATAAGCGACTACATCCGGGCACACTAGTATGCAAAAGGTTTTCAGCTTTAGACGGGGACGAATTTAAGGAGCAGGTCGTAGTTAAAGGTATGTTGGCAAGATTTATTTATTGGTCTATCTATAAATTACAGCCCATTTCCTCTTGAAGATAGGAGGCCTGTATCCCAGCAGTGGGAACAGTTGCTAATAATTAAGTTTATAAAGCACAAAACTATCAAGATTGAAAAAAGAAACATAGCTGAATAATTAACTTTAATAATGTAGTAGCAATTAGCTTCATTAGCATTATATTTTCTAAGTTTCTTTGATCTTCGTGACTTTAATTATTTCTTCAAGATTCAAGCTCTTCATTTTCACTTTATTATTTTCAGTTCTTTGTACTATTCTAGTTAAAAGGCAGCATTCTATGATAATTTTACTCTTTTCACCTGTTCGTCTAATACAAAATGAGTAATAAATATATATTTCAGATCTAAATACCAGTCGACAGCGACTTGGACGAATTTCTCGACGCCATATTTTAATTTGTAAAAATCACAGTAGTCAATTTTAACGTGATTGATACACATTGATGAGCAAATTGATCGTCTTCTAGATGCAATAAAAAAAATCCATTGTTAGTTTCGTGTGGAGAAAAATGGGCAAGAAATTCCATCTTTTTACACGCTTTATATTAGCTTCACTTGTATGTTTGTTTGTATGTTTGTTTGTAACCGACTCATTATAGCGCGATTTTGACCCACTTTAAACGACCAGATTTCATTAAAACTTTGCACACCTGTGTGTAACAATGCAATAATTTCATAAACGCTGACATACGTCTCAAAATTCGAAACACCTTAAAAAATAAATAATAGTTAAAAAAAAAAAACTAATAAACACGCTTCCATAGAAAACCAAACTAAAAAAAGTAGAAAATAATGGAAAAAGGCGTGGGGTTCCTGATATCAATAAAAAAAATACCTTAAAAACACCCCACGCTTTTTTCTATTATTTTCTACTTTTTTTAGTTTGGTTTTCTATGGAAGCGTGTTTTTTATTTTTTTTTATTTAATCACTACAAAATATCTTATGTTACCTACATGGCCACTTATAAAACGTCAGAAGCTGGGTGCAGGGTTCCAATCGGTTGATTCCTATCGAGGAGAGCTGGAAAGAAGCTCCAAGGTTACTCTTTTAAAATGTTTTACCATATTTTAAACACATGAATTAAAATAATGCGTGAAGACGATGTGCCTAGCATAAAATATTGTAGTTCTGTAAATCAATGGGTACATAAAGTTACACACGTAAATAATTCCCAGTAAATACCACATACCTACGCCGACTCGTATCGTCGGAAAAGAAATACTAACAAAATAGTTCGGGTAAGGTAACAAACATAAGACATTCATTCTAATTAGGTGTAAACACATTAAACACCACTAAAAGTGTGAACAATGTTTTATGACCCTTGGTAAACAGGCTGACTTTAAATTAGCAATATTTCAGAGGCTCATGAATATAAACTACTTTTGCCACGAGTCCAGCTTTGAAATATAGAACGATTTTCTGTTGTTTCTTACTAAATCAACAACAATTACAAAACGAATAATTCATATTTATTAAACTTTTTAAGTGTGAGTTGAGCTCTATGATCTTTGCATAGTATAAAACAGAGTCGCTTCCGGCGTCTGTACCTACGCTTAGATTTTTTAAATTACGCAACGGATTTTAATGCGGTTTTCAAGCCGCTGATAAAAGCTAGTTATTGATAAATACGATGTTTGGATAGGTCCACTCATATCTGCGTGGTTGTTTTCTTAATGACCTTTGCAAAAACTAATCTGACCAAGATTACGTTTGTGCTTTAATAGAGAAACTCAGATGGTTCGGGGTTATGTCTCTGAGTAGTTGGAAAAAAACCTTATCGACTTTTAAAAATATAATTAAAAACAGTTCTCTCCTATTGGTCATAGCGTGATGTTATGTAAGTTTTAACCTTCCTCGGTAAATGGGCTACCAAAAACTAAAATAATTTTTCAATTTGACTTGGTAGTTCCTGAGATTAGCGCGTTCAATCAAACAAACAAATTGACTCTTCAGCTTCATAATATAAGTTCAGATTTTTGTTAGTACAACAGAAATAAAAATAATTAATCGTTTAATTTTTCACTATTTCCGGGAAGCGGGAATTTTTTACAATGGGAACACTCGTTGTAAAAGTTTTATATATTCATCTCCCTTTCGCCATTTAAAAATCGCTATGAATTCTAATTCATTTTGTCCAAATACATAATTTATCGTTTGCCATAAATATTTTGTTCCGTAAGACAAGCATGTTCCATTATCCTTGTGGGCGTTAACAAAGGAATGCCATAGTTAAAATAAAGGTTCTTTTTTATGTTTTACATCTTCTGCGAGAAAATGTTAGCAAAGGAAGTCCACGTAGAAATTGTAATTGTTCTTGCTAGATAATGTTTGGTACGTAAACAACTTATTTGAATAATTATTTCAAGGAAATACAAAATTCATGAGGTTTTGGGGAAAGTGAGAGTAGTGGTGGTTCAGTGGTAATGGCCGCGATGTACGAGTTTTGAGTCGTAGGTTCCAACCCAGACCGGCGCTATACCTTGTGTAAATAATTTCATCACCACTGCTCTCAAAATGGTGAAAGAAAACATCTTAGGGAAATCGGGATTTACAAGAGCAAAATTCGAACACATGTGACACCTACTAACCCGCAATGGAATTACGGCCCACTGCCTATCATATACATGCAGTCTGTTGTCCCAGCAGTGGGAACATTATATCGCTGATAGGTGTTTTTTTTCTTTCTATCAGTTTTCGATATCGTTACCTAAAACGTGGGTAAAGTATTGCCCACGTATTTAATTTGACCCTGTAGATTTATTGTGCCATATTTATATGTTTTATAAACTAACAAACATAAAATAATATTAATAATATGTACAAGTGTATAAAAACAGAAATAAAAGAATCACAGGGAATCAAAAAACTCGTCCTCATCGCTGTTAATGGGAAAAGTACCCAAAAAGCTGGTAGCATTACCACGTTGTATGGCAATGCTGATTCTTTAGCCAAAAAATAGGCAAACCTTCTGGTCACGCGAAGATAATAAACTATTTTGGTATAGCTCATATACATTGATAGTATAGTAAAATAATCTAACCTGGTATTTCCGAGGGACTGACGTGTATACAGAAGATCTTCATAATCGTCCTCTTGAAGGTCCTCGGATCAATGATATAGGAGCCGTAAACCAAAGGATCCATGCAGGAGTTGGAGACAGCCATGATGAAGAACAGGTCTTGGACCCTTGCGGAGACGTGGATTGCTGACTTCCGATCTAACATGTACCTGTTGATGAAGAACTGGTTAACTTTGTTGATATGTCTATTACCTTAAGAAACTAGCATTCATACGTGGCTTCGCCTGCGTTGTGTATCGATAGCCTATGTCATCAGTTCATGGATCCAAATATCAACATACTGCAATTTCAGTAAACCGTTTCGGAGACTAGCCGGAGCACACAGGCAGATAGAAACATTTATTTTCAAATGCATTTATTAAAACTTGTTTGTAATTCTATTGGTATTACCAGAGACATTATATATTTACAAACAAAGTTTTAGCATAGGTAAGCGTAGAAGTAATAGCGTTTTACTAAAAACTTGTTATTTTGACATAAAAATTGACACTTTTAAAGTGAAGTCATTTTAATTGGTAAAATTTGACAATTCATCAAAATTCAACAACGTAACCTTGTAACGGTGGGCATAAAATAATATATTTTTTTCGTTTTGTTAGAATAGCACAATTGCTTAACTTTTTTCAATTACGATTACATATTTGCTTTCATATGAACTGACAGAGGTCAAATGCTCCACTGTAGTTTTATTTATTTATGAGATTTGTAGCGTCACTGTCAGTCCATCAAGGTACATGTTCCATAGTATAAACATAAACAACAACAACCACACATAATGTCAAAATAA
Organism: Aporophyla lueneburgensis; assembly: GCA_932294355.1. Lineage (NCBI taxonomy): Eukaryota > Metazoa > Arthropoda > Insecta > Lepidoptera > Noctuidae > Aporophyla > Aporophyla lueneburgensis. The sequence goes on from OW028752.1 coordinate 20,160,978, forward strand.
TGGTCAAAAATCTTGTTTTTAATTAACCTAAACGAATAATTGTACTCTGACTTTCTGCCTTCTACTTCTGCTTGTGCTTGTTTACTCTTATTATGCTTTTCTGTGTGTTAATCTTTCACCTTCTGTTCTTCGGAGTTTGTATGTGTACGGATGTGGACTTTGAACATTATACCCGCTAGTGAACGTACCTGCAGGCTTTTATGTCCCTCCTTGCGGGAGGTACCTACTTCAGAATATTTATACAGGAAGGCGCAAATTTTAACAAATTAAACTTAAACGAGTTATATAACCATGCAATTTTTATTTTGATATATCTCAGTATAAAAAAGTTAAGTTATCGTTAACGAAAGATATTTATTTTGAAACTGGTTTTTATGGTAACTTGTGTGCGGCGCCGGCGCGGTTGCGAAGCTGAACGACTGAGCGTAGCTACAAGTACCTACCGGCTGTTCGATCGGTCGAAATTCTAAGAAGTTCGTAGTACCTACGGCGCGCGATTAGTGACCTATTCCTATTGTCGATAACATATTACGAAATATGTAGGGTGTCCACAGTTTACTGATTGAAGGTCGGATAAAAATTAAAAAAATAGTTGAAACCACCAAAAAAAAATTTGCGCACTGGTTAAATTTTTTTGCATGTAGACAGCTTTGAACCCTTTTTCGTAGTTTGAACCTATTATGATAAAAATTATACATATGTAATACTAAGAAATAACTTTGAAATCGTGGGCGCAGTTTAACGAAATATGTTTAAATTACGCAGTAGTAAAATCTTTCAGTACCTACAATCAACTTTTGACAAATAAAGACAAGAATTTTGAAGTTTCAAGAATTTTACTTTATGAAGAGGTACCATTACAAATTCAACGTTAAAATATATTTTGGTACGGCACTACAAACAAGATTCGTATTAACAAAGTCATCATCTGCTTAACCTTTTTCCAACTAGATTCGAGGCGGGTTTCAGTCTCACCGGATGCAACTGAATACCAGAATTTATATGGAGCGAATGCCTATTTGATATCTACAACCCAGTTACTGACTAACACAGTATCGCTTGATAAGACTGGTTGTCAAACTTGCGAGCTCCTGACGACCCGTAAAGACTTTCAAAGATCTGCGGATGGCAGTCAGGACCAAAGGCTTAACGTGCTTTCCGAGGCACGAGAAAACAATGTTGAAAATATACGTAAGAATAACAAATTGATTCCTCTAACTAGATACTTATTAATACCACTGCAATGCTACTCCTATTGGAAACTTCTGTAAGCCGATCAAGACGACGTGCAGCAGTCTTTGGGCAGCTCTTGACTCAAGGCTCTTACGGGAACTTGTACCTCTTGTATTGAATTGTTCACGAGCACTCACAAGATACAATGCGATCCAATTAAGAATAGGAATGTCAATGACCTTGGTTTGTTGATTGAAACTTGAAATTTACAGGTGCAATGTAATTTTGTTCAAATCTCTTTTAGTTTTTGTTGATCTGTTTTTGTATTTTTTTTTCTTTTTTACATTTTAATTTTTCTTTTAATCTTTAATTTTGTTTCCTAATTTTTATTTTTATGTTTGTTTTTGTTGTGTAATTTCAACTAGTTGTAAGTGTACATGGATTCTGATATCTATACTAATATTATAAAACTGAAGAGTTTGTTTGATTGAACGCGCTAATCTCAGGAACTACTGGTCCAAATTGAAAATAAAAATATTTATCGAGAAAGGCTCTAGGCTATATAATATCACGCTACAACTAAGAGGAGCGGAGCAGTAATGAAAAATGTTGCAAAAACGGGGAAAATCGCACGGGTAGGCGATTCGACGCAACGGGAAGGGTCGGGGGATCAAGAAATTTAACGCGGACGAAGTCGCGGGCAGAAGCTAGTCTGAAATAAAATGTTTTTATTTTTATTTCATTTTCTATTGTTATAAAAATAGAAATTATTTATTTATTTATCATATATTGATATAAGATTCAAAGTTTTAAATTGAGATTACATACGTTTTATATGTTTTATACATTTCGCCAATAGCAATTTTGTTATCTGTTATTATTCGTGTTCGTAGCAAGTTTTCGTTTCGGGATCTATCTATAATATTATAATACCAATACATAAAATTATTTGCGTTTTATGACCACCTGTATAAATAAGGCGTATCTCACCGACATTGCTTCAAAACGGGTAAACGTGGTGCTGTTTTGCTAAAACGTCACGACATGTCGCAAAGTCGTTCCTATACTTAGTTAAATCACACTGTACGGTGTCGGTGCTATTGTCGATAGCTACAGACTGAACACGGCTATCATAAGAACCGAGGATTGTGCGGTTGGATGAAAAGTATTCAATCACATCTGAAAAAAAAATGCATGGAAAAAAGAATCGCTAAGGTTAACTAAAGAACAGCTTTCTCGTATCCATTTAAATTAGGAATACCTGACGTCATTATAATATCTAAACAGTATGGTCGGTAACAGTAACTGGCAGATATTTTTTCAAAGGAAAATAGTCCTGTCTGTATTTACGTTGTTCAAAAGAATCTCAATCTTAGATGTTCAGAATATTCAACAAATCCTACCCAAATAGTAGAGTGGCCATTTTCACACGTTAAACTTTTTTATCCGTTAAAAGCTTTTAGGTTTTTGTTAAGTTACCAGTTTTTTTGTAAGACCAAGTTTATTATTACAAAAAAAAAAGTCTTAAACAAGTCTAGCTGTTTGTAGTATTTGAAAGAAGAGTGAAAGAAAACTATCTTTTCACTGTGTCATAATCGCATAATTATGTATTCTTTATAGGTATATAATTTTTCTGTACATGTCTGTGTCACTGTACTCCTAGACCAATAAAACTCCTAAAATGCTAGACTAATTTTAATTATCTTGCCCCAAAAGCGTTTGTGCAAACTTTGTCCAAACCCTAAAATCCGTTCATCCTACAATAACAGTAAGATCGTGTTGTCGCATTTTCTAACAAAATAATAAGGCTATAAACAAAAATGTTCCAGATTCCCATACATATGTATTTTATTACTTACTAGCTTTTGTCAGCGGCTTCACCCGCGTAGAGGTCAAAAATTATCCCATAGGAGTACGTACTACTTGGATAAAAAGTACTGGGTGTGTTAATTCGGGTAATAAAGCACCTATGTGGAAAAATTCATCCAAATCTGTTCTGTCGTTTTTGAGTGAATGAGTACCAAACATCCAATTAAATAAACTTTCACATTTATTATATTATTAAGTAGGATTGTATGGCATTGCGGTGTTGATATATGTAACCTTGCTGTTTTATTATATCACTAGACTAGATTATTTATTTTGGGACACTATCAAGCTTAAATGGTTTCATTCAATTATTACATGAAAAATATATCGTAAGAGATATTTTTGCGAGTACTAAGACATATCCCTAGAGTACGCCAAGAATATTGCTCTATTTTTTGCTGTAACTATTGAAGATAAGCCAAGTCGCAGTAAAAATAATGCAGTGCAATAAAATACTGCTTGTGTTTACCATCTCAGCCAATGTAATAAAGTTTAGACTGAATTATTGCCGCCCAAAACCGCGTTGGGTTTCACGAGGTTGCATTAGGTCGTCGAGAACATCAGGATTAGAGACGCGTGGAACCGGAATGCAAGCCAAAAGAAAGAGAAAGCCATGCAATGGCTGGCTGTATGAGAAATTACAAAAAGTTGTACAACTCGTAGAAATAGAAGTCAAAAAGAACTATAGGCAAGCCAAGAATGGATTTAATATCACAACTGAATATTTAACCTTGAATTTCTGTCTGATTGATGCCTTACTAATGCAAAATCTGGCAAAAGGCTGGAAAACTTTTGGAATGTAATAATATTTTTGTATTCAAATGCAGTCTAAAAACAACCGCGAGTGTTATTCGTGGATAAAATTTCATCTATAGTTACTACGTTTCATCTTATAGTTACTCAACAGTTCTTAAGAGAAAATATTTTTTAGGTTCGAGTTTGGATTCAGAAATTTTAGTTTCGTGTTTAAGAGTCAGTTTCAAAAACATAGTTATATTTTTTTTATTTGTCAATGTTTCTAATTCATTTTATTGTTTTGTTTTATTGTTATGAGTACCGTGTGGTGCCGGACGTAAAGAATAACACCACCCCATTTCTTCCCGTGGGTGTCGTAAAAGGCGACTAAGGAACTTACTAGAGAATGGGCAGCAGCGTTCTCTATGTATTTTACCACCTTACTGCGATCGCCAACCCGCCTGCCAAGCGTGGCGATTATGGCAAAGCCCCCCAATTGGGGGAGGCCTAAGTCCAGCAGTGGACGTCTTATGGCTCAAATGATGATGATGATGATGATGTTATGATTGCATCTGTTTTCATTAAATAGAAACAGATTTCTTTCCGTTCTGTTTTTTGACCATTATTTTAACTACATAACGCTTTGTTTGAATTGAGCAGTGGTAGCCCAGTGGTAACGGCCCCGACTTATAAGTTGTAGGTCGTGGGTTCGAACTCACGCAGGCGCTTTACCATGTGTAAATAATATCATCACCACTACTCCCATAACGGTGAAGCAAAATATCTTGAAGAAACCGGCATAACCTAGAACCAAATATTCGAAGACATGTGACATCTACAAACCCACTCTGGGCTCACGTGTTAGAATACAGCCTGATCCCTCTCGAAAGAATGCCTGTGTCTCAGTAGTGGGAACAATATAGACTGGTATATATATCTTGCTTCATTTAGGTACCTGAAATTCCATTAAAACATCTGAACGTACTAGGAAGATTTTATTAAAATGTCGTCTTTAAAGATTCCGTTGAGAGTGTAATAAAGATTTCTATCAGATGAATTAGAGTCAGTTACGCACTTTAGCTTGGAGAAGCACCAAATAATAATACCTCCATAGCCACCCCGGAGCGACCTTCAAAAATTATGTCAAAAGACGTATAACTGTCTGGCAAGTTAGCCACCTCAAGTTTTAATTAACATTTAGTTGATTACTTTACTACTAAAACATAACCTCACGCATGTAAACCCCTTAGACAGACGGTCTACTGGGTCTATTATAGTACGCCCACATTTAAGTGGCGAAATGTCTGTACTATAGTAGATCCAGTAGACGTGTAGGCGTTGGTACGCCTTATTTAAATCTCATGTTATAGGGGGCGAGCCTATTGCCATGAAACGGGAATAAATCTAGAATCGGAGCTGCTGCTAAGAAATTTCTAATAGAAAAACCCATCATCAGCAGCCTTGGGCACGCCACAATTGCGGCGGTAAGTCCCCTCTTTGAGGAGTGGATAGAGAGGCGCCACGGCGTCCTCACCTTCCGCCTGACGCAGGTTCTCACCGGGCATGGGTGCTTCGGTGGGTTCCTGTTCAGGATAAAGCGGGAGGATACGTCCGGGTGTTTCCATTGCGAGGATCGTCTGGAGGACACGGTGGAACATACGGTGGAGGTGTGCCTTGCCTGGGCGGAGCACCGCCGTGTCCTCGTGGAGGCGATCGGCGGCGGCGACCTCTCGCGTCCAGCCCTGGTGCGAGCCATGGTACGGAGCGAGAGGGAATGGGAAGCCGTCACCTCCTTCTGCGAAGCAGTAATGCTCGCGAAGGAGGAGGCGGGGCGCGTGAGGGAGTGGCAGTCTCTGCGCCCTCACGTCCTTAGCCGCCGCAGGAGGAGACGCCCCGGGCGTCGGGCGTCGATTGCGGACTCCCGGCCACCGTAGGCGCGAGCTTGCGGGTGGCGAGCAATGGGTAGCTCGCCGCCCGGTAAGGACCAAGCTCGGGTCGACGGCGCGTAGTGTTCCACGCGCGCCTCAAAGAGATGTCAGCAAAACTGAAGGGGTCTGCTAGGACCGATGCCTGCCGGGGTCGCGTGATTGTTCGAAAGAGATACCGTGACCCTGGCACATGGGCAATTGAAGGAACACGGGTGGGTTTTAGTCACTAAAAGTCTGACATGCCCTCCCGCTCCGCCCAGAGAAGTCATTTGATGATTTCCCATCCAAAAAAAAAAAAAATCATCAGCAGCCTATAATATTCCCACTGCTGGGACACAGGCCTCCTCTCGGTGAGAGGGAGTGGGCCATAATCCACCACGCGGGCTCAGTGTGTGTTGGTAGATGTCACATATCTTTGAATTTTTGGTTCTAAGACATGCCGGTTTCCTCACGATGTTTTCCTTCATCGTTTTGAGTGCAGTGGTGATGTAATCATTTACACGCAGTAAAATGCCTGCTTGGGTTCGAACCCACGACCTACAACTCGTAAGTCGCAGCCACTGGGCCACCACTGCTCTAGAAAAACCCAATAATACTTTTCTCAATCTGGGAATCAAGCCCACAACCTCATCATCATCATCATTCATTATTTCAGCCATAAGACGTCCACTACTGGACTTAGGCCTCTCCCAATTTGGGGAGCTTTGCCATAATCGCCACGCTTGGCAGGCGGGTTGGCGATCGCAGTATGGTGGTAAAATGCAAAGAGAATGCTGCTGCCCATTCTCTAGTAAGTCCCTTAGTCGCCTTGTACGACAGCCACGGGAAGAAATAGGGTGGTGTTATTCTTTACGTCCGTCACCACAAGGTAAAACCTCATGCGTAGCAGTAATGCTAGCGACTACTAGACCAACGAGGCAGTAAAACATAGAATTTAAACTAATAACCAGCAAATCAAACACACGGAAACACCAGTGCGATGAGCAGATAATCTTGTCAAAACCTTATGAAAAGTATAGATGAGGACAGCTTATAACTAAAATTTACGGGAAAGCAAGCAAGAAGAGCTCTCTCACATAAGATTTCCTATTATTTTTTTCTCTATAAATATCTTTTTAATTTTTAGGAAATTTTAAAATAACGTCCTTATTATTCGTTATAAGTTCAGAGATAAACGCTTGAGTCACGTGTTCTTTAAAAAACTCAGCACTTGCACTACAGTTTAAGTTCACTCACACTGCATTAAACTTACTTAATAGGTTTTACCCTTTTTAGTCTTCGCGCTAATTCAGTGTAGTCAAGGATTCCTCCGACATTCGCGTGATGATGAAGTCTGTGTTCATGCATATTTTTGTATTACTATGTTTTACAACATCCATCTTGAGGTCCTGGTGAAGGTCACTGTTTATAAAAAAACCGGCAAAGTGCGAGTCGGACTCGCGCACCGAGGGTTCCGTACAAACCTGTATCGGTTTATGCGTAAGGTTTATGTTTATGAAATTAAATGTTTTTTTTTTTATTTTTATATTTGAGTTGATTGAATGGAAGGTAAATTGCGATTTACGATTTATGACGTATTAAAAAAAAACTACTTACTGGATTTCGTTCAAACCAATTTTCGTTGGAAGTTTACATGGTTATGTACATCATATATTTTTTTTAGTTTTATCATTCTCTTACTTTAGAAGTTACGGGGGGGGGGGACACACATTTTACCACTTTGGAAGTGTCTCTCGCGCAAACTATTCAGTTTAGAAAGAAATGATGTTAGAAACCTCAATACCATTTTTGAAGACCTATTCATAGATACCCTACACGTATGGGTTTGATGAAAAATTTTTTTTTGAGTTTCAGTTCTATGTATGGGGAACCCCAAAATTTATTGTTTTTTTTTCTATTGTTGTGTAAAAATCTTAATGCGGTATACAGAATACATCTACTTACCAAGTTTCAACAACATATCTCTTATAGTTTCGGAGAAAAGTGGCTGTGACATACACGGACAGACAGACAGACAGACAGACAGACAGACAGACAGACAGACAGACAGACCGACAGACAGACAGACAGACATGACGAATCTATAAGGGTTCCGTTTTTTGCCATTTGGCAACGGAACCCTAAAAACCAGGACGCGCTCAATTATATCCCTCAGTAATTTGTTTGAAAACTTAGTATGAATTAAGTATTACTTGGGCTGGTGCAGCCCCAAAGCTAAATACCTTAGGTCTATACAAGCTTTAAAATTTTTAAAAGAAGCAGAAAGGATAGGAAAGGTGTCCTGTCAGTTCACCAATAAATAATTTACATATTTTCACTTCACAAGCAACGATTGGCAAAAACATGATTTGTCATTTCATCATTTTACAACAACAAGTTTGTCAAATAGTTCACTTAAAAAAATAATTATCCGATAAACTATTATTTAATAATGTATTATTTGGCAAACAATTCATTTTATTTTTCATTTTATCTCATAAAACAACGTTTGGAATAAAAGTCATTCGGTCATTAGGCTATTTAGGTTGTAGTTTTTGTAAGCCTTGAAATACCCTTCGGGGCAGATCCGTCATAGTTTGGGGAGGTTAGGTTAGGTTAGGTTAGGTTGGGGTGCGTGCAGAAAACCTCCTCGTGTGCCTTGATTGCTGCTCGTTCCTTGCGGATACGTTCGGGGGAAAGGGCAGCCGTTGGGCCGGTGCACCCTGGGTACAGTCAATATTCTCTCCATGTCGGAGACAATATTGGCTGTGGCGAATTTCTGCGTGGGGGGGCGGAGCTTCATGCTCCTGGGTCGGTTCATCGGGACCGACCAACCGTCATCCACTCCTCCCTCTGCTTCCAGAGGACAGGTTGTTTGGTGACGACGGCGGCGCTCGTTTTGCACTCACCTGCCAACGGGCTAGCAGCGGGGGATCTGATCCTCCTGACTGCATCCGTCGAAATCGTAATCCGTGACGAGATCATGGTCATGTTTTATGACTTGGAACGGGACGAGGATCTTGGCTTAACCGCCCGGATCGCGAGGAAGATAACCTCTATAAAAAAATCCTCTAATACCAAGTTTTGGTGTGCGGCGAGGGTATGAATGGCTAAGGAGTAGTGTCATCTGTAACTTTAGTTACAGGTGGCGCACCAGTGGACCCCCTGGTTGGGTTACAAATTTACACTTACCTAGGGACAGGGGGACTTTTAACATCCCCCACACTCGTGGGACTCATATGGAACCTAATAAAACAAATTCATTGATGAAGGTGCCGACCGTTGTGGTTGAGCGCATGCGGTCGGGTGCGGCGTCGGATACCGACGCTGCGTCTGACAGGATGAGCGTGGCGAGCGCGAGCTCGCAGCGCTCGCGGAAGGAAGGGGGTGTGGCGAGGCGCTGCGGTAAGCGCTCGCCACGCTCCTCTAGCGAGGAGAGCCTGCCGGCACCTAAGGTGCCGACGGGCAGCAGTAGACGAGGTCGAGCGGTGGCTGGTAGAGCTGCTGTTCCTTCAGTGGAGCGCGATGAGCGGGGGCGCTTCGCGTCGGTGTCCAGGCCCGACAGTCCGGCTCCAGTGGAGCACGTAGAGATGTTGGAGAGTGACCCGACTAGCGAGGGCTCCCTGCTCGGGCTTAATAAGGCAGAAGCCAACGCCGCAAAGCGGGCGCAGCGCAAGGCTGTGGCGGAAGACGAGGTCAGCGAGCTGACTCGTCAGATGCTGGAGCGGCGCTCAGCCCGGACGGCTGCCGGAGGGGGCTTGTCACCGGTGGCATCTTGCCGCCAGGTCTTCGACGGCGTAGATGTGATCCTGAAGGTTGCCACTGTTGTGTTTGTAGAAATGAAAGATAATGTTGAGTAGACTTGGTTTAATCAGACTAGGATCACAGTTTCACAGAGCACGTTCAGTCGTGGTATCTCAGACGGGATCAGACATAGCAGTGTCGGACCGATGCAGAGCGGAACCATAGATTATTATCTAGTGGTGTACATACTAACTAATTACTAAATAGTGATGTTACAACATCCCCCTTGTTGAGTTCAAATTAAACCCCTGACAAACAATCAATAAGATGTACATTGACAAGTGACTCTACCTACATGACAACATGCTCTATGATACTTATAGTTATATTATAACTAGACAACATTCTTATTAATACTTAGTTACATTTAATCTAGACAACCTTCTTAATACTACTTAGTTAATAGTTAATCTATTTCGTCTATTAACCTTATTGGTGGTTTTACAATTCGACCTGACCTGGTTGTTACACTTGAGGATATATGAGATGAGGATTCTTGTAGTCTTGACTCCTGTCTGTCACCTTCCTCTCTCTCCTGCGACGAGTTGGATTGCATAGGAGGGTTTGCATAGTTTTGGGAATACTTGTGTCTTAAGTGTATTCTATTTCTCCTATACTGTACACCATTGACATCCTCAACCACATACGACCTATTGTTCATCAATCTTTGTTTGACAATAGCTTGTTCCCAGTTACTTTTTGGATTTCTTTTAAAATAGACATGGTCATTGTAATGTAACATCGACATTGACTTAGTATTTTTATCATAATTCCTAGATTTGTTTTCATCATTTTTCTTGACTGACTCTTTGTAATCCTGAAATGTTACTACTTTTGGCTTTAATCTCTTATATGATACTGGAATATTGTCTCTCAAGTTTCTTGACATTAACAATTGAGCTGGTGATGACAAATTATTTTTTGGTGTATTTCTATACTGTAATAAAGCTATGTATGGATCTGTTTTGTTTTCTTTACATTTCCTTAACATGTTTTTTATTATTTTTACTGAACTTTCAGCTTGACCATTTGACTGTGAATGATATGGGTTAGTAACAACATGTTCTATGTCCCATTCTTGTAAGAAATTTTTGAAATCAATTGACTGAAAAGGAGGTCCACCATCTGACACCAGTGACAATGGTATTCCATGACGAGCAAAAATAGATTTTAAATGAGTAATTACATTTTGAGCAGTACTGTTTTTATTTAATAATGCTATCTCTATGTATTTTGAGTAATAATCTGTGACAATTAAATAAACTAAACTTTCAAAATGCATTAAATCAATACCGACTTGTTGCCATGGATATTTACATATTTCAAAATTTTGTAGTGGTTCCTTTTGATTACATGGTTTGAATTTTGCACATACAAGACATTGTTCGACTAAATTCTTAATTTCACTTGACATATTTGGCCAATACAAAGATTCTTTTGCTATTTTCAGACATTTATTTATACCTTGGTGACCTTGATGTATTTTTTCTAACATTTCTTTATACATTGACTGTGGTACTATTAATTTTGAACCTTTGAACACTAAATCTTTTATTACATGTATTTCACCTTGAATATTCCAATATGGTTTGACTAATGAACTGACATTGTTCTTGTTTTTGGGCCATCCTTCATTATAATATTTTTTTAATAATTGTAAGGTTTCATCATTTTTGGTTTCCTGTGCCAATTTTGTGCTGTATTCCTTTGTTATTGCTAAATTAGCATACATTAAATTGACATGACAAGACATTTCTGACTCATTTTCAGGTGTGTAATGGTCTTTCAAAGCTGCCCTTGACAAAGTGTCTGATATATACATTTCTTTACCTGGTACATGTATTACTTCTAAATCATACTTTTGTACAGTTAACATCATACGCTGTAATCTAGCGGGGACATCATGCAATGGCTTTTTGGAATTTGGACTTGACTTCCTGGAGTGTGCTTCCATCAATCTTTAAGTTAAATGTGTTAAATATATTGAGACCACGCTCACCAATTAAATGCAGTAGAATGGCAATTTTCCGCTTCTCGCTTGACTTGTCCAGGCCTGTGGCTAGCAAATATAGTTCCAGCTGCTGCCACCATTTTTTCCATGCCTCCGCATTATTATTTGCTGGATCCGACGAAATATGGAGTTTTTTCAGACGCGTGCTTAATGTTTGGTCATGTCCGCCATCATTGTCGTCACTCGTGGCTTGGTTCGGCATTTTCTGGACCGATCTTCTTTATTTGTTTTTTCTTACACGACTTCTGACACCATGTTGTGTTTGTAGAAATGAAAGATAATGTTGAGTAGACTTGGTTTAATCAGACTAGGATCACAGTTTCACAGAGCACGTTCAGTCGTGGTATCTCAGACGGGATCAGACATAGCAGTGTCGGACCGATGCAGAGCGGAACCATAGATTATTATCTAGTGGTGTACATACTAACTAATTACTAAATAGTGATGTTACAACAGCCACAAAATCCGATAACCTGAAGGGCACATTCACGCGCGCCCTTAAAGAGGTGGCTGAACTCATCAAGGAGGGAGCTGAGGTCCTCCTTAATGGTTCAGGCTCGGAAAAGACGGCGGAGTTTTGCGAAGAGAACCGCCGTCTTAGATCCGAATTGGAGGACCTCAAGCGGCAGTTTGCCAACCTGCGGGCAGCCCCGGGCTCCGGATCATCGCCGGTGCCGTTGCTGGCTCCACAGTCGGCCCCATCGTCGACCCCTGCACTTGCGGACGCGGAGGTCGATAAGATCGCTCGCATCTGTTTGGTGCAGTGCGGGCAGATGGTAGGGGCTCGACTAGAGGCCATAGAGCCGAGGCTCCTCCCAGCCGAAACCCTCTGTCCACCGCTCGCTGCGGATAAGCGGAGGAGAGAGGCAGCGGCCAAGGTGGCTGAGCCAAGCCAGTCTGGGAAGGGGGCCACAAAGCCCGCAATGGGGGCCAGAAAGCCCGCGGAGGTGGCGAAAAAGCCCGCAAAGGCCGCGCCCATTTCCCAGGTGGCGGTTTCCGCGAGTGTTCCCCCGGCGACTGCGCCCAGGCCTACTACGGAGGGCTGGACGACAGTCGTCAAAAAGGGGAAAAAGAAGAAGAAAAAGGCGCTGCCAGCTTCCGCAAAAGCACCGGCACCAAAAAAGAGGACCCAAGGGCCGCCTAGGGCGACAGCCCCACGCTCCGCGGCTGTGGTGATTACTCTGCAGCCCGGAGCCGTCGAGAGGGGCGTCTCGTACAAGGCGGTCCTGGCGGAGGCGAAAGCCAAGGTCGCATTCCCCGACCTTGGCACACCGTCCGGCTTCATATTGAGGCCGGCCATTACGGGGGCACGGCTTCTGCAGATTTCCTGTGCCTCGAGCAATGAAAAGGCGGACATTCTGGCCGCCAAACTGAGGGAGGTCCTCAACCCGGAGGACGTTCGGGTGTCCAGGCCCATGAAGACGAGCGAGTTACGCGTCGACGGCCTGGACGACTCGACGACCCCGGCTGAGGTCACGGTGGCCGTCGCCAGAGTCGGTGGGTGTGCGCCTGACGATGTCCGTACGGGCGAGATCCGCACCGACGCTTCCGGGCTCGGCGCGATATGGGTGAAGTGCCCGGTGGCGGCGGCCAATAAGGTCGCCGACGCTGGACGTCTGTTGGTGGGGTGGGTTGCAGCGAGGGTCAAGCTGCTGCAACCCAGGGCTTTGCGGTGTTTCCGTTGCCTGGACATGGGGCATGTCAGGGCACGGTGCACCGCAGAAATAGACCGCAGCGAGCAATGCTATCGCTGCGGTCAGCCCGGCCACAAGGCCACCCAGTGCTCCGCGGCGCCAAACTGCAGCCTCTGTACAGCTGCAGGGAGGCCCGCTGGACACAAAGCGGGTGGTAAAGCCTGTGGCGCGCCCACCAAAAAGGGCAAGAAGCGGAGGCGAAAAAGGGGGGCCAAGGCTGCCGGGGGCTCTTTACCCCCACCTCAGCCTGGGTGCTCAACAGCCGACTTCCGGCCTAGGAATGGTGCTGTGGAGGGTATGGACTGCGCATAATGGCGCCTTACCATTTCCTCCAGGGCAATATCAACCACGCTGCCAGAGCTCAGGACCTCTTGCTCCAGAGCATGGCAGAGTGGTTGATTGACGTGGCTGTGGTCGCCGATCCATACTTTGTCCCCCCCAGAGTTAACTGGGTGGGAGACTTGGACGGTTCGGTGGCCATAATTGGCGGGGCTCTTGTCAACCCGTCCCGAGGTCACGGCTGGGTAGCCGCCCTCGCGGACGGGATTGGCACGATTGGGGATTATTTCTCGCCCAACAAGAGCCTCGCCGACTTCGAGAACTTCCTTGTCGAGTTGGGCGCCGTCGTAGGCCGACTCCACCCTCGCCCTGTGCTGTTGCTAGGGGATCTCAACGCCAAGTCATCGGCGTGGGGATCTCCGGTGACCGACGCTAGGGGCGAGGCGCTGGAAGAGTGGGTGGTCACGACCAGCCTTGTCGTTCTAAACCGGGGCTCGGTCCACACGTGCGTGCGGCAGCGGGGCGGCTCGATAGTGGACGTCTCGTTCGCTAGCCCTGCTGTCGCAAGCCGTGTCCACGACTGGCGTGTCGCTGTGGAGGTGGAGACGTTGTCGGATCACAGATATATCCGGTTCGACGTCTCCACCCAGACCACCGGCGGCCGTAGTCTATCGGCCCCGCGAATGGACGGCCCGCGCTGGGCGCGTAAGCGCATCGACAGGGAACTTCTCGAGGAGGCTGCTATTGTCCAGGCCTGGAGCCGGGAGTTGGCAACGGACGGACCCGTCGACGTCGAAGAGGAGGCGCTGTGGTTCCGCGGGGCGATGACGCACATCTGCGACGCGTCCATGCCCCGCGTCCACACACATTCAGTGAGGCGCCAGGTGTACTGGTGGTCTGCCGAGATCGCGCGGCTACGTGTCGCATGCGTGTCGGTCAGGCGCCGGTACACCCATTACCGCAGGAGACGTCGTCGGATCCCTGACAAAGAGGCCGCGCTGTATGAGGTGTACCGCGCGGCGAAGGAGGCTCTGTGGCTGGCCATCGGCGAAACGAGGACGCGAGCCAGGGAGGAGATGTTGGAGACTCTCGACCGGGATCCGTGGGGGCGCCCCTATCGAGCGGTTCGAGGGAAACTTCGAGCTGCGGCGCCTCCACTCACGGAGAGTCTCCAACCTGAGCTGCTGGTGGAGGTCGTCGCAGCCCTCTTCCCGGGAAGAGCGGAGCACACTCCGCCGCCGATGGCATTGCCCACAGCCGCAGAGCCTACAGAAGGGAACGCCATTAGCGTCCCAGAGGTGACACAAGGAGAGATGGGGGCGGCCGTGTTGCGGCTCCGGGCCAAGAACGTGGCTCCGGGGCCCGACGGTGTACACGGCTGTGCGTTGGCCCTCGCTCTGAAAGAGCTAGAGCCCCAACTGAGAGGACTCTTCACAGCGTGCCTTGAGCGGGGCCAGTTTCCCAGTTTGTGGAAAACAGGTCGTCTGGTCCTGCTCAAGAAGGCAGGGCGCCCTGCAGACTCACCGTCTGCGTACAGGCCCATAGTGTTGCTGGACGAGGTCGGGAAGCTATTCGAGCGAATTATCGCTGCCCGCCTCGTCCACCACTTGTGCAGAGAGGGGCCTGACCTGGCCGAGAGTCAGTTTGGCTTTCGGCACGGGCGCTCCACCATCCACGCGATATCGCGGGTGAGAGTCCTGGCAGAGGAAGCAGTGTCCCGGGGCGGGGTGATGGTGGCAGTGTCCTTGGACATATCTAACGCCTTCAACACCCTGCCTTGGAGCTGCATTCGGGAGGCACTGCTGTACCATCGGGTGCCTCCCTACCTCTGCCACATCGTTGGGGCTTATCTCGAGGATAGGGGTGTCACCTACATGGGACGTGATGGCGGAAACCAGCGCCGCATGTCGTGCGGTGTTCCACAGGGCTCGGTCGTTGGCCCGCTCCTGTGGAACATCGGGTACGACTGGGTGCTGAGGGGCGAGCTTCCGCCGGGCGTGGAACTGACGTGTTATGCTGATGACACGCTGGTCACGGCCCGGGGGAGCTCGTACAGGGAGGCAGCGTTGCTGGCGACGGCTGCGGTCTCACTTGTGGTGAGCCGCATACGGCGCCTAGGCCTGGAGGTGGCCCTTAACAAGTCGGAGGCCATGGTCTTTCATGGCCCCCGGCGGGCGCCGCCGGCCGGATCACACATTGTGGTCGGGGGGTGTCGGATCGCTGTCGAGTCCACCATGAAATATCTGGGATTGGTGCTCGACAGCCGGTGGGACTTCGGCCCCCACTTCCAGCGGCTGGCGCCTAAGTTGATGGGCGCGGCTGGGGCGCTGTCAACGCTGCTTCCCAATCTGGGGGGCCCGAGCGTCGCCTGTAGGCGGCTCTACGTAGGGATCGTGCGATCCATGGCCCTGTATGGGGCCCCAATTTGGGCGGCTGACCTGACGGCCGGCAGCATCGCCGTTCTGCGAAGACCGCAGCGTGCTATGGCCGTCAGAGTCATCAGGGGATATCGCACGATCTCCTACGAGGCGGCCTGTGTACTGGCTGGATCCCCACCGTGGGACCTCGAGGCGAAAGTACTCGCATCACTGTACCGGTGGCGCGAGGAAGCGCAGGAGCGGGACGAGCGACTGACGGACCGCCACATGGAGCTTCGTCGGTCGTAGCTCCGCGCAGCCCTGGTGGCGAGCTGGCAGGATAGGCTTTCACGCCCTACCGCCGGTCTCGCCACCGTCGAGGCGGTCCGGCCAGTACTCGGGCATTGGCTCGGGAGAAGGCACGGCTCCCTGTCGTTTCGGACGACGCAGGTGCTCTCGGGGCATGGTTGCTTCGGGAAGTACCTGTGTCGCATAAACAGGGAGCCGGACGCCCGGTGTCACCACTGCGTCGACTGCCGGGAGGACACGGCGCGGCATACGCTGGCAGAATGTGCCGCTTGAGAGGAGCCGCGTCGTGCCCTCGTCTCAGAAGTAGGCAACGACCTATCGCTGCCGGCCGTGGTCGAGTCCATGGTCGGTAGCGAGGAGTCCTGGGACGCGGTGGTATCCTTCTGCGAAACAGTCATGTCGCAGAAGGAGGCTGCGGAAAGGGAGCGGGAGATATCTTCCACTCACCCAGCCCGCAGCAGGCGCACCGGGCGTCGGCGGGGGGCGGACAACGCCCTCTTCCAGCCCCCCTAAATGGGTCCAGGGGCGACGGATCTGGGGACATCCGTCACCCCCTATTCCTTAGGACCCGAGATGGTGGCGCGTAGTGTTCCACGCGCGCCTCTCTGTGATGTATGGGGGGGAGTTTAACACCTCACTCCCCCCCAACGTGAGGAGGCCCGCAAAGGCGGGCCGGCACCAGTTGGGGATTGCGGGAAGACATATTGGTTCCCGTGGTCCCCGACGTAGGTGTGGGACGGAACACCGGGGTGGTTTTAGTCAGTAAGAGTCGGACAGACCCCTCCGTCCACCCCAGGGCGGAGGACATCCATGAGGATTTCCACCTCGAGATCAAAAAAAAAAAAAAAAAAGGTTAGGTTAGGTTAGGTTAAAACTGTGACCTCACGACCAAATAATAGTACTCTATGCTCACGACGCAAATAAATTGTATACAAAACGTTGGTTGTAAACTAAATATTTGTCAATAGTGAACCGATAGCAAAAACGTTAATTTTATATCGTCAGAAATATGACTAAGACGAAATAGATAACCTTAAACACATTTCATTGTTACTTATGCTTGAAACGCGATATGGTTCGATTCCATTACTTACTCTTTCTTATTCATGCATCAGTTTCCTTAGGATTATGAGAACAAAAATATTCAGAAGGAATCTTGCACGAAGTTCATTAATAACGGAATATTATTCGGTAAGAGGTTTTTGTGTCACGTAGACATGAATAGAGTTTTACTGAAGATATGTATTTTTCTCGCCTGAAGTATGAAGAAAGATATTTTCGTCGTTTGCCACATTTCTGTGTATAATGTTTGTTATTATATCTGACCTGTCGAGATGTTTATTAAATATGTCAGAGATTTTCTTGTTCATTGTTGTTGGGAATTACATCTCGCTGGTCAACCTATGAGTTTGTCGGCTGCTTAACCGAACTTGCCTGTAAATTAAGGCCTAGCGATGCTCTAAACCAAAGTCCTACAGAGGATTTGCTTGTGGGGTACGGACCTCGGCTTAGGGCATCACTGTTAGAGGGCAGACAGGGACGGGCTGGATCGGAATGATTATTATTCGGGGACTAATTAATACTACAGGCACACTGGTGCGGACTGGCTCCAGCAAGGGTCGGGGTGGATTCAGTTTCTCTATTGTTTTTATTAGGTAAGCCGCAAGGAGATCGTAGTAAAATAATAACACCTGCACGACTTGCCGCAGTCGTTCCGTCGATGGGTCACCAACCATTACATATACAAATACCTCAGTGTCTCGGAAAGCACATTAAGCTGTTGATGCCAGCAGTCATTTGTAAATCATTGACAGACTTTACGGATTGTTACATGCCTGAAAGTCTGACAGCCAGTCCTACCAATGGGTATCGTATTACCCAATAACTGGATTACTACGTCCATTAAAATACTAATATAATAAAATTACTTCAGATGCATCCGATTAGACGAAAACCCCAACGTAGTTAGAAAAAGACTTGACAAGATTATGACGAGGTAAGCTATTATATTATACAGATACCGCGAAACATGTTCATCTCTCGTGTTTCCGGGCTGTATGTACAATTTGATGTAGTATATCACACAGCATTCGTTAATCCAGCGTAATTGATCGGCGCTGTGGCTGTTCGTTGACGCTGTGACACGCATGGCAATTCCGGTTGCGGCGCATTCATTGCACTGTCTGTACGCGACTTGATATATTTGCCCTAACTATACTACAGTATTTGCGATTCTATTTAACTCCTAGCGTGTCTATTCCGTAGATCAGAATGCTAAATGATTCAGTAATATGTAGTTCAATTCCTGAACCACAAAGCGATTTTCACTTAGAATTTTTTTTTTCACTTTACAATATTGAACTATTTAGAATCATTTGTTTACTGTTTTGTTTGTCAACTAATTTAAAAAAGTTACTCATGATTATGTATATGAGATGATGATGATTTTATGTGATTTATTATTATTTTATATCTCTATAATGGGAACTGGACCACCTTAGGTAATTTTTCATTTGTGACATCCTAAACCAACAAATTTCTAACAATGCCTTCTATATGTAACCTTGAATCCTTTTAGAGGAATAGAATTCTTGGGCCATTTGTAAAGCAATTTTTCAAAAAGTAAGCACTGGCTCCAGTAGACCTGAGCCTGAGGCATTACAGTTTAGATAAGCATAATTAGCCTTTTTTTTCTCTTTGTAAGCAGGAGTATGTCAGAATCTACCACGCGGTCCCAGCGCAATCGGGCAGATGTCACATGTCTTCGATTTTTTCGAGGTTTTTGACCCCTAAAATACAGGCCCAGGCCTAGTTAGGATCTATTTAGTGGCAATACATTCATGTGCTATTTCATTATGATTGGCTTGTAACATGTATTTTTAAGAGTCAAATAAATGTTTTTTTTTTGTTCTAGGTATGTTATATCCTCCACCGATTTAATAAAACAAAATATTCTTATTTCATCCAAATGGAACAGAGTGAGGCAGTACAAACTGAAATAGAAATGTCAAAGCTACGATACGAAAAGGCCTGAACATAGAATTTTACAGGTGCCAGCTACTTAGTCATTGTATACCAAAAAAGAGGTGCAAAATAAATACAACTTCAAAAACCAGTAGGTAAACCATTTTTCATTCCATTTTTAAAAGCATTCTTCGTAAAACCTTAATGGTTTTACTTTGACACATTGAAACTGAATGCAGAATCGTCCAATATATAGGTATTTTTCTCCCAAAATGTGAAACATCACATGTATTATTAATGTTAGTGACCTGAAAATGTATGATTTTTCAGTCAATCTCTCTAATGAAAATAGTTATCTAATGGAAGTAACTAAATCTTTTAATAATGATGTCTAAAGAAAGTTAATAATAACCTTCTGTCTGGGAAGAAAAACCGCTGTGATAGCTTGTGTATGGTCCTATCAATACCTTGATGCCCAGCAACAGGAGTGTCATGGCATTCCTTCAAAATGTCGAGTCGTAAACTCACGGGAACTACAAGCTGTGGCTCCTCAACATCGACATCGGGATTGTACATATAAAGAACTCCTTGCTGCATAAAGTAACCTCGCTCGGACCAGCGTTTTTCTTCTAATGCGTCATTACTCTCAAGACCACTGATTATTTTCTTTAATTCTGGGTCATCTAATTGAGCATGTCACAGATCAGTGGGAGTTCTAGTGGGTAAGTCAACAATGACTGAACAAATACCACACTGATCTTAATTGTCTTCTTCGCAGGTAGGACGACTTAACGTATCGGCGACAACGTTGGCTCTGCCTGGAGTGTATTCGAACTGAATATTGAACTGCTGTAACTTCAGTGCCCACCGAACTAATCTACCAGACGGCGACTTCAAACTCAACAACCATTTCAGAGGCTGATGGTCACTACCTATTATAACTTGTTGACCTTCAATATAACCTCTAAACCGATCAACTGACCGCACTACCGCAAGAGCTTCCCTCTCGGTAGTGCTGTAATTACGCTCGGCTGGGTTTAAAAGGCGGCTTGCATACTCAATAGGCCTTTCATCCTTTCCCTCACCTTGCAGCAGTACTGCACCTAGAGCTTAACTACTCGCATCTGTACGCAAGACAAATGGTTTCGAGTAATCAGCTTGGACAAGTATGGGAGCAGATGTTAAACGTTTTTTAACTCCTGAAACGCCTGATTTTGCTCAGGACCCCATACCCAAGTCTGATTCTTCTTCAAAAGACGTGTTAAAGGTTCAGCAACCTCTGAAAAGTTCAAAATAAACTTTCTGAACCACGAACAGGTCTGAAGAAAAATTTTGAGATGGCGTGGAGTGCTCGGTGCCTTCATGTCCGCCACAGCGCGAACTTTGTCATGATCAGGCGAAACCCCATCCTAGTAATGACATGGCCCAATATTTCACTTATTCGCGAGCGAAAACACACTTATTACGGTTGGCGCGTAAGTTAAACATACGCAACCTCTCAAAAACTGCACGTAAATCAGCCACATGCTGATCGAAACTCTCTGATATAACGAGCAAATCGTCTTGATAAGCTAAGAGTGTCACATTCTTAAGTGAGGCGCCTGTGCGCAGCTTATCAATGAGACGCAGGAGGAAGGAGCGTTCTTGAGACCAAACGGCATCCTTTTGAAACAGTAAGTACCGAAAGGCGTTAAAAGGGCCGTTTTGTCTCTGTCAGATTCGCGGACAGACACGTTCCAAAATCCACTACGCATATCTAGTGTACTCATGATGCAATTGCGCTCGGTAGACTGCACTAATTCGTCTATAAGCGGCATCGGATACACATCAGTTTTCGTAACTGCGTTAAGCTTTCGGTAATCTACGCAAAAACGAACTTGACCGTTCTTCTTAGGCACTAACAAAGCGGGAGAACCCCATGCTGATTCGCACTCTTCTATTATATCATCAGCCAACATCTTTTCTATTTCAGAACGCATAAGCTCTCTTTTAGCTGGCGGTAACCGATACTGCGATCGGAGCGTGGTCACCGGTATCGATGACGTGCTCTGCAAACGTAGTTGGTTCGCCTCTTAATTCAAAAACGTCCTGGTTTTCAGACAGAAATTTGGCAAGAACCTCACGCTGCTCGTCGCTTAGCTGTGACGCTTCCTCGTCCCTAAGTACGCTACTTATAGACACACTCTTAACGTGGTGTGCTGGTTTTTCAAAAAGTAGATTGAACTGCTCAGAGCTATCAGCGAAGTGCCATTTTGCATTACCGAAATCCATACTAATATTAAAATTAATCAAAAAATCTACACCTAAGAGACTTTCATTACTATCCGCGTCCGGAAAAATTAAAAAACTGACGAGCCTGGTTCTACCTTCAAGAGTTACATTTATCTCGGTAGCAAGTACATTTAATAACCTACTTTTACCATCTGCGAGTTTTACATTTTCCATGCGCGAGGACATAGGATAATCTTTGGCCTTTAGGAGAGCGTATAGCGTATGGCCAGCAACACAGCATTTAGCTGCCGAATCTACCATCGCGGTACCGTTTTCACCTAAAATACTAATTTTTAGCACGGGCCGACAAAAAGATTGAACCTCATTATATAATTAATTGAACATATAATTGAACCGCACAATTGTTGACAATCAACATTTTCAGAACAATAAATAACATCGTTTGTGTTCTCGGAAAAATGTTGAAAACCACTGGAATTTACGGAAAAATGTTCACGACCACTGTTTTCCACGGAAAAATGTTGACGGCCACTTGCAAAATCGGAAATATGTTGAGAGTCGTTGATGCTGTTATAAAATGGATTAAAATCACAAACAGATCTGGAATTAGGCATAAAATCGTAAGCACTAGACTTTGATCCTTCGGAATTACCAGATAATGATTGACAACCATTGAACATTACCGACCGTAAACCGCTTTTATCATTATTCGACTTTGACGGCGACGCGAACTCCCCCTGGTCGCAAGTGGCACAAACACACATCGTAGATTTAGTACAAACACACGTTTCAGTACATAAACGAACACTTTCCTTATTTACACAATAACAATTTCCAAAATGACCACTCTGAGTCATAGAAGTATTACATACTCTGTTAGCGATACAAAAACTATCATTTAAAGGCACAGAAATAACATTAACATCGTTATTAACGAAAGAAATCGCTTGTGAACCACAATGATAAATTGAAATTAGAACATAAACTCTGCGAATTACAAGCTACTTGTGTATGTAAACATTTACTATAAGGAACACTATTATCAGAATAGTAAGTATCCATAGTGATTAAATTACAAGAACTTTTATTAGTAACAGAACCCCCAGTGACATACGTGGGGTTATCTCCAACATTGTGAGAAGACGTAGACTCGGTGCACGAAGGAGTGGGCGCGTTCGCCTTGCCGGCAAACATCACGCTACCTCGCAGTGGTGGGGTAGCCGCTTGCGGTGGCGGCGCGCTGGTTTCGTCGCGTTTGACGCTACGCGACGGGCGCGTACGACTCGATTTAACGCGGACGGTAGGTGCACAATAATCACGTGCCGAACTTAGTGAACAGAACGCGGAATGTTCACCATTTTTCCCGGTATTACTATTACACTTCGCGCACTTCGATTTTATTACATTCGCGGCACCACAACCGCAACACTTAATGTCTTTGAGTCTTCACTTTTGGAGATATTTTTGTCACTATTTGCTAACTTTTCACACTTTTCTTTGGTGTGACCATTACGTTTACAGTAAACATAGAATAACTTCGAATTCCCGGCCTTTTTCGTCGTTGAGTCGCTCGTGCGTCTACCGACGGCTGCAGCGGAAGAGCGAGAAGAATGATCCGACGCCGTGGAGGCGCGCGCAGGCTCGGCTGCGGCGGTGGCGGCAGCGCGAGAGCCCTCTTCGCGGCTTGATGACGGCTTCTGAGCTCGTGACTCATTTAGAGAGTCTTCTACGGCTCTTGCTTTCTTTAGCAACTCGTCGAACGTCGAAACTTCGGGTCTGTCGATTCGCTTCCGAATGCGGCGATCCAATAACCCAAATGCCATATCCAACTCGACCCGTTCACATAGGTATTCCTGTGGTAACTTGGCTAACAAGGCTCGGACCTTAGCAATGAATAAGATCGTATTTTCTTTACCTTGTGAGAGGGAGAATAACTCGACGTAAATACGAAACGGTGGGCGGCGTTCGCCGTAGGCACTTCTTAGCCTCGTGATGGCTTCATCCCACGTTTTCGTTGTACTCTTGACGCCTTGCCACCACGTTCCCGCCGATGAAGTCAACAGCATAGACATACTTAAGAGCGCGTTAGCGTCGCTTATATCCAGGCATGATTTATAAACTTCTATTGCATCTATGAAGTTTTCCACGGATTCTTCTGGATTTCCGCTGAACTTTGATGTGCACTTTGAGAAATTGGCTGTTGTAGACCTCATGACGCCCATTGCGGCGTTGGCGGCACATGTACTTGCGTCTGCCGACACGTGCGGTGTCGACGAACGTATCTACTTCACGTAAGAGTTGATTGCAAAGTTCGGCTTGCGACTGCTGAAGAGTAGTAAGCAATGTAGTAAGCGCTTCTTGAAACATTACAATATTGCCTGATGGCTCTGATTCTTCGAGAATTGACTCGTCGGCTGCTTGTAACGACTTGCGTCTTCGCGGCATTTTGCAAACACGTTGGTGAAAACTTGGAACCAACGGCTCGTGGCTCTCTCAGCCAGCAAAATAAACGAAGCTGAACGCAAAACAGCTAACAACGGCAGTCCCTGTCGATTGTAGTATCAGTCGTATCAAGATTCCGAAAACTTTTCTTGAACCCGCGACGAGAAAAAGTTCGATTCGCGCACAAAGACACCGACCCCTTGTTTTTATTATCACAAAACACACGTTGGGCGCCAAAATGTAGTCGGGGTGGGTCAGGTTCAGTTAAAGAGCTTTGTTACACGATAAAACTTTTATTGAAAAGATCGTACAAGCGCGCCATTTGCTTTCTTAGACTACTCTCTCATATCATACATCTTTTACATCATTGGTTCTTACAATATTCTAACACAATTCAAACTGACCAATCACTGATCAGTAAACCTTGTCCTTGAAGTGACCGTGACCACCATTAGTTAGAACGACCATAGACAAACTCTAGTGTCTATGGGCGCGTTCGGAAACGCGATACTTAGCCTGGCGAATACCGCTGAGGCGGGATACCTTTCCTCTGCGACCAGAGACTATACGACCATCCGCTATAATATGTATGTTTAAAATACATAACGGGGAACAGTGGTTTCCTATGGTAACGGCCATGATTTACGACTTATGTATGTACTTCATAAGTTCGAATCTAGACAGGTGTTTTATTTCGTGTAAATTATTTCATCACTACTACTCTGAAAACCGTGAAGGAAACCAGCATGTCCTAGAACAAAAAAATCCAAAATATGTATGTGACATCTACCCGCGAGGATCTCACATAGAGCATGCCTGTATCTCAGTAGTGGGAACATTATAAGCTGATTAGGCTTAAAACCGTCATTGTTAGTGACAGTATCATTACCAGACAGATTTGTCAAATTTGTTTTTATGCAAAAACTATTAAAATCTATACAAAAATCATATCTTTAAGAAACAAAATAATTGACGTTAAAATATCATATCAATTCAATGCCCAGAGAACCGTAAAGACTAATGAAGCTGAATATGAAACCCTACAATATGTCTTTGATACATCGCATGAAGGAACGCTACGATCTGACGTGGCCTCTTCCAAGTTTCAATTTTTTCCAAGAATTGATAATATATTCTGCCACATTACCAATTCTCGGAAGAGTGTAGCTAAGGAAATAAGTTTGTGCCCCTAATGACGGAGACGTACAACATTTTTATTTGATGAATAGAGCGAACTTTACGATTTATATCATCACAAAATACTGGTTAAAATATGTACTAAACGCTAAAGTATTTGTTGTTGACACAGTTATATGAGATTTAGTCTGTCCACAACTTTTGTTGCACAAATTCACTTTCTACTTGCACTGTGTTGGTAAATCTATACTTCTATACTTATAATATTTTAATATACTTATTACTTATATAATATTATAAAGCTGAAGAGTTTGTTTGTTTGATTGAACGCGCTAATCTCAGGAGCTACTGATTCGAATCGAAAAAATAATTTTGTGTTGAGTAGCCTATTTATCGAGGGAGGCTATAAGCTATCTATATCTATAACATCACGCTACAACCAAGAGGAGCGAAGCAGTAATGAAAAATGTTGCAAAAACGGAGAAAATCGCACGGGTAGGCGATTCGACGCAACGGGAAGGGTCGGGGGAACAAGAAATTTAACGCGGACGAAGTCGCGGGCAGAAGCTAGTATTCACAGAAACTTGTTGCGAATTTGATAAACTGTTGGTCTATCAATACAGTTTCGTCAACTTTTGCGATATGAAAGAACGCCGTTTTTTTTTCTTCACAATTTCAACTCACGTTATGTCACCTTACTGCTATAGGTCACTACAGTTTGCAACAGTTCAAATCAGTTAGGTATAGAAATAAACTTTTACAGTAAAAACCGGTTGCAGTTACCTTATGAATAAATAAATAAACAATCACCATTATCCTGCCCAAATCCCAATTTTTTTGGGGTCGACGCAACATGTCTTTTTCTTCCACACTTCACTCAGTAGTTACTCCTTTTCTATCCATATCATAATTCACACAGCCCATCATCTATCGTTTCACGCTCCATCGTCTCCCTTTACTCTTATAGCCATCGACATTCATACTCAAAACTTTCCTCACGTCATTTTCCTCATTCCTCCGTATACTCAACCATACCACGGCAACCGATTTCCGCCTTTAAATAAATAAATGAACAATACTTACCATAAAGTCATCGTAGCATATGGCAGCCAGCAACAAGCGAACACTGTCACTATGGTAACAGTCATCCTGAGCGTTCTTCTCCTGGCTCTGGCCAGTGGTCTCTGGTCTGATCTCCGCAGCATCACTCTACTGTGGTCGGACTGATGGTATTTTTCTGAAAAGGGTTTATATATCAGTACTTATAAAGTTGCATTTTGACATATGTACCTAACTGAAATCCGATAGGCACACCAAAAGCGGTGCTGTCTCATTTTAAAGGTTTTAGCACATCGTTTACAAGTATAGGTACTCGGTGAGTCAGAGTCGGCGATTACTCTCCTGCAGGGCAAGCACAACCTCTTTGATGGACTAGAGTCATTTTTATTACACGCTTTATATAAGCTTCACTTGTATGTTTGTTTGTAACCGACTCCTTATAGCGTGATTTTGACCCACTTTAAACAACCAGATTTAATTTAAACTCTGTAGGACCGATGACAATAATATAATTTCATAAATTTGTGCCATTATCCTTGCCAGGGTTACCAGAACAGCAAAAAAAAAAACGACGGGTTGCACTCCGGGAGTGCCGGCAGAAGTGAAAACTTGAATATTAACGTTGTGCATTTTTGATATTTTGGAATGGTTAGGGAATAATTTTGCACGAATTGCTTTAATTATCAGTATAAAAGTACTATCATTTATGTGGTAGAATACAATATTTATTTATTGCGCTATCTTACAAACACAACAAACATGACAATTTATATTACGTTAAAAAGTTTATCTCTCAGAAAAATCAACCGCTGTAGAAAGAGAGCGCGATACTTCCTCTCCTACGCCGCGCCGGCTGTCTACTCTCCATTAGAGTTGCAAAGGACTCGAGTTTTCGAGGCCTAATTATAAAGACTCGACTCAATTATGCAAGACTCAGTCTGCTCAAACGGCTCGGAGTTTACAGATAAGCACTCGAGTCTTAAAATGGACTCAAGTCTTAAAAAGGACTCGAGTCTTAAAAAGGGCTGGAGTCTTAAAAAGGACTCGAGTCTTAAAGAAAAACTCGGAGCATTAAGATGAAACTTGTACCTCATCATTCGAAAAGACTCGAAAGAAGGCAATAAATTTAAATTAGTGGTTATGATGTAACTTTGCTAACAAAAAAATCTGTCGAGTTTTTTGAATGATGAGCTACAAGACTCGAGTTCATTTTAAGACTCGAGTCGTTTTTAAGACTCGAGTCCTTTTTAAAACTCGAGTCCCTTTTTAGACTCGACAATGACTCGAGCTCGGCTTGACTCTAGACTCCGAGCCTTTTGAGCACACTGAGTCTTGCATAATTGAGTCGAGTCTTTAAAATTACGACTCGAGGACTCGAGTCCTTTGCAACACTACTCTCCATCCGTCTTTCGAATTTTCGATCAGGTCACGTGTCCTGACGCGAGTTTAATATTTTTACCCATTACAAAAAAGTGCACAACGCCGCTAAAGAAGTTTTCACTTCATAAACTGTCTTCGAAAACTACGCTGACATACGTCTCAAAATTCGAAACACCCTAAAAGATAGAAAATAAATAATAGTTTAAAAAATCTAAAAGAACACGCTTCCATAGAAAACCAAACTAAAAAGTGGAAAATAATGGAAGCGTGTGTTTTAGGTTTTTAAACTATTATTATCAGTGCTTTTGTTCCCAAACTGTGATAAAAATGTGTAACTCAAGTCTATCACAGTAGGCCGGGCTTGCCCTGCTGGCGATGCCCGCTTAAGAGTCTTACATAGATGGACCTTTTAGCCTCTCTAAAACTCCTAGTGTAAATGAGACTTTATTCATTAGAGAGGCTGTTCACCTTTGGATGCGCAGGAAACAGCACAAATTAAAATAACACGAGATTTAGACAAAACAACCACGCGAACGGTGTTTGGAGCTCTTTAGGTCTTTTTAAATTAAATTTAAGCTTCTGCGGTTAGTCAGCGCAAACGAAATTTCATTTAACATTTAGCTTAACTTTTGTAGCAAAATGTTTTCATTTATTCAAGCCAACGACTTTAATCATGAATGTTAAATATGCTATGAATAATATGACAAAAGAGTGTTATTAGAAATATAATTCATGAATAACATCAGATAAAATACTAAAGTTGTTTGCAATCCCATTAATAAACTAATAGTGTTATTAACCCCGAGTCTTATCAAATTTCAATTTGGTCTTGGGTATAAATAAAACCATAAAAACCCCTGTGGGCGTTGGAATGCTAATACTTCTCATAGTAATATTATACCCCTTTTATTAAAATGAGTAACCATAAGCCTCTTCTTACGTCAGTGGCTAAATTATCTACACCATAACTTTTTACAGTATTTATTCTTAATAATAACTAGTAACAAAAGACTAAATTGACTATGAGTACATGTATTGTGTATACTCTGTTGGGTATCCAATAATAAAATAATGAGTGGGGTCGGGGGGCCAGGCACAAAGTTCCTTACGCTATTTCTTCAATTCTAAAGCAGTTAACTCTAAAGTACTCAAACTATTGTAAGCTTACTATGTATAAGCCGATGTTGAAGCCAGACCTCTCGAAAACTATGAAAACGAACAGCCATGATGAAATACTTAGAGATTTTTCCGCCCGACATTATAGATTTTCATTTTGACCTCACTATCGGCTTCAGCAACCTCGAAATCATGCAAACTATCCCACTCTCTCTCTCTCTCTGTCGTTCTATTACTTAAAAAGTCGCATGAAGAGGGCATAACGATTTTCCGATACTAACACTTTTTTTTAGTTACGTGACGTTTTATACAATTTTTGTTCCGCCGCAAGCTGTGTTAAAGAACTTCAATCCAATAAATAAAAACATCTGCTTTTTTTTGGATGGGAAGTCATCAAATGACGTCTCCCGCTCTAGGGTTTCGAACGAATCTCGCAACCCTGGCGGGCGTCGGTCCTAGCAGACCCCTTTAATATTGCTGATATCTCTTTGAGACACGCGTGGAACACTATGCGCCGTCGACCCGAGCTACCGGGGGGCGGCGAGCTACCCATTGCTCACTGCCCGCAAACTCCCGACGACCGGGGCGTCTCCTCCTGCGGCGGCTAGAGACGTGAGGGCGCAGAGACTGCTACTCCCTCACGCGCCCCGCCTCCTCCTTCGCGAGAATTGCTGCTTCGCAGAAGGAGGTGACGGCTTCCCATGCCCTCTCGCTCCGTACCATGGCTCGCACCAGGGCCGGACGCAAGAGGTCGCCGCCGCCGATCGCCTCCACGACGACACGGCGGTGCTCTGCCTAGGTAGGGCACACCTCCACCGTATACTCCACCGAGTCCTCCAGACGATCCTCGCAATGGAAACACCCAGGCGTTTCCTCCCGCTTTATCCTGAACAGGAACCCACCGAAGCACCCATGCCCGGTGCGAACCTGCGTCAGGCGGAAGGTGAGGATGCCGTGGCGCCTCTCTATCCACTTCTCAAAGAGGGGACTTACCGCGGCAATTGTGGCGTGCCCATCTAGTCAGCCTCTTAGTCGCATTTGACGCTAAGACACAAAATATCGTAAAGACTTGAATTAATCGTCTTAGAAACACCATTGTTGTAGTTTGAGCTCACATTTCAAGCATTTCAAGCGGACTATAAACAAGTTCTACATCCTCCAGGTTCCCTCAATGCAGAAGGCTGTCTTCCTTAGCTCAGATTTCCGGTCGGCAGGAGTTGTGTACAGGCGTTACAGGGAAGCAGGACCGAAACCTAGATCCCGAGTGTAGTGTGTTTTTGTGGTCTTTATAATTACGTATGTTAGTCTATAACGTATTTACAATATATTATGGGTCTTTATTGCCTGAATTAATTGATCTATTATTATTATTTCTAAGTATGTATCAGTTTCGCGAGGCTTATTTCGGTGAAGCCAAACTATAATATGTAATTTTGATTGATATGTACCCCAAAATGTTAGTTTAGTATTTGGTAGTTTAGAATTACATTGAAGCCGTAATCAATGAGCTAAGTGTAACTAGACTAGAAGTAGGTTAAGCCTGGCTAAGTCTACTTTAATTGTACAAGGGAAAAATTTCAGAAGGAAATATTTTCTAGTTCACTTCCAATCATAAGAAGCCTCCGCTGACAAAGACTAGCCATTGGCCAAGAGTATTCATCTATATAATAAACATGAAATGCTGTTCGTTGGTAAGCGCATTATATCAGAAATGCTGGATCAAATTGACAATTTTTAGTTTTAAAACGTTTGCAATAGTCCAGGGTTTTTACGGGAAGAAAAATTGGAAGAGGACAATGTTTAAATTGTAAAAATCTGATCGGACGATCAGATTTTTTTCTTCAATGGGATTTGTGTATGAAGTACCGAGTGACGTTCCTGTCACTCGGTACTTCATACACACAGATAGTACCAGATAGAATAGTCAAACTCATCGTCCACGAAAATATTTCAGTTTTAAACTATTTACAGGCACTTTTGATAGTCAAACAGTTGGTCTGTCGTAACTTTAAACCAAAGAAAATGTAGGTACTCAGCAACAAAAGTCGATTAACAGTGAAACTTCTAAATTTATCATCTATATTGATAAAAACTATTCGATAAATTTATTTTCTGCATTTCATGTTTAGCTTATAATTAATACCTGTTTACCCTTAAATTAAAATATTTTTCCACCTAACTAGTCCGTAATGTCCCACAGCTGGCCAAAAGCCTCTCTCTCCCTTTTCCACTCTGTTCTATATTTTGATAGTCCTTGCAGTAGGAATTAAGCTCATTTAAATTGTTATGTTTACACAGATTTTTAGTTAATAATTTAGATCAAATGCATTAATTTTTTCTACAAATAGTCGATAAACACTTTCTCGCTCGATTTTAGACATTTTTACGTACCTACGTTGTTTGATACATACTTATTCAAGAAAAAGTGGAAAAACAGACTCACCTGAATTTTCTTTAGAATTCTTCGAAATTTCATAAAAAATGCAGGCGTAGCACACTGATATTATTGTCAGCGGTAAGAAATATACAGCTCCAAGGCAAAACACATTGTACGCCAATTCCTGATGTTGGTTAGCGAATGCCTCAAAAGACACACATTGCTGAAAATCTGGCACCCTCGGATGACTCATGACACGAAAGACTAGGCTCTGAAACAAAAGAGATAAGGTTAAAATTCGTGTGTAGCAAGATGATGTTAACTTTATGAAGTTTCAAGTTAATGAAGTTCTTATGATAACATAAGCAACATTATACGCGTTAAGCGTATAATGTTGCTTATGTTATCATAAGATATTCCAGTGTATGCTCTCAGGTATTCTGCGAAGTGTATTAATATGCTTCTTCTCATGCATTTTAGCAGCCTTAAATGCCACGGTAAAGGAGGCTATATAGGAGGCGAAACGCCGGTGCGAAACTCCGCTGCCGCGACAAATCGCGGCACGGCGGACAGAGCTCCGGTGTGATCTCATGGCGACATGGCGGGTACGATTGTCGCAACCCAGTGCTGGGCACGCCACAATTGCGGCGGTAAGTCCCCTCTTTGAGGAGTGGATAGAGAGGCGCCACGGCGTCCTCACCTTCCGCCTGACGCAGGTTCTCACCGGGCATGGGTGCTTCGGTGGGTTCCTGTTCAGGATAAAGCGGGAGGATACGTCCGGGTGTTTCCATTGCGAAGATCGTCTGGAGGACACGGTGGAGCATACGGTGGAGGTGTGCCCTGCCTGGGCGGAGCACCGCCGTGTCCTCGTGGAGGCGATCGGCGGCGGCGACCTCTCGCGTCCGGCCCTGGTGCGAGCCATGGTACGGAGCGAGAGGGAATGGGAAGCCGTCACCTCCTTCTGCGAAGCAGTAATGCTCGCGAAGAAGGAGGCGGGGCGCGTGAGGGAGTGGCAGTCTCTGCGCCCTCACGTCCCTAGCCGCCGCAGGAGGAGACGCCCCGGGCGTCGGGAGTCGATTGCGGACTCCCGGCCACCGTAGGCGCGAGCTTGCGGGTGGCGAGCAATGGGTAGCTCGCCGCCCGGTAAGGACCAACCTTGGGTCGACGGCGCGCAGTGTTCCACGCGCGCCTCAAAGAGATGTCAGCAGCAGTGTAGGGGTCTACTAGGACCGATGCCTGCCGGGGTCGCGTGATTGTTCGAAAGAGATACCGTGACCCTGGCACATGGGCAACTGATGGAACACGGGTGGATTTTAGTCAGTAAAAGTCTGACACGCCCTCCCGCTCCGCCCAGAGCGGGAGAAGTCATTTGATGATTTCCCATCCTGAAAAAAAAAAAAAAAAAAAAAGGAGGCTATATTAAGTTTTGAAATAACCATAATCTTAGCGTTTTGATAGACCAAGAAACCCAAGATTTTTTATTTTATTAGCAATATTCCTGTACCCGTAGCACGATATCGTTAAGCAATCTGAACACACACGCCCACATTTTACTAGTTCTGCTGGTATGAGTAATATGTAAAAGGGGCGAGCCTATTGCCATCAATCGGATACAAATCCAAACTTCGGGCTGCTACTTGGAAATTACAGATGGGAAAAGCCAATTCCACTATGCATGATCCGGGAATTGGATCCAAGACCTCTTGCTGCTGAGCACCAGACCTCTGACTACTAGACCGAAAATCTACATTTTAAATTATGAAGTCTGCTAGCAACTATAAATAAATAAATAAAATAAAATAAAAATACTTTATTTCAGACATGAATAGTCCATAGGTTGTTTAGTGATGGTAGTAACAGAAAGTACTTAAAGCCTATATTAGTATTGTTAGTAAGGACACAAAATACAATTAAATTGACTAAACCCGCCTTCAAGGCTCAGTGTGGAAGCTCCATAAGTACGTCAAAAGCAAGACGTAAAGTGGTGATATTATTTGCTTGTACATACCTGTAGCTACTTCCACCCAGTGCCATTGTATAGGATAGTCTGGCCTGTTAGCAATCATATTCAGGATGCCGTTCCGAGTGTTACGCAAGCGCTGTAGCAAGGAAGCCGCTTTTTAGGGTTCCGTTGCCAAATGGCAAAAAACGGAACCCTTATAGATTCGTCATGTCTGTCTGTCTGTCTGTCTGTCTGTCTGTCTGTCTGTCTGTCTGTCTGTCTGTCTGTCCGTGTATGTCACAGCCATTTTTTTCCGAAACTATAAGAGCTATGTTATTGAAACTTGGTAAGTAGATGTATTCTGTAAACCGCATTAAGATTTTTACACAAAAATAGAAAAAAAACAATAAATTTTGGGGTTCCCCATACATAGAACTGAAACTCAAAAAAAAAATTTTCATCGTACCCATACGTGTGGGGTATTTATGGATAGGTCTTTAAAAATGATATTGAGGTTTCTAATATCATTTTTTTCTAAACTGTATAGTTTGCGCGAGAGACACTCCCAAAGTGGTAAAATGTGTGTCCCCCCCCCCTGTAACTTCTAAAATAAGAGAATGATAAAACTAAAAAAAATATATGATGTACATTGCTATATAAACTTCCAACGAAAATTGGTTTGAACAAGATCTAGTAAGTCGTTTTTTTTTATACGTCATAAATCGTAAACCGCAATTTACCTTTCATTCAATCAACTCAAATATAAAAATTAAAAAATAGGGTTTAATTTCATAAACACAAGCCTTATACATAAACCGTGAATACCTACAGGTTTGTACGGAACCCTCGGTGCGCGAGTCCGACTCGCACTTGGCCGGTTTTTTACGCGTGAAAACCATCTGCGCGAGCTTCAGCAAACATGCTCGAAGCACTACAACGCTGCGGCAGTCGCAACAGCATCCTGAAGGCGTTGTTAAATTGAACGCGCAGGACGTAATAGGCTCGGCTTGTATATGACACCCACAGGCCGCTCGAATAAAAGGACTGACAGAACGCTTTAAACTATTCGAGCCGTAACACGATTCAAGAATAAATTGCTGCGTGTCGTGGCCGTGTCGATAAAATAGTTTTATTTGTGGGGGATGCTAGTGTTTTAAACATAAATAAACTTTATGTTTATAACACGAGCATTGAAATATTAAATCTTTGTCTTTCATATTATCACAGCTTAATATGTATTTAAAAAAGAACCGATTTTCAAAAATGAAAATACAAAACCAGAGACACCGATCTCCATTTAATTATTTTTTCACTAGTTGCTTTTATTCCGCTTTTTCGCTATAGTACCTAATTAACACAAACTCGTATACCTAGACTTGCTTAATAAATAATAGTGACAGGAAGTTATTATTATAACATTATCAACGTACACTAACTGGAAAAAATACGTATTATTGAAGCTAACTGAAAAACCACATAACAGAACTTGACCACATTTATATGGGACGACCCTTTCAAACAAAGAATTTTTCAAATCGGTTTAAACATGACAGTGGTCTGAAGCAACGAACACAAAAAAGTACAACTGAATTAAAAGCATTTTTTTAGTCAGTTGACCGAACACCGGTACACACAGCTACATATCAAGGTATTCATTTCCAGTTTTAGCTGACCTCGCATTATATAGGCTGTTCGTACTACGAGAAGTCAGTACAGTCTTATACTGGAAATTTATAGCTTGGTTTGTCGCCAAGCATACCACGCTACGCCAAAAATATTTAATTAATCCTTCGAGGGAAATTTAAAACAACCGTAATACAAAGTCTAATGAATACCTGACAGTAGGTACTTCATAATAAAGGCTGGTTAATGTATAATTATGATGTCTCATATACGGCCGTACGCCAGGATAATGAACCATTATCTCACCGAGAAATTAAGGTTGGCAGGTATTTGGTACACTGAATGTTATAAACAAGTCCAATATTAAAAATATCTCGCTGTCTGTAGATAGGTCCCTGTATTATATTAGATTCTTTTGTTCACTATTAAGTGATATTCGGTGCTTAAATTTTCAGAGGTATACGAATACTGGAATATCGACTGAAAGAGATGTAGGCAAGACCATTAATACATACTTATATATTACGAAGTGTGAAAGAACACAAAATCGGCTTAAAGGATTTGGCAAACATATAGTGTACAACCTGGATGTTAAAACATAGGGCACGTTTTTTGACAGTAGTAAGTTTTTGTGGAAGAATTCCCGACCTCCACACGAGTTGTAGGTTCAACCCCTGACGGGCACTTACTTAATGTAAATTATTTCATCACCACTGCTCTCAAAGCGGTGAAGGAAAATTAAATTATTTTTTATGTAGCGCTGGAACTGTAAGGATTTGCTCTGATAGCCTTAAAAATCGTCAGGAAATTTTCTCTCAAATTTTTATGAATTTAATTGGCATTTTTTTCTGTTCTGGCGAAAAGCCCAGTAATAAACGAAACTACGCAGTCGTTAGATATATCACCGCAAAAACGTGATGATTTGTATTGTACGAAAGAGGCCATTTAGGTTATTAGTCGCCTCTGTGCGTGGGATAGTGCAAAGAAGGAGAAAGATAAATATTTATCGCCACAAACTTTCTTTATAGCAATAACAATTTAGTAAAAATATTGCTTTAAAAATATTTAGTGACAAAGGACTAATCATAATTATGGGTACATTACATAAATACGAAAAACTTAATCCGACAGTCACAATTAGAATTCCAAATACCGTGTTTAAAAAAAATCCAAATATAACAACTCCGACTTATTATTAATCCTATTTTTATAATTCCTTAATTTCAATATTCCTAAAGTTTATTATTACTATTCTCAAAATAACGAGTTTCAATAGATCAAATACCAAAAAGTCCGACTTAATGATAATTCGAAACATCGAAAATACGAATTCCAATTATTAAAATACCGATTAATACAATTCCGAAATAAAAACACCTTGTTAAACCGACAAGACAAATAAACACATGATTGCTCGTCAGAGAGAAGTATAATATTACGTTTAATATGAGGAGGTAGGATTAAAAAACATGCAAGCAAGCATGCAGCATGCAAGCAGGCACGCAGCGTGCAAGCAGACATGTAGCATGCTAGCAAGCATGCAACATGAAAGTAGGCATGCAACATGCAAGCAGGCGTGCAACATGCAAGCAGGCATACAGCATGCAAGCAGGCAAGCAGCAAACAAGCAGGCATGCAGAAAGCATTGTTTCTGTCACCGCTCCGGCGCTGCGGGGTTTGGGCGGCCCAACGCGTGCTAATCGTCGCAGATCTTTTTAACGCTCACCACCTGCTCCTCAGCTCGCGGGCCGCCCCGTCCCTCCGCGCCTACGCGGGTTTAAATTATACTCTAGGGGTAGAGCAGACAAGACTGCGTGAAGTCGGTTTTGCAGCGATTCGTTTCTGTCACAAATTTTTGTAGTACAACATGTTGACTTTTAGTTTATTCGAAGTATTGAAAATCGGAATGTCGTTTTTTGAACCGAGAACCCTTCGAGCATTTGAATCTTCGAACGTATGAAAATCGGAAAACTAACAAATCGCATTTACGACTTTCGGTAAAATAAATTTCGTGATTTTTAATAATAGACATTATAATTCTTAGGTATTATGAAATTCAGACTTTTGAAAATCGGAACATCGAAATTCGGAATAAAATATTTCGGAGTATATGGGGAACACCCCAAAATTGTACCATGTAGTAACTATGTACTTATTTGGAGCTGAGAGCAACAAGGCAGTATTTATAAATCTATAAATACTAAAATGACCTTCAGTCCTCAGCTTCGCCAGCGTGGATGTCGGAAATTACCCCTCGGGCTACCGGAACAAAATTAGCTTTTGTTTTTCCCCAGTCTTTTGTTTTTCCGTGCAAATTTCATAAAAATCCGTTGAATGCTATAGACGTCAAAAGGTAACAATCAGACAGAGTTACTGTCGATTAATATAAACACTATACACATCAATTTCACGCAGACGAAGTCGCGGGCGAAGTGTTAGTTGACTTATAAGGAGGTAAAAGGTAAAACTTCTGATCGTATTCCGAAAATTCTTTGACTAATTATAAGCTACAGTATTGCCGACTGTCATTTATAAACTACTTATATTTTTTTTAAACAAGGAAATTTCACGCATGCGAATTGGTGAGCAGAAACTAGTGCTTAAATCTATATCTAAACATTCTTTTCTGACATTTATTGCTCATCGAATACATACGTCAATTTACCATGATATAGCCGCTGCATAGATACTACTGTCAAAGAATTTCAGTTGTGATTTGTATATGGATATAGATATTTTAATATGGAACAATACATCGTAGTAATCTTACTTTTACGAAAAAAGGCAGAAGAAAATGAGAGAAAGGAAAAAAGGAAGGAGATAAGTAGTTTGATTTGCTGAAGCCGGAAACGGTGAAGAAGAACTAGGGGAAGTACGTCCAAAATGACATACGGTTTTGTTTTTTAATCATATATTTTTAATTAACATAGTTACAATCATTGTTTAATTTGATTGATCATCTTTGGTTCATAAGTTTTAACCTACGTAAACTCGTAATTGAATAGGAACCATATATTTTTTTTAATTTAAATTAATCGAAGCCTCTATGGAAATTCATTTTGTCCATATAGTACGGACAAAATGACATACATAATAAATACGAAAATTATGAAGCACATATTTCACAAAATATGGAATATGAGCCCAAAGAGGACAATTGTTGCACCGTAGCCAGCACTCGTTGGGTTTGGAACGGGAAAAGAGCGTAATAAGTCTTATGTACCAGTGTTCACCTTTTTTCTGACTACTTTTTAGGATAATTATCGTAGTTCAATTCAACATTGAAAATCTCATCATTGATATGGTCATATGTCGTTTTGCCCCGAATGTAAGTATGTCATTTTGCCCCACAGGTTATCTAAACACTAATTAAGTCATAATTACTATAAACACGAGATTTATAAATAAATACTTTGTAATAATGCAGCGTAATGCTACATTTTTTGAATTTACTATAAAAGATATAATAGAAACCACGAGAAACTGATAAAAAACGGGGCAAAATCAATAAAAATAATAAAAAACTTTTATGCACACAAAACGCATACCTGCAAATTACTTTGGTGTGACCAAGTGGCGGAATAAACTTAACAGGTATGCCACCATGGCCGGTATCACATAATGATATGGCAACTGCAGGATTAAAGCCCGCCAATTTCGAAAAAAGCCCGATGTGTCATTTTGTCCGTATATGTCATTTTGGACGTACTTCCCCTACTATTTAACAAAATTTTGTTTACGTCTAAGCACATGGGTGGTCCAGCTGTGTGGTTCTTCGTGGTGTTAGTTAAATAGCCTCTTCACCGTTTTCGGCGTCAGCAAACTAAACTACTACAAAGACAGGGAGTGCGACGCGGGACTTTGACCTTCAAGTTCATTCGCCATTTCCTCTCAGGAAATGTCGTGTTAGTTTTTCTTTTTACATGATCTATAAAAGTTATTTCGATATCCTATATAATAAACAATTCCATTTCATTACGAAGTTGGTCGGAATATCTGGAGCGCCTTTACTAGGGCAGTTTCACCAACTTTTCGATTTAACTCCTCTTTGTTAAACTAAAAACAATAATAAAGTACTCACGGATTTCAGTAAAGGTTCACATACAGTGCCTCAAGAGTTGTCGTAATATCTACGACTTTCTGATTTAATTCACTTTAAACTCAGAACCATGTAAACTTTATAAAGAAATAATATGTTATAAGAGTTATTGTGGACACAACTATGAAGGTGTACGTACGCCTGAATCAATACTGACTGGCCTGTTAGTCTAGTGGTTAGTGACCCTGACTGCTAAGACTGAGGTCGTGGGTTCGATTCCCACCCAGGACAAATCTTTGTGTGATGAGCACGATCATTTGTTCTGTGTCTGGGTGTAATTTATCTATAATATGTATGTATTTAGAAATATATAAGTATGTTTATCAGTTGTCTGGTTGCCATAGTACAGGCTCTGCCTAGTTTGGGATCAGATAACGGTGTGTTGGTTGTCCTAAAATATAAAAAAAAATACAGTCTCAACAATTAACTAGCCTATTTTTCACTGTTTTGATTAATGTATAACTACTTCTATACTATAACACTATAAAGCTGAAGAGTTTGGTTGAAAGCGTTAATCTAAGGAACTACGTTTAATGTTGCATAGCCCATTTATCGAGGAAATTTAAAGACTATATAACATGCAAATAAAACGCGCGCAATCTTTACCTGTATTTAAAAGACTCTTGAAGGAGCATTACTTGTTGTCGTGATCTTGTTTTCATACCTGCCATAGTCGTCTTTTATTTTCTTAGCTTATATATTTAGTATGTATGTATATAAGTATTTATTATACAGGATATATATGATAATATCTATGTATTTATTATAATAAATTGTATTATGTATTTTACACCAGTGACAACCCCATTTTTATGTCCACGCAGTCACTGTCCATTCCAAGGTTGCTGGAAGAGATCGCAGAAAGCGATAAGGCCGCCCATTGTATGTTTTTTTGTGTTAAATGTTCTTGTTGTAATATATTT
This sequence comes from Aporophyla lueneburgensis, assembly GCA_932294355.1. Lineage (NCBI taxonomy): Eukaryota > Metazoa > Arthropoda > Insecta > Lepidoptera > Noctuidae > Aporophyla > Aporophyla lueneburgensis. Next base: position 20,200,410 of record OW028752.1, read on the forward strand.
TCTGGTGTACAATAAAGCATATATAAATAAATAAATAAACATGTTATATAGTCTTAGGAGCCGAACAAATAGAAAAACGTCACGGATGCAAAGACCTCGCACGGGGAAGTGATTCAATGCGACGACGGCGAAGGTCGGTCGGGGAAGCAAGAAATTTAATGCGATCAAAGTCACAGGCAGAAGCTAATTTATCATAAAATAATAAATATCGATGTGTGATACACTGAACTATCATCATCATCATCGTTTCAGCCGAAAGACGTCCACTGTTGCACATAGGTCTCCCCCAAACTCCACCACTTCGATTGGTTCTGTGCTTCCCACATCCAATGAATTCCTGCAGCGTTCACAAGGTCACCTGGTAGGAAGCCTTCCTACTCTACGAGTACGTCTTCTGCTACACTTCTGGTACAATGAAATAATGATAGTCAGTGTCAAAGTTGCCGAAAACTACAAAAAAAAACTGCTACAGGAAATTACTACAGAAAGGATGGGTTGGTCGGTGCGCTCAGTCTCGGTTTTACGAAACACTTATTGCTTTTATAATAAAAAATACGTTTTATGTCGAGAAGTAATAGAGGCATTTTCAGTTGCAGAATACGGTTGGTCTTTTACATTATACAGAGCATTTTTATCACCGTGACATTTTCTGAAACTTATAATCTTTGCACTGATATCCCTTAGAGACTCCTGAACGTCGGGCACATCTTCGAAATAAAGACATGTCCCTTTGCATTCTTGTATCTGGTTACTTGTAAAAAGTGTGTTCATTATTCCGTGTGCTAATCGACGTTTAATGAATTTATCTTAATTGCTTCTAGGATTATCTAGGCAAAGTCCGAAATATATTATTTTTAACCGACTTCAAAAAAAGGAGGAGGTTATCAATTCGACTGTATTTTTTTATGTTTGTTACCTTATTATAACTTTTGACTGGGTGAATCTATTTTGATAATTCTTTTTTTATTTGAAAGCTGGTGCTTCCCGAATGGTCCCATTCGGATAATGGGATCCATGTGAAAACCATAAGTCTTAAATTTGCATTAAGTATTTGCGCGACAAATTAACGAATAACGCGATTAGAATAGTGCGGGGTATCTACCATAACTAAAAAGTTAAAAATAAAATCTTTTTTTAGGAAGTCGGTTGCTATTTTATTGTAAAAAGATTTTTGCTTTTGACGTTTCACTAAAACGTTAGATAGATCTAGGTTTGCCTTACAGTACGTCAGTCAAAGACAGTTAATGGAATGCATTTCGAGGTTTGCCGAAAAGGGTTGCTCAAAGCTAGGATAAACCATTCCTTCCGTGAGGAGGCTACATACATATTGATCTTTAACTATAACATAAACAATGTATTCATGAAGCATACCTACACAGCAGTAATTAATAAAACACAGCCATACACTTTGAATGAGAATATAATTAATGAAATTCTTTACTGAGATGAATAGGAGTAATCAATTAAAGGCGTATATTGATAGCAGTCATTAAAGCCAAAAACTTAATGAAAGGTTTCGACTATCAGTAGCAAAAAAAAAGTGTTTTTTTTTTTCGCTTTTTCATTACAATAACAAACTGGATATTTCGGGATCTGACATTCGTAGACGTTTAATTTGACATGGGTAGAGTTAGGTCCCAATGACGTGTACATAAATCACCAGTAAATTCCATTTCTTTCAAGTTCAACTATCTACCCTTTTCCCAACTAATTTGGGGACAGCTTCCAGTTGAGAATGCAGCTAAATACCAGTATTATATATGCAGTGACTGACTATCCAAACTCCACAACCCAGTTTTTGGATAATACCCTTTGTAAGACTGGTTGCCACACTTTTGGGCGTTTGACTACCCAAAACGACTGTCATAGATGTACAAATTACATGCGGGACAAACGGCTTTTTTTTTTTGGATGAGAAATCATCAAATGTCGTCTCCCGCTCTTGGGTGGAACGTGTCAGACTTTTACTGACTAACAACTTAACGGACGAACGGCTTAACGTGCTTTCCGAGGCATAGAAGGGTCTCAATGGATGAGCTCTTGCCACGAACCGACCGTGGCAAGCGTAGTTTAACCTTCGATAGACTGTGCAGTTGTTATAATTTAGCCACAAGCCATTTTTATTCCGTCTATGGTCAGGGAAATTAATGCTCTAGCAAATTTAAAATATGCATCAATTTGCCGTGTTAAATAATTATCTTGCAACCAATAAAGAATGTCCGTGTGGTTCTGACCGTAAAGAATAGCACCATTCCATTTCTTCCCGTGGTGTCGTCAAAGGCGACTTAGTGACTTTCTAGAGAATGAGCCGCAGAGTTCTCTATATATTTTACCACCATTGGGATAAGGGCAGGGGAATGATGACCAGGATCGCCAACCCACCTGTCAAGCGTGGCGATTGTTGCGAACCCCCCCAAACTGGGAGAGGCCTATGTCCAGCAGTGGACGTTCTTCGGCTTAAATGATGATCAAAGAATGACCGTTAGAATTTGAATTACATGATCTAATTAAATTAACTGATAATATTTTACCTTCGTGTTAAGTATCGTAATCGAAAACGAATGTCCATGTCTTTGTAAAGTACTAAAGTTCGTGATTCAATTGTTATCAAAAATCACCACATTGCAGACAAATTGGTGAGCTCAAACCTACATTGTTATAAAAGCAAAAATGCTGCGTCAAATCTTCTCGACAAAGCCCCCTTTGTCATTCGTTTAGATACTCAAGGATGAGAACTCCGGAAAATGCCCATTATTTGTCTAGAAATGTTCGGAAAAGATTTCATATTAACTTAGCTCTGTCTGCCGCTGGCGTGTAGAATGTAATAAACAGTCGTTTATCTAAATTTAAAAACTAGACACTTTAGAAAATGCGGGTAGACAAAGGTTTCTGAATTCAATATTTTAGTTTCTAATTGATAGAGTAAACTTTGTCGTTTATCTAAAAGAAATATTAATTGGAGTAACAAAATTACACCACTGAGAATGGATGTAATTTCATTTGTCCGTGGTTTATTTTCTTTTGTAATTATATTGTTGAAATAAAATGTTTGTGAACGAAGCAAAAAAAAATTTAGTTATTGGAAAAAACATTATTAAAAGTAAATAACTCTACGCTTTATATTTTTTGCACTACAAAAGGATAATCACCATAACACCGTAGTAACCGTAAAATGCATAGTGCATTTTACTTAGTACACTTATTTTCATTATCGCTGCTCTCAAAATGGTGAATAAAAACACCAAGAGGGAACCGTCATGTCCTAGAACCGAAAATTTGAAGATATGTGACATCTACCAACCCGCTCCCACTCTCTCTCAGAGAAAGGAGGCCAGTGTCGCAGCAGAGGGAATAGTATAGGATGAATAATAACTTTTTTTACTTTATTGTTTAATAACTTTACTTTACTTGAATACGGGGCTTTTGGCCACTTTGTACGTGTGCATTTTCTATACCTATCTGATTTTATTTTTCATAATGTGCATTTAGTTTGTGCAGAATAAACATTTTTTCTTTCTTTCTTATTATGAATCACTATTAAGTTTTTATTGAGATACTAGCTTTTGCCCGCGGCTTCGCCCGCGTAGATGTCGGAAATTATCGCAAGAGGACGTATTACCGCGGTAAGAATGTATTAATCCATGTTATACATACATAAAATTACGCCTTTTTCCCATGGGGGTAGGCAGAAACTACGGAACGCCACTTGCTACGATCCTTACATATCTTGTGTGTTTGATGTACTTAAAATAAAACTAATAGTATTCAGAGTAAGAAGACTGTGACATAGGGCTGGATTGAATTGAATATAAGTCTTCCTGGTTTTTCTTAACGCTCCTATTCTACCTATATATACAGTCAGTTATTTACCAGACACCAAATTAAACATAGTTATAAGAATAGTACTTTGGCCAGTGGCTTTGCCTGTATAGCTGTCGGAAAATATCACCCGGGAAACTACTACCGGGATAAAATATCTATGGTATGCTAGGTATATATGGTAAGTATCCAGGATAACCAAAAATTCAAATCCATCCAAAAAGTTAAACATCTAAGCCATATTTCGCGGTCTGTTACTTGGAATAATACAATTAGCTTTATTTTGAGTACTTCGAACACACATGGTGATATGCATTTACTATGAAGCCCAAGTAATATGAATTACAATCCTACTAATCCTGCACTACCCGACCGCTATCAAGCGAGATGGCCGGACGCGGAACGGCCCGCTAGCCGCTCTGCGGCTATTTTATTATAATCTCTGATATCTTCTAAAATATTCATTTTAATGATATGCTGTAAAAGGCAATTTTGATCTACATGAAATGCACAACATATCTAATGTATTTAATTTGATAAAAATTAATGCTGTATTGCTTAAAATCGCTTCGTAAATAAGCCATTATTTCTCATAAAAATTAAAGGATAAAAAATGGTTATTGTGGGTTATCCCTAAGAGATCGACATATACCATCGCGGATTTTTTGTAGAACTTTGTAAGGTATACAATACTGTAGTACATTATTTTGATCTATTTCGTAGGGTTCAGCCAGCGTTCGCAATGTAAGCGCAAAAAAATGAGTTTATTTATGACATCACATTAGAAACCTCTAAAATTATCAGTGTTTCTTTAATATAATATGCATGTTATATACAATATCTGGATGACCGAGCTTTGCTCGGTGTTTTTTGGTAAATTGTGTTTAAAATAATGAGTTTATGTTCAAGTTGATTATCGATAAAGTTGGTCATTGAAAACACGAACAAAACGACATTTTATAAAAATGAATCCTAGCTAGATCGATTTACCGCCCCCGAAACCCCCTGTATACTAAATTTCATGAAAATCATTGGAGCCGTTTCCGAGATTCAGATTATATATATATATATATATACAGAATTGCTCGTTTAAAGATATAAGATAAACCTTCCTGTTGAATTACTCTATCTATCAAAAAACCCGCATCAAAACCGTTGCGTAGTTTTAAAGATATAAGCATACATAGGGACAGACACACAGCGAAGTGACTTTATTTTATAATATGTAAAGATGATAATGATGATGGAGACATTTTTGCAATTTCGACTAGTGTAACTCGATTTTGACGAAAATGTTAATACATTTTCGTCAAAATTAATGCTTACGGTGTCAATGATCGGCCATCTTGAAAGAATTACGTATCGTACTTGTAATGGCATTGGGATTTATTTGTCAACTGGCTTCTGCCCGTGACTTCATCCACATTAAGTTCTTGCTTCCCCGACCCTCTCCGTCGCATCAAATAGACCGTACGCACGCTACGGAAGCTCTCTAATGAATACACTTTCCCCGTTTTACAACATTTTTCATTTCTGTTCCGCTCATATTGGTCGTAGTGTGATTTTATATAGCCTATAGTCTTCCTCGATAAAAGGGCTACCCAAAATTAAAAAAATATCAATTCCAATCAGTAGTTGCTGAGATTAAAGTATTCAACCAAAGAAACAAACTCTTCACCTTTGTAATGTTAGTATAGATATAGAAACATATTATATTAAACAACATTTATTGCGTCATCTACGTTGTCGAGCAAATCAAGCAATGAATTAGCAATTGTTTTTAATCCCTCGGATTGTTTTGGAAAATATATTTCGCAAATACAGTGGTAATTTGAACTCTAACTCATTAGAACTAAGACAGAAACTTATAAAGAAATGTATAGTATTTCAAAGTTACCCGAACTAAATTCTGACAATATCATTAGTTTTGACTTTCGCTACTTACGCAGGTGTTAGGTTACCCACATGATTATGTAACTTTACGAGGACAATTTTATAACGAAGAAGATATAATAAGAAATACGATGAACTAATAAAGGACTAATTCTGAATTGAACACTTCAAATAATACTGGTAAAGTTAACATGCTAGGCGATTTTGACATAAAATGGCGAAAAAATACTGGTAAAGCTCGCGTGTTCGAGGTTTTTGACGTAGTGGTGCTGATTTTTAGAACCTTGCACTGTAGATATGAATAAGTTATCTTTCTTAAACGTTACATGAATGAACAACAAATTTTGCATGAAAGAAAATCTACCGACAGCCTAAAAACGACCAAATACGTTGTCCGAGGTAAACGAGAAAATATTTTTCTCAGCAGTCTTTTTTCGTTCCCACGTATTTTGTACCAAACTATGTTTCTCTTATTTTTATGAAAATTAATAGAAAGGTTATTTTAGAGCCTAGACAACATCAGCAATATGATGATGGAAAAGTCAAAATTGTATTGGATAGTCATAAGCTTCCGAAAAGCTAAAGTCAATCCTAATGAAACTCGTTGTAGAAATACGAAGGCTTTAAAAGTGATTGCCACTTTTCTAGACACAGATAAAACTAACACTTAACACTGTGACTGTTCGCACAACAAACGCAATAGTTTAACCGTCACCATTAACCATATGTGACTCATAGGAATAAGGGAGGGTTAAAACGAGGACACTTTCATCCCAGAAATTAAAAACTTTAAAAGCAAATGGTGCCACTGGGGACACTTAAATGATAAATGATAAATGATAAATGATTTTATTTCTGTAAGTAGGTTTGTACAAACACTTTTACATCTCAATTATATTTTTTTTTTAACTAGATGAGTTCGGCGTTTCCTAACTGACTACTCTGAGAAGAAAGGCCGAAACAAACTCAGAGGTCACAGTCTCTTTTAAAGTCCAGACATAATCTTGTTCACATCATGTGAAGATCATGTAGATTGGTGACTGAAATGGTCTTTTGAAGAAAGAACCACACAGATTGAGTGGACCTGTCCAGTCAGTGCAAGCATTTGTCACTAATCGTTTAGCTCAACTCGGAAGATAAGGAGCCCAACGCTTTGACGAACAGTACCAAAGAAAGGACATTTGGGTAGGCCACATAAATTACTCAAACTGCCAGATCGTGATTACTGAGAACGAAAGAAAAAAAAAATAATAATTAAAAAAGACCCACATAGTCTTCACATTCACAATAATTAAAACAATACGATACTTTACAAAGTAAATAATCATGTCATTGTATATATAAAAATTATCAATGTCAATGTGTATATAAAAAAAAAAGAAACGGATATAATTTTGTTGGTCAGATCATTTGATGACCATGTAGATCGGTGTCTGAAATGGTCTTTTGAAGAAAGAACCACACAGATTGAGTGGACCTGTCCAGTCAGTGCAAGCATTTGTCACTAATCGTTTAGCTCAACTCGGAAAATAAGGAGCCCAACGCTTTGACGAACAGTACCAAAGAAAGGACATTTGGGTAGGCCACATAAATTACTCAAACTGCCAGATCGTGATTACTGAGAACGAAAGAAAAAAAAAATTAAAAAAGACCCACATAGTCTTCACATTCACAATAATTAAAACAATACGATACTTTACAAAGTAAATAATCATGTCATTGTATATATAAAAATTATCAATGTCAATGTGTATATAAAAAAAAAAAAGAAACGGATATAATTTTGTTGGTCAGATCATTTGATGACCATGTAGATCGTTGTCTGAAATGGTCTTTTGATGAAAGAACCACACAGATATTGCCACTAACTACTCAAACTGCCAGACAATAGTCAAAAGTGAAACAGTGACCCACATAGTCCTCAAATTCTCAATAATCAAAGTAATATTCATACAATTAATATTCATGTCATGTGAAATAATAAAAAAAAAGAGTAAAAAATAGCAAAATAATAATAATAAAACAACAGTCAGTGTAGATTTATTGGAGCAGTTCAATCCCAGGCCGTTTTATCCTCAATATAGTCTTTAACAGTATAATAGGCTTTCTGACATAATTTACGCTTTATAAAAGATTTGAATTTATTTAGGCTTAGTTCTTGAATGAGGCTAGGAAGTTTATTATAAAAACGAATACATTGGCATCTAAACGAGCCACCTATTTTCTTGAGCCTGGTCTTAGGAACAACAAATTTTTGTTTGTTTCTAGTATTGACATTATGGATATCACTGTATCTTTTAAAGAGATTAATATTTTTATGTGCAAACAGCAGATTTTCATAAATGTACTGAGAAGGCACAGTCATTATATTAATCTCTTTATATTTGTCTCTGAGTGAGTATCTGGGACTTAATTTATAAATCGAACGAATTGCCCTTTTTTGTAAAACAAAAATTGTCTGAATATCGGCGGCATTTCCCCACAGCAGAATACCGTACGACATCACGCTATGAAAATAACTAAAGTAAACTAAACGGGCTGTCTCTAAATCAGTTAAATCACGAATTTTTCTAACAGCGTATGCTGCAGAGCTAAGTTTTTTTGACAATTTATCTATATGGGGGCCCCATTGAAGCTTGGCATCCAGAGTTATGCCTAAGAATACTGTGGTATCTTCGGGTTTCAACACTTCACCCTTTATGAGGACACTAGTTTCTACTTGTCTAACATGAGGTATCGTAAACTTAATACATTTGGTTTTTTTCTCGTTAAGAAGTAGGTTATTAACATTAAACCAGTTAACTACATTAGCAAGGGCTCTATTTACATTGTCAGTAACCAACTGCTGACGTTTGAGTTTGAATAAAAGTGAAGTGTCGTCTGCAAACAACACTATATCATGTTTATCCTTTATGAGGTAAGGCAAGTCATTTATATAAATAAGAAATAAAAATGGGCCTAAAATTGAGCCCTGAGGGACCCCCATTCTAACTTTAGATCCAGGTGATCTTTTTCCGTTGACGTCAACTCTCTGAATCCTATCACTTAGGTATGAAGTAAGAAGATCCAGAGAGGCGTTCCGGATTCCGTAGTGGTGAAGTTTCCTGATCAAGGTTTCATGAAGAACACAATCGAATGCCTTGGACAAATCGCAAAAAATACCCAAAGCATCGCATTTGTCCTCCCACGCATTATATATATGACCTAAAAGTTCAACTCCGGCATCGGTAGTTGAACGACCCTTTGTGAAACCAAACTGTTTCTTGTGTAATAAGTTATGTTTATTAAAAAATCGTTGCAATTGATTTAGAATAAGTTTTTCAAAAATTTTACTGAAGGTAGGTAGCACTGAAATTGGTCTATAGTTAGTAGGGTCTGATGTGCTACCTGATTTAAACAACGGTATTATTTTGCTGTTTTTCATAAGATCAGGAAACTCGCCACGGTCAATACAATTATTAAAAATAACAGCTAAAGTTGGTGCTACAATGTTTATGATCGACTTAGCAGTATCCACAGAATTACCCCATAAATCGGCGGTCTTTTTTACATTCAAAGAGTGAAAAGTTTTAACGATATCGTTACAGGTTACATATTGGAAATGAAATTCACTATCACAAACAGGAACGTTTTCTTTAAGTAGAGACTCTGCAGCAGTGGGTGATGAGTTCAAAGATTTGGTAGTAGATACTGGAATCTCTGCAAAGAAATTTTCAAAGGCCGCGGCGACTTGAGAATCTGATTTAATTATATTATCCTCAATAGCTAGACTGTAGTCACTACTTCGGTTGCATGACCTTCCTGTTTCGCTATTAATGATAGTCCAAGTCGTTTTAATTACATTACTGCTATTTTTAATTTTTAAACTCAAATAACGTGACTTGGCTATGCTACAAACTTTTTTAAATAATTTAGAATAATTTTTGACATACAAATTAAATTCAGCAGTGTTTATACAAGTCCGTTCATCATATAATTCATAAAGTCGTTTTCTACTTTTATGTATACCAGTGGTGGCCCAATCACTAAAAGAAGCGTTAATACTAACCGAAAAAGTCTTTGGAATAAATATGTTATCAAATTGTGTGCAATACATTTTAAAAAAATCATTATATTGTCCATTAGGGTCATCATTTGGCAACACAAGTGGTAGATTATTCGAAAGTTTAGTTCTAAACATTTCCAAGCGATTAACAGTTTTTGGGTTAACAGTGATATCTTTCTTAGTTTTTTTTATGTTTACATTTGGAATAGTGATCAATTGACCACAATGATCTGAGTCTAATAAATTAATCATTTCTTTATGGATTGCTTTAACATCTGTATAAATGTTATCTAAGCATGTGGCACTAGTGGGAGTTATTCTAGTTGGCTCTAAGAATTGGTTGGCAAGATTGTATGACTGAAACAAACTTATAATTTTAGTACTTAACCCAGAAGTTTCTAACAAGTTAACATTAAAATCACCGCAAGTGATGATAAACTTATTTGAATTAGAAATTTTGTGCAACACTTCATCCATTACCTTTTCAAAACAATCATACAATCCTGAGGGAGGTCTGTACACACTTAATACAATGAACTGCTCCAATTCAATACAGGCTATTTCAATTGTCCGCTCAACAGAGAGGCTCACAATATCCTTACGGTCTTTAAATTTGAGCTGGTTATTTACTAAAATTAGTGAGCCACCATGTATAGCTTTTTCTCTGCTGAACGAACTACCAACCTGGTGGTTACTAAAATTGAATATGAACTGGTGGCTTTTAAGCCAATGTTCTGTTATACAAAGAATATCTATATTGTTACAGTTCAGGAAAAATTCTACTTCTAAATCTTTGTTCAAAAACCCTTGAATATTTTGATGCACCAGGTTGATACAATTTAATTCTTTTACACTTACATTTGATTTCTTATTTGCCATACTAACATTGTTGCTAGAGGTTGCCTCTATTGTCTTAATTTCTAATTTAAATGGAAATCAATATCTACAAGTGCTGTCAAATTATTGGCAGTACAGTTTAAAATGTCATTGCATTGCTCAAAAGAAGCAAGTTGTTTAGCCAAATTCTTGGCTGTAATAGAAAAAAAGTATGCTAGCGATGCTGCTATCTGTCTTCTATGATAGTTTGAGAGATAGTACATAGCATTATTATGCCTATCTTTTGTTAAATATAAATTATTACTAACATAATTGCTGGTATCTAATAAGTGAAATAAATTATTATGAAATGTCAAATTATGCAATGTCATATTAATTTCAAATCTTAACCTATTTTCTTCCTGTGGCAAACTGTTACTGTAAGGGAATGTAAACAATACAATTTTTCTCAACTTAAGATTACACAATGTTCCATAATATTGTAGCAATTCTCCTTTCTCCAAATTTCCCCTATTACCCATAAATATTATTAATGTGGTGTCCTGGTGAAAATTACATTTAATAATTTCTTTCATAATATGAAATAGTGAACAACCAGGCATGCAATTATTTATTATAGAGTGCCCCGGATATTCATCTGCCAACAAGTAACCTAACTCCTTTCCAATCTCATCACAAAATAATACTATATCATTTTTTACAATTTGTTCACATGGTTTAATGGGACAACTAATAGTAGGAGATGTTAAATCAACACAGAGCTGTGGTAAGGTGGTATTGCATGTTGTCAATGAATGTTCCGGTGTAGGTACATTGGATGGTGTTTCACACTGCTCACAGTTGTTTTGTTTTGAGTTTACCAGCACATTCATTGCCAACACATATTCCCTCATGAGCTCTTCTGAGGTATTATATTTAATGGTCATTGAACTAAGTTTCTCCTGTAAATAGTCTAGTTCAGATTGCAAGAATTCTGTGTCAATTTTGTACTTCCTAGTACTTTGTTCCAAATTATAAGAATACATATCCAATTGTTTTAGTAAATTTAGCCTTTCTCTATTAAGTTTAACATTTTTAATAAAGAACTTATGTTTTTTAACCAGCTTTTTTGTTTTAACAATGTATTTATTGATTTTTATGTATTTTTTAAGTTAATTAGTACTGGTGACTACCCTCAATGAGTTACATGACTTTGAATTATTATGATCTGTCAAATCTATAGTGTAGGAGGGATTTATGGCCGAAACCATTGAGGGGGCAACAGGCATCAACTCATCGAACAGACTCTGATTCAGCGAGGCGGTGATATTTGAGTTTATAGTCTGAAGTTCCGAAATTTGACTTTGTGCCTCATGTAGCTGTTGTTGTAATAAATGTTTATGACTAAGAGCTTGTTCATACTCTATGCTACACTGGCTGAATCCGTCCACAACAAGCTGAAGCCTGTCGCGTTCTTCGATGGCATCAGTGTATTGATTATATATCTGAGCCATTTCTATTTTTAACTTCCTATTATTATCATGGGCATCGAAGAGCACCTTCTCATTGTCATCCATTTCCTTATTCAGTTGGTCACAGAGCTCCTTTGACGCCTGTAATTCGCTCAAAACCTGTTTGAGTTTGGACTCTTCCAGGCGAGCACGGGCGCTGCGAGTCATAATCATGATTATAAAGAAAAGGAAGCGACAAGAAAATGAAAGAGAGAAGATAATGGTGCCAGTAGTCTACGCGAAGATTAGTTTATGTGAAAAATGAAATTTAGATGTAAAGAAGGAGTTCTGTCACCAAACCAAAGTAAGGTTATGTTTACGTGCAAAGGTCACTGGCATTAGTAGCCGTATTAAAAGTGAACAATGGAATAGTTGGTAAAAACGCAAACAAACTAATAACACGTAAAATACAAAGTATTGTACCTGATATCAAGATGACAACGCAAAAGTTCCTTTGTGCCGGCAAGTACAACTGTCACCGATTCACTATGAAATATTTAATCCTTGCTCATAAACGTATTACAACTTTCAAGTTAAAATTAATATAGTTTTGGGTGCAGTATATCGCCCTCTCACTTAACTGCGAAATAAATGATGAGGACAGGTGATTATAGAGTGTCTACATATGTCAAATTAAATATAATGACATCACGCATACAATAACATAGAACATATTATCAAATGACGACAGTGGTAACAATAGACAAATCTATTGTTACGAGCAAGCAGACTTGTTTTTAACATGCTTTTATTAGGTTGACCTGTATGTAACTAACTATGTAATGGAATCTAAGGTAACTAATTTAACTATCTTCCAAAGATCGTAGCGTCATGAAAACTGGCAGCTGTATGTAGGTTTAATGACAATACAATAATATGGTACTGTCGAACTGATCCGATGATGGAGCCGCAAGATATGAACTGAAACTTCATGGTGGAACATCGTATCATAGCTGTGTTTGGACTTGTTAAAAAAGTCTTGTAATGAACTTAGACCACGATTAAGTTTTGGTTTTTACGTGCATTTATAAACGCGTGTTTTTCTTGTGTTTTTCAAACTATAAATTTATATAATAAGAAAGTTTTCGAGGAATAATCAAATACTTAGGTAGCATTTTGCCCAACTCAGGAGCCGAGCTCATAACTACAGAATAAATAAACCGAGTAGAATGAATCTTCCGAAGAAAGGTCAAAATGATAATAATTGAACAGAGAGGAAACTTAGACATTGTACAACAGCCATAAATATACCTAGTCAAAAAAAAACTGTGTGCCCTTTTTCTATTTCTCATTTTCTAAACATTTAAGAGTAATGTGAAAGGCAGTTATCCTCGTCATAAATCACTGATATTCTTTCGTGAATGGGGAAATAAATCTTGAATGTTGTTAAAAACTTGCTTTTGCCTCGCTTGTAAGGGTTTCGTTTCGGGATGGGTATTCATTCATCATATGAAAAGAGAGGAAAGGTTTTATATGGATTCGGAATTGGTTAACAATAAATGTTTGTAGGACTCGGTCAAGGTTGACGAGAAATGTTACAGTCGATCACTAGACGACGCTTTGTATGCCAAAGCAACATGTTATGGAAAAGATAAAATAATAAGTATTGAATCCCTATAATAATTCCTGAATATTGAAAAACACGATGGCGGTCGTTTTTTGCTTACACTTTTAAGATGAATTGTTCTGTAGCTTGGTGAGGTGACAGTGTCAATCAAAACACAATTAAATTTCTCTTTAATACAAGATATATGTTTGTTATTAACATTCAGAAAACTACAATTTAAAAACCTTATCTGTAATGAAAGAAATGGCATTTTATTTATGGTATTAATTACAATATAAATTCGTAGGAAACAAGTATCCATTTTTGCATAGTTTTCACTTTTCACGGTAGTTAAAACTCGACCACAGATAAGCTAAATGCAAATGACATTGCGATTTACTACCGTAATGGCGCTAATAGCGCGGCCTTTATTCGAAACTAGCTTCTGCCCGCGACTTCGTCCGCGTCAAATTTTTGCTCCCATGACCCTTCCCGTCGCATCGATTTACCTGCTAGTTTTCGTCCATTTTTCATTGCTGCTCGCTCCATTTGAGTTATAGTGAGTCAACCTTAAAAGATAGACATATGCTCTCCCAGACTTTTTTTTAGAACTTTTTAAAAAGAACAATTCCGTCATACATGATTTTTGCGTTACTTTAACCGTTTACGCAGCGCACGCAACGGAAACTCTCAAAAGGAATAAATTTTCCCCGTTTTTGCAACATTTTTCATTACTGCTCCGCTCCTCTTAGTTGTAGCGTGATGTTATATAGCCTATAGCCTCCCTCGATAAATAGGCTACCCAACACATATACACACTTATACTTTCTTTAAATGAATATCTTACCAATCTTATTTCGTTAAAGCTCCCTCAGACATGCGCGACGCGACTCTTGAAAAACGATTTCTAATACATTTTCATATAATTGGTTCTACTAGAGTCGCGCTGCGCTGTCGCGTTGCGCTGTCGCGTTGCGAATTACATGCTGTATATTATAGATTCGATTATCACCAAATTCAAAACAGTGGGGTAATTCCGTAATATACTTACGAGGTCATTTAATTTGGCAATTTTATTGATGGCGTCCTTTACGTTCTCAAGCAATTTTCCAAACATAAAGCAGTGAATTAGGTAATCTTTGAATAATCTTCGAATTGTGATAGAAAATATACGTAAATATGGTGTAGTATCTGATTGTAAAACAAATAAACGCCGTCATTGGCAAAATCAAAGTTCAAAAGTCAGTTAATTAATAATTAATTAATTAAGCTTAGAGTCAGCCATTTTTTTATGTCAAAATAACATATGACAGTGTCCCAAAACGCCCGTCCTACACCATTTCCTAGTGCTTCAGCTGCGACGTAGTCGTGGTGCCACAAACTCCCCAGTAGAACAACTGCTATTCAGTTAGAAGAACTTGATTCTTAATCATAGTTATTGTCTGCCCATTGTCGGACTCAGGTTTCTGCACAGCCTTAGGTACCAAATATTTTTTTATATGAACTGTCACAAAAAAATACAACAGTTTAATTTCTTAGACATCTGCTTAGAAATAATGTATTATTCATCTCAACTGAGTCTTCATAAATCAATGTTGCGGTTAGCTCAAGTGCGAAAAGATAAAACGATTTTATAATCTGATATTCACTTAATAGGACTGCCAACCGACCCTTATTCCAGACGTAGAGTTATTTAATTACAATAATCAAGTATCTTTGTACCCTATAAATAGGCGCCCTAGTAATAGCTTGATTACTCTCAGATGGGAATTGTATAATACCAACGATTTTCTGATGGAAATCCCAATCCATTGATTTATAAGTTTGGATAGGTCTAGTCAGGTTCATAAATAACGCAAATATGTGTTGTTCAAATGATAAAATTAAAGGTATCGTCAGGGATGTCCGCAGATGCGCATGTAGATTGCTTTTACACAACAAAGCGTAAAAGGTGCGCTTCTCTTGATCAACAATGTCTTAAGCATGGTTGCGAGTCGCCTGGACTGCGAATACGTGGGTCACTGTTGTGCCGTCTCACATGGAATGTCATAATGGTGACCACGTGTTGACAATGACTACCGTTATTTATTTCTTGTATAGTTTTCCTTATCTCGTTTATAGTCCATGCTTGCTAACATAGTCGTAAGTTTTACTAACAATCTTATTGAGTCTTGGTTACTCGAATAAAGACATATTCTGTTTTATTCTATTCTATTGCCACTGTGCACTGTAAATGTGTTGTTGTCGCTTTGGGGTCTATTTGTTTTTATGATAGTTTCATAGTTTCAACCTTAGTGAAGATATAATATTTACTGGAAATTGTTTTTAAAAATGGAGGAGCCTTTACGTGGTCGTCTATACAATTTACGACAAACGTCTATTGGTTGTTTTAGAATTCAGATATTTTTTGATCAAAGCTGTTACTATTAGCCTGCATCATCCCACTGTTGGGCAAAGGTCTCCACTAGCTTCCAGCTCTTTCAAACCAGGGCTAATATGGACAAATGTTTGTTTGTTTTATCCAGTTCGTCCTAATATTGGTGTTGCGGACCGAACACTTTGTTACTCTATGCGCTTTCGGAACGCGCCGCCCGAACGGAATGACATCTGACTTGTCAAGTTTGATTTTTGACACTTGTCACTTCCTTTTCCCTTTTTAGTTTGGTCTTTAAAAGCGTCGGACAGATTTTTGCTTCCGCGAGTTTTTTGTAAATCAATCCTTGAAAATCGGTCGTTTTTGCGGACAATACGTCATGACCTAATGATTTTGTGTTACAATAACCCCATTTGGTGAAGGAATACGGGTTTAGTTTCTTGACATTAAAGAACTTTGAAGGTTAAGTGTGGAAGACCGCATGTCTGGACGCCAGACCTCTTGAAGCGGCAAATGGTAACCTGTTCCTGAGAATACTTATTCAGAACCTCACTACACGATACATACACACTCACTTACATACATAGATCCAGGTAATCCCAAGAAGCAGGCGGTCGTCGCCCATCAGGTGAGTTCCTTTGTTCGTTTTATTGTAGTTAAGTTACTTGCAATTGTTCTCTTATATATTGTCTGCTCCGCGTACGGCGGGCTAGTTTCGCTCGCCACTCTTATCTCTAGAGCCCCACGGTTAGCACGCTTCCACATAATAATTAAAACCTATTGTAGGGGTCTAGTCTGGCAGCGTACAATTGGCGAATGGTCGTTTGTTTTCTCCAGTTCGTCTGCCACGACGCCTTCAAGCTGTATCATTCCTCGACAAAGTGGGTATTTTAACCCACAGCTCATTAGACATAAGACAGACGTAGCTAGCACAATCCCACTTCAGCTTAGTGGTTTTTTGACCATCGTCAGTGATCTGAGTTTTCGAACGCTGTGTGGTGCTGCGAATATAATCTGTCAACTTAAAACCTAAAATTGGCCATTATATCACAGCTCCTTTTACTGTAAACAATAGGTACATACAAAAAGCTTTTAACACAAGCTTGAAAGGAATGAACCACTGAATTGAAGTTTTATTCAATGAAACTTTAGATAAAAAGTTTTCATTTTTTTCTACCATTGTAAAAAATTTTTTGAATACCCCCAACCAAAATAAAAGCTTCTGAAAGTGAAAAATATACGTATTGGTCCCTTTAAATGTAATAAGAAGTTTTTGGTCATATTTTGATCAAAGGATCGTCATGTCGAAACGGCCGAACCGATTTTGATAAAACATGTCTAAGCATAAATGAGCTGGACTCTTTTAATAAAGATTGGTCCTTGGCAGCTCTGGACAGAGAGACGTGGAAAAAGAGTAGGGAGATCTTCACCCAGCGGTGGGACAGCAACGGCTAATAAAAAAAAATTACCACCGTTA
This sequence comes from Aporophyla lueneburgensis, assembly GCA_932294355.1. Taxonomy (NCBI): domain Eukaryota; kingdom Metazoa; phylum Arthropoda; class Insecta; order Lepidoptera; family Noctuidae; genus Aporophyla; species Aporophyla lueneburgensis. The sequence goes on from OW028752.1 coordinate 20,217,891, forward strand.
ATAAATCTTATTTTAAATAAAAAAACCTAAACCTAAATCGTTTCACCAGTTTAAGAGCTACGGTGCCACAATCAGACACACATAGCGGTCAAACTAACGACACCCCTTTTTATGGGGGGTCAAAAAAGAAACCAAGCTACATAAATCATTTGGTAATGGTGATAAACATATATACATTTTTGGCATCAATCAACCAAACCTTTTGCAGTACTCTCCCAGGCTGCGCCACAATACCCTGTCCTCCGCCTTCCGCATCGAATCTGTCCAAGCAACATTTTAAGGTCAACGATTCATCTAGCTGAGATTTAGCAAGACATCAAGGTGGCACATTGGCATCAACGCGCAGATTGAAACCATAAGCTCAGCGTTTTTTTTTTTCTCATTCAGTTTTAATCATGGTCTGACAGTTTGAGTAATTTATGCGGCGTACCCAAATGTCCTTTCTTTGGTATTGTTCATCGAATCGTTGACCTCGTAAGTTGTGAGTTGAGCGGCGTGTTTAGTGATAAATGCGTGCACTGACTGGACAGGTCGACTCAATCTGGGTGGTTATTACTTTTATATACCATTTCAATCACCATACACGATCATAACATGACCTGAAGTTATGGCTTTTTTTTTTTTCAGGATGGTAAATCATCAAATGACTTCTCCCGCTCTGGGCGGAGCGGGAGGGCGTGTCAGACTTTTACTGACTAAAACCCACCCGTGTTCCATCAGTTGCCCATGTGCCAGGGTCACGGTATCTCTTTCGAACAATCACGCGACCCCGGCAGGCATCGGTCCTAGTAGACCCCTACACTGCTGCTGACATCTCTTTGAGGCGCGCGTGGAACACTGCGCGCCGTAGACCCAAGCTTGGTCCTTACCGGGCGGCGAGCTACCCATTGCTCGCCACCCGCAAGCTCGCGCCTACGGTGGCTGGGAGTCCGCAATCGACTCCCGACGCCCGGGGCGTCTCCTCCTGCGGTGGCTAGGGACGTGAGGGCGCAAAGACTGCCACTCCCTCACGCGCCCCGCCTCCTCCTTCGCGATCATTACTGCTTCGCTGAAGGAGGTGACGGCTTCCCATTCCCTCTCGCTCCGTACCATGGCTCGCACCAGGGCCGGACGCGAGAGGTCGCCGCCGCCGATCGCCTCCACGAGGACACGGCGGTGCTCCGCCCAGGCAGGGCACACCTCCACCGTATGCTCCACCGTGTCCTCCAGACGATCCTCGCAATGGAAACACCCGGACGTATCCTCCCGCTTTATCCTGAACAGGAACCCACCGAAGCACCCATGCCCGGTGAGAACCTGCGTCAGGCGGAAGGTGAGGACGCCGTGGCGCCTCTCTATCCACTCTTCAAAGAGGGGACTTACCGCCGCAATTGTGGCGTGCCCAGCACTGGGTTGCGACAATCGTACCCGCCATGTCGCCATGAGATCACACCGGAGCTCTGTCCGCCGTGCCGCGATTTGTCGCGGCAGCGGAGTTTCGCCCCGGCGTTTCGCCTCCTCGCGCCACTCCCACATGTGCGCGAGGACCTTTGCCTCCAGATCCCATGGCGGCACTCCGGCAAGGAGGCTCGCCGCCTCGGACGAGATCGTGCGGTATCCTCGGATTAGCCGGATGGCCATGACCCTCTGGGCTGCACTCAACCGGCGCGCTGGGCGCAGCCTCAATGAGGGCGCCCACACCGGTGCCCCGTAGAGGGCCATGGACCGCACGACCCCCGTGTAGAGCCTCCGGCAGGAGGCGTTTGGACCCCCCAGATTGGGCAGGAGCCGCTTTAATGCAGCCCCAGCCCGCTCCAGTCTGGGAGTCAAACGTTGGAAATGCTCAACGAAGTTCCACTGGCTGTCGAGGACAAGTCCCAGGTACTTCATCGTCGACTCGACGCCGATGTGAACCCCTCCTACCGTGAGTTGGGAACCCGCAGGTGGCGCGTTCCGAGGACCACGAAAACCCATGGCCTCGGACTTGTGCAAGGCCACCTCGAGTCCCAATTGCCGGATTCTATCGACGATTGTCGCAACCCCGCGTGTCATAATTTCGGCCGCCGCCTCGTACGACCTCCCCTGCGCAAGGACCAGCGTGTCGTCAGCGTAGCAAACTACGCTGACGCCGCTAGGGAGGTCGGCGCGCAGCACCCAGTCGTAACCGATGTCCCACAGATGCGGCCCCAGGACCGATCCCTGTGAGACACCGTACGAAATCCCTCGCCGGTTCCATTCCCCCTCGTGACCGGGGTAGATGACGGCCCTATCCGTCAGATAGGCCTCGACCACGCGACAGAGGTAGGTCGGCATCCGGTGATACCGGAGTGCCTCCCTAATGCAACTCCAGGGCAGGGTTTTGAAGGCATTGGCGATGTCTAGAGACACCGCCAAGACGACCCCACCCCGGGCCACTGCATCCCCCGTCGTGAGGGCTCGCACGCGCATGATGGCGTCCACCGTAGAGCGCCCCTTGCGGAAGCCGTACTGGCCAACCGACAAGTCCGGCCCCTCCCGCACCAGCCACCCGACAAGGCGGTCTGCAATCACTCTTTCAAAGAGCTTGCCCACCTCGTCGAGCCGCACGATAGGCCGGTAAGCGGACGGAGAGTCCGCTGGGCGCCCAGGCTTCTTAATGAGGACCAGTTTCCCCGTTTTCCAACGAAGTGGGAACTGGCCCCTCTCCAAGCATGCGCTAAGGAGCCCCCTGAGTCGAGGCCCGAGAGCCTCTAAGGCCAGGACCCATGCTTTGCCAGGCAAGCCGTCGGGTCCTGGGGCGGTATTCTTGGCATTAAGCCTTCGTACCGCCACCCTCATCTCTACCTCGGTCACTTCTGGAGCAACGTCGTCGTCAGTTATGTGGTCCGCATCGGGCACCGCAGGAGGCGGAGCCATGGGTGGGGGACTATTTTCCCCTCGCGAAGGGAACAGAGCGCTCACCACGCCCTCCACGAGTTGGGGCCGGAGACTCTCAGTCAGAGGAGGAGCCCTTGGGCGGAGTTTCTCCCGGACGGCCTTGTAGGGCCGTCCCCATGGGTCCCTATTCAGAGTCTCCAGCGACTCCTTGCGGGCCAGTCCTCTGGCCCGCAGGATCTCCTCTTGGAGGGCGGTCTTCGCCGCTCTGTACCCCTCATATAGCTCCGCCTGAATGGCTTCCGTATCCGGAGGGCGGATACGGAGCCTGCGGTGCCTGGTGTACCGGCGTCGTGCCAAAACGCACGCTTCGCGCAACGCTGTCAGCTGCGGCGACCACCAGTACACCTGGCGCCAAGCCCGTCCTGGCTGGACTCGGGGCATAGCCACGTCACAGATCTCGGACATCGCCTCCCGGAACCACTCGGCCTCGTCGTTGGTGTCAGCAGGCCTGTCCGGTGGTGACACCCAAGCCTGCACGATCGAGGCTTCCAGGAGAAGCTCCCGGTCCAGCTTCTTCAGCGCCCACCGCGGACCACTCGGGGTCTGCCGGATCGGCGCGCTCGAGGTCTGGGCGGAGACGTCAAACCGGATGTACCGGTGGTCGGAATACGTCTCCACCCCCTCCATGACGCGCCAATCAATAACCTGCGGTGACAAAGCGGGGCTGGCGAACGAAATGTCCACCACTGAGTTGCCCCGCATCCGTAAACACGTAGGTACAGAACCCCGATTTTGGACGACCAGGCCTGTCTCCAGAGCCCAGTCCTCCACCATCCCGCCCCGTGTGTCCGTATACCGGGAACCCCAAGCCAAATTCTTGGCGTTGAAGTCCTCGAGTACGAGCACGGGAAGGGGACGAAACCCGACGACGACGACTCTCAACTCCGCAAGAGAGTTGTGGAACTCGGCGAGAGTTCGGCTTGGGGAGAAGTATACTCCCACCACTACAATCTCCCCGAACCGTGCTGCTACGCAACCTCGTCCCCTCTTGACGGCCTCGAGGATCGGGGTTCCAGCGGCGGTGACGGCGGTGGCGGAGGGCTTGCCCTTGCCCCTGGCCTTGGCGGATGAAGCGCAGGCCTTACTCCCAGCCCGGTGTTCGGCCGGCTTGCCAGCCGCCGCACATGCATAGCAGTGCGGCGTGGCATTGCAAGAGCCGGCCCTGTGACCGGGCTGACCACAACGGAAGCAATGACCGCTGCGGTCCACCTCCGAGGTGCACTTCACGTATACGTGATGGCCAATTTGGCATTGGAAACACCTCAAAGGTCTGGGCTCCAGCAGTTTTACCTGCGCCGACACCCAGCCCACCAGGAGCCTTCGGCCCTCCGCGGTTATTTTTTGAGCCGCCGACACGGGGCAGCTGACCGTTACGGTCCGCATCCCCGTGCTGTCAGGATGGATGGTACCTGCCCTGACTTGATCGGCCGAGCACTCCCCCGTCTTAACAACGGCGGCTATCACCTCCGCCTTCGTCACGCAGTCGTCCAGGCTCAGGATGCGCATGTCAGCGCACTTGGTGGGCCTGGACACTCGGGCCTTGTCCGCGTCTAAGGACGCCCTAAGCCTATCGGCCAGAGCGTCAGCAGTCGGGCCACTCGCCGCACCAGGGACCTCCAGCATCCGGGCTCCAGTCAAGGTGACCTTCACCCGGAGGCCGTTGGAGATGCCGATCTCCTGGAGGTCCACTGCCGCCTTGGCTTTGGAGAGCAGGTCGCGATAGGTCACGCCCTTCTTTTCCGCTTCCGGCTGTAGCGTGATCACTACAGCTGCGGATTTTGGGGCGCGGAGCCTAGCCGCGACGTTGCTCTTTTTGCGCCGCTGCTGCCTCTTTTTATTTCTGCCCGCCCTTGCAGCCTTGCTTGCCTTCTTCTTCTCCCCAACCACTTGCCATTCGGCGTTGGTCGGGGGAGATTTAGAAGGCGGGGGCGGCATTGGCGGCCCTCTCGCCACCTGCGCTGGGGGCGCCCTAGCAGGCGCCTGCTTGGGCCGGCCTTTGGTCTGCCCCCGCCCTTTGGCTGGGGCAGACGCGGCGGCGGCATACGCAGTCGCCTTCGGCTGGCCCGAGGCTGCCTTAGGCTGGGCCGAGGCTGCCTTCGGCTGGCCCGAGGCCGCCTTCGGCTGACCCGAAGCCGCCCCAGGCTGGCCCAAAACCGGCCGGCTTGCCGCTAGCGGGGGGCGCAGGACCACGGCCTCCAAAGCAGAAAACCTGCTCTGGAAGACAGCGAGCTCCTTCCGCACCAGGGTCAGCACCTGGTTCTCGGTAGGCAGGAGCCCGCCCTGCCCATGCCGCGCTTCCCCCTGCGATGCATCCTGGGGGGCGGCTCCTCGGAGACCGGCCAGGTCCGCTCGGAGCTCCTCATTCTCCTTTCGGAGGAGCTCCATGGCGGCAGTCACGCGGGCGACCTCCGCCCGCAGTTCTGCCACCCCATCCACCACCGGAGGCCCAGGGCGAAAGGCCTTCGCTGCCGCCACGATGGCTTTCGTGGCAGCAGGTATGGCCCTGTCTTTCGACCTCTGGAGCCTCTTTAAAGTCGCCGCCCTGATAGCCGTGGCCACGACCTCCGCGAACCTGCCCATTTCCTCCGAGCAGTCGGCAGCGTCCGACTCGCCACCGGAGGACTCTGAGGGGGCTCTACTGCTGGTCCCTCCAGAGGGATGCCTCTCCGTGGCGAGCCTCTCCCCTCCTTGGGTCAGCTCGGCAGAGCCTACCCGGCTCGGCTCGCCGGCCTCCTTGGTGGGGAGTCCTCGGCCGGCGCCCACCACGCCGTGATATTTTCCGGCGGGCCGAGCCCAGCCCGCCGTCGGAGGAGGACTCGTGCCCTGCCCCCGATTTAGGGCGCTTCTGTGAGAACTACGTTACTTTAAAGAGGCTGTGACCTCTAAATAGGTTTCGTCCTTTCTTCTCAGAGTAGTCAGTTACAATAGGATTTACGTGTAAAATGTTTGTTCAAACCTTTTAACAGAAACAAAATATTGTAATTTATCATTAACTAGTTGACCAAGCGAACTTCGTACCGCCTCAGAATCAATAAATGTTGTGTTAACTTATCAGATCCCACCAACACAAAGCAAAGAGCACCAAGTACCATATACCCAAGTTATGACAAACTGGTACTTTGAGGGCATAAAGCGTATATTCTAGCTACCACACACTCATGATAGGTGAGCTCCTACCAAATTATGCCAACCTGGTACTTCCAATACATAAAGCGTTTTCTAGCTACCACACACCCATGTTAGGTGAGCTCCTACCAAATTATGCCAACCTGGTACTTCGAAGACATAAAGCGTTTTCTAGCTATCACACACCCATGGTAGGTGAACTCCTACCTAGTTATGACAACCTGGTACTTCGAAGACATATTAATAAGTAAATTTTTTTGATAAATTTTTTTACACCTTGGGTCCGAAAACCCAAATATCTTACGGACCCCTATTTTGTCTAAAATAAAATATAGTTTATGTTACTTGCAGATAATGTAGCTTTCTAGTGATGAGAGAATTTTTAAAATCGGTCTAGTAGTTTTTGAGTTTATCCATTACAAACAAACAAACAAAAATACAAATTTTTCCTCTTTATAATATTAGTGTAGACAACAAAATAATGGTCGGTTATTAAAAAGTATACATAAATCAGTTTATATATAATAATATTATTGTTATCTATACTAATATTATAAATGAGAAAGTGTGTGTGTCTGTCACGGCAAAACGGAGCGACGAATTGATGTGATAGTTGAAGGGATGGAGAGTGACATAGGCTACTTTTTTACTTGTTCTTTTTTAGGTGGCTGGGGTAAACTTAGAAAAGCAGTGCTTTTCCCATGGATTTGTATGTAGCATGTTCGCGTGTGTCCAATGCCCCCTCCCCTCTTTACGTTCTATCCCCTAATGGAAAGACATATAATATCGTCTACAGTATCGTATTAAAATAACATTCTGTTCCGAGTTCTCTTCTGTGTTCTAAATCAGGAAAGGCGAACCGTGTTACCCCGAATTTAACGCAAGCAAAGCCGCGGGTAGAAGCTAGTTATGTATAAACTTATATATTAGGTATAGTGTTTCACATTATTTCAAAGAGAAGGTAATTTGTTCAATCTTAACGAGCTGTATTAAATATATCACGTTTTGTAACGTGTTTGGTTCTAATTAAACGACTTCTCACTAATTGTTTTTTAGTAAACCGTCGTATTTTATTTTTGATGCATAAAATTTACTCGAATCACAAACTATTTTCTTTACGCTTAACTGATTACCAGAACTAAACAGACATAATATAATTCATAGACTGAGTATATCATTTATTTTATAAAATTGTTCAAATATGAATCTCGGAGTTTTTTTTTTGCCTGCCAGACTTCAAAGAACTGATCTTCAATAAAATCTAACTTTGCTGGTATTTTTTGCGTCTTTAACATATTTAGAAAAACATGATTCAGAATCGTGAGAATACCAATACTATATGTGATCTAATTCCTGAAATATATAATGTACTGTCACTTTACCCGCGACTTTATCTGCGTGAAATTTATAGCTCATCATCATCTGACTAGCCTTTTTCCATCTATGTTGGGGTCAGCTTCCAGTCTAACCAGATGCAACTGAATATCAGTACTTTACATGGAGCGTCTGCCTATCCGTAACATAGTCCCTCCACAACCCAGTTACTGGGTAAGTTTATAGTTCATGTTACTCCGAAAAAATGTATACTAAACTATCCAAAGGTGATAAAGTTTTTGAAACTGATTAAGTGTTTTTGAATTTATTCATTACACAAAATTTTACAAACAATTACATCTTTCTTCTTTAAAATATTTGTGTAGTCTAACTAATATAATAAAGTTGGAAGAGTTTGTTTGAACGCGCTTATCTTAGTCGAACTTAAGAAAGTTTTTTTTTTTTTCATTTGAAAGCCCAATACCTGAAAAAGGTTATAAGTAGGATAATATTACGTTATAACCTCCAAAAGTCGAGCAAAAAGAAAAAAAAAACTCCGAAAGAATTGTAAGCGTAAAGGTAAAAAACGCAAGCGATGCGATACTACGCTTTGGTCTTGGACCCAAGGAGTTTTAAGAAAATATGACCGTTATTTTAGTACGTATATATTATGTATCTTACGACTTCCACACGAACGAATTCGCGAACTGAGAGAGCTAGTATTAATACAAAAGGGTTGAGAATCAGTACTTTTTGAAAGTCAAGAGCTAACAAACGACATCACAAGGTTTTTGAAAGTTCAATTGTTCATATATAAGAGAGCCATTGAAAAGGGTAACTCCAATGCTATATGACTTTAATGCCCCGCGTCGTAACCGAAGCAATGAGCCGCACAAATCTGCGGTCGTCGCGTCCATATGTCGACACACATTGTTCACTTAACTTAAGTTTAAACTGAGTTAATCTAACATTGCGGTGTTTGGAAACGCACCTTCACAAGTTATCGAACCAATAGCGCTAATGAATAGATAAACGACCGATATAAGAGCCTCTAAAACCGGACAGATATTAGGCTCCCAGAATCGAAAGCAATCGTAGCGCTATCGCTAGTAAAGAAAGAACATACGTTTATTTGCGATAGGTAAACATGATGCAAAAAAAAGACCAGACACCCAAAGGACAAACAAAAAAGCTGAGGGAAAACATGCCAACCGAAAGCGCAATTGTTACCTTCTTTTTATGCATGAATCTGACGTAGTTGTGCCATAAAACAAGTCGCTATTTCAAGTAATACATTTTACACACTATCGTTTTGGTTAGGACTAGGCCTTAGTTGCATGGAATTCCACATTTAGTATTTAGTTACCACAAATTGATAGAGGCGGACCTCAAAACAGAACCGGGTGACTTGGTTCCTATAATATTCAGGAATACAAAAGACGAATTGATAATAAGAGCCTTAGCACACCTCCAACGCGAATAATGGTGTGAAGTCGCTAATCGCATTCCGCTGTGAAATATGACTACATTATGTCACATTCCGAGTACCGGAATTTCATGAAACAACAGTTAAATTGTATTAAAGGGAGCAAAACCTCGCTTTTGACTTAAGAGCAGGTCTACCTTAGATATCTTGGATTCGTACCGTTTTAAAAAAAAATTAAGTTACGCTTTAAAAAATTGTTAATTATCAATCGCAGCACCGTGCACCGGCACAAAATGGCGTTCTGAGCGTAGAGGTGTAACCAACTTCCGATAAAATCATAATGAAGTCTGTACCTACATTAGAACGGACAGTTGCGCTTCTGTTTCGCTTGTTGTATAACGGACAAGTTATGGTGAAACTTCTGCGGTTTCGCTGCCATGTTTTCGCGATGGAGGTGTGATGCCAGCACTGTCACTCACCCACATACAGAAACACGATTTTTACCTTAGTGTTATACAGTTTTCCCTTGTGACTTATCTGGCAGAATATCGTCTTATTTTTACTACTTTCTGCCGGCGACTTCGTCCGCGTCAAATTTTCTTGCTCCCCCAACCCATCCCGTCGCATACAATCGCTGCCCGTGCGAGGACTTCGGATACATGACTTTTTATTTTTGCTCGGCTCCTAAAGGTCCCGCGTGATATTATAAAGCCTATAAATAGCCATTCTCGATAAATGGGCTATCCAACACTAAAATAATTTTTCAATTCGAACCAGAAGTTCTTGAGATTAGCTCGTTCAACGAAACAAACAAACTCTTCAGATTTATAATATATATCTGTGTTTGAACCCTTTCTTAATCTTTTTTGTATTTACAGAGAGGAATTAAGTTCGTTTAGTAACCGCAACTTTATAAGTAATCTAGACTCTAGATAATTAAACTGGTAGGTGTAGCAAATATTTGTTTACTTAGCCGGCACGAAACACATTTACCAGCATTACGTTTCTACTGTCAGAATTGACCTTGGCCTTGCCCCTGTAAGATGGGCCCCAACAATAAACCTATAATGAACCCCCTTTTGGAACACAGGCTTCCTCTCGGTGAGGAGTGGGCCGCAATGCACCTCGCGTACCCAGTGCGTGTTGGTAGCATTTATGTAAATAAATATCATTTCATGAATTTTTGTTACAAAAGTATTTTAGTTTACGAAGTTAACCTAGTTCAAAATGTGGTGCCTATCTACTTAATTTCCATTGGGTGGTTCTAGTTAAACTCTTAATATGATTAAAATATAGAACTCTGGTTTATTGAAATCTGGAATCGAAATCTTTATTAAGTAGTTATTGTTAAAATTCTTACTTCATTTTATCGTCTATCTATATACATATCTGGTTGACCGAGCTTTGCTCGGTATTTTTTGGTAAATTGTGTTTAAAATAATAAGTTTATGTTCAAGTTGATTATCAATAAATTTGGTCATTGAAAACACGAATAAAACGACATTTTGATACCAGAAGTATCAATTAACGTAAGGGACATTTTGGCGAAAATGAGTTACATATTTAATTGGATTCAGAATTTGCAGCTCTATCGATTGGTATTATTGAAAAAATTCTATCGTTAAAAAAATCCCTTACCGTAAAAATTTTTTGCCTGCTTAACTCTAGATTTACCAGACCAGTCATTTTGACTGGTCGTTCAATTTCAATTCAAAATTCCCATTACATATAACATTTGCTTTCCGAAATGATGTTATGACTTTTGTAGCTATAAGTAGAGACAACATTTTATGAATTTAATGTTATTTTATATACAACATTATTTTTAGTATTTGCGAAACCTGAATATAGTTTGTTCAGAATCAGTAACTGAATCGATTCCAATAATTTTTACACCATGTTATATTTTGTCCCAAAAATATTTAATTACGCTTAAAAGTTAGTATCCGCAATCATCTGTTTGCACACGGGTCACGAGTTCACGACAGGTCATAGCGCGGGCTAGGCGGCGTGTACGCACTGCTGCGGGGCGGCGGCGGCGCTCCTCAGTCGCCCGAATGCCATCGATCGATGCATACGTATCGCGAGCGCGCGACCGCCGTGAGCCCTGGCTAAAGTGTTTTGTTTAGATTTTAAAATTATCATGTCTCTCTCGTACTCAAACGTCCGTACACTCGCTGTTTGTGGTGGTGTGGCAGTGCGTCAGTGCTTATGAGAAAGACGGGCCCTTTTTTAACAGTTGCTTCAGTTTGTTTGAGTGAATAGTGATTACGCCAATTATTGTAGATAGTGATGATTAACATTTTTAAACACGCAAAGATAGTCAAGGGTACAAATTTATTATTTGTTTACAGCCTGCTGTGGTTCAGTAATGCGATGTTTAACAATTTTCATCCATTTTGAACTTTAAGTTGTTGACATAAGGTGCAACAAATGGCATTGATTACATTTTACCTCTTACTACTGCATTGACGAATAAATTACATAATAATATCTACCTACACTTGACCATTACGACAGTCCAAAGCCTGCAAGCGTGATGGAAAATGTTTATCACCAACTAATACATAAACAATCACTGTGGCAAATTATTATCAATGAGTGAGAGTGAGAGCCGCGCGCGCGGCTGGCGTGGTGCCCTCCGGTAGGCTGCATATGTTTTTGCGAGGACAATCAGGTACCGTAACAAGCTTATAACTTTGTGATTATTAATGATACAGTTTTGAAATTTTTTTCATAGATTCTTTACATAAAAATACTAGACCCGTGTTTCGGGTTTCGCATAAACAATATATTTTTTGTTATTTACATTTATACGTTTGCACGACCAGTCATTTTGACTGGTCTGGTATTAAAACGATTTATGACAAAAAAAAATGATGTAACAGACATTTACATTTTTTTTCCTCTGAAAAATAAAGTAAGTATCATAGTGTTAAATAATTTACACCCAAACCTTAAACCTCAAATCAGTTGATTTAAATAACATGTCCCTTACTCTAATTAATGATCAATTGTGCGACACGGGTATAATACTGTTACGTAGATCGTAAACTCTAGAAGCATCATGCTAACTCCGTCTCAGAAAGGGGCAGTGTGACGTAAATCGAAAAGTCTAGAAACATCACGCTAATTCCATCTAAGGACGGGGCAGTGTTGGAAACTACTGGAAATGACACGCTAACGCCATCTGTTATTGAGTAGCAAGTACTACACGAAATTGTACGTAGACGCTACTGCCATCTATTGTCGAATAGTGGGATTAAACAGTTCAATGGAAGTTACTAGAAGCTTCTACGCTGTGGCAGTGTCGAATGTTCGAGAATGTTCTGCTCGGGATATAAATAGCGGATTGTCGGGCCGACAAGCAGTTCGATTTCGGAAGCGAGCGAATACGATTCGAGTGATACAGTACAAGCGAAACAAGTGATTCCAAGTGACGTTTCTTGTAATTGCGTTTATTAAATGAAACTGTGTTGTGTGTTTTGGTAAATTGGTTTATATTAATTTATCCCGAACCCCAGCTCGTAACATTTGGTGTCAGAAGTAAGGGATAAATTATGCCAGTTTTACCGAAGGAGGATATGGAAGGTATCCGTACCAGGAGTCAGCGCCAGCAGGAGGTGGATCAGAGGCAGTTTGAAGGAACTTCTAGACAGACACCCGGGGGTAATCAGCTGACGACGGAGCCAGTCTCCGAAGTGTCTGGTGTTCCTACAGCATCACCAGCCATGGATCTTTCTGCGCTAATGGCTATGCTGCAGGAGCAGGCCCGCCGACAGGAAGAGCAGGCCCGCCGACAGAAAGAACAGGCTTGCCGCCTACAGGAACAGCAGCAGCAGGACAAAGAGGAGCAAGCTCGCCGGCAGGAAGAACAGGCCCGTCGACAGGAAGAAAAAGCCCACCGACAGGAAGAACAGACCCGCCGCCTGCAAGAACAGCTTCAGCGTGATAAAGAGGAGCAGTTTCTCCTTTTGAAAGATCTACACGCGACATTTGGCAAGGACATCAAAGCCATGAAGGAGACTGTTCAGGTACATGAAAATCGTATCTCCGAGGCCGAAGTCCAGATCGCTGATATAAGAAAAGCGGTTGGAGTTCTGAAAGCTGGAGACCGGACTACGGCTTCGATAGTTGCTGCACCTTCCGTGCGCGGGTTTAAAGTGCCACCCTTCGACGGAACATCTTCCTGGTCAGCATACAAAATTCAATTTGAAGCTGTCATGGAAGCAAATGGGTGGACAACGGGCCAGGCCATGACCGCGCTTACTTTGGCTCTTCGTGACCAGGCTTTAACTGTGTTAGAGGCTCTCGGCAAAAATGTTACCTACGAGCAGCTTGTTGAGGCGTTAGAGGCCAGATACGGTGACGCGCACCTGGAACACGTTTTTCATGCCCAGTTGAAGGATCGTGTGCAGCGCAGTGGTGAAAACCTGCAGCAGTGGGCCCTGGAAATCGAAAAGCTGGTTAGAAAGGCGTACCAGTCTGCACCCGCGCTCATCGAGGGTATACTAATTCAAACCTTCATAGATGACATACGGGACCTGGAAGTAAGGGCTGCTGTGAGACTTGGGCACCATGAGACCTTCAAGGACGCCTTGGCCCATGCGTTGGAGGTGGAGGCAGTGAGGCATGATCATCGAGCCCATCGCATCAGGGAGGTTGCGGCGTCACCTGTTCGTGATCGTGTTAGGTACAGCCCTAGATGCTACACTTGCGGAGAAAAAGGCCACCTTCGCTCAAGTTGCTCGAAGCGAAGCACAGCTAACGAAGACCAGACCCAGGAAAGAAGGGCGGCTGATGTCACCGCCCAGCAGCAGGGAAACTAATAAACGCCAGGACTGCGGGGCGGGTGCTGGCTGGTGTTAAAATAGCCCCAAGAATTTCGGTCTCACAAGCCCATGATGGGAACACCCTAGTCATAATGTATTAGATACAATGAACGACACTAACCAAGCCGCTAATGAATTACTAAATATAGTCTCCCCCATATTAATTAAAAATACAATATATAGAACAATCCCAAGCAAACAAAGAATTATAAAGCCTTGGATTACTGCAGGTCTTTTGAGATGCATAAGTAATAGAGACAACATGCACTATAATACAAATAAAGAGCCGGATAACCAGATCCTAAAATTAACCTACTTACGCTATCGCAACTTCTGTAACGATTTATTAAAAAGGATAAAATCGGATTATGAAGACAAGGAATTTGAAAAGGCTAAATGCAATCCTAAAAAAATGTGGGAAACTGTCCGTAGTGTAACTGACACCAAAAGCGTGCGATCAACATCAACAGAACTTTTATCACTTGAAACCTGCCCCCGTAAGTCCGTCAACAAAGTTAACACGTTCTTTGCAAACGTTGGTATAAATCTTGGAAACAATTTATCTAATTTAAATTCCCCCCAGTCTGTCGACATCCACCAACAAAATACAGTCAACTCAATGGTTCTTCTAGAAACAGACGAAGAAGAGGTAAATTCAATAATAAATAGCCTCCGGATGGACAGTGCTACGGGCTGGGACGGTATCCCACTAAAATTATTAAAACACGCTAGCCACATCCTAGTTCCACCTATCACACGTATTTGCAACTTGGCCATATCGACAGGTACATTTCCCAGTGCTCTAAAAAAAGCCATCGTGCATCCAGTACACAAGTCGGGTGACAAAAATAAGGTCACAAATTATCGCCCAATTTCAGTCCTTCCAGCAATCTCCAAAATTCTGGAAAGAATAATGTACAAACACCTTAATAACTACCTAAACAAACACAAAATAATTTCCCAAAACCAGTTTGGATTCAGACGCGGATTATCCACAGAGGATGCGGTGTCATCTTTACTGGATTTTGTAGTTAATAAAGTCGACAATAAGCTCAAGTGTCTAGGAATCTTCTTAGACCTCTCGAAGGCGTTCGATACAGTGTCTGTTCCTCTACTTCTTTCTAAACTTGAGTCCATCGGAGTGCGAGGCATCGCTCGCGACTTATTTAAAAGCTTTCTGACTGATAGGATGCAGTGCGTTAGGATAGGGGAGTACGTTAGCGAAGCAAGTCCTGTGATCGTCGGAGTTCCGCAAGGAAGTTTGCTCAGTCCTCTGCTTTTTCTGATCTACGTCAACGAACTCTGTCAGCTGTCCCTTTCATCTACAAAAATAATAGCCTACGCCGATGACACGGCAATTCTATCTTATGGCTGCGACTGGGCCTCAGCTAAAGAGGCAGCTGAAAAGGCACTTGGCGAAGTGATGTTATGGCTAGAGCAAAACAGACTCACACTAAACGTAGCAAAAACTAATTTTATCACCTTTGGATCAAGACGTTCCACCCTACCACAAGACGGTTCACTACTTCTTAAAGCCCACAAATGTTCCAACCATTTCGCCCCTTGCACATGCCACTTTGTAACTAGAGCACCAGTGGTACGGTATCTCGGCCTTCAATTAGATGCCTGCCTATCCTGGAAAAAACATCTGCAAACAGTGTCCGCACGAATACGAAAACTTATTTTTCTATTTAAGAAGTTGAGGGCAAACAGTGAAGTCCTTAAAATTGTTTATTCGGCACTTGCCGAATCAGTCCTGAGCTATTGCATCACTGCCTGGGGAGGAGCCGCCAAAACCGATATTATACAGGTGGAAAGAGCCCAGAGAGCCGGTATTAAAGTAATACTAAAAAGACCCTTTAGATTTCCAACGCGGCAACTTTACAGGGACTTCAAAACACTAACGGTTCGACAATTATACATACAACGTGCAGTCATGCGAAAACACGCGACTCTTCCATACAGAGTAAATAACAGCTCGCCAGTAAGAAGAAGACCCAAACCGGCTTGTCCCACAACGCACACAAAAACTACATTTGCTAGACGTCACTACCCATACCTAAGTGCCCTTATATATAATAAATTACATCAAAAACATAGCATACATACACTAAACACACACAAATGTAAAAAAATAATTAAAGAATTCCTCCTCACCCTAGACTACGCTGAAACAGAATTACTGATGAAACCCCAATACAAATAAATAATGTATTAGTATCGCGAACACTCACCTCTCTAAACACACACGACACGCATCACACACATCATACACGTTCACACACAACACACACGTTTACACACATCACAGACACACATACACTTTCCCCATTACACCACATTACACGTGCTTACTCACACACTACTGCAGCTGTTACACGTTTTAGCTCCCTAATTTTGTAAAATATACGGACGAATGGATGGCCCCTATAACACAGGATTTTCCTAGCATCGGGGTCATTATTCACAAAACTTGAGCATAAATGTAATATTCTATTTAAGCGTAACATGCATTGTATTTTTCCTTTTTGTTAAATAAATTATACTTATACTTATAAAAGGTGAAGTGAACGGAAGACCATGTAAGCTGACATTGGATACTGGAGCTTCTCGCGCGGTTGTCAGTTCCCAACTAGCGAATCGTTTTCTTGGGGACTTCTTCGGTAAGCATGACGGCGAAAAATTAGTAACAGCCACCGGTCAGCACATAACCGTCCGTGGTGAGAAGGAGGTGGAGTTAAAACTGGGTAACACAATCTACCGGCATAAGGTCATCATGGCTGACATAGTAGATGACTGCATCCTAGGTTTGGACTTCATGCGACAGCACTGTTGCGAGTTCGACGTTAATCAAGGAGTCCTAAAATGTGGATCAGAAGAAGTCTTCATGGAAGGTGCACCATCAGGGAAAGTGTACTGCTTGAAGAAGATTGTTCTTCCTCCCCGATCGGAAACAATAGTTCCAGTAAGTCTCCCACATAATTCTGGGCAGAAGAACCGATGTATTCTCATTGAAGGATTGGATGATAACCTTCCATGGAAGATTGCGCGGACCTTGGTAAAGGCAATCGACGTTGCAGCCGTACGCATACTGGACCCAAGTGAAAAAGAGCAAGTAATTAAGAAGGGTACATTGATGGGTTCCTGTGAGGAAGTAGCTTGGATGCGTGAATGCCAACATGGGCCTCCTCAAAATAACGCCCAAATTGCAAGATTTAACGTGTTAAATCTTTTGGAAGACTGTCGTAAAGATCTATCGGAAGAAGAAAGAGAGAAGGCTAGGAAGATGCTACTTCAATATGCAGACATATTCTCTACAAATGATGCTGACATAGGGAAGACTGGATTGGTTCAACACAGAATTAATACCGGAAATGAGTTACCGATACGACAGCGACCAAGAAGACTACCAGTGGCAAGAGAAAAGGAGGTAGATACCATGATTAAAGGAATGGTAAAGGATGGAGTTATAGAGCCTTCGTCTAGTCCATGGTGTTCTCCTGTGGTCCTGGTAAAAAAGAAAGATGGCAGCATGCGGTTTTGTGTAGACTATCGTAGATTGAATGACGTTACTAAGAAAGACAGCTATCCACTACCCCGGATCGACGACACGCTGGACACGCTGTCAGGAATGAAGTGGTTTACCACGTTGGACCTAAAAAGTGGCTACTGGCAAGTGGAAATAGACCCTGAGGACAAGGAGAAAACTGCATTTTCTACGGGAAAGGGACTATGGCAGTTTAACTTCATGCCATTCGGATTGTGCAATGCTCCTGCAACATTTGAAAGGCTAATGGAGCTAGTTCTCATGGGACTAATTGGAGACGCCTGCCTTGTCTATTTAGATGACATCATCATCGTGGGCCGCACATTTGAAGACCACCTTCAAAATCTGGAACGTGTTCTTTCAAAAATCCGAGGAGCCAATCTTAAGCTAAGTCCAAAGAAGTGCTCATTCTTCAGACAGCAAGTAAGCTTTTTGGGGCACATGGTTTCGAAGGAAGGAGTGCAAACAGATCCTGAGAAAATCGTCGCCGTCAAGGAATGGCCAGTCCCGAAAGACAAGACGCAGGTCAGAGCATTTTTGGGTCTGTGCTCGTGCTATCGACGGTTTGTCAAGAATTTTGCTGACATTGCCAAACCTCTTCACAAGCTTACTGAGGAGAAGAGACCGTCCTGTTGGGATGAGAACTGTGACATCGCATTTCGGGCTACCCTGACACAGAAAATGAATTTATAGTCGACACGGATGGAAGTAACACTGGGGTTGGCGGTGTGTTATCTCAACGGAAAGGAGATTATGAAG
This sequence comes from Aporophyla lueneburgensis, assembly GCA_932294355.1. NCBI lineage: Eukaryota > Metazoa > Arthropoda > Insecta > Lepidoptera > Noctuidae > Aporophyla > Aporophyla lueneburgensis. Next base: position 20,235,790 of record OW028752.1, read on the forward strand.
TTGTGATAGCTTACTTCAGCAAATCCTTATCAAAGTCAGAAAGAAATTATTGTGTCACGAGACGCGAACTTCTTGCCGTCGTAAAGACATTGCAGCATTTCAGCAAATACTTGCTTGGACGTAAATTCCACCTGCGGACTGACCATGCTGCATTAAAGTGGTTGTTGCAATTTAAGAATCCAGAAGGACAAGTGGCGAGATGGATTGAATTGCTACAAGAGTATGACTTCACAATTGAACATCGTAGTGGGAAGTCTCACGGTAACGCGGACGCTTTATCAAGAAGACCTTGTCCTGAAGACTGCAAGCATTGTGTCAGGCAAGAAGCTAAGGAAACAGCACCTGTCAGGATGCTAAGAACGGACTTTAGTGACGAATGGAAGGAAACCCTACAGCATGCTCAGCAAAGTGACACAGATATCCGGCCAATTCTCGAGTGGATTAAAGCTAATGCTCCCACACCGAAATGGTGTGATATTGCAGCGATGAGTACCACCACCAAAAGTTATTGGGCACAATGGGAGAGCTTGGTGATCCAGGATGGTGTCTTGTGCCGAAAATGGGAAAATGCTCGAGGGAATAGCTGCCACCTGCAAATGGTAGTCCCAAAAACGAAGGTACCAGAAGTTCTACAGCTCTACCACAATGGTTCTTCAGGAGGTCATATGGGAGTAAGAAGGACTCTGTTAAAGATCCGAGAAAGGTTTTACTGGATCCATTGTCGAGAGGATGTGGAGGACTGGTGTCGCAGATGTACCAGTTGTGCAGCGGTAAAAGGAACACACACACGCAGCAGGGGTGCATTGAAAGTGTACAACGTGGGAGCCCCCTGGGAACGGATAGCACTAGATGTCGCTGGGCCGTTCCCTGAAAGTGAAAGTGGAAATAAATATTTCATGGTTGTTATGGATTACTTCACCAAGTGGCCGGAAGTCTTCGCCATCCCTAATCAAGAAGCCTCAACAGTCGCTGATAAATTAGTCCACGAAGTCTTCTGTTGGTTTGGGGTACCCTTGGAAATCCACAGCGATCAAGGAAGGAATTTCGAGTCTCAAGTGTTTCAGGAAACATGTCGGGTTATGGGTACTCACAAAACCAGAACCACTTCATACCACCCACAATCTGACGGACTGGTGGAGAGATTTAATCAGACGTTGGAAAGATATCTGGCAAAAGTTGAAGCAAGCAGACAAAAGGATTGGGACAAGCACATACAACCGTTTCTTCTGTCATACCGAAGTGCAGTTCACGAGAGTACAACTGTGACTCCAGCCTTCGCGAACTTTGGAAGGGAGTTAAGGTTACCAGCTGATCTAATAACTGGCATTCCCCCTGATTCACCACGGAGTATAACAGATTATGCAAATGATCTGCGCAACAAGATGAATGACGTATATGAGCATGTCAGAGAATCAGGCCAACAGATGTCCGAGAGAATGAAAACTCGTTATAATCGGAAGATGAACAATACTGGCTTCGACGAAGGTTCGCTAGTGTTGTTGCATAACCCAGTGCGCAGCAAAGGAAAGTCCCCTAAACTGCAGGCAAAATGGGACGGGCCGTACCGAATTGTGACCAAGATCAACGACGTCACTTACCGAATACAAAAGGGTATGCGAACTGCACCTAAAATCGTCCATGTAGATCGATTGGCACGATACTACGGGAATAATGATGCTCGGGACGAGCATGTCTAAGGAGAGGGCAGTGTTACGTAGATCGTAAACTCTAGAAGCATCATGCTAACTCCGTCTCAGAAAGGGGCAGTGTGACGTAAATCGAAAAGTCTAGAAACATCACGCTAATTCCATCTAAGGACGGGGCAGTGTTGGAAACTACTGGAAATGACACGCTAACGCCATCTGATATTGAGTAGCAAGTACTACACGAAATTGTACGTAGACGCTACTGCCATCTATTGTCGAATAGTGGGATTAAACAGTTCAATGGAAGTTACTAGAAGCTTCTACGCTGTGGCAGTGTCGAATGTTCGAGAATGTTCTGCTCGGGATATAAATAGCGGATTGTCGGGCCGACAAGCAGTTCGATTTCGGAAGCGAGCGAATACGATTCGAGTGATACAGTACAAGCGAAACAAGTGATTCCAAGTGACATTTCTTGTAATTGCGTTTATTAAATGAAACTGTGTTGTGTGTTTTGGTAAATTGGTTTATATTAATTTATCCCGAACCCCAGCTCGTAACAATACCAAAAAGATTTCATGGTGAATATTTGAACCTTCCGAATAAATTGCCAGTTAAAGATACCCTCAATGAAACCGACGACGATGAAGATGTGATGACAGCTGATGATGATAACTAGATAATATACCAAATAGAAAAAGTCATTCCAACCATTTCAATTTCACCATTAAAATAGTTTAATTTACTAATAGTTATCATCATAATCTGTCTGCCCATTCCTAATTATTTATTCTTGTAATAATATAAATTTCTTCTTAATATTCATATCATTTATATTATTTTATGCATTCATCTTTCAGGAAATTCATATTTATTCATCTGTCTTTCGATTCCAGTACATTCATTCAATTACTTACTAAATACGACTGTTGATTAAGTCTGAGAAAACATATTTTTTTATTCATTTAGTGATTATAATTATAAAGCTTATTAAACGTAACTATTAAAAGTACAGAGTTTGTAGGACTGTTAATTAAAAGAGATCATGGAGTCAATTATACATAATTATTTTTATATTGATAACTAGGTGTGTATGACTGTTAATTAGAACACTGTTACTTTTAGAATAAACTTAACAAAAAGTTTTATATACACTAATGTGTGTTGAATTTATAATAATTACGCAGACATAAAAGTCGAAAATAAAAATATTAATATATATTCACAATAAATCTTTTTATTTTTGTATCCCTAAATTTCATTTAAATCTGTGATAGCTAAGCTAAAACTAACATTAATCATGCAAAGAACCTATTTCCATGATGTTAAAATACCATAATTTTAGTAGATAATCTATAGTTATATCAAATTGCAACACTGCAAAAGTCCTTTACAATAGAATTACGTATCATTTTCTATTGCTCTTGCTGCTTATACTATGCTTGACGGTTTACACATAAAATATTAGTAACGTAAGGCACAACTAAACATATTTTTTTAATGTAAGGGTCATGCTATATTCTAAACCGCTGGGTATTCCTAAATCTTCCGTTTATAGCATGAAAGAAGAGGAAATTCTTAGAAACTTTCCTCTGGACACAATTAAAATTGGAGCAGACAGTAAAAAGTTATAGACAGATTTCAAAAAATAAAATCGTTTTTTGGCTCTCCTGAAAAACCGTGTTTTGTCCCTTACATTAATTGATACTTCTGGTATCGATTTTATAAGAATGAATCCTACCTAGATCGATTTATCGCCCCCGAAACCCCCTGTATACTAAATTTCATGAAAATCGTTGGAGCCGTTTCCGAAATTCAGATTATATATATATACAAGAATGGCTCGTTTAAAGATATAAGATATATGAAATTAAGTCCTGAATGAGTGATTGATTAACTGACTGACTGATATATCAACGCACAGCCTAAACCGCTGGTCCTAGATTCATGAAATTTGGAGGGTGTATTTTTTTCGAAGAATAGATATCCAATAAGAAAGAGTTTTTTGAAATTCCGTCCCTAAGAGAGTGAAATGGGCAGTTGAATTTTCTCTGGAACTTTTTAATCTCTGGGTCGGATAAGACAAAGCAAGCAGTGCGATAAGACATTATTTACCTGTATTGACATATAGGGTATTTTTAATACTGGTAGTACGTTCCTGTGGGATATTTTTTGACATCAACGCGGACGAAGCCGCGGACAAAAGCTAGTATGTCATAAATGTTATATATTGAATGACGATTCTGAGCTTTGTAGATGATATAATTAGTAAAACCCTCATGTTTTGGTGAGTCAGGATGTGAGTTTTTGACTGAAGTTTTATTTTTATTTAGTTAATGGTTCCTATAGCAATAAGTGGCGAGTCAGTCGAAGTGGCTGAGCTTGGGGTATGCCTGTGTCCAGCAGTGGACGTCTTTTGGCTGAAATGATGATGATGATGATGATATCAGTAATGTTCGTTTGTTAAAAATTATATCATTATTAAGCTAATAACTGTTTAAATATGGCCAATTACGTAAGTAAGACTTTTGAATTTTCGGATCAATTTCTATTTAAACAGTATAATTATAGAAGCAATATAATTTGGGAGCAGTGGTGGCCCAGTGGTAACGACCGCGACTTACAAGAGTAGGTCGTGAGTTCAAACCCAAACAGGCACTTTACTTTGTGTAAATTATTTCATCACCACTGCTCTCAAAACGGTGAAGGAAAACATCGTGAGGAAACCGGCATCATCATTTATTTTGTAAAATTGTTCAAATATGAATCTCGGAGTTTGTTTTTTGCCTGCCAGACTTCAAAGAACTGATCTTCAATAAAATCTAACTTTGCTGGTATTTTTTGCGTCTTTAACGTATTTAGAAAAACATGATTCAGAATCGTGAGAATACCAATACTATATGTGATCTAATTCCTGAAATATATAATGTACTATCACTTTACCCGCGACTTTATCCGCGTGAAATTTATAGCTCATCATCATCTGACTAGCCTTTTTCCATCTATGTTGGGGTCAGCTTCCAGTCTAACCAGATGCAGCTGAATATCAGTACTTTACATGGAGCGTCTGCCTATCCGTAACATAGTCCCTCCACAACCCAGTTACTGGGTAAGTTTATAGTTCATGTTACTCCGAAAAAATGTATACTAAACTATCCAAAGGTGATAAAGTTTTTGAAACTGATTAAGTAGTTTTTGAATTTATTCATTACACAAAATTTTACAAACAATTACATCTTTCTGCTTTAAAATATTTATGTAGTCTAACTAATATAATAAAGTTGGAAGAGTTTGTTTGAACGCGCTTATCTTAGTCGAATTTAAGAAAGTGATTTTGTATTTGAAAGCCCAATACCTGGAAAAGGTTATAAGTAGGATAATATTACGTTATAACCTCCAAAAGTCGAGCAAAAAGAAAAAAAAAACTCAGAAAGAATGGTAAGCATAAAGGTAAAAAAGCAAGCAAGCGATGCGATACTACGCTTTGGTCTTAGACAAAAGAAGTTTTATGAAAATATGACCGTTATTATAGTACGTATATATTATGTATGTTACGACTTCCACTTGAACAAATTCGCGAACTGAGAGAGCTAGTATTTAATACAAAAGGCCTGAGAATCAGCACTTTTTGAAAGTCAAGAGCTACCAAACAACCCCCAAAGCACTACACCTTTTTTTTTTTTTTTAGGATGGGAAATCATCAAATGACTTCTCCCGCTCTGGGCGGAGCGGGAGGGCGTGTCAGACTTTTACTGACTAAAACCCACCCGTGTTCCATCAGTTGCCCATGTGCCAGGGTCACGGTATCTCTTTCGAACAATCACGCGACCCCGGCAGGAAAGCACTACCCCTTCACTATGTTTACACCTACCCGCATAGTTAGTAGAGGATGTTTATCTTAGTGCTATATAGTTTTCCCTTCTGACTTATCTGGCAGAATATCGTCTTATTTTTACTAGTTTCTGCCGGCGACTTCGTCCGCGTCAAATGTTCTTGCTCCCCCGACCCATCCCGTCGCATACGATCCCTGTCCGTGCGAGGTTTTCGGATACGTGACTTTTTATTTTTGCTCGGCTCCTAAAGATCACAGCGTGATATTACATAGCCTATATATAGCCATCCTCGATAAACGGGCTATCCATCACTAAAATAATTATTCAATTCGAATCAGTAGTTCCTGAGATTAGCGCGTTTAACCAAACAAACAAACTCTTCAGCTTTACAATATAGATCTGTTTTTCGAACCCTTTCTTAATCTTGTTTGTATTTAAAGAGAGGAATTAAGTTCGTTTGGTAACCCGCAATTTTATAAGTAATCTAGAGTCTAGAAAATTAAACTGGTAGGCGTAGCAAATATCTGTTTACTTAGCTGGGACGAAACATAATTACCAGCATTACGTTTTCTACTGTCAGAATTGGCCTTGGCCTTGCCCCTGTGAGATGAAGTGGGTCGTACCGTAACCCACCACGTAGGCCCAGATAACTGAAGCACAATAAACCTATAATGAACCCATTTTTGGGACACAGGCTTCCTCTCGGTGAGGAGTGGGCCGCAATGCACCACGCGTACCCAGTGCGTGTTGGTAGCTTTTATGTAAATAAATATCATTTCATGAATTTTTGTTAAGAAAGTATTTCAGTTTAGGAAGTTAACCTAGCTCAAAATGTGGTACCTATCTACTTAGTTTCCATTGGGGGTTCTAGTTAAACTCTTAATATGATTAAAATATAGAACTCTGGTTTAGTGAAATCTGCATGCGTAGCATGACCACCGTAGAAAGGGGTTTTGTCAACGGAAGAATAGACAAAATTACAGATTGTAGAAAGATTAAAGACAGAATTAAAGATTGTAGAAAGATTTGTACCGTTTTATGCTGGCGTAGCATGACAGTTCTATCTCTATTCTACCAAGAATAGACAAAGTTCTTTCTATGGTGGTCATGCTACGCGTGCTGGAATCGAAATCTTTATTAAGTAGTTCATGTTAAAATTCGTACTTCATTTTATATGTCATAAATGTTATTGAATGAATGATGATTCTGAGCTTTGTAAATGATATAATTAATAAAAACCTCATGTTTTGGTTAGTCAGGATCTAACAATAGCAATAATTGGCGAGTCGGTCGAAGTGGCGGAGCTTGGGGTAGACCTATGTCCAGCAGTGGACGTCTTTCGGCTGAAATCATGATGATGATGATACCAATAATGTTCATTTGTTAAAAACTATAATATTGTTAAACCAATAACTGTTTAAATATGTCCGATAACGTAAGTAAAATAATCTATACTTAATATTATAAAGCTGAAGAGTTTGTTTGTTTGTTTGATTGAACGCGCTAATCTCAGGAACTACTGGTCCGAATTGTTTTGTGTTGGGTAGCCTATTTATCGAGGGAGGCTATAGGCTATATAACATTACGCTACAACTAAGAGGAGCGGAGCAGTAATGAAAAATGTTGCAAAAACGGGGAAAATTTATTCCTTTTGAGAGTTTCCGTTGCGTGCGCTACGTAAACGGTTAAAGTAACGCAAAAATCATGCATGTCGGAATTGTTCCTTTTAAAAAGTTCTAAAAAAAAGTCCGGGAGAGCATATGTCTATCTTTTAAGGTTGACTCACTATAACTCAAAAGGAGCGAGCAGCAATGGACGAAAACTAGCAGGCAAATCGATGCGACGGGAAGGGTCAGGAGAGCAAAAATTTGACGCAGACGAAGTCGCGGGCAGAAGCTAGTACACAATATAATTATGGAGGCAATATAATTTGAGAGCAGTGGTGGCCCAGTGATAACGACCGCGACTTACGAGTAGTAGGTCGTGAGTTCGAACCCAAACAGGCGCTTTACTTTGTGTAAATTATTTCATCGCCACTGCTCTCAAAACGGTGAAGTAAAACATCGTGAGGAAACCGGCATGTCTTAGAACCAAAAATTCGAAGACATGTGACATCTACCAACCCGCACTGGGCCCGCGTGGTGGATTATGGCCCACTCCCTCTCACCGAGAGGAGACCTGTATCCCAGCAGTGGGAACATTAAAGGCTGCTGATGTGATGTGATGTGAATTATGGAAAAGGAGTATTGCTATTAAATGCGTTATATGAGCTGATTAAAGACGATATTATAATTTCACCTAGCAGTGTTTTAATTTTTTTCCCTGTTTTTTATACATAGTGCCTAAAATAGGGATACCTTAAATAAAAAAAAATGTACGGGGGAATGGTTGGATTTTGGTTTTGTTGACGTAGCTATAAATAGCGAAAACCCTACTTACAGCTAAGTCAGAAACAAAACATTCTCTTGTGGTAAAAAATAATCCAAAAATATCTAACCATCTTCAATATTGCCGTCTTTCGAGGAAAGAAAACTGCGGATATTTGATTACCTATTTTGTTCTTCTTTATGTCATTTTACTTAAGGTTAATAAAAATAAAGCTTTGCATTTGCGATAAAATTACAATAATTTGTGTCTTTAAAAAAAAGACATTTGTGTTTTTTTTTTTAACCAAATGTTTTGTTCGTGTAGGTATAATGTTACGCCACTTACTTGGCCGGGCTTTGACATTTTACCGTACATTTTGGGGAGGACATGGCAGTTTCATATTCCAATTTTAATCCTATGAACAGCATGATGCTGACGTGTGATCCTAACTTTATACAGTAAAACATTGTACAGTACAACACCATGTGAACTGTGGCTTATACCTATCCATGGGGTAAGATGTCTTACTCGATTTTACACTTCGTGTGGAATTACATCCTCTAATAAGGCAAATTAATTTTACCAGTGTTTCCAAGGCTAGTAAATAATGGTTATGTGTGGCACCAAACGTAGCTATAAACATATGAATACCTACTTTTTTTAAGACGGAACAGTAAAGTGCTAAATACCTGTGTGTCAAAACTTTTACAACGTGGCTTAGATATATTAGTCCAGGGTCGATAATTTTTAAAACCAAAAAAAATCATAATAGGATGAAACCCATTAGAAAAGGAGGGAAATATGATAAAAATGAAAGGAAAAATAATTTACGGGCGATCTGAGGTTGGGAAGGGGATGGGGGTGAGTTTTTAAGGGTAAAAAACGGTTTTTCTCGATTTCCGGCAAAACTAAAAGTCCTATCGAAAAAAGTCAAGTGGAAAAGTTGTAGATAATAAAAAGATCTAAAACTTTTATATTTACACTTTTTTCACATAACCTCAAAATTTATGTGAAAAATTCAAAAAACCAAGTTTTTGGTTTTTTATTTTTATCTTTTACAAAAAATTTTTTTTTTTAACGAAATTTTGTGAAAACTTACCTTTTTATGTCCCAAATACGCTGTAATTTATTTAATTAAAAATATTTATTTTTTCACCTTATTTTGAATTAATATCGAAAAAACACCCTAATTTTCAATCGAAAATTCACCCGTCAAAATATCAGCTTTTTTCAAAAAGTTGGTGTGGTTTCTGTTTGTTGAAATCTCTACTTTCCGATGGTGAAAAAAAAAATATATGTTACTATGGTAAATCTTCTCAGAAAACGCAAAAATTAAAAAAAAACTTGAATTTGAAATTTTTTTTTAAATTATTATAAATAATTTTGAGCTATTTATTAAAATTTAGACTTTAATTACTCGAAAAACGTTAGATTACATGTGACCTTGATAACAAAAAAAATGCAAATAAAAATATACTACTATAATTAACAAACAAATAAGTTAATTAAATTAATATTTAATAAGACATCTACAATATTTGGAGAAAGTTGTCTAATTTTCTTTAAATTATATGCGTAGATGCTTATTTATAACTATTTTGAGATAAATTATATATATACCTGAGTAGATATACCTGAGTGACCTACGAAAAATTGTAGCCCATCAAAAGGTATTTCGTTGAGAAGTGGGGAAGGGGCTAGGCGGGTCTGGGTCTTACTACATACATACCTACTATTATATACTATATATTTCGTAGCAGCTGTTACAACCGCTAGCCTAACCAGTATTCGAAATACAGTACAGTATACAACATCGTTTATAAAAATACACGTGCACGCTGAGTTTCTTGAAGATAATTGTGACAAGTTTACTTAAAAAAACAATAAAACTATCTTAATCTAAATAATTATCTCCTTAATTTTGCACAAACAAATTTAGTTAATCCCATGAAAAAAAATATATTTCAAAATCTATAAAAAATATATTTAAAATCTATAAAAAATATATAAAATATATATCGTAAATATATTTCTAATAAAACAAACTTTTGGCCGATTTTCATATATATTTTATACTTTTTTATAGATTTATAATATATTATTTATACATTTTGACATTGATTTCTTTAATATTTTTTTTTTCATGGGAGTTTATTCACGATTAAATAGTGAAGACATTATTAATTCGATTTTGTCTTTTCAGATTATCAGTATGGATGAATCTGTTTGTATCATTTGCAATAAGGCAGATGATTTTTTTTGAATTTTTGCATTTTCTGAGAAGATTTACCATAGTAACATATATTTTTTTTTACCATCGGAAAGTAGAGATTCCAACAAACAGAAACCACACCAACTTTTTGAAAAAAGCTGATATTTTGACGGATGAATTTTCGATTGAAAATTAGGGTGTTTTTTCGATATTAATTCAAAATATGGTGAAAAAATAAATATTTTTAATTAAATAAATTACAGCGTATTTGAGACATAAAAAGGAAAGTTTTCACAAAATTTCGTTAAAAAAAAAAAATTTTTGTAAAAGATAAAAATAAAAAACCAAAAACTTGGTTTTTTGAATTTTTCACATAAATTTTGAGGTTATGTGAAAAAAGTGTAAATACAAAAGTTTTAGATCTTTTTATTATCTACAACTTTTCTATTTGACTTTTTTCGATAGGACTTTTAGTTTTGCCGGAAATCGAGAAAAACCGTTTTTTACCCTTAAAAACTCACCCCCATCCCCTTCCCAACCTCAGATCGCCCGTAAATTATTTTTCCTTTCATTTTTATCATATTTCCCTCCTTTTCTAATGGGTCTCATTCTATTATAATTTTTTTTCACTTTTCATTATTTTTAAAGGCTTCTACCCTGGTCTATATTTGGAATGTATTATTTACTTCAAAAATTATACGTATGATTCCTTTCGAACGGTATCAAATGTAACCATCGAAAACATGAGCTCAGGGGTCTAAAAACGCTATGGGATCTGGAGGCAAAGGTCCTCGCGCATATATGGAGTGGTGCCAGGAGGCGAAACGCCGGGGCGAAACTCCACTGCCGCGACAAATCGCGGCACGGCGGACAGAGCTCCGGTGTGATCTCATGGCGGCATGGTGGGTACGATTGTCTCAACCTAGTGCTGGGCACGCCACAATTGCGGCGGTAAGTCCCCTCTTTGAGGAGTGGATAGAGAGGCGCCAAGGCGTCCTCACCTTCCACCTAATGCAGGTCCTCACCGGGCATGGGTGCTTTGAGGGGTTCCTGTTCAGGGGGGCGATTCTACTAATTTGCAAAGTTACACGCTCAATTGTGTTTTCACAACGGTTAGATTTCGATCGCAGGTCGATGATGTCCTATAAAGTCATTCTACTATTTGATAAGCACAAGGGAAACTAAACTTACGCCAAACCGCAACTGACTCGTTACGAGAACACACAAGTGGGCTTCCTGTGTTACCAACATGCCAAATAGTATGTTTTATTATTACCACAAAGAAAAAAGTTGAATCTAAAAATGTCACTAAACACGAATAAGTGGCAATAAAGGATTTTCTAATATAAAAAGATATCTTGACCATAATTATAGTTTTGTACTGATATTTTTTTGTTACAATAATACAACATTTTAACTTACTAGATAACAAAAATTCAGAAGAACGTTTCGTTCTACGTCCCTAACTAGCTAAAGCTACGAAATCAAACCCTTCGGTTAAGTTAAAGACTCGAAGAGTATTTCTGTTAATCGTATTTTACTTAAAAATTCATTTATTGAAGCGTTTTTAACGATGTTATGATTTTCTTTAGTACATATGTACCTATTTACAGATAGAGGTAGTAACCTAATCTGTTTTGATTTAAAAAAAATAATAATGACGGTCCGGTGTTTAATCCCGTTTTTAAGTTCGCTTACTCTCGCATAAAGTGGTTAAAAATCTTCGTGAAATGGATTGAAGTTTTTGGTGGCTTGTCAGTTTGGCTAGTGATGTTACTACTACTAGTTATAAATCGTCAGGCACTGATTTTCTCAATTTATTTCAAGTTGAATCTAAAGTAGGTACCTCCCTTTAGGGAGGTTTCTAGCAGCTTTGTTAGTTAAAAACGAGACATTAAATAATAACTTAAAAGAAAATAATCATAGCAAAATTCAAAATGCGGCATCCAATCAATATTAGGGCTACAATCGACTCTTGCTGTTTGGGGAGAATTACACGTTATCAACTGACTAATACTTACAGAACAATGTAATGCATAATCACTCTTATTTAAAACATCCGTGATTCAATACATCACATTACTTTGACAGTTTGTTACACGATATTATTAATATTGAATTATGAACTGGTGTAGTTGTTGAAAACTCCGTGATACTTATCTAAACACGACTATAGCTTGGCAAAAAAGAGTCTGTCGTGGTAACCATTGGAACTAAAATATTTTTTTGGTGGCAGCACTGCTTTGTTTATCATCAACAAGTAGCTAATCTGTCATTGCGTTATGTTCATAATTGTATTTTACTTATTTCTAATTAACTATCAATTATTAATGCTTTTGAACATATAAAAAATGAATAAAACAATAAGGAGTAGTGGTGTGAGCTGTGATATACAAAGTTTTCGTAAGAAATTTGGCGGAATCTGAAGCGGAACAAATTTTGTCTCCGATTGACAATGTTTACGAAAGAACTGCCGACACGACAGGTATTTATCCAAGAAATTTATCTTTTATTTAATACCAGTCATTGTTTTTCCTTTCTCATACTAAATTTTATATAAGTTTCAAGCGATTTTATTATTTTATTTACTAATAGATTATTGAGGTTTTATTTTCTAGTTTGACAAATCGCGTGTACGTTAACTCTTGATGTTTGATACTTGAAATTGAAAAATGTACCTACATGGAATTAATATGATTGTCTTTATGTTTTTTTCAAGGTAAATCTCACAGTACAATTAGAGAAATTGTTAATGAAGGTGAAAAAAATTAAGGATTTTTTCTACACCTGGAAGAACACCAAAACAGTTGGCGGAAGAAAGAATTAGACGATTTTGATCTGTGTGCAATTAGACAAAAAGTTCAACACTATAACGAAACAGGCAAGTATTTTTTTTTTGTTCATGCCATTATCGCATACCACAGTAAAAAAAGTATAATTTATATTTATTATTTTTCAGGTGCCTATTCTACGTAATATATTACCTATAGTTTGAGGAGATGGGTTGTAATGGGAACCGTAAATGTGTAAGAAAGATTTTTACACTATTTAGATTTCATAAATAAGAAATGTAAAACTGACACATCAGTGTTAATGGAAAAAATCTATCATAGCACCGAAAAGGAATACAAGAATGATGTTATGTCACGTTTTTCTTTTTAAATAAAATCTAACATTTTAGCGTGTTATTTCATTTTCATTGTCATGTGAATAGTGATAATGTTATGTACCCCACATAGACATACCTGACGCCTTCATTAGTCAACTGTTCAAGTTTATTCCATATTACCCGTACCTTTCGAATGCGACATGTTATAGGTACTCTGTGACTTCCGATTAGTTTCCGACAGTAAGCAGCTGTAAGTCACCTTGGCGACTATAAACTGTCAGCATTAACAGAATTCATTCAGCATTATTCATGTCCAATTTGATACAGGCATACCAACCATCGAATGGTTGTGAATACCCTAGGTGGTGACCGCAAATGCGATTGCTGAACGTTATGTCTTGTGTATTGGGTTCAATCGGCAATCCCTGAGTGTAATTTAATTAATTTTTAAACTAAATAAGTTTTCACTATGTTAATATGATGGCAAAATCGCTCTTAGATAAAAGGTTATTCCAGCGAAATAATGCGCAATCTACTAAATACAATGAAAGTAAAAGACTGTGTGCCTATCAAGTCTTGAAATCTTGATTGATGAGAATTTCCGGGATCTCGTGTTTGTGGATTAAAACAGTAAGTATCTTATCACTTTTAGTCCTAGTATACAGGGTGGCCATACCTGCTAAGCAGGCGCCCTCATTTTTTCCAGACTTTTTTGCCAAGCTATACATCGAGTGACAACGCGTGAGAAAATAAATAAATAAAATGATCACGAGCCTTTAGTTACTCGAGTATCGAGTTAAACAAAATCGAATCGCATCACTACCTGACATAGCTTATTGAGAAGTGTCAACTTTGACCTAAAGGTCCAGTTACCAGGTCATAAAATTCAAAAAAAAAAAAAAAGAAGTGTCAACTGTCAACTGACAGCAACACTATTTACTTTAGTTCAAGTTCAGAGTTTTAATTGATTTATAATAATACTCTTATTCCTCTTAACATACATATTATATAAGCAGCTTATAATGTTCCCCCTGCTGCGATACAGGCCTCCTCTCTGTGACTCTGTGAGAGGGAGTAGTTAATCCGTTTCTTTCTAATTGCACGAAATTGATATTTGTTTTCATGTGTGTACTTGTAGAATTATAATGAAAATAGAATCTTCAAGATGGTACAGCATTTAATGCAAAATAATGTGCTGTTAACTGTTCAGTAAGATTTCAACACAATGTGTGAAGATGTTGCCCGAGACTGTTCCAGATTTGAAATAACTTATGAATGTTTCCCTGTCTTCAGTAAAACCATTTAGATGCAGTTTGAGGAAAGTGTGTATTGATGATGCAAGAAGAATTTAAACTGTTTATTCAATATGGAAATCTGGATACAGGAATATTTACATTCCATGGCAATCTGCAAAAACAAAAACATACTACCTATACCTGTTGACTCAGTGGGGAAAAAACATTATTTTGCAGTAGGTACCAGCACACCGATGAGAAAAATAATAATATAAATTAGCCACTTCTAACATAAATATATATTTTTTCAGAAACATTACTTAGGTACACCCAAAAATCAATTTCTGACTTAAGAGTTGATCGTGGTCGGTAAATTTTTTGGTAGGCAGACATTCTGTGTACTGTTGTGCACTTATAATGTTGAGCATGCAGTATTAATATATTATGTATTTCTATCTGGCACACGGTATCAACATGAGTGGTGAAACGACCCTACAATTTTGATGAAATACTAAGTATCTACTTCTCAAGTGATCTGACGTTAAAATTGATATACTTATAGTAATAAAATTGCTTTATTCCATTATTTGTTTTTTGATTTCATGAACCATTCCAATACTCAATACTTTATTGCATTTCACAATGTATATGCTTAGGTGGTAAACATTGGATTTAGTTACAATTGTGGGACCCTGTCGGGCACATCAAAAGAAATATAGTAGTAGGACTTATAATCTAACTTATTCTAAAATCAAATTAAATTAAAAACATGCTTTGGGCATTCTAACTGCATTTCAGGGATTTATCACTTAAATGTTTGCTAATGTTGGTGCATCTGTACCTACTGTTTCCCCAAATTATTATGCCGTAACTAAGCCATGCATAGACATAGGCGTAATATGTTACAAGGGCAGTCTGTAAATTTGTGTTGTTTTAACTACCAAATATTCCATTATATCTATACTATATAATATTATAAAGCTGTAGAGTTGGTTTATTTGGTTAAACGCAGTAATCTCAGGAACGACTGATCCGAATCGAACAATTCTTTTTGTATTGGGTAGCCTATTTATTGAGGAAGGCTATAGGCTATATAACATTACGCTACAATCAAAAGGAGCGGAGCAGCAACAAAAAATGGACGAAAACTGACAGGCAATGCGGTGCGACGGGAAGGTTCAGAGGAGCAAAATTAGACGCTGATGAAGTTGTGGACAGTAGCTAGTTTATTACTAAAACTCAAGAAATTAAAAGTTTTGACACTGCATATACATTGCGGCACATAAAAAGCCGGTGCAAGTTGCGGTCCAAGATTGAGTCAATAGAGTTTCACGTAGTAACACACTGTAACTATGTTACCTTTTCCGTCATCAATACCGTAAAAACGAAGCATGTGTGGTCACTGATCTCGTCAATCAAAGCTCATAAGAGGTCTCTGGAGAATTGGTATGTCGTAACGCACTGACGATCCGTAAGGGCCAAAGCATTACTGCATACTCTTGACGCAAAATTTCTTCCTCTTACCTTTCCAACGTCACCCACATGGGCAAGTTCAACGAAATCTGTATAAACATTATATTTTTAGGAAATAAAACTAAAGCAGTCCTAGATCGATGCGATAAAAGTTGCATTTTACTGACTTATGTTCAACCGCAAATTTTGACAGATGAAATGCCGAATTTCAGCTTTGATTCGATTATAGCGAGTGTCAAAATAATAGCAGAATGTGACTAAACGTCACGCTCATGTACGACTTTGTTAGCAGAATAGATTTTTACATTGTTTCGATCGATCGTTGGCGTCCACTAAAACGTAGCCGCAGTTGGATCGTTGTTCATTAGCAGAATGAGAAAACCCTTAAAAGTCGTGATCCAGTCGCGGTGCTATTGCGATTTTTGCACAAATTTGTTAGTAGAATCGGCCCCCAGGATAAAGCGGGAGGAAACGCCCGGGTGTTTCCATAGCGAGGATCGTTTGGAGGACACGGCACATACAGTGGAGGTGTGCCCTGCCTGGGTGGAGCACCGCCGTGTCCTCGTGGCAAGGGTGGATCCAGGGGGTGGGTCATGGGAGTCATGACCCCCCCCCTGGGCTGGGTCCACCGTGGACCACTATTTAAAATAGTTATTGTATGATGGCAAACGCATTATTCGGGAACGAACGCATCGAAAAGAACAGTGGCGAACTCCCAAACAAAGGGTTTTAAGGTTCCATTGCCAAATGGCAAAAAACGGCACCCTTATGGATTCGTCATGTCTGTCTGTCTGTCTGTCCGTCCGTATGTCACAGCCACTTTTTTCCGATACTATAAGAGCTATGCTGTTGAAACTTGGTAAGTAGATGTATTCTGTGAACAGCATTAAGATTTTCACACTAAAATAGAAAAAAAAAACAATACATTTTGGGGTTCCCCATACTTAGAACTGAAACTAAAAAAAAAATTTCATCAAACTCATACGTGTGGGGTATCTATGAATAGGTCTTCAAAAATGGTATTGAGGTTTCTAATATCATTATTTTCTAAACTGAATAATTTGCGCGAGAGACATTTCCAAAGTGGAAAAATCTGTGTCCCCCCCCGTAACTTCTAAAATAAGAGAATGATAAAACTAAAAAAATATATGATGTACATAACCATGTAAACTTCCACCGAAAATTAGTTTGAACGAGATCTAGTAAGTAGTTTTTTTTTTAATACGTCATAAATCGTAAACCGCACTTTACCTTTCATTCAATCAAATCAAATATAAAAAAAATTCATTAAAATAACCTTATGCATAAACCGGGAATACCTACAGGTTTGTAAGGGACCCTCGGTGCGCGAGTCCGATTTGCACTTGGCCGTTTTTTAAACACGCTGCTATACAAAAATGTAATTTACTAATAAATAATAATAATAATAAAATCATTTTAATTCGGACAACTGTTACTAACAGTTTATGGATCTTCCATAAACTGTTAGTAACAGTTTTCCTTTAAACACTATTGTTAGTAACTTATTCTACAGACATAATTTTGAGAAGACCACCCAGCAGCTGGACATAGCAAATGGCCACTAGGGTATAAGTCTTCTGACAAATTGCCTTATTATGGCAGAGGAAGTGTCTGCCACCACAGCCTTCAGGATGCTATTATGACTGCCTCTTATTCTGCTCAGTAGTTAGGCCGTTTTTTTTCGAATGTTGGCATGAAATCCATCAATATGGTTCACTGCAAACATTTCTGAGGCACTGCAAAAACGAGGCAGTCGTAACAGCATCCTAAAAACATTATTATATTGGACGCGTAGGACATCCAGCGATATTTTCGAATAGTTGACCCAAAGATTACCGGTGTAAAAACTCTGAAAGTAGGCTTTAAAAAGCGTAATCAAATAATTTTAATTCTATTTTAGTAAATATCTGATGCTAATAACTTTGTATGAATAAGCACTGTAAAAAATCTTTTTTTTTTGGTATTTTTTATGATGTGACCAAGTCTTTGGCTTTGAATTTGACTTCAGTGTTGCAAAAAAAAACTGCATAAATAATAAATTCAAATCGATTTAAAGTGTAGGGTAATCTCTCTGTATTTAACGTAGTTTTCATTTATTCATATTATTAAAAAATACTAAGATACAAATGATTAAAGACTTAAAAATGAAAATTGAAGAGTGCATTATACCTGAAGAACTTATCAAACAATAATCGATTCCATATGTATAGATACAATTATTTTGCAAATTTTACACTTTAGCGTATTAACCCAACCACAAAAAAAAAACGAAAAAATTCTGCCCGAGACCAGACCATGTTGATTTTGTGTTTATGGAGTCCCTGATTCCGAATCCGAGGTCCAATTCACTCTATAGGGTCAGAATTTTTCGTAAGCTCAAAAACAACCCCTAAAAACGACCCCTACCTAACCATAAGCAGGCTAACCCACCTGACCCTGGAAACAGCAAGTTTAATCAGTTATTTTTCTTTAAACAATTTGGATTCGGAATCAGCGACCCCAAAACACAAGATCAACATGGTCTGGTCTCAGGCACAATTTTTTCGATTTTTTTTTTGTGGTTGTGTTAATACGCTATAGTGTAAAATTTCAAATAGGTAGCGATATTTTGGTGAAAAAAAAAGATATTTGAAAAAATCCAAATAGTTTTAAAAGGGGAAGGGTACTTTCAATTGCCATAAAACGTTTTTTTGATAATCATTTATTTCCTTCTGTCACGTAACCTCAAAAGTGAAAAAAACGCGTTTTATGCACTTTTAAGTTAGGATATCTCAAAAACCAGACGTATAGGAGCCATTATGAACACGGATTCGGATTCAGCGCATCAAAATCCTTCGGGTACGATAGGTCTAGTCTCTGGGTTAAAAATTTGTAGGCTGTGTTATTAGCTGACCTGTTTGTTTATAAGTGGCCAGTCCCATAGAAGTTGGTCAATGCCCTTTTAGCTGCCGTTTCTACCCGTTTTTGCCAGACTATACATACAATAATAAAATACCTACTTTTTACTTTTATGTATGATTATAAAAATTAAATTATAACTTCATGTGACTTGACCACGACTATGTGACCCCCCCCCCCCCCCTGGCACCAAAGCTGGATCCGCCCTTGCCTCGTGGAGGCGTTCGGCGGCGGCGACCTCTCGCGTCCGGCCCTAGTGCGAGCCATGGTATGGAGCGAGAGGGCATGGGAAGCCGTCACCTCCTTCTGCGAAGAAGTATTGCTCGCGAAGGAGGAGGCGGGGCGCATGAGGGAGTGGCAGTCTCTGCGCCCTCACGTCCATAGCCGCCGCAGGAAGAGACGCCCCGGGCGTCGGGAGTCAATCGCGGACTCCCGGCCACCGTAGGTGCGGGCTTGCGGGTGGCGAGAAATGGGTAGCTCGCCGCCCTGTAATGACCAGGCCCGTGTCGACGGCGAGTAGTGTTCCACAAGCGTCTCAAAGAGATGTTAGCAGGACTGAAGGGGTCTGCTAGGACCGATGCGTGCCAGGGTCGCGAGAGTTGTTCGAAAGAGATACCGTGGCCCTGGCACATGGGCAACTGAAGGAACACGGGTGGGTTTTAGTCAGTGAAAGTCAGACACACCCTCCCGCTCCGCCCAAAAGCGGGAGACGTCATTTGATGATTTCCCACCCACAAAAAAAAAGGATCTAAAAAGGCGACTTTGGCAGAATCATAATCTACACTAATATTAAAAAGCAGAAGAGTTTGTTTGGGTGAACGTTCTAATCTCAGAAACTACGTTTTGGTTAGCCCATTTATCGAGGAAAGCTATAGAATACGCTAGGACCCTTAGGAGCCGAGTGAAAAGAAAAACTCACGAATACGAAGATCTCGCACAGGTAGACGATTTGATGCGACGGGGAGGGTCAGAAGAGCAAGAAATTTAACGCGGACAAAGTCGCGGACAGAAGCTTAATGTACTGAATTATAATTAAAATCGGAAAATGGTCACAGACTGACAATTTTAATATTATTATTATCTGCGCACGCAGCACGCAATTCATCTCTTTGACAGTTTTCAACCGACGAAAAAAAACGGAGGAGGTTATCAATTCGACGCGTATATTTTTTTTTTTTTAATGTATGACCACGCATAACTTTTTACATAGTGGTCCGATTGTGATAATATTTCTTCTATTGGAAAGGGTGTACTCCCAAGGTGGTTCCATATAAATTTGGAAAGCAAAATCAAACCCTAAGGGTCAGAAAACAGGGGATGATTCATCGTTTACTCACTGATTGTGATGTATAACCACGCATAACTTTATAGAGAGTAGTTCGATTTTGATAATTCTTTTTTTATTTGATAGGGTATACCTTGCCAAGTATTATAAGTACATTAAAGCCACAAAAAATTATTAAATACAAACTTTTTAACAAAAAATTAAACCGCCGAAAAACTGAAAAGCAAAAAATAATAAACCTTAAAATTTTGAGTCGGCGCTGAAAAATCAATGAACAAAGATCACTCAAAGCGCCGACTCATAATTTTAAGGTTTATTATTTTTTGCTTTTCGTTTTTCGGCGGTTTAATTTTTTGTTAAAAAGTTTTTTTAAGGAGATTCTTAAAATGGTCTACAAATTTTGAATTGCTTTAAAGAAGTTAAATAAATGACAACTAGCAGAATCCTAAGGGAATTCAGGAAATGAATCGATTTTATAGGAATTGCTTTATGTGGCGTTTTAGCCCCCGCCCGGCGCCCTTTACGATTCAACGTTACAAATTCGTATTCATAGTTTTTAAACCATTTTGAAACACGTTTGTTTAAAAACTTTAAGCCAATACTAGTTTTCCAGAAAAAATCATAAAGGTTTTTAAAGAAGAAACTTTTGTTTTTATTTCTAGGATTTCATATTTCACACAAAGATTAATGTTTAACTCTAAAGAGAGCTAAATAAAATACGAGGAGTATATTAAAATAAGAGAAACGACCCACTTCTCTAAGTGAAATTTAAAAAGCGGTACAAATAAATATTCTTTAGCGCTCCAGGCTAAATAAGAGGCAGAAGGCCATTTATAATGGGGTCCCTGTATTAGGGGTTGTCAACCGCAGGAAACTGGCAAATGATATCCAGTCTAAATATAAACAGGAACAGGGTGCAAAATTCATTCATCCCCTTAAACGCGGCAAACTCTGCTTACACGATTCAGGATTTTGATGTGACGTCAGTAATTTGCATGTTGTGATATAAATGCCGTTACAGTACCTTTAAGGATTAAAAGGAATATTTATTTAACAGTAAATTCATTGCGCCTCCATAACGGTTGATCATGATGTTTAAGAGGTCGAAATTATTCGAAAATTGTTATAATTAATTTTATCTGCAGAGTTGTACAAGACAATTTACTGAACTCTTTTGCTACTACTGCGGAACGTGCGCGCCTGCTGGCTGTGGTTAAATGGGAGTCGGGTCTGTGGCTTCATGCGCTGCCGTCGTCGAACATAGGCACTTTGCTCAACGACACTACTTTCCGCTTCGCTACTTCTCTAAGACTAGGCGTCACGTGAACATTAATGACATCATCCGACGAGCTCTTGTCACCGTCGGCGTTCTAGCTGTATTAGAACCCAATGATTTGGCACGCAACGATGGCAAGAGACCGGACGGTATGTCTTTGTTTCCTTGGAAGGTGGGTAGGCCTTTAGTGTGGGATGCAACGTGTGTCGAAACTCTTGCGCCATCCCATCTTCCTAGCTCGGCTTGCTGCGCTGGCGCTGCCACTGCGGCTGTGGAAAACCTCAAACGGTGAAAGTATAAAACGTTTGGGGTTGAAACCCTCGGGCCGTGGGATCAGAGTGCTCATGGCCTCTTTAAAGAAATATCAAAACGGCTGGTTGACACTTCTCATGACCCAAGGGCTAGTTTTTTATTTTGGCCAATGGCTAAGCATTGCTACACAGTGTGGTAATGCTGCCAGTCTCTTGGGTACATTGCCGGTCGACAGCGATCAGGATGAATTTTTCGACGCTTTATTTTAGTTCGTGAATATATAGTTTCGGTTAAGTTAATATATTATTTTGTTATTTTTATTAATCAATAAATCTGTTTATAATCCCAAAAAAAAACTTGAGAGGTGTCAAGGGACACCCTTTCGATTAATTATTGAAGATTTTTTTTTTTTTAAAGTTATAATAATATTTTTTTTATTATTAACAAATATAACGTAATATAAACTTAATCAGTAGGCTCAATTTTAGTAATAATTGGCTTGTGGTAACTGAAGTAGGAAACATATGTTTGGGATTTTATTTTATTTAAATGTCTTGAAAAAACTGCATCGATGGTAGTATTATATTTTGATGTTGATTCTGCTGGATTATAACATTAAACCATTATAACATTTAAAACCTGTATACACTCAACAAAAATAATCGTCGAGACACCACGCACACTATTCAATGCGAAATAGAAAGACGAAACGAAAATAACTGGCTTGCTTTCTATGAGAGAGAGAGAGAGAGAGAGAGAGAGAGAGAGAGAGAGAGAGAGAAACACGCGCACGCCGCACTGCTTACAACTATAGCAAAAAGTGTCGTTACAATTTTTAGTCTTAATTTTTTCCGTCTAGCCCCCTTTCGCAACGTGCGATGAGGAAATTCGTTCCAAAAGCAATATTCTGCATTTAAATATTAAAATTAGCGGTTTTTTTTAAACTGAAAGTGATTTAGACTAATTGGCAAGACAAAGACTTTAATTTCCTATGGCAACTTTAAGTTAAATGTCAAAATCCGTCACTCTGTCGACTCGACGTCTATTCACATAAAAATATTGAATAACGTCTAGTAAAAATCAATTTGGAATTTTAGGGAATAATCAAACGTAGTTTTAGGTAATTTGTTACATACACTGTTGACTGAAAGACTAGATGCGCCCGCGGCTTTACCCGAATATGTCTCAATCCCATGAAAATTTCGGGACAGAAGTACCCTTTGTCCTAATTCAGGTCATTGTCTACAAGTGTGCTAACGTTCATCCAAATCCGTTCGGCAGTATTAGTGTGAAAGCGTAACAGACAAACATACAAAAACCCATATCTTTTTAATGATTTTAATTATTACGAGTATGTGGGAGTCTGTAAGGATCGACTGATGACAGGCTAGCCTTTTATTGGCTGATCCTTACCCTTAGCTTGGTTTACGAACGTATAAATATACATCAAAGGCTTTAAGCACGAATGCGCATCGTAAATGTAAGTTACGGGACTTTTCCCACCGCCGGCGATTATTTAGAAGCAACTAAAGCAAGGCGCTGTAGTGGCCTATTCTAGGCGACCCTAGCCGTTAGTAAAAGCTACATTTATTAAAGTTTTAAAACTAAGTATTATTGTGTAAGAAACAGGTGTTTTCAGTTTTAAAATCGGTTGAAATAATATTAACTCCGCGGGTTCGTACTGCGACCTCTTCACACACGTTAGTTTTTCAATAAAACGAATGCCAATAAGTTACGCTGTATTCACGTCTAAATTAAAAGCTGAACTTTGTTGTACCTACAAAGTAAGTAAAGTTTTGTCAAATTATATTTATAAATTTAAAGTAACTTTCACTTTCATGTGGCAATATTGGTCAGTATAATAACGTAGTTCAGTCAGTGCCCGCATTATCTGACCCTTCTTACACAGAAGAATTGAGGAAAAGGGGTCAGGTAATTCAGAGAACCGACTGGACGTGTCTTATTGTGATATTTTTTTATCATAGTTGTTTTGCTAGGAATTAAATTAATATTGAACTTAATATAGTCATCATCATCATTTCAGCTGAAAGACGTCCACTCCTGGACATAGGCCTCTACCAATTTGGGGGGATTTGCCATAATCGCCACGCATGGCAAGCAGATTGGCAATCGACGTATGGTGTTAAACGTATAGAAAGCGCTGCTGCCCATTCTCTAGAAAGACCCTTAGTCGTATGTTACGACACCTACGGGAAGAAATGAGATGCTGCTATTTAGTATGTCCGGCACTACACGGTACTTAATATAGTACTTGGAGTAATATTGAGCAAAAATACGAAGACAGTAGTAATTACTTACTTCCACCTTAAAATAGCTCACTATATTCAATCAAACCTGGCCTGTTAGTCTAATAGTTAGTGACCCTGACTGCTAAGACTCAGGTCGTGGGTTCGATTCCCACCCAGGACAAATCTTTGTGTGATGAGCACAATCATTTGTTCTGTGTCTGGGTGTGTGTAATTTATCTATATTATGTATATATTTAGAAATATATAAGTATATTTATTAGTTGTCTGGTTGTCATAATACAGGCTCTGCCTAGTTTGGGATCAGATAACATTGTGTTGGTTGTCCTAAAATATATTATATTATTATACAGACTGTAAGGGTAAACACCGTTGTCACTTAACCCATGGGTAATTTGACTTAAATATAAAATAACAGAGCGAGTTTAAAAAATAAAAAAAAATATTTTCCTAAAAAGGTTTAGAACAGATTTTATCCCAGACCGCCCGCAAATTCATGGATATGCGCATCAGTGACGTAATCACTACAACGATCGCCAGCCGTCCCTTCCACACAACACATAAATACACATTACCTGTGATGTAACTTTCCCATCATACTTATCTTAGCCTTTGGTATTGCGTGACGAGTCTAAATGTAAATTTGATTCGAAATGGCTTTGGATTCTAAATGATTTGAAAACATTTTGTTTTTAATAAACCAAACCATTGGGTAGGTACTTTTAGCGTATTTAAAAAGTTAATCACAATTTTATGTACAGTTTAATTAAAAATTAAATTAAATTTACACTGACTGAATAAAATATCAACACTTACCGACCTACATTAACCTCAACACGTGTTCAAAATGGGGTCCGTCGAACATTCTGTTGTTATCTAGGTTATTGATAAGCCACTGCGAAAATACCATCCGTGGTATGCGATCGTTATCATTTAGTTCTTGGACGATCGATGAGGAGAGTATTGTCCATAGTGTCCAGTGGGAAACATTGAAAATTGAACCGCCGGCACAGTGAACTGGCCGTAGGTACGTTGCGCGCCGCCAACATCGTTTCACGGTTTGTCACAGGTTATCCAGGGAACAATTCTGCTCACATCCTACGCGCCCCGTTCAGATTATTACCCGCAATGGCGTAAAGCCGAACCATTTCGGTTCACTGTTCATTTGTGTAAGACATTGTAACACACTCAATTCACGCGCGAGAAATGAGCGACAGACGCTAAGACGCGGCGTTACGTGCGATCGCTAGCGAGACTGCCAGCTGACTGAGTGCGGGGTCGCGACCCGTGTCGGAGTCGCGTCGTGCTACGCGGTGTTGTTCCCGAAGTTTGTTGCCCTCGCGCATAGGGTGAAATATTCTTGTGGAAAAATGCAGATTTTCTTTAAAAAAAAAAGTTGTTTTTTTTTCATTGATTTTACGTTCTATTAACGAAACCAAATCACTGGTTTCAAGGATAACGGTGTTTACACTAACACCCAGTATTATAATGCCCCATTTCAAATGCTGTTCTATCTCCACAGGTACTTTTATTCAATCTACTTTTCTTGTTATTTAGGGTCAACGATATGAGAGCGTAGTTATATTCCTATTACGTTATCGGGGTCATCTCGTAATATTTCATATTCATTATCAACAGCATGGGGGTAATGTGTGCGATGGTTTTGCCCCGCATCTCGGTCAAACGTTCTTTTTTAATATTTTTTGATAGTTAGATTGTAACGCACTAATTAGTTAATTATTATTTAATTATTTAATGACTCGCACTTCCCTCGCAAATTTGTCCGCGTATATTTTTTATTTTCCCCTACAAACTTGAACAACTCCTAATTCTCTTTTACGGGGTAATTTAAGAACAATATAAACCTACAATGTCATGATTTACTACGAGAAGTTTTCAAGGCAAGTTTAAACTTTACTCATGCCAAGTTTCAAGATTTTTCAGACAAACTAAACATCTTTTTACTTTTTAAAAGTTTTTTGGAAATTCGACCTTGAAGGGCGAACCCCTTCAAGGTCGAATTTCCAAAAAACTTTTCTTAGTGCTCATCATCTGCCTAGCGATTTCCCAACAATGTTGGGCTCGACTTCCAGTCTAACTGGATGTAGCTGATTACCAGTATTTTACATGGAGCGACTGCTAATCTGACCTCCACATCCAGTTACTGGGTATTATGATACCACTTGAAAGACTGGTTGCCAGACTTTCGGGTTTCTGACGACCCGGTACGACTTTGAAATAAAGATTCACAAATGACAGCCGGAACGGAAGGGCTTGAGGTATGTAAAGATGGTTCCCCATCCACGAAGAACCGCGGCAAGCGTAGCTTAACCAGATCGATCGACCCGTGCAGCTGTTATTACTTAGCTACAAGCCTTACTATAACTTTCTCTTACAATAAAAGAAAGCTATATTGCAAGATTTTATACCCTATCCTAGTCCAAGTAATTTCGGCTACCCGTTGATATGTCAATCAAATAACTAGAGTCGAAAAAAACCTGGCCTGGCTTTATTTTTAAAATGGTTAGGTTAGTTCAGTACCTCCCACCGTTGGGTTATACGCATTGTCAAGGCGGGAGGGCTCAGTAACCGTGGCTTGACCCCCGTGGTGAAGCGAAGAGGAACCCGATGAGGGCCCGCTCGTCAGGGCTTTTGCCGTCAAACCGACGTAGCGGCTAAAAAGTAGGTTGCGATGTTGTATGGGAGGCATCGTAGCTGACAAGGAGGCCGCGGCGGGAGAGGAGTGCCGGTATTGAGGTGCACTGCTCTCCTTACTTTACGTGGCCTGAACGCCATCGTTTGATGGCGGACGCAGAAGGGCCACAGGGGAGGAGGAGTGTTGGTATTGCGTTGGCCACTCTCCCTATCCCCTACGGCTGAAAAGTGGTAGGCGACAGGGCCACTGTCCTGACCCGTCGCAGGGGGAGTAAGGGTACCAAACACGGGGTTGTGGTGGTCACGGCGTGCTATGTGTTCCGGCGCGCCGGTCATTGGAGGTAACTCCCAGAGGGGTCCGATAACGGACAGCCGTGGCGGGACCGTCGAAGAATGCTTTTGCGTGCCCGAGTTTTCGCCATAAGTGGTACAGGAGGACACCGTGGAGTTTTAGTGGGTTGGAGTCTGACATAACTGCACTATCTCCCGTGGTAGCGCAGTATGCATTAGCATTTCTCCACGTTAAAAAAAGGTTATCTCAAGACCTGCATTGAAGAGTGCTTAAGTGTCCCCGCAGCCCCCGGTGCAAGTGTGCGGGAGAACAAGGGGTGGTTTTAGTCAGTAGAAGTCTGACAGCTCCTCCGTTCGCCCTAAGTTGGAGGACATCCAGGACGATTTTCAGCTCGTTGCCAAAAATTAGAGTTACAAAAGGCTTAAAATGTCATATCAAATTACGAAAACACTTAAGTTGCTCAAATAAGATCTTTATTGTCACAAATTCTCATTTCATCGCATCAACGAGATTAATTTAAAGGTTACACAAAGATTTACGTTACTTCTATTTATTACGTCTCTCAGTCGTTATTATAACCAAAATAATACGTTATTACATTGACTCGAATACCTTTGTCTACTTTCAGCTGTGGAAAAGGGGTATTTATAATAATATTAGTTCAGAAGTCAAAAGCAAAGACATCACGTATGCACATAATAAAATAAATTACTTAAGATTGATTAAGTTTTGAGAATTCGTGATGTTATTTTATTTATTTATACAAAGTTTATGCACATGTAAAAAAATACTGCACAAAGGAGGACGTAACACCTGAGGCATTTTCTACCAGTCAGGTTTCTACTGTTCTACCTTAGGGTGATGCATAAATGAATCATGGCAGGAGCAGCATGCGGAATAGATAGCTTGAAAACAACTATAAAATACAAGAATATATACTAATACTTTGATATATCGCAAAAGTCATGAGTACGGGTTGTAAACTGACAACGAAACGCAAGTGTGAAGTTGACGCGCTTCGACAGAGTTTAACCTGACGTTCCTGCGAGACGACGAGAGCGCCACAGCGGCGTTGTGCACCTTCATTATTGGACATGGTGTAGGCAACAAGTGTCTAAAAACTGTCCAACGCTTCGTTGAACAAATTTTGTGAAGTTTAAATGTAACCTTAAATCAATACACATCTTTAGAGTTTTTTTTTTTTGTCGCCTGCTATACACATCCTCGCCGCGCAGCTAAATGTTCAACAGTTAAGAATCCACCTCCAATCGGCCCTGTGTTCCGACAAACAAAATATTTTTTAAAAAGAGGATTATTGGTTTTATGAAGATTTGTAATATAGGCAGAGTATAAATATTGAATTTGGAAATTTAAAACTCACGACATTAACGTTCTCCTATCAATACTCTTATTTATTTGATTGAATAAAAGCTTTAAAAAAACGCGTTTGCGCTTTACAAATACCCTGAAAATAGCACCCGAGATTTTCGACAAATCGGTTCAAGCACTTAAAAACCTCCTATATGGTTTTAGATTGTATCGCGTCTAGCTAATAGGCAGCTGCGTTCACCAAAATCTTAATTACGGCAGAAAATAAACCCTGAAAAGCAAATCAAGTTTCTTTACATTTTCTCGTGGCTTCTCCCGCATAGAGGTCAGAAAATATCCATTGGGAACATACTATCGATATAAAAAAATAATATGTGTTAATTCTAGTAAATAAACCATCTGTATGCCAAATTTCATCTGAATCCTTTCAGCCGTCTTTGCATGATTGAATAACAATAATTCTAACATAAATAATTTCACTGTCATAAGTACGAAAAACGTTTGCCAGCAGTATAGCCCGCGTGTAGGTCGTAAAATATACCACGGAAACATACTACCGGGAAAATCCAGTTCACAAACTATCTGTGTGCCGAATTTCATGCAAATCCTTTGCGATGATATTGAGTGGACGGCTATTCGGCAAATAGAGCAGATATTTTATGAAAATATGAAGTAATATTTATTTTAACACGTTTATTGATTTCACTGTCATTCGCATTTTATTTGTGATGGTATTAATAGCAGGATACTATGTTTCTGCAGAGGTGGCCCAGTGGCATCAGCTCCGACTTACGAGTAGTAAGCTCATGAGTTGGAACCCGACAGCAACTTCAGTTAGTGTTATTAATATCACCATTACTCTCAAAACGGTGAAGTAAAACATCGGGAGGAATCCAGCATATATTAGAAAGCAAAAATTCAAAGACATGTGACATCCACAAACCCGCAATGGGCCCGCGTGGTGGATTAAGGCCCACTCCCTCGAATAGAGAGGAGGCCTATAGCTCAGCAGAGGGGCGACCATGGCCTATTGTGATAGGCTGGAGTCACAGATTTTATCACAGTTTGGAACAAAAATCGTGATAAAATCTATCACAGAAACAGAGCTCGCCCCGCTGATTATGCTCCGCCGTTAATGTACCCCACGCTGTTTGTGCTTGAAATGGTCGGGTATAACCAACTGAGGGTGCGACCGGAATTTACGCTTGTCGCGTATCTGGTAAAATTACTTCGGGGCATAGAGCAAAACCCAGGAGTACTGCAGTGCCTGAGTGTGTGTGTACCAGACCGCTATGTGTGGAGGCGGCGCCGCCCGCGCCGCTGCTAGCCGTGCCTATTGCCAGGACCAAGCTTCTCGCCAAAACACTATTGAACAGCGCGATTCGTGTTGTTAACGATGTTCACGAGAAGATTGATGTATTTACATGACATTTGAGTGAATTCACAAAAATAGTGTTGGTTATTTTATGTTATAATATGGATTAAAGTCGGCTAATGTTGTTGTTTGCTATATTTTAAATATTGTGTATTTTATATTTAGAAACTTAGTAGGTGTAGTAGATATTACGTTTTTTTTTTATTTTATTGTTTTTAGTAAGTTAATTTTAAGACCGCATTATCGCATTAGGTGTAAGCCTGTCAGGAAGATTTTCATAAATAAATATTCAAAGTAAAGTTTGCACGAAGGTTTATTGATTTATGAGGTTGGCAAAACTTTAGTAGATAAATACTCTGGCTGGTGATTGGCACTGTCTTGACATAAACTCCTTGTAAACGCGGGGAAGGGCGCAAGAGGCCGACCCCGCTCTCGGGCGGGCTCGGTATAACGGGAATTCTATGAACCAGTGCTTCGTTCGCATCGGCGTCGGAACATTGTTTATGCGTAGGCATCGCGCATGAATTTCCCATTTTCTTTAGATATAATATCTTAAAATACCATCATTTATTATATACAGAATATAGGAATAAAAAAATAAATAAAAAAGAAATCGGCTTCTGGGGTGAACTACCCCTTTACAGAGTGGCACTCAATGGGTTAAACGTATAAATTACTGAAGTTTCCAAGTTAAATTAGTTGTAAAAGTAATATAAGCGTATTACCTGCGGTAGACTGCATAGGAGAGCAATGATCCACGCAAGAGATAGCATTAACTTACTTCTCTTTCTTGCTATGGGTAGCCTTAGAGGGTAGAGGATGGCGAAGAATCTGGAAGGAAAAAAAATGTGTTTAGTGAATAACATTAAAACTTGGGACCCTATCTCTTCAATCATCACCATCATTTATCCGGTCGCAAACCAATGACAGAAATTTACAGAATATGGTGCAAGTCCAAATTAGAACTCAAGTATCTGTCTTCCAGTAGAAAAATAAAATTCGGTGTACCACAGGGAAGCGTCCTCGGGCCTTTGTAATTTTTAATTTATATCAACGATCTCCCACGCCAAATCGACCATCCCATGGTTCTGTTTGCCGACGACAGTACAGCACTCTTAAAATGCGACAATAATAAAAAATATGAAAACGATATAAACTAGGTGATAAATTTTATTTGTAAATATATCAATGTTTGATGATGAACTGCATCAATATTTACATGCCAAAGTGATAGAATGTACAAGGATTCCTTAAATCATATTATGTAAATACCTACATTCTGAGCAAATAAAATAATATTCTATTCTATTCACCAGCATAGCCTTTCCCCATCAATGTTGGGTTCTACTTCTAGTCTATTTGGACCCAGCTGAATATCAGTATTTTCACAAGACGCTATTACCTATCTGACCTCTGCAACTGATGTGGACTGACAAGACAAGACTACAAGTGACTGGTAATACGATCATCATCAAGTAATGAGCTAAATTGTACAGTCCTTAGTAATGAAATTAACTTGTAATTCCTAGATAAATTCAACGTCGTGGAGTTCGCGATTACCGATTGTTTGATCAGGTTTCCATCCGGACAAACGCTGGTAAGCGTGCACCCCTTGGGCGTCTCACGCAAATGTATAATGAACATTTCCTAGAAATAGATTTATTTATGCTACATAGAAATTCATTTCGCACTAAAATTATTGAAATACTGAACAAATTAGATAGATAATGTGGTAACTAACTGGTAAGTTTGTAAGGAATAACAACTACGTTACCGATGAGTCCTCAGCTCACCATAGCATACCTTTTTTGAAATTGTTGTTGTTATCACATTTATTTTGTTTTATATAACTTCTTTCATATCTACTATGTAATGTAATATCGTTTTTTTTTTTCAAATAAAAAAAAAATAAAAACTGCCTAGCTTTTTCCCAACTACATTGCTGAGCACCAGTTTTATCCATGGAGTGACTGCCTATCTAACCTCTACAACCCAGTTACTGGGTAATATGATAGCCCTTGGTACTACTAGTTGACAGACTTGGGCGACTGACGACCCATAACGTTTGTCAAAGATCCATGAACGACCAGGACCAAAGGCTTACCGTGCTTTCCGAAGCACGGAGGGTTCGCGGTATATAATGATGGTCACCATCTACAAACCAGCCGCAGCAAGCGCAACTTAACCTGACCGATCGATCCGTGAAGTTTAATTTCATGCCAATTGAAAAAACTTTCATTGTGCGTGGTCCGATACACACTTGGCCGGTTGTCTGTTTGACCGCCCTTAATCTCTAAAACTCTCCGAAACTAGTATCAGTCGGGTTTGAAAAAATCGTTTTGTATTTGATAGCCCGATTCCTGAGGAAGTATTGGTAACATCACGCTAAGACCCTTAGAAGCGGAACCAAAAGAAAAAAAACAGCAAGAACGCTAAGGAAAACAAATTAAAAGCGCGGGCGAGCGACGCGGTGGGTTCGGGCCGAGGGGGCCATCCGACGAAAACCGAAAATTATCCATGACCCCTTCTCCCATCATGGTTGTCATATAAACTGCTGAAGTACCTTTTCGTTTAGTAATTTTGGAAGTTCATTATAGTACCTATGCTGCTTGCGGATCTGGTAGCGTATTGTAACGGGTCGTTGAGCTCTCCATAATATAATGACTGATACATATGTGCACATATGTGCATGCCGTCTGTTGGGACAGGTCAGCTCAAAGCTGCAATGGCTATTTCTTCAAAAGGCTCTTCTAGACACTGTCCTGCATTGTTAGACTCACATAAAATTCCAATAATATAATGGTTGGACTTTAAGAGACCATGATCTCGGCTTGTTTTGACTTTTCTTCTCAGGGAACAATCTGCTAGAAAATGCCGGCGCCATCTAGTTTTAAACAAAATTGACCAAAAAATATTGACTTGTAAAAGTGTTTTATAAGATCTACTTATTTCATGTTCCTAGCAAAACAGGCTGTGCTGGCGCCGCTGCTGCGGCTGCTGAGATCCTCAAGTGGCACAAATACTGTAATCTTATAGGTAACTACAGTTTTGAGCCGTTTGGGATTGAAACGCTCGGGCCATGGAGCCCGAGTGCGCGTCTCCTTTTTAAACAAATTTCTCATCGATTGGTCGACACTTCACGTAACCAGAGGGCTGTGTCATTCTTTGGTCAAAGATTTAGCATTGCTATTCAAGTGGCAATGCTGCCGGTTTTCTGGGCACGTTTCCAGATGACAGTGATTTATTTTAGTATCTTACCTGTGAAATATCTCACATTATCTGTACTGATAATAAACTTACATAAATAAAATAAAATAAAACATGAAGCAAGCAGCAAGTTGGCCTGATTGGTAATCAATCTTACTGACCGACTGATCTCATTACTTAGCGAGTTGTTCTTGAATGGCTCTTGTATCTTTGCTTAACCTTTACTAGTCGTCAGGCACTCTACCTTATCCTCATTAAATATACCACTAGATGAAATGGTCCACCAATACGTATCTTTTACGAGTAAACAAGTTTTTATTTACTATTCTGTTGGGAATTGCATCCAACATACACGCAGACGGCACGCGCAGGCAACGTGACCGACCTACGCGTCATCGCCATCGGCGAGTGAGCGGAGGTGCAGCGTGTGGCACCGGCGGACACTCGCTTCCACGGACTCCACCGCGACGGACGATATTCCCTTCCTATTAACTGTTTGTCCGGGAACGTTGTAATTGGAAAATAATCACGGCATTAAACCATTGCCTAAAATACAATCCACTATTTTTATTGCTCCCCGCGCTAACATTGGTCCTTCGAGGATCTCGCCGGTATTTTTCAAAAATTAACGGCCTCGGGCGAAAAACTTCAAACTCGAAGCTCTTCGGCTGCGGTCTTCAGCAGCACCAGTTCCTGCAGGAGTCGTCAATTTCCTGTCGAAGAAACTACGCATAGCTACCGCACACGCCTAGAGAAGAAGTCGTCTAGAGGTCGGCCGTACAACGGACTTCGGACCCGTCGAAAGTTCGAGTCATCGTCAAGGACAAGGAGGAACTTGAAGCATCATCGGTTATCCTGTGGATGGTTAAACATTTAGTGAGTTCGTTCCAATTTGTCCCTTATATCTTTTCCTATTCTTTATCATATCTCATTTTGAATAGCAATAATTGAGTGAGTGCTTTCCATTATTTCATAGCCTTGCATTTCCTAAAACTCACCTATTCTTCTTATAAAGCTACTATACAACCTTTAAATTACCCCATCTTGCTACGTTTAATCCGCTTCTTATCTATAACAGCTGATCGCTCGACGACATACCTGCGCGTCAGATGTTCCTTTGTTCGCATATTGAGTCATACCTACCTCATTAGCTAGCTACGCTTTTTTTTTTTCTTCGCATTTTGTAAACTGGTTTCTTATCTTTCGTTAATTTATTTGTGATCATCGCTTGTGTGCGCGTAGCTATGACTGACGAAAAAGTCGAAAAACTCGTTAAAAAACGCAGCTGTATGAAATCTAAGCTCACTATTTTTGCCAACTACCTTCACATGCTTGAAAGTTGCGACGAACTTAGCAGATTACAACTATTAGATTTAGAAACTAGATTTAATAAATTTGATAGCTTATATGTGGATTTCGACAAATTACAGTGTGACATCGAGATATTGTTGGAGAACCCCGATGACGAGAACAAGGAACGTGAGCAGTTTGAGAACCAGTATTATAAACTGGTGGCGACGGCGCGGAGTCTGCTCGGTGCTCGTCCCCCCCAGTCTGGCAGTCAGCAAGATGGTTACGTAACGGGTGACGAGGATGTACAGGCAGGTGGCTTTAAATCCAATTGTGTTAGGTTGCCAAAAATTAATTTACCAGTTTTTCATGGTCACTATCAACACTGGCTTGAGTTTAGAGACACTTATACTTCACTTATTCATTCACGAAAGGACATGGACAACGTTAATAAGTTGCACTACCTACGTGCTTCTCTTAAAGGTAGTGCGTTACTAGTTATAGATAATTTAGATTTTACAGCACGGAATTATGAGTCCGCTTGGAATTTATTGTGTGAAAGGTACGACAACAAAAGATTGCTCGTTAATAATCATGTTCGTGCATTGTTTAGCGTTGAATATATGCAGAATGAATCGTGTTCTGCTATTCGCAACCTTATTGATGTCACTAGTAAAAATCTTCGTGCCTTAACAACGTTAGGTCAGGACACTGAATTTAATTTACGAGATACCCTCATAATCCACATGATGTCCGAAAAACTTGACAGTGTCACACGTAGGGAATGGGAAGAACATCGAAACACGTTACATAATCCACCCCCCTTAGATTTTTTTTTAAAGTTCTTGAGCAACAGAGCTGATTTATTAGAAACTTTGCAAGAACATAAAACAAATAACAATAAATTGCAACAGGCAGACACTTACAAACATAATTCTAACCTACTTACAGCTACAAAATCAGATCAAAAAATAAATGACAACAACCATAAGAATAAAAAACACAATAACAATAAAAAAATGTATACATGTCCTATGTGCACTCAGACTCATTTCTTATTCAATTGTGAGGCCTTTAGAGCCCTGTCTGTTGAAGCTCGTTTGCAAAAGGCCAAAGAGGCAAAGGTCTGTCTTAATTGTCTGCGACCGGGGCACGTAGAATCAAGATGCAATCTTGTACCTTGCAAATATTGCAAAAAGAAGCACAGTACCCTGCTTCATTCACATGAGGCAGAAACAACTCATACTCCAGTTATTCCCGTCAACAACTTTGCCGGTTCGACTAATGTTCAGCAGTTTACTACTCCTCCGAATGTTTTGCTTTCCACAGCGATCGTGAGAGTGGTTGACAGCAAGGGCGACGTGCACACTGCCCGAGTACTGCTCGACAACGGTAGTACGAGCAACTTTGTAGATGAGTCACTATGCGGTAAGCTGGGTTTGTCGCGACGTAGTGCGAGCGCCACCGTGACAGGTATAAATAATAATACTTCTTATTGTACACAGTCTTGCAACCTTACTATTATGTCCCACTATAATGACGACTATAAACTTACTATAGACTGTCATATTTTGCCTCAGATCACTAGAGCTTTGCCGTCTTCATTCATAGACATATATAATATCCCTATTCCATTGGGAATAAGTCTTGCTGACCCAACATTTAATATACCGTCAGCTATTGATATCCTTGTTGGAGCCGAAGTATTTTGGTCCGTCTTATGTAATAATTCTATAGACTTAGGTAAAAATCAGCCTAAGTTATATGAAACGAAACTGGGTTGGTTAGTGTCAGGGTACATTGCCCGTCATAAGTCACACTCTTCTTCTCCCGTTTGTCATTTTTTAAATGAGAACGCCGACCCAGACTTATCTCGTTTTTGGGAATTAGATACCATTGCAGCCAAGCACTCCTTATCTCCTGAAGAGCGTGCCTGTGAGCAGAGCTTTAAGAAACATACCACTCGTAAAGACGACGGACGCTTTGTTGTAACCATGCCACTGAAGAAATGTCCTTCAGTCTTAGGCGATTCCTTTTCAAAGGCAAAGTGTCGGTTCATGACATTAGAGCGGAGGTTTCTTAGAGACGCTGTCTTCAAAAGCAGGTACGTTGAGTTCATGCAAGAGTATGAACGCCTTGGTCACATGACTGAAGATAAGGAGTCTTCGCCGGGCTGTCTTCAGAAAAACAGCTATTTTTTACCACATCACGGCGTCATACGTGAGTCAAGCACAACTACCAAGCTTCGTACAGTTTTTGATGCATCGGCCACCACTAGTACTGGTGTGTCACTAAATGATATCCAAATGGTTGGTCCGACTGTACAAGAAGATATTATTTCGATACTGCTACGCTTTCGCCAGCATAAATATGTTGTAACTGGTGACGTAGAGAAAATGTACAGAGCGATTGAACTTCATCCTTCTCAACGCTCACTACAAAAGATTATCTTCCGCTCTGATTCCGAAGAGCCTTTAAAAACCTACACCCTCAACACAGTGACTTATGGCACGGCAAGTGCGCCTTACTTAGCCACCAAATGTTTGGTTAGTTTAGCATCCAGCGCCCCTGATGATGACGTCAAACAATCAATTCAAAGAGACTTTTATGTTGACGATTATCTAGGAGGCTCTGATTCTATAAATAAAACAATCGATATTGCTCAGGGAGTCATATCTACTTTAAAATCAGCCCAATTAAATTTAAGAAAATTTAAATCAAATAATAAATTTATTTTAAAGCAAATTTCGTCCTCTTATAATAATATAGATGACAATATTTTAGATTTTTCACAAACAAACATGGATGTCTCATCAAAAACTCTTG
Organism: Aporophyla lueneburgensis; assembly: GCA_932294355.1. Taxonomy (NCBI): domain Eukaryota; kingdom Metazoa; phylum Arthropoda; class Insecta; order Lepidoptera; family Noctuidae; genus Aporophyla; species Aporophyla lueneburgensis. The sequence continues at coordinate 20,272,635 of OW028752.1, forward strand.
GTCTGAACTGGATTTGTGATTCGGACACTTTGTCGTTTTCAATTAATATAAAGTTAAATAAAAAAGTTACAAAACGACATATACTTTCCATTATAAGTCAGATCTTTGACCCATTGGGACTCGTCGGCCCATGTATTGTTGAAGCCAAACTCATTATGCAGAGATTGTGGATCAATCAATACTCATGGGATGATGAGGTCTCACAAGACACCAAACATTCATGGTTTGCATTTGCTGACACTTTACCTCTTCTGAATCACTTAAGAATTCCTCGATGGGTTCTTAGTGACAGCTCAGGAATTCATGAAATTCATGTTTTTTCAGATGCTTCAGAGCGAGCGTACGGCGCTTGTCTGTACATTCGTTCTGTGGATCAATCAGGTTTAGTAAAAACACACCTCTTAACCTCTAAAAGTAGGGTAGCGCCGATAAAGCCTACGACGATACCTCGTCTGGAGCTTTGCGGAGCCTTGTTGGCTGCAAGGTTGTGTACAAAAGTATTAACCTCTCTTACTCTAAGGGTAAGCAAATGTAGATTTTGGTGTGACTCTACTATAGTTCTAGGGTGGTTATCTACACCCCCACTGCAACTAAAGAATTTTGTTCGGAACCGAATCCACGAAATTCAAGAGAGCACAGAGGGTCACGTATGGGGCTACGTACCGTCGAAGGACAACCCGGCGGATCTTGTTTCCCGTGGGCTGAAGGCTGATTCCATCAGTGGTTCATCGTTGTGGTGGTCTGGTCCCACTTTCTTAGAGAAAGATGAACGTGAATGGCCAAGAATGCCCAATCACAACGAGAAACACGATCTACCAGAATTGGTTTCTTGTTCTGTCGTAGTAACTAACAGTATTTCTAATGTAGATTCGATAAGTAGTTTGATTAACAATAGATCTAATATAATTCATTTACAAAGATCAATAGCATATTTACAAAGGTTTATACACAATTGTCGTAACAAAACCAACAAACGTACTGGTCCAATTTCAGTTGTCGAACTTAAAAATTCTTTAAATTTAATATTGCACAAAGTTCAGTTGGAAATGTTTCCTGACGAATATGCTATTCTTAAAACGGCGAAAGCACTGTATAAAAAGAATAGACTTAGTTCCTTGTCCCCATTTCTAGACCCCAATAACCTATTACGTGTCGGTGGCAGATTAGACAATTCCCCATACGTGTACGATACAAAGCATCCTCTCTTATTGTGTAGTAAACATCATTTTACTAAGATACTCTTTGAGCATCTACACTTAATTTATTTACATGCTGGTCCCCAGCTCTTATTAGCGAACGCTAGGCAAACTTATTGGCCCTTGGGCGGCAGAAGCTTAGCTAAAGCCATTGTAAATAAGTGTGTCCGATGTTGTCGGTACAAGGCGGAATCAGTGCAACCCATTATGGGACAGTTACCGACAACTCGAACTGAGTTAGAGTACCCTTTCTTACATTGTAGTGTTGATTACGCAGGGCCAGTGATGATCGCAGACAGGAAAGGCAGAGGTTGCAGACTTATTAAATCATTTTTGGCAATCTTCATCTGTAACTCGACAAAAGCCTGTCATATCGAGCTCGTTACTGCACTATCTAGTGAAGCCTATTTAGCCGCTCTTAACCGTTTTGTGTCACGTCGGGGGAAACCGCAAAGTATTACGTCCGATAACGGCACCAACTTTGTCGGCACTTACAATGAGCTATCAAAGTTTCTTGTACAATCAGACCTTGAGGGTCATATAGCTCAAGAAGGTATAGAATTTAAATTCGTACCTGCATATAGTCCCCACTTTAACGGCTTAGCCGAGGCAGCTGTTCGCTCCACAAAACACCATCTTAAAAGGTTATTGCAATCCACTCATCTCACCTACGAGGAAATGGCTACGTGCCTCACGCAAATAGAAGCTATTTTGAACTCCCGTCCTATTACTCCTCTCTCCTCAGAACCCCTTGACTTTTCCGCTCTGACACCTTCTCATTTCCTAATTGGACGGCCACTTAATGCTATACCTCATCCACAGGTCTCTGATTGCAATATTAATCGCCTGGAGCGCTTCAAGAGAATAGAGCACATCAAGCAGCACTTCTGGCAGCGTTTCTCACTTGAATACGTAGCTCTACTGCAGCAGAAGGTGAAGTGGCGCTCCTCGAAGACAGAGCTGAAGTTAGGCTCTCTCGTCGTCATAAAAGATAGAGCTCTTTCTCCTTTACTTTGGTCTTTGGGAAGGGTCACAAAGGTTTACCCTGGCAGCGACGACATAGCAAGAGTTGCAGAGGTAAAGACAAGGAGGGGCACCATAAGGAGGGCTTTCAATAATATTTGCCCCCTTCCAGATTTTTGAAGCCTTCACTTCAACCCGGGCAGCATGTTGGGAATTGCATCCAACATACACGCAGACGGCACGCGCAGGCAACGTGACCGACCTACGCGTCATCGCCATCGGCGAGTGAGCGGAGGTGCAGCGTGTGGCACCGGCGGACACTCGCTTCCACGGACTCCACCGCGACGGACGATATTCCCTTCCTATTAACTGTTTGTCCGGGAAAGTTGTAATTGGAAAATAATCACGGCATTAAACCATTGCCTAAAATACAGTCCACTATTTTTATTGCTCCCCGCGCTAACAATTCCAAAAGCATAACTTATTTCGTTTTTATGTGTACTCTGATATTCTTGATAATACACGACAAACAAAGAAACGATAATATTTTGCTTGCCATTAAATACTTCGATATTTGTAGTAAATAAATAATTACACCATATTTTTCTTTTTCAGAAAGTTCAAACAGATTTCTATTACTTAATATTATCTTCATTATTATAATAAATACATGCATAAACTCTCGCCTTTTTTCCATGGGGGTAGGCAGAAACCACGGAACGCCACCTGCTACGATCTTCACACATTCCTTTTGCCTCGTTTAGGTTCATACAATTGGTCATACACACGTCGGTTGCGAGTACTACGCACCTGACCTTTCGGTAGAACATCAGCAATAAGGTCACTGTATATCCTCTTAGGGCGTCCCCTCCCGGTGTTTTCACTCACATTTGACTTTTAAATACCTTTTATAAGTCGACCTCCATTCATACTCTCAGCATGACCAAACCATCTAAGCATATTTTTTAAAAAATTTGTCAGTACATCTTCTTTTAAACCACACCGTTCTTTTTTCACATTATTCTTCAGCCTATCATTCATTATTATAATATAGTTCAACTCATTACTTTTTAATCATCAAAATTGATCTACGTCTTTCATCTATAATAATGATTAATAATCACTTATTTTACAGGTATGTAATACAATTCAGTTTATCAGTAATTAGGTACTAATATCTGGATGACCGAGCTTTGCTCGGTATTTTTTGGTAAATTGTGTTTGAAGTAATAAGTTTATGTTCAAGTTGATTATCGATAAAGTTGGTCATCGAAAACACGAATAAAACGACATTTTATAAAAATGAATCCCAAGCAAAATCGATTTATCACCCTCGAAACCCCCTGTATACTAAATTTCACGAAAATCGTTGGAGCCGTTTCCGAGATTCAGATTATATATATATACAAGAATTGCTCGTTTAAAGGTATAAGATAAATAAACAACTTAAACACTTTACCGTTTTAGTAGATAGGTACATATATTTGACCATTAACACACATAACATTACGCCTTGTTTGCCCGAAGGGTTAGGCAGAAGTGTACGTATAGTACACCCACATTTCGCCTGTTATGTTTAAGTCCCATATGTAATAGAGGGCGAGCCTATTGCCACCATTAACATTATTCATTATTTTTGTGCATTTCATTTTTTTTTTTACTAATAATATGCATGTTAAAATCAGTAAAGTAACCAATCTCTACAAAAAAAGGTATTTACGAAAAACTTGTACTTAAAACTTCTGCAATGTACCATAAGATTACCTACGGAGAGTCTGGAGGTCCGTAACAAAAGGTTTCCCTAGTACGGACTCCAGTCTCTCGCAAAGGAGCTTTTGTTCACATTTACTGATTATGACTAGTCCTAAGATGTTAATTCTAAGCCAAACTTTGTAGAGAGAGAAATAAATTTACATCGTATTTACATTAATTTAATAAACACGGCAAGGTTTGAAGGCAAGGTTCTGACGGCTTAGTCAAGTGTGGACCTTCTGCTCGTCTTCCGCCACGTCCTCCTCATCTCCTATTTCAATGAGGATCTACCGGCCACGGTGACATAAGTACACATTCGTACGAACAAAATCGCGTGAGATTGTATCGTGCACTAGATTTTCTACGCTCGATTTTGAACCGAGGATTCAGAATCCAACAGAATGCATCCCAGCCCGTCGAAAAACACACTATTCGATGTTCGGATATCGTGCGTTCGCAATTTCAAAACATATTGAAAACTGTGTTGACCGGACAGTGTTTACACTGCCATACAACTCGTTGAACTGAAACTTGTTTGATGTTTTATATCACTGGCCATTTTAAACCTGCATAAACTTGAAATCTGTCTAAAAAACCATTCACCCCAGAAGGTTCGGTGGTGTACATTATACTATCCATATTTTGCCACTTATGTTTAACCCATGTAACAGAGGGCGATCCCATCATCCGGGCAATCCAGACTCTGAGAAATTCCAAGATGGAAGAATCCAATCATACTTTGGCCGACCTGGAAATCGAACCCAGGATATCATGATCAGCAGAAGCACTTGCAACCACAAGATCAACGAAGCAGACACATGAGTCACTCTATAAACAGTTACTTACCACTAATTTGATATAAAACATATTTTCTCAGAATTGAAATTGCTTCTCTACCGTGCCAATTAAGATGACAAAATATATTCCAGCATTTTAAGTTTTTAAGAACACTTCGCAATGGCAGCTGTCTAATCACTTTTTGAATACTTGCAAATTGTAACAAGTTTTTGACATTATTCATTTAAAACATCTCTGGCCTTTCATCATTTTATTACATTTGGCAATTCAACATTTGAATATTTCTTGTTACATGAAAAAGACTGTTTCAATGAAATTTGTTACATAAACAATTTGTCGCGCTTTTATTGAATTCACAAAGTATACATAACATAACCACACAATATTATATTGCTCCTTAAATCTCGAGAAAAACAGGTGACCTAGAGACTCCAAGATAACACAGTTTACTGTTTCATAACGAATACCAAACGAAATGCGATAAAATTGATGTTTGAAGCCACTGTAGCACATTCATGTCGATACTCAATTCTATCGTTGCTACGTGTTCGCATTTTTGCTTCCTTCGCACTTATTACCGCGAAAAAGTGTGCATACTAGAAAAGTGAGTGCACGCAGCATTATTGGCGTTTCCATGACAATTACAGATGACATCTTTACAGTCATATTTTTGCGACATTATGATTGTCAGAGGTATCAAACAAAACAGTGACGCGACAATATTTTCACTTGGAAAATCCACGATTTAAATCTTTGATTTTTATACACGCCATCATGCAATTAATTCACCTTATTTCTCAAAATTCGCTATACTTATTTCGTTGCTTTTGAAGATTTTTTGTAGGAGTGAAATCAAAATAATAAAATATTTATTCAAATTAAGCTGTCAATCAGCACTTTTTGAATGTCAAAATTACATAAGACAGTCCCCCAGAACCCGCCTTTCTCCCGTTCTTAGTGCTGGGAAGAAATAGCACAACAAACTCCCCAGCAGCACATCTGTCTGTTTAGTTTGATAAATTGAATTCTGCAATGGCAGGTAGGTAAGGCAGTGTGTGGTGCCGGACGTAAAGAATAACATCATCCAATTTCTTCTCGTGGGTGTCGTAAAAAGCGACTAAGGGACTAACTAGAGCGTAGGCAGCGTTTTCTATGAATTTTAGCACCAAACTGCAATTACTAACCCACCTGCCAAGCGAGGGGATTATAGCAAACAGTATTTTGAGAAAATTTGCAGACATTCTAGAATCATATAAAAGTGACAGAATGTATGTAATAACGCAAGACGATGCATATTCTGTGCTGAAAACTATAATAACTGGCGTATCACAAGGAATTGTGTTAGGCCTTATTCTGAATCTGCTATACACATGTGATATCCCAGAGCTGTAAAACAACAGCACTGCGACCTTTGTAGATGACACTGCAAGTAAAGTCGGCTCAAGCCACAAAGAAGCAGTAGAGAAAGTTCAACAAAAACAACAGTGAACAAAGTGGATAGTGGACAAAAAAGTAAAGATCAAACTGGGGATCAATGAGTCAAAATAAATTCATATTGGCTTTACTAATAACCTCTGCCCTTATGCGAATGTACCCAAATACTTAATTCTTGATGTAAAAATGTGTTTGAAATCTCACAATAAAAAGTAGTAGTGTTTTTTTAATACAAGAAAAACAGGACCACCCCTGAATATACCCATAAAAAAGAATTTTCGAAATCGACCCGCTACTGCCAGAAATATTACCGAATATAGGAACATACCCTGCCAGGGTCGCGAGATTGTTCAAACGAGATACCGTGGCCCTGGCATATGCGTAACTGAAGGAACACGGGTGAGTTTTAGTCAGTAAAAGTCTGACATACCCTCACGCTCCACCCAGAGCGGGAGAAGTCGTTTGATAATTTCCCATCCAAAAAAAAAATGGAACTTACAAGAAAACCTCCGCTTAGAGTCGGTTTAAAATAACGGTAATCAGCCGCATCTGGTAGCCAACTACAACACAGGTGTAAAAAAGCTAAGTAGATGAATTGGTTGCCAATAATGACTAAGCGAATTTACAAGGTCAACTATACGAAGCAAAATTCCAAACGGAGACTATTCTTACAGCAATATAATAGATATCTTCAAAGATCGAAAGACAAAATAAACCTCAGAATTTAACATCTGTTTAACGTCTTTTACGTAAATCAGATTATAAAAGCCTAGCAACAGTTGATAAATTAAAACATTAATACCAAGAGGCGCCCTTTTCAATACAAACTTAACTATTATTAAAATCGTAGATTATTCTGTGGTGAATTTTGCTTGAAACAGATAATATCTGTCATTAAAAGCAGCCCAGCTTACATTTTAATTAATTGACTTAGTGTTTGTCCTCATTGTAGCTTTAACGATAATCGGCTTACCCACGTTAAATCTTCTGTAAATAATAGCGATCTTACACCCGCAGTAATAGTGGTTCATTTAAGTTAACCCTTGATAACTAAACATTCATCCGTTCGACGACCCGTGTACTTCTAGGTGAATATCGATATTTGTTGTGGCTGTGTGGAATAGTTCTTAATTACTGTTTTGGTTATTTTTTGTTTAATAATGATCTAAAGAATGTACCAATGTCAGATGTTCCTGTGATTAATAAATACTTTTTCCAAAAATGCAGTTTATTTGGCGTAGTCGGTTCTACGAATGTTTAGTAACCATGTAACAACGACAATAGTTGAGTTATCTAGGGTTAATATCCCTTTAACTAATGATTGCCAGACAGTAGACAGCTTATTATATCATCAAAATTGGCTTATGATCAAAATAATACATGCATACATAAAGTCACGCCTTTTGCCATGGTGGTAGGCAGAAACTACGGTACGCCAACTGCTACGATCCTCACATACACCTTTGCCTCGTTTAGGTTCATACATCTGGTCATACACGCACGCCGGTTGCGAGTACTACGCACCGGACCTTTCTGAAGAATATCTGCCTTTTTTTGTGGCTGGGAATGCATCAAATGAAGTCGCCCGGTCTGGACGGAGCGGGAGGACGTGCCAGACTTTTACTGACTATGATCCCTATGATACCCACCCGTGTTCCTTCAGTTGCCTATATGCCAGAGCCACAGTAACTATTTCCAATAACTCACATCTGCCTTGTAAATATGTTTTGCAACCAATACTTCATTCATCCTCTCAACTTGATCAATCTAAGCAAAGTCTTTTCAATTTTCGTCTCTACATCTTCTTTTAAACCGCACATCAAAATAATCAAAATATTAAAAACAGGAAATAAATTGATAATTCAAATGTTTTCTCTATTTTACCGGCGGGAAAATTTGAATTCCGTATGGTACCGGGCGTGAAGGTCAACTTTGAACCCACCATCCTATTTCTTTCCATGGGTGTCGTAAGAGTCACCTCTAAGGGACTTACTAAAGAGTGGACAATCGCGTTCTCTATTCATTTTACCATCATACTGCGATCGTCAATCCGCCAGCCATGCGTGGCGCATAAGCGCCACGCATGGCTGGCGGATTGACGATAAAAAAAACCCTATAAAGAAAACCCTTCTAATTTGTTGGAGGCCTATGTCCTGCAGTGGTAGTGTTTTGGCTGAAATGATGATGGTGAAGGTTTGAAAACTTAACTTAACCATCGTGAATTAATGTTCAATCAACGTTGTTGAGAGTCTGTAAGTGCGGACGTAAATTAATCCCGTTCCCATGGCATCTGCGCAAAAAGAGGTTCTTTAAAAAATTTCTTAAGCTTCAACCTATATTGTACTGTGGTTAACATCAAACGCTAGGGTACTTACTAAAGCCATCATTTTCAATACAGCAGCCCAGAAAATTTTATAATTTTACGGAGAAAACACTTCTATGTTTTCTTAGTAGAAAAATTAAGGAATTCAACGTGACCTTTCACCTATAAAAAATAAGGCTATTCAGGCTATAATACAGATACTTAAAGTCTAATAAAACGTTCCTTTGACAAACAAAAATAACCTATTGAATTTTCTGTTATACGATAAAAGTTAATTTTTATTTCTTTGATACTATACGACAAATTAATAGACGCGGCCTTCTGTCGTCTTTTATTTATTACTAGCTTTTGCCAGCGGCTTCGCCCGCGTCGAGGTCGGAAATTATTCCGCGGGAACATACTACCGGGATAAAAAGTAGCCTATGTCCTTTCTCAGGCTCTAAACTATCTGTGTATCAAATTTCATTTAAATCGGTTCAGTAGTTTTAGCAGGAAAGTGAGACAGACAGACAGACAGAGTTACTTTTGCATTTATAATATAACTAGCTTTTACCAGCGGCTTCGCCCGCGTGGAGGTCGGAAATTATCCCGCGGGAACATACTACCGGGATAAAAAGTAACCTATGTCCTTTCTCAGGCTCTAAACTATCTGTGTACCCAATTTCATTTAAATCGGTTCAGTAGTTTTCGTAGGAAAGCGAGACAGACAGACAGACAGACAGACCGACAGACCGACAGACAGACAGACAGAGTTACTTTTGCATTTATAATATTATAATATATAATATAATAATATATAATATATAATATTATATTATATATATTATATTATAATATTATATATTATAGTGTGGACTAGTTTCTGCCCGCAATTTCGTCCACATCAATTATTTGCTCCTCTGACCCTTTCCGTCGCATCGCAGCCTGCCAATTTTCGTCCATTTTTTGTTGCTGCTCCGCTCCTTTTGATCGTAGCGTGATGTTCTATAGCCTTCCTCAATAAATAGGCTACCCGACTCAAAAATATTTTTTCAACTCGCACCAGTAGTTCCTGAGATTAGCGCGTTCCACCCCCCATTTTAGGAAAGTGGGGGTTAGAAAGAGACAGAACGTAGCCAATGTCACTCTCCATCCCTTCAACTATCTCCACTTAAAAAATCACGTCAATTCGTCACTCCGTTTTGCCGTGAAAGACGGACAAACAGACACACACACTTTCCCATTTATAATAATAGTATGGATAATATTATATATATATATATATATATATATATATATATATATAGTGCGGATAGTGTGGATGTGGATAACTTTTAATAGCTCAATTTGTGCCATTATTTCTTACAATTTTATTGTATCGAGCACAGATACACCATCTGCATGAGATTTTTTAAGGGATATATTTAACTGACCCTCATTGCCTGTCGGTCTTCCAACGACAGTATTTCGGAGAGTGCACCGAGAAGCTGTACGACTTAATCTCATCATCGCCTTTCTACTACCGGACTTTTAGTCTTGTAGACCATTTTTGGGCCATCGCGGCCAACCTTAACGGAGCCCTTGGCGTGGGAGATATTATAGTGCTCAAGTGTGTGCGCAGACACAGGGGCACTCGCTCTCCGCTCACTCTCATAGTCCGAAGGGACGGCAATCCAATACGACCAGAGAGAGATGAGGCGCAAGATACCGCCTACCGGCCACTCGTACTACAGCGTACCGTCTACACTTGGCTGATAACCTAATCAGCCGTCCTAAGCGCTTTTCTTCCACATGAATACATGCTATATTTTGGCTGTGCGCATAATAATGCGCACAGCCAAAATATGCCCGTCTAACTTCAAATCAAAAGTAAACAGGCATCTTCTGAGCACACCATTACACACCTCATCCTATACTTTTAATCAAGCGTGATCGAAGACAAAAGCAAGCCCAATCAGCGATAAATAAAATTAATAAAAAAACCCTTTTCAAACTAATTGACCTGCTGTTGATGCACGTGTTTTCTTACAGATAGTCACAGTATTTAAGCTAGAATACCCCGACCGAATAGGTTAAGCTTAGTTAGGACCATGACCAACCACGCGCAAGCCGAACGAGCGTATCGAGCGGTTCTGCAGCAGCAGCTGGCCCTACATCCAAGTTGGTTGCAATAACTTGGCTGTTTAATATTTTTTAAACATAAAAATAGGAATCAATGTACGGTATCAAAAAGAAATGGGTTGAAGATAATATTTTTAGTAACAACACCAGAGTTACCAAACCACTTGCAGAGTAAGCCAGTAGCCATATCTGTCGATGGATCAATAGCCAGTAGAGCAGACGAGTCCTGGAATGAAGACTGCGATCGGCAAGCATAGTGTGGGATGCCCTGCAGCCGGAGACCTTAAACAGGTGGCTGGGACAGACTGGATGCAGAAGGCGTAGGACAGACTGTTGTGGCGCCGCCTGGGAGAGGCTATGTCCAACAGTGGACTGCGATAAGCTAACTTGACTGACTGATTGAATCTTTTTAGGAAAACAAAATGGGGATCGTTTGAGGGTTCATGAAATACAAGCCTTTTTGTTATTATAAAACTTTGTGACGACATCTGGACGCTGACATGTTTCGAGTCTCTAATAAGAGGCTTTGAAGCGACCAAAAACGGGCGACAAGAATATGAAGACTTTATTTTTTGTCGGGAAACAATATCTCTTATGGACATGACCCGAACTGTGACACATGTTACAAAAGAGCATTAAAGAAAATTCGACCGTAAATGATTTTATTATACATCGTATTATAGTTGGGGAATATTGAAAGTTGCTACAATTTCAGCTTAAATTACTTTGGAGATTAAATGGTATTTACATCATTCAGGATCGACGCTCAAAACGTGCTGATTCTCGACCTAATATTTTGTATAAATGACTTCTGTTTTTTATTTGGATTTTAGAAAATTTTAAAGTGGGATGTTTTTAAATCTGACACATTAACAAGAAAAAAAAAACATACTTTTACTGCAAAATTATACATAGCTTTCTAGTACTAATAATCTCTAAGCTAAGTCGCGGACAAACAGACAGACGAACGGACAAAGTTAAATTATAACGATTCCTTGATGACTACGGGATCCAAAAATCGAGGTGATGATAGTCGTACGTTAAGAATATTGCAATTTCCCAGTAGTGGCCCGGTGTCTAGATGAATGCCCCATAATTAAGAAAAGGCGCACCTCTATTACATGAAACTTAAACATAGAAGGAAAAATTTAGGTGCACTGAGTTCCTTTGCCTAACCCTGAGGGAATGAAAATGACAAATGCGTACACTGAGTAGATAGTTTCATTCGACATATGGTTCTTTACTCAAAATACCATTTCAGACACCAATCTATATGGTCCTCTAATGAACTGATCAAGATTTTGTCTGGATTTCAAAAGAGACTGGCACCTCTGAGTTGTTTTCGACTTTTCTTCTCATTATCAGAGTAGTCAAATAGGAAATGGCGACCTCATCTAGGTTAAAAAACGTAATAGACATGTAAAAGTGTTTAAATAAGAACCTATGTACAAAATAAAAATTTATAGCTTCTGCCAGCGGCTTCGCCCGTGTATTATACGTATAAACCTTTCTCTTGAATCACTCTATCTATTAAAAAAAAACGCATCAAAATCCGTTGCGCAGTTTTAAAGATCTAAGCCTACATAGGGGCATACTGAGGGAAGCGACTTTGTTTTGTACTATGTAGTGATTTAATAATGTTGAAAGAGGGCTTGTTTAAATGATAGATTTTAAGAGCGAACCTAATGCAAAATTACCAAGTCTATCTGTAAATATAAAATATCTGGTTGACCGAGCTTTGCTCGGTATTTTTTGGTAAATATGTTCAAGTTGATTATCGATAAAGTTGGTCATTGAAAACACGAATAAAACGACATTTTATAAAAATGAATCCTAGCTAGATCGATTTATCGCCCCCGAAACCCCCTGTATACTAAATTTCATGAAAATCGTTGGAGCCGTTTCCGAGATTCAGATTATATATATATACAAGAATTGCTCGTTTAAAGGTATAAGATAAGATAAATATCTTAAATAAATATCTTAGGACAACCAACACATCGTTGTCTGATCCCAAACTAGGCAGAGCCTGTACTATGGTAACCAGACAACTGATAAATATACTTATATATTTCTAAATACATACATATAATAATAATAATAATATTCCACAACTATCACACAACGCCATCTAGTCCCAAGCTAAGCAGAGCTTGTGTTATGGGTACTAGACAACTGATAAACATACTTATATATTTCTAAATACATACACATTATAGATAAATTACACCCAGACACAGAACAAATGATGGTGATGTTCGTTCGAATTGAAAAAATCTTTTTGAGTCGGGTAGCCTATTTATTGAGGAAGGCTATAGGCTAAGTAACATCACGCTACGATAAAAAAGAGGGGAGCAGCAAAAAAAAATTAAAGAAAACTGGCAGACTGCGATGCGACGGGAAGGGTCAGGAAAGCAAATATTTGACGCGGACGAAGTTGCGGGCAGAAGCTAGTTATAGATAAATTACACCCAGACACAGAACAAATGAATGTGCTCATCACACAAACATCAGTTAGCAGTCAGGGTCACTAACTACTAGACTAACAGGCCCGTCATATATTTTTGATGTGACCTTAATTTTAGCGTGGTGAGCGTGGCGACGCACAGTGGGCCCATACTGAAAATTAGTGGACTTAGGCAACAAACTTCCAAACTCTTTATAAATATTATCATTCCAAAATATATTCTTGTTTTGCCTTGTGTCGCAGGTTTTTTCATGAAGACGAAGATTACGGCTGTGACTTCTGAGTTTATTTCGGCCTTTCTTCTCAGAGTATTCAAGAAACGCTGACCTCATCTAGTTTTAAAAGTATGAGTGTTTGTACAAACCTACTTACAGAATATGAACATTTATCATTCACATTACGTGCGCAATATAAGTGAGTACGTTATCGAGTTCATAATATATGAACCTTTGAACCTATATCTCCCACGAGATTGTGAGTTAAAAATACTTTAAGGAATGTGCCGAAGACATGTGAATGAACTAACGAAGCCTTTTCACCTTCTCGCCTTAAAGCGATAAATAACAACCTCCAATTTTAGGTATCAGACAACGCCACGAATCAAGTACGGGAGGGTTTTTTTTTTGTTTGTGGGTCGGAAATCATCAAATGACGTCTCCCGCTCTGGATAGAGCGAAAGGGCGTGTCAGATTCTTACTGACTAAAACCCACCCGTGTTCCTTCAGTTGCCCATATGCCAGGGTTACGGTAACTCTTTCGAACAGACCTCGCGACCCTAGCAGACGGGAGGGTTACCTCGTGATTGAGATTGATGTGCGCCCTATCCAAAGACATGAATCTAAAGTAATATTATAAAAAAGTAAAAATTTGTTCATGTGAAAGTTTGAATGTAGGTTTTGAAAATTATATATTCTCTAACATATATTTTATTTTATTTTAATCACTTTATATTAGGTTTACTAATTCAGTAGGTGCACTTAAAATTATAATAATACTGGCTTACTCTTCGATTTAAGATAATGCTAATTTATTTTGGATTAAAGTTAAAAGTAAAATAAACGCAATGTGTATGATGTGATAGTTTACATTTGATAGGAATTTCTTTATTATTTTACATAATCACTTTTATCTTTGAAAATTACTGTAGCATTCATATTAGGACTAGTTCACATACGAAATATATAAAGGGTAGCGGAGATATCCATGCGCAAACTGAAACCATACAAATGCTCCAACAAAAAAAAATCTATACCTTTGACCTACCAAACCTAGCGTAGACATTTTTCGTCGATGATTAAGAAAAAATAATGTTCAAATTTGAAATGAAAATGAAAATGTAATAACTGACAACAATTTCAATTCAAAATCATGTACTGAATTCTGGGTAATATGTTGTGCATCGATTTTCAAGCTATCCTGTATGTACAGTTACACATACAAACCTAACCTTATATGTACAGCCCTGAATAGTCGTGAAGAAATATATGTATGTAGCCTGACAGAGATAACCTTTTTTATTTCATTGGTTCAATTCACGCACCGTGATTAATGTTTACGTTGACACAACGCTGTCAGCCAAAATTTGTTGAAAAGTGGGTACCGGACTTTCACAGGCTTCACTGATTTTTTATTGCGAAGTCAATGTCGGACAAAAAATTCCATACCACAGAACAATATTTAATATTACTATTTTATTAACACGTTTCTTATATGGGAGTCTCTTTATTATTTTTTTAACTTAATTTTAATTTTATTATTTGTTATTATAGCGGCAAGAGAGTTATATAATCTGTAGCATCCTACAACTCCAGCAGACAACAGGACACACTAAACAGGATATTAAGTACGCCAGGGGTGCATGAAAAGGTGTAGGTACTGGTGGTCGCCGCAGCTGACAGCGTTGCGTGAAGCGTGCGTTGCGGCGCGACGCCGGTACACCAGGCACCGCAGGCTCCGTTTCCGCCCTCCGGATACGGAAGCCATTCAGGCGGAGCTATATGAGGGGTACAGAGCGGCGAAGACCGCCCTCCAAGAGGAGATCCTGCAGGCCAAAGGACTGGCCCGCAAGGAGTCACTGGAGACTCTGAACAGGGACCCATGGGGACGGCCTTGTAAGGCCGTCCGCCCATGGGCTCCTCCGCTGACTCAGAGTCTCCGGTTCCAACTCGTGGAGGGCGTGGTGAGCGCTCTGTTCCCTTCGCGCGGGGAACATAGTCCCCTACCCATGGCTCCGCCTACTGCAGTGCCCGATGCTGCGGACCACACCACCGATGACGACGACAACGCTCCAGAGGTGACCGAGGTAGAGTTGAGAGTGGCGGTACGTCGGCTAAATGCCAAAAATACCGCCCCAGGACCCGACGGCTTGCCTGGCAAAGCATAGGCCCTGGCTTTAGAGGCTCTCGGGCCTCGACTCAGGGGGCTCCTAAGCGCATGCTTGGAGAGGGGCCAGTTCCCACTTCGTTGGAAGACGGGGAAACTGGTCCTCATTCAGAAGTCTGGGTGCCCAGCGGACTCTCCGTCCGCTTACCGTCCCATCGTGCTGCTCGACGAGGTGGGCAAGCTCTTTGAAAGAGTGATTGCAGACCGCCTCGTCGGGTGGCTGGTACGGGAGGGGCCGGACTTGTCGGACGGCCAGTACGGCTTCCGCAAGGGGCGCTCTACGGTGGACGCCATCATCCGCGTGCGAGCCCTCACGACGGGGGATGCAGTGGCCCGGGGTGGGGTCTTGGCGGTGTCTCTAGACATCGCCAATGCCTTCAACACCCTGCCCTGGAGTTGCATTAGGGAGGGACTCAGGTATCACCGGATGCCGACCTACCTTTGTCGCGTGGTCGAGGCCTGTCTGACGGATACAGCCGTTATTTACCCCGGTCACCAGGGAGAGTGGAACCGGCGAGAGATGTCGTGTGGTGTCCTACAGGGATCGGTCCTGGGGCCACATCTGTGAGACATCGGTTACGACTGGGTGCTGCGCGCCGACCTCCCTAGCGGCGTCAGCGTGGTTTGCTACGCTGACGACACGCTGGTCCTGGCGCAGGGGAGGTCGTACGAGGCGGCGGCCGAATTAATGACACGCGGGGTTGCGACAATCGTCGATAGGATCCGGCAATTAGGACTCGAGGTGGCCTTGCACAAGTCCGAGGCCATGTGTTTTCATGGTCCTTGTAACGCGCCACCTGCGGGTTCCCAATTCACGGTAGGAGGGGTTCACATCGGCGTCGAGTCAACGATGAAGTACCTGGGACTTGTCCTCGACAGCCGGTGGAACTTCATCGAGCATTTCCGACGTTTGGCTCCTAGACTGGAGCGGGCTGAAGCTGCCTTAAAGCGGCTCCTGCCCAATCTGGGGGGTCCAAACGCCTCCTGCCGGAGGCTCTACATGGGGGTCGTGCAGTCCAGGGCCCTCTACGGGGCACCGGTGTGGGCGCCCTCATTGAGGCTGCGCCCAGCGCGCCGGTTGAGTGCGGCCCAGAGGGTCATGGCCATCCGGCTAATCCGAGGATACTGCACGATCTCGTGCGAGGCGGTGAGCCTCCTTGCCGGAGTGCCGCCATGGGATCTGGAGGCAAAGGTCCTCGCGCACATGTGGGAGTGGCGCAAGGAGGCGAAACGCCGGGGCGAAACTCCGCTGCCGCGACAAATCGCGGCTCGGCGGACAGAGCTCCGGTGTGATCTCATGGCGACATGGCGGGTACGATTGTCGCAACCCAGCGCAGGGCACGCCACAATTGCGGCGGTAAGTCCCCTCTTTGAGGAGTGGATAGAGAGGCGCCACGGCGTCCTCACCTTCCGCCTGACGCAGGTTCTCACCGGGCATGGGTGCTTCGGTGGGTTCCTGTTCAGGATAAAGCGGGAGGAAACGCCCGGGTGTTTCCATTGTGAGGATCGTCTGATGGACACGGTAGAGCATACGGTGGAGGTGTGCCCTGCCTGGGCGGAGCACCGCCGTGTCCTCGTGGAGGCGATCGGCGGCGGCGACCTCTCGCGTCCGGCCCTGGTGCGAGCCATGGTACGGACCGAGAGGGAATGGGAAGCCGTCACCTCCTTCTGCGAAGCAGTAATGCTTGCGAAGGAGGAGGCGGGGCGCGTGAGGGAGTGGCAGTCTCTGCGCCCTCACGTCCCTAGCCGCCGCAGGAGGAGACGCCCCGGGCGTCAGGAGTCGATTGCGGACTCCCGGCCACCGTAGGCACGAGCTTGCGGGCGGCGAGCAATGGGTAGCTCGCCGCCCAGTAAGGACCAAGCTCGGTTCGACGGCGCGTAGTGTTCCACGCGCGCCTCAAAGAGATGTCAACAGCAGTGAAGGAGTCTACTAGAACCGATGCCTGCCGGGGTCGCGTGATTGTTCGAAAGAGATACCGTGACCCTGGCACATGGGCAACTGATGAAACACGGGTGGGTTTTAGTCAGTAAAAGTCTGACATGCCCTCTCGCTCCACCCAGAGCGGGAGAAGTCATTTGATTATTTCCCATCCACAAAAAAAAGGGGGTGCATGAAAGGAGTATGTCTCCCCGAGCGGCTTTTCACAGATATGAGGAACAGGGTGAAAGATCACGAAACCTCCTGAAGAAACGGAGGATCCTCCGACCTTAAGGATGGTGAATGTGGTGCGCAACTATCCGATAATCGATGTTGATGTTGCATATAAACTAGTTGCGCTGTAAACTTTGCGCGATGCAGGATTTTAGATGACGTCAGTGCAGGTTCTTACAAAATAAATAAAACATTATTCTCTACGTCTACCGCAAAACTTACTGCGTCAGTCTATGCATCCAAGAAACAAATCGAGATGAATTCCAATGCGGTCCACGCAAACCTGGAAGAACGCTTATTACCAAGATCACACACATATATTGTCAAAAAAACACCCGAAACACAATAACGCAGTGTTAGTTGCTCTCGGCGTAGGTCAGCATAATATGCACCTAATGCTCAAATCTCCATAGTTATGAATAATATTGGCCTAAAGCTTGCCAAGCCTAGTAAGGAGTTTCAGTACAGTAGGAGACCAGCTTATACTGGTTTTGTTAGCTCTGACGTCAAAGTCAAATCGTATTTACATATTGTTTCAATCAGACCACATGCGGCCTACGGCATATTGAACTATCAAATAGGAGTTTCAATTATCTTTACTACGCAGCAGCTCTGCAGGTGGATTAGTATCTATCTACAAAGTTGCTGTGTGTGTGTGAGTGTAGGAATCCATCTGTCATTATCACTGGGATTACTTAATTCCGGTATGTTATAGTATTTACGACGCATGGCTCAAGTGTTCTTAATTTTGTTTTGGTATGTTTGTCCCAAAAGTAGCCAGAAATGCACACTGCATGCGGAAATTTTGTTTTTGTTTTGTTTTTATTATATAATTGTCAGCGTCGTAACGCAGATCTATTTTGATTTGTATTGTCTTTTTTCCGTAGCTGATGTCAATCAACAAGCAATGGATAATATTGTAGAACTTTTTTTTAACTTGAATACGGCTTTTGGCTACCTTGTAAGTTGTACGTGTACATTTTTCTTTTTTGTAACTATTTTATATTTCATATTGTGCGTTTTTTTTTGTGCAGAATAAACTATTTTTAACCTAACCAGTATCCCTCACCCCCATTTCGCCAGTTATGTTTAAGTCTCATGTAATAGGGGGCGAGCCTTAAACCAATCAACTGGATACAAATCCAAACTCCGGGTTGATGATAATCACTCTGCCAGATTTACATTTTCCAAGAGAGTTTGTGCGTATTTATGACACAAAATCATTACAAAGACTTAACATAAATCAAAAATGTATTACACAAATAAGTTACAAGAATGTAATACCGAAAGATTGTTGAATCAATGCAAGTAGGACGCGGCTACCCGACCTCGTATAATCCCATAGAAGCCTTTCTGTCATGCATATTGCAAACCATCACGGACCCCTGTGTTGTGGCATCACGCACATTTGTGCGTATTTCCGTGGTGCGAATATTAATTTTAATATTCGCACCACGGGCGGTCTATCATGGTGTTGGTATCAAAGGTTACCATTACCGTTACCATCCCATTTCTGAAGTTTCAAAATATACCTAGATTTAATAGCTTTCCGTTTTCGTGTAGCCATTTTTATTTAACTTTCGATGGCTGAAAAACTATAGTCTGTGCCAGATAAGAAAAAAATAAAAGTCATTGACTGAAAAAATGTAAAGAAAATGTCGCTAGCAAAGATTTTTATTTTTTTCACATCTGGCACAGACTATAGTGGGTAACTGGACATGTATGTTTTCTATACAGAGTTGGAAATCGGCGCACCGGCAGCGTCTAGAGATGGGTGTACCTCTTAATTCAATTCGCGGCGCTGAAAGTGTGGTTACAGCAAAACTTCTGTCGCAGACCGTCTTTAAAGCCGTAAGTTTCTAAATGCAATTTGTGTCGTATCTCAAGTAAAAGTTGTGACGCTTGGTTTGTATGGAAAGTCTTGACAATATCGTTTCCTGTGACGGCAGATGAAGCGTCTCCGTGCTATTTGGAAGGAGTAAAACTTTTTGTTAAGGAGGTCGTCCAGGATGGTGTATCGTAGGTTCTACCATACCCATAGTTGGACTGCCCGTTGGTCTCATGGTCGCAAGCGTGACTGCTGAGCGTGGGTTCCTGGGTTTGATTCCCAGTTCGGGCAATGTCGTATTGCGTTTTTTTATTAGGAATTTCTTAGTACGCACGGTGATAAGTCAAGTTATACATTTCCAGTATAAGCTGACTTCTTATTGTACGAAAATCATATCTAGTGCGAGGTCAGCTTAAACTGGAAATTGATGTAATTGGACCTTGATTTGTAGCCGTGTATATCATCCCGGAGTTTGGAAGTCGACGGTGTGAAATCCCCGTGCCTCGAAGAGCACGTTAAGGCGTTGGTCTTGTGAGGGAAGAATGAGTGCCCGTATGTCTGCGCACATATGTACTTGTGCACTATAATATTTCCCGTGCCGAAGGCTAGTCTCCGTTGCGATATATAGCTGGGGTCCAGTTGACCATCGTTGAATGGAGGCCATCGTTGTACTTTACAATTTTCCGTCGAGCAATGCTACTTGGCATGGACGTTAGGTATATGTACCAAAATTTGCCCAAAAACACTGTTACCCACACAGGACTCGGTGTCAGAAGGGTGAGGGATTTAAAGTATCAAACTCCCTGCATTCCAAAAAAGCCGAGATAAAAGCCAAGTCTCGTGTCATTTTCAGATAAATCAATGATGACCGATTCATCGGGCTTAACGTTTTTGTAGGTATTAAATAAAGCAAAAGGAATGAGGCACAATTGCCACTAACAAAATAAAAGGAAACGTAGCAATTAATGCTCCTTTCATTAAATTCTACACAAGTATTGTCACAAACTATATAAACTTGTACCGTGGTTACAATATTTGTCAAAGGAAGTCGGTAGCAAGTTCTGCTTTGGGCGTTCATTAAAATAATTTTATTCATTGAAACAATGCAATGTAGAGCTTGTTCCTTTTGTAAAATAACATGAATATGCTGTTGCTCCAAAGTAGGGTAATTCTATTACCGGTATCATAATATACTTTAATATTATAAAGCTGCAGAGTTTGTTTATTTGATTGAACGCGCTAATCTCAAGAACTACTGGTCCGAATTGAAAAAATCTTTTTGTGTTGGGTAGCCTATTTATCGAGAAAGGCTTTAGGTTATATAACATCACGCTATAACTAATAGGAGCGGAGTAGTAATGAAAAATGTTGCAAAAACGGGGAAAATCGCACGATTAGGCAATTCGATGCAACGGGAAGTGTGAACGGGCAGAAGCTAGTATAGTATATAACGCAGTTGGTAAAATGCTTGGCAGATTTTATCAACCACTTTTTACATGGAGCAACTGCCTATCTGATCTCGACAACCCAGTAACAGGGTAAACCGATACCCTTTTGTTTGGGCGGAAAATCATCCAATGCCGTAGATCTCCTGCTCTAGGACGCGGAAAGGCGTGTCAGACTATTACTGACTAAAACCCGCCCGTGTTGTTTCAGTTGCCTATGCCAGGGCCCCGGTATCTCTTCCGAACAAATTCGCGACCCTGGCAGGCCCCTTCAATTTTGCTGACATCGCTTTGAGGCGCGCGTGGAACACTACGCGCCGTCGACCCGGGCATGGTCCTTACCGGACGGCGAGCTACCCATTGCTTGCCAGCCCCCAGATCCCCTGGCAAAAACGATACCCCTTGGAAAGACTGGTAGTCAGACATTCGGGCTTATGACGACCTGTAACGACTGTCGAAGATCTACTAATGACAACCGGTACCAACGTGCTTTCTGAGGCACGGACGGGTTTTTGGTATATAAAGAAAGCCAATCATCCACTGAAGGACTGCAGTAAGTGTAAGGCTTTTATTACTTAACTAGCTTTTGCCAGCGGCTTCGCCCGCGTGGAGATCGGAAAATATCCCGCGGGTATCGTCACTGCTCAGCTCCTATGTGTCTTAACGTTATGTTATATAACCTATAACCTGCTCAGAAGTATGGACTACAATCGTACTCAGTTTGGTTAAAATCCCTTCAGTAGTTTTTAACCCATGCGTGCACATACAGACAGACAGACAGACAAAAAATTTACTGATTGCATTTTTGGCATCAGTATCGATCATAATTCATCCTCCAATATTAATTTTGAATGTATATTCAATGTACAGAATTGACCTCTCTACGGTTTTATTATAAGTATATAGATTACAAGTCCCTTCAGCTAGGACCATGGGACTGTCACCAAAGAAAAGGTTATAGAAACCCGTTATCACTTAGGAAAAGCAATTTCAGAACAAAATTTTCTAAACAAAATAGCACACATAGTCAGACTACAAACAGTACTTTAAGCTTTGGGTACTGGAAAACAGCACGTATCTAATTGAGTAAATAAATACTTCTTTCCTCGCGAATACAACTGCATATAACTGATTACCTACCTATTCTGTTAAATTTGTATTTGAAGAAGTTTTCATTTTATTTGATAACTTATGTTTTATTTAGAGAACATTGCTAATAAGATAAATAGCATCAAGCATGTGCCCTAAGAACGGAAAAAGGGGTAAAAAGTAGTATACAAGGGTTTTTTTATGGATGGGAAATCATCAAATGATGTCTCCCGCTCTTGGGCGGAGCGGGAGGGCGTGTCAGACTTTTAATGATTAAAACCCACCCGTGTTCCTTCAGTTGCCCATGTGCCAGGGTCACGGTGTCTCTTTCGAACAATCTCGTGACCCAGGCAGGTAGTATACAGTACAGCCACCCTGTAGTATACAGGGTGATAGAGACTTCGACGCGAAAACTGAATTCAGCAAATGATTCTATACCCCTCAGAGTCCTTAATTCTAGAACTAAGAAAACTTTGAGGTTTAAAAAATCTGCTGTTTCATAGAAAAATGTAACCTATGTGTTAAAATGGTATGTAACAGCTCAATATTTTCTCATCGTTGGAATGAATACATTTAAACAAACATCGCCATATATTATTCACACAACGATTTGAAATAAATTAGTGCTCTATAGTAAAATGCCTAGCTAATGACTTATGTTTGGTCCTCCTTTTTGGAGCAGCTTTTCAAAAACAATTTTAAGTTTGCTGTTGAAATAAAATTCATCACAACTAACCCTTCATCATGCGTAGTCCAACATATACTTGGCTGGATTTATTATTTAACTAGCTTTTGCCTGCGGCTTCACCAGCGTGGATGTCGGAAATTATCGCAAGAGGACGTACTACCGCGGTTAATGTATTAAAAATGCATTAATCCAGGTTATATGGGTAATAAGAGAGCAGTCTCACACAAATTTCCATCCCCTACTCATTTTTTTTTGCTCCATAACAAAATCAAAATCAAAATCAACAAACTTCCACCCCCCATTTTAGGGAAGTGGGGTTTAGAAAGAGACAAAAAGTAGCCTATGTTACTCTCCATCCCTTCAACTATCTCCACTTAAAATATCACGACAATTCGTCGCTCCGTTTTGCCGTGAAAGACGGACAAACAGACACACACACTTTCCCATTTATAATATTAGTATAGATTATTATAAATTATTAGGTAACTAGGTATGCGTATATTGTTTTTGTATTTATTTGTTAAGTCATTTAATTTAGTAACTAGTGTAAATAGTTAGTTGTGTCATCTACACACTGTATAAAAGCATTTTAATATTTATGAATTTATTAAAACACAAGTACATACCACAATATTTTTATTTTTAATAATACAAATCATAAGAGAATTCCAAGTTTCTGCTGACAATTCCTGCGCGAAAGTGAAGTTACAATTTTTACCTGCTACTAAGAATTTCTTAATACACTTTAATTTTTCCTTACCTCTGTAAGAAGCTCTTGCTTCAAGGAATACCTATTAGTTAACACAGAAAGGTGTCGGGTCGAAGAAATTATTTCCTTGTAAAAATAAATTCTAGCAGCAGTGCAAGAGCGTGAACATACTTCTGAAATAAGTTCTGAACCTATTTGTTTGTTTTGTTTTAATAATTTCTGTATTTAATTGTACGGATGCCAGCACATCAAGGTACCCGAAACTGTCAAATTCTCCCAATCAACCTTGAACCTAATGCATTAGCGATAAAGTTTAAAATCTATTAAAGAAATTTGACAGATTGTAGTAGCTCGATTTGCTGGCGTCTGTACTTATATTTGATTATTTAATGTGCCTGAGTATATTAATATTTAGCTACGGCTCGCTGGCCGGCTTGGCCGCCCAGCCTCAGCCGCGGTGGCAAGCGTCAAAACCACCTGCTCCTTAACTCGCGGGCCGCCTCGCCTCTCCGCGCCTACGCGGTTTTAAATTACACTCTAGGGGTAGGGTAAACAAGACTACGTGCAGTCGGTTTTGGAGCGATTCGTTTCTATCACTAAATGCACATTTAAATAATCAGACTCATTATTTGGATAAATAAATAATCAAGGACTTCTACATTAAGAATTCACTAGTTTTTGCATTTAAAACTTAAGGAAAGTCATAATGGCGGTCTCTGATTGGTCAAAGCGTGCCACGCCATGCGTGCCTCCCTCCACGCCCTCACACCGCGTCATATTTAGCTTTATTATCAAATTGCCCAATTATCATGTAGCAATATAATAATGACCGTACAATGTGATAAATAATGAAGTTAAGATAGTATTAGTCACTTTGCCCGATAGAGCTAGACATTATTCATAATGCTAGTACATTATGTATAATGCCCGCATTAATCACCTGGTCCATAACATATATACTAGAATAATGTGTAGCTCTGTTGTATAACCAATATTGATTGTAGAAGGCTGTGCAGTAAGATCCTTTTGGTAAGCAATGTCTTTTAACACATTAGACCGGACCTTGCAGTGGTCTCGAACCTACCGATTTTTCGGTATTTCTACCGATATGGGCTCTGTTATACCGAAATACCAAAATATAACGAATATTCTACGATTTCACGGTACACATGGAAATGTCATTTACCGATTTTGGGTACAAATATACCGTTTTTAACTGGCAATTCTACCGATCTCGCTCTATGACGTTCGAGACCACTGGGACCTTGTAATGTTATATAAATAGGTTCAAATCAAATTAGCTGGCAATATAATAGGTATAATAATTTAATATCTTAGGACAACCAACACAACGTTATCTGATCCCAAACTAGGCAGAGCCTGTACTATGGCAACCAGACTACTGATAAACATACTTATACATTTCTAAATACATACATATTATAGATAAATTACACCCAGACACAGAACAAATAAATGATTGTGCTCATCACACAAAGATTCATCCTGGACTAACAGGCCAGTCAGCATATTTAACCTAGATGTTTTGTATCGATATCGAAAGCAAATGTTTTTTTTTTCGTTTCGATTTTGTTCAAAACTTTAAATGACACTGACATGTGCATGGCAACCAAACGACGGTTATGTTTAGATTTTTGGGAAATCATAAAATATACTAATCATGAATACTTACAAAAAAAAAACAGCTGATCGATTACGGGCATAACCTTCGTCCATCGAAACATGAAAATGTTTGTACTGTTAGTTTTCGATATATCGATATCCAACACTTACCAACAAAAGTTTGATCCTGTATAATACTGCTATAAAGTATTAACTAGTACGGGCATATCATGACTGTAACTTATAATACTCACTTATAGTACATATTCAATTGTGCAATTAAATAAATAATATTATGAATGCAAGTCATACCTGTCGAGAGATATGCAGACCAGGACATTAGATGACAAATATAGACCGAACGCCCTTAGGACTAGGAAGAACTTGCAGGCCAAGTTGCCTGCCAGCCACGCGTTTGTTGTTCGCCAACCAATCTGTAAAAAAAGAATATTTTTAAGTTAAAAACAATCAAACTTATACAATGTATATTCGAGTCTGTTGGGATTGAACCACACGGGCCAGATGTTTCGAGTGCCCACATTGTTTTTCAAGACATTACCAAACGGTTGGTCGACTTTTTACGTGACCGGCTGGCCTATGTTTTGGCTGAAAAAACAGCATTTACATACAACGTAGCAATGCTACCAGTCTTTTGGGCCCTTTTTTCTGTTGACAGCGATGCGAAAATTTTTGTTTAGGTGCGTTATCACTATTTTTAAATACTTGTACATATTATTACGTAGTAATGACCGTGTATGATCAGATGTACAAACATTAATGAAACAAAAAGAATGTGTAAAGATTGCAGGTGGCATTCTGTAGTTTCTGCATACCCCCATGGGAACAAAACGTGCTTTTATGAATATACAAGATTATTTTTAGTATATGCGAAACCTGAATATAGTTTGTTCAGAATCAGTAACTGAATCGATTCCAATAATTTTTCACCATGTTATATTTTGTACCAAAAATATTTAATTACGCTTCCAAGTCGCGGGCCGCGCTGTTTTGTTTCGATTTTAAAATTATCATGTCTTTCTCGTATTCAAACGTCCATTACGCGGAGATGGTACGTACACTAGCTGTTTGTGGTGATCTGCATATGTTTTTGCGTGGACAACCAGGTAATTTATCAAGCTTATAACTTTGTGATTATTAATGATACAGTTTTGAAATTTTTTTCATAGATTCTTTACACAAAAATACTAGACCCGTGTTTCGGGTTTCGCATAAACAAAAATTAATGTTGTATATATATGTATGTTGTAAATATTATTAAAAAAACTGTTAGCTTTTAAATTATGATAATATCTTCTTGAAAATTGAAATAAATCTTACTTGAACAAATCAAGGAATTTTGGTACAGGGCTCCGGCGCGGTTTCCCTTAGTAGCCTCTTACGACACCCATGGAAAGAAATAGGATAGAGTTATTGTTTATGTCTGGCACCTCACGGTACTTGACATAGTAAATAAACTTATTTGTAATTTATTACAGTAATAAATTGATTAGATTTTTTTTTTCTTGACAACAATCTTATGTGGCTAAACAGTACTAAAATAAAAACTGTAACGAAAATAGACACTCAAGATAATAATTTTATTAGTGTTAGTTTGTACATTGTATTTATGTTAAAATGTATATTGTCATTCCACCAATAAAAGAATAAAAATATATTCTCAAAAAAAAAAAGATAATCCACACTATATAATATATTTTAATATATCTACATCTACACTAATATTATAAATGCAAAAAGTAACTCTGTCTGTCTGTCTCGCTTTCCTGCTAAAACTACTGAACCTATTGAAATGAAATTTGGTACACAGATAGTTTAGAGCCTAAGAAAGGACATAGGCTACTTTTTATCCCGCTAGTATGTTCCCGCGGGATAATTTCCGACCTCCACGCGGGCGAAGCCGCTGGCAAAAACTAGTAATTTATAACTTACGAAACAAAAACAGTAGGAATTATGACCCTAGGGAGTTGTGGTAAAAAATGGTAAGGGTAAGAGTAAGAAAAATACTGTATAGATTTTTGTTATAAGTCTGTTACTTATTTGTATAAGTCTATTCTTACGTAAACACTAAAGATCACAGACAAGATTTTTTATGTAAGTTATGGAAAATGAGGAATTAAAAAAAAAACATAATTTGTAATACCTATAAAATTATTAAAACAAAATTCACTTCTTTTCGTGAAAGGTAATTGGAATGGAATTGCCAATTACCTAAAAACTTTGAATATTTAACTATTAAATTAAATAACTATTTTTCTTTGTAGAGTTTTTGTTCAGGTTGAGTGAATGTTTTTGAACACAAATTTTTTTTTTTAGACGAATGTAGGTATTTATTAATATAAAGAATTGAATCAATCAGAGATTCAGAAAAAAAGGTTCTTTTTTTAGTAATTGTTCTATCTCCACACATTTTATATACCTACTATTACTTGCTATGTGAACAACATTGGCAGAATATTTATAAAATCATCAACATATACAAAGTGTAATAAAATAAGTAGGTATATGAGCGAGCTTTCTCTACCAGATGACAAAAGGTCCAGGCCCCAGTACAACGGAAAAAT
Organism: Aporophyla lueneburgensis; assembly: GCA_932294355.1. Classification (NCBI taxonomy): domain Eukaryota; kingdom Metazoa; phylum Arthropoda; class Insecta; order Lepidoptera; family Noctuidae; genus Aporophyla; species Aporophyla lueneburgensis. The sequence continues at coordinate 20,300,166 of OW028752.1, forward strand.
CGATGAACATACAGACAAAATACAAACAGACGCACATAGAACCTTCTCTTAAGTCGGCAAAAAAAATATTTATTCCAAGCAATTGCAGTCGAAATCCTCAGTAAAACCTCTCTGTGTAAAAATCAAAAGTCATTTATTCAAACTAGCCTGATAGTCCGCCTTTTTTGACTGCGGAATTAAAGAAATTAGACAAGAATCTTCTTCTTCTTATACCTACCCTCATATCGACAACAGTCAACCCTTGCCTGATCCATAATGCGTCCATTAGAAAATCTCCGTTCGGGTCAAAAGACATTACATTGACTACCAAATAGTTATACGGAGGAAAGCCCATTGTCCGACTCGGACCCGAAACGTAAGCCGTCAAAGGAGTGAGTTTTTCCCTGATGTGAGTCGGATGCTTTTTTGCCAAGAAAATCTTTATGCATACCTACTTAGTTTAGGTAATTAAATCAAGCATCGTTAAGGACGTAAAATATTCGTAAGATTCGTAACTAAGAATGATTAAGTTGGAGATAGCTACAAGACAAAAGAAACCTATATTGCAGTGGATTTTGTGCTGTGGATAATGACGATATAAAGAAAAGAAAGAAAGAAAATACGTTTATTTGCGGCAAACATGACGCACAGAAAGACCAAAAGTACACAAAAATAAAAATAAAATTACATACCTACCATCATAACCAGTACGTCGAGCGAAAGCCTATCTGATCTCCACAACCCAGTTACTGGGTAAATAGGAAATCCCTTGATAAGACTGGCTGTCAGACTTTCTGGCTTCTGACGATCTGTAACGACTGCCAAAGATCCACAAATAACAGGCGGGACCAACGGCTTAACGTACTTTCTGAGGCACGGCGGAGTCTTCGTATGTTAAGATGGTCACCCATCGAAGATCCAATCACGGCAAGCGTAGCTTAACCTGATTTATCTATCCACGTAGCTGTTATTACTTAGCTACAATCCAATCATTTGATAATGACGATAAAGATGATTATTTTTTTTACATAATTTTAGTTGAATGTTGGAGCGGGTTCAACGAGACTTTAAAGAAACCACAGGCAACGGTGAGGAAAGCTTGCCAGTACAAAGGCACAATAATAAAAACAACTACTATAACAATATTTCCTGATATTTCAGCGCTTACCGTCGACCTAGTTTAAGAACAATGTTATCAACCACTTAAGACAACAAAACGGTATGCTCAGATATCTCTGCTCGATTTACATTCCTCACAAAGACGGAAAAGGATTTGACAAAGATTTTCAGGGAAGATTATTCCGTGGATGTGAAGTCGACAATATCGTAGACACTGTGGCTTAATTTGGCCTAATCTTTACCTTTTAGATTAATGAAGTATTGATGTTAATTTATCAAATTAACTTAACAAGTATCGTCTAAGTGTATAATGAGAAACAATTAAGTGCCCACCCATTATTACGAGACTAATTTATAATTTTTATAAACCATTTTAAAACTGCCTCTTTGGTTTCCAAGCCCGACTGATGAGCGTAGGATTCTTGGTATGTCAGTCCACCACCATCGTCAACGTCACCGAAAACGAGATGACGGTTACAGAGTAGTGATGTTTATATATACTAAGGCCGCGTGTCTACCGCATGACCGTCACCCAAGAGGCGGGATTCCGGCTCCCGGATTTTCGAGTAGTTCGGCGCGACAGCTAGAACTCGGCCCGAGATTGTAATTGTGACGGGCCGGTGCCGGCAAAACACGTTTAATATTCTCCAAACACTGCCGGCGCACCAGCAAGCGCCTGTTTGCCCGGCTTTTGTTATGTCTATCATAATATATTGAACCACCAAGCTAGGTCGCGATGGACAAACGAACGCCGTCACCGAAACATCACGTTCGAGTCGAATAATCTCGTTTCTCGTTGACGTCACGGTGACGGCTGCGGTGGACAAATGCCATTAGCTCACGTTCCTATGGACGTAATAAAATTGTGTCCGAATTTTCTACACTCTGGATCTTCAACTTCTTAGCACCGAGATTTGAATTGAAAATCGAACACTGTTTTCAACGGGTTGAAAATAAAACATTGTTTGTAAAAGCCTATTGCTAGTGACCGGGCACAAATTCAAATTCGGAGCTGCTACTGAAAATGTTTAATTGGAAAAAGTCTAACCTTTAGCCCGAAGGCGACTGACCACAAAAAACCAAACAAAAAAATATACCCTGTACCCATACTATGAAGATGGCAGAATTTTATTTAGAATAATTTTGTTAGGCATATTGTCATTTCTATAAAATTGCATTTTAACCTTAAATTAAAATTAAAACAGTGTCTCAAAAAGTCAATAAATGTTGTGCTACAAAAGTTATTGACAGACATGAATCGCTGCAGATCCAACTCCACGTAGTCTTGTCTGCCCACCCCTAGAGTGTAATTTAAGCCCGCGTAGGCGCGGAGGGGCGAGGCGGCCCGCGAGCTGAGGAGCAGGTGATTTTGACGCGCGCCGATTTCGAAACTGCGGTGGTGAGCGTGAAACCATCTGCGACGGCGGACCCACGTGAGGTTCCGCCAGAGCCACGCAGCACCGGAGCCGTGACAGAAAGCGTGATGATTCTGACTTATAAAATTACTAGCTTCTGCCCGCGACTTCGTCCACGTCAAATATTTGCTCCCCCGACCCTTCCCGTCACATCACAGCGTGCCAGTTTTCGTCCATTTTTTTGTTGCTGCTCCGCTCCTTTTGATCGTAGCGTGATGTTATATAGCCTATAGCCTTTCTCAATAAATAGGCTACCCGACTCAAAAAGAATGTTTCAATTCACACCAGTAGTTCCTGAGATTAGCGCGTTCCACCCCCTATTGTAGGGAAAGGGGGGTTAGAAAAAGACAAAAAGTAGCCTATGTCACTCTCCATCCCTTCAACTATCTCCACTTAAAAAATTACGTCAATTCGTCACTCCGTTTTGCCGTGAAAGACGGACAAACAGACACACACACTTTCCCATTTATAATATTAGTATGGATATGTATATAAGTGTGAAAGACAAAGTTTATCTACATTAAATACTTAATGCGAGAAATGTATTCATTTTGATAAGAGTTTGATAATTATATACTAGTGCATTGTAAAATAGTACCAAATTTAATTAAATTTATGGTTCACAATTTTGGTTGTACTGGCTTGCACACAAAAGGTAGATATATGCTGTGACGGATTTTTATTTAGATCTACTTAAGACAAACAATCCTGCGCTACATCATCTTTATGTAACTTAATTGGTTTAGGCAGCGCACGCCAAGATAGCTCTCAGATGGAAGATTTTTTTCCGACTTAATTGAAACGTATCGTTATATTATGAACAAAATTACATAAATCATTATAATTTGTAGCTTATGTGTTATTCTGATGAATAACCTATATTACTGTAAAGTTTCATCCAAATCCGTGCAGTAGTTTTTTCGTGAAAGGGTAACAAACATACACATACACATTCATCCATCCTCACAAACTTTCGCATTTATAATATTAGTAGGATAGGATGCGTTGTGAATATATGATAAATGATTGTATGCCAAACAATTTTCTGCGAAATGAAGTTTATGCTATCCGCTGTTATGCAAAATAATATTATGACGAAAAATAATCTGCCATAAAGGGTGGACCCGTACCCAATAGCTAATCGCAGCGGATTACGAGCTCAACAACAATTTGTTCCATTAATTTTCCGATAACTTTCGAGCGAGAAACTGGTCCATATCATAAGATGCGAGCTTATTGCTAGTGACCGGGCACAAAATTAAACACCAGGCTGCTACTGAAAATTTTATATTGGAAAAGTCTAACCTAAGCCTACGTAACTACGAACGTAATAAAATCGCGACGGGATTTATTCGCGAACTGAATCTTCAACTGTTTAGCGACGGCGATTGAAACTCGAACATTGTAGTCCGGGAGGAGCGTTGCATTTTAGGTAGTGTTTTTATGCCGATCGGTTGCCATCTTGTTCAATAGATTTCGAATGACTGATAAGTGAACCTAGCGTCAGCTGACGCACCCGCGATGGATGGATTGAAAGGTTACGGAAGTGGTGAAAAAAATTAAGTCATAGGACGCAGGCTGAAATTTATTTCATAAATATTTTATATCATACTTAGCTAAAAAAAATCGTCAGCTGCATGGTGGAGGGGGGATTATGCGTCAGCCGCTCGCGTGAACTTGTAAAAGAAAAACGTAAAATAAAGTTACAGTACGCTGGATGAAATTTAACAAAGTGATTCTTTACATTATCAAAAGTACGAAAACAACAATCAGCTTCGTGGGTCGCGGTGGAAAAACCGTCAGCTGACGCACTAAAGATATAGATTATTCGAGTAATGCACAATTTCTTTCAGGGTCGAGCTAACAGAACTCCCCTGTCCGCACCCAGCTGACTGATTGTTTTTGCAAACGTAACTATTAAACTACAATCTTGTCAAATTTCAACCGGCAAAGTGCAAAAATGCACACATGTTCGGTGCAATCATGAACATCCTCAACGCGAGACTCATATTGGATCGTTGCTCCTTCGCCTTCAGCTTCATGTGGTCCCTCGACGGTAGCACTATGTACTCAAAACATCTGATTGATCGACGAAGTTTGTGTACAGACTTGTGCTGTGTTGTCGTGCGCGGTTTGATGGTCAGCTGGATTCGAATGTCGATGTTTATATTTTCACTGTCAACGTTTTCCTCCGGAGATTTCTCGTCTCGTTTCGAGCTAGAACAAAATATTGTTTTTCTTATGAAATGACCTTGATGAAATTTGTATCATATATATGTAATTAAACTCTGTTTTATCTATATAAGACGCAAAAATTTTCACGCAGAATTTGTCTACGGTAATTTAACAATCTTATTTTAAAGTTGAGAGCAAAAAAAGTAATTTGAAAGGATAAAAAAAAATGAAATGAAAAAATATTTTTCGTTGCGTATCAACGCTGCAAACTTCGATGTTATTCATATTAAACAGTATAAATCAAAATGTACTTCAATCAACATAACTGTAAAAAATATATAAAAAAGTACAACTTACTTTGACGTTGCAGATGCTGAAGGAGTATCAACAGTTATCCTGTACTTTGGCGGTAAAGCGGTAAATTGTCGATAATACTTTGAATGATATTTTTCAAAATCGTTCAATTCTAACGGCACTTATAACACTTTTCATAGATAAATTATTTTTCTGACGAAACTCCAATATAGCGGAACATTTTTCAATAGTTTTATCAGAGAAAGAAATTAGACGAGTGACGTCATCGGCAAACTCCTCCTACTATATTGCTTATTTTTGCCACAGAATACACAAAACAGTTGGATCTTCGACATATTCAAACTTGCATCCGTTAGTTCGAAAAGTATAACCGAAACTAATTGTATACGACAGAAACACGCAGATGTTCCTTTGAAATTTTAGGGGGAGAGGCTTCGGTTTGCAGTGTCAGGTGTGCAGTTTCGTGAGCAGTGGTGGCCCAGTGGTAACGGCCGCGACTTACAAGTAGTAGGTCGTGAGTTCAAACCCAAGCAGGCGCATTACTTTGTGTAAATGATTTCATCGCCACTGCTCTCAAAACGGTGAAGGAAAAACATCGTGAGGAAACCGGCATGTCTTAGAACAAAAATTCGAAGACATGTGACATCTATCAACCCGCACTGGGCCCGCGTGGTAGATTATGGCCCACTCCCTCTCACCGAGAGGAGGCCTGTGTCCCAGCAGTGGGAACATTATAGGCTGATGATGATGAGGCTTCGGTAACCCACAGGTCGTGCTATGAGTCAGGCAGCTCCAGAATGTTTCTTGAAACATGTGTTTAAAAGGAGACAGCGTAGTAGCAATGCTCCAATATTTTTAACTTTTACTGCGTCAGCTGACGGTCTTTTCACCGCCACCCACGTAGCTGATTGTTGTTTTCGTACTTCTCATAATTTTAACAATCACTTACTTAACTTTCATCCGGCGTACTATAACTTTATTTTACGTGTTTCTTTTACAAGTTCAAGCGAGCGGCTGACGCTTAATCCCTACTATGCAGCTGACGATATTTTTTCACCTCAGTATGACGTAAACTATATATGAAAAAACTTGCAGCCTGCATAGTTTGACTAAAATTATTTTATTTTTTTTACCACTTCCGGAACCACCCACACCCGCAACCACCGCTACTTGAGTAGCTGACGGTTGGTTCACTTATTGGTCATATAAGATCAACCATTGATGACCATATCAGCCGGCTTACTATGACTTTTGAAGTGAAAAGTTCTTTAGCGGCGTCGTGCACTTTTTTGTAATAGGTAAAAAATGTTAAACTCGCGTCAGGCCACGTGACCTGATCGAAAATTCGTAAGACGGACGGAGAGTGATTTTTCTGAGAGATAAACTTTTTAATGTAATATAAATTGTCATGTTTGTGTACGATAGCGCAATAAATAAATATTGTATTCTACCACTTAAATGACAGTACTTTTATACTGAATAATTAAAGCAATTCGTGCAAAATTATTCCCTAACCATTCCAAAATATCAAAAATGCACAACGTTAATATTCAAGTTTTCACTTCTGCCGGCACTCCCGGAGTGCAACCCGTCGTTTTTTTCATTTGCGACGCTACCTCCCGGACTATTGTGTTTTGTTGACGCGTTGAGACTCAGTCGCACAGGACCCCGTTGAATTATTAATGCTTGTACAGACGCCAACACATCAAGCTACTACAATCTGTCAGATTTCTTTGATAGATTTTCGACTTTATTTCTAGAGCATTAGGTTCAAGGTTTATTGGGAAAAATTGACAGTTTCGGGTAGCTTGACCTGGTGGCGTCTGTACAAAACACCGACAGTTGAAAATCCGGTGCGCGAATAACGTTTCGGCTTTTTTTTGTGGGTGGGAATCCATCAAATGACGTCTCCCGCTCTTGGGCGGAGTGAGAGAGCGTGTCAGACTTTTACTGACTAAAACCTACCCATGTTCCTTCAGTTAACCATATGCCAGGGCCACGGTGTCTCTTTCGAACAAATCTCGCGACCCTGGCAATAGTTACGTATGCTTAGGTTAGACTTTTCCAATATAAAATTTTCAGTAGCAGCCTGGGCCTGCAGTCTCGACATAGATAGCGACCATTTTAACAAACGAAAACGTTACAAAGTTCCGAAGATCGGAATGGAACGATATTTGGTAGTCTCGACACTCAAAGTTATAACTGTCGTTGGTCTGTCGCAACTGAGCTCTGTTGATGTTTACGAGTCGTTTTTGCAGCCATTTTTGTTTTCATAAACTAGTTTTTTAGGTGTTTGAAAGTAATTATAAACAAAAATTATGAGGAATGGGGGTTCTCAAAAGTGTGTCTGAGTGTCTGTACTGATGAGGCTTTTAAGTCTACCTATTTATGGGTTCCGGACAATCTACGTGCAAACGAGCTTTGCCAACAAACACCGCATTAGAAGGAGCCTTATATCTTTTGAAGGGATCGAATCGTACGATCGCTGTTTATAAATAAATAAAAAACAACCACGAATCATGTTTCAAATCAAATTTATTGAATCTTCATGTATTATCATCATCTCACACAATGATCTCCTAATTACACACATTCTTATAATCTAGATGCTGCTTACATATGATATGTTACATTCCTATTCACTTGACATTACTAATGCATTCTGTAGTTCATTACAACAGTCAAACTGTACGAAAACTGAATAAATAAAAAATATCCATCACTTCGTATATAAATAACATACAACGGCAAATCATGTTTTCAACTTTATTAAATCTTCATTAATTATCAACAGTTCGTCACACACAATCATCTGATTACACACATTATTTTAATCTAAACACTTTACATGGCACATGTTGCATTCATAACCACATAACATTTCCACACTTTAATAAAGTAGCTTGACAATAATAATTTAACTAAAAATATCCAAAAAACTGAAATTATTTTATTAATACACTGTTATTTTATAATTTAAGCATTGCAATCTTAAGTCTAAGCTTACTACTTACAAAAGAGCAACATATGCACTACATTATGCGCAGACTATAAAGTAGTTAATACATAACAATAAAAATCTGGCGACAATATGGGTGGCTTTTCATGTTTTGGTACTTCTTTGTCTCCCTAGAAGTAGCCATACTTGTAGCTAACCAACAATATTATCTACCTCAAATGTAACCCATGTAGTTAACGTTGGATCTCAAACTAATTGTGAATAAACATCGGTGCCCAACAAACATTTTCTTTGTTTGTTTTGCACCTGTTGTTCTAAACTTCTAAATAAAATACCTAAGAAAATTGAAAGATAAAAACAACAGCTAAAATAATTAGACAGAACTTGTTAGTATTTTGTACAAGATTTCTTAACCGACAAGAATTATTAAAATTTTGTTTTTGTAATTTAAATGTACTAAATTTGCTTACTTAAATAGGTAGAAAGTACATAGATTCCTCACAACTGTAACAACTGATTGCAATTTGTACATTCTTTGCAATAAAATATATCTATTCTATTGAAAGATACATAAATAACACATAACCGCAAATCATGTTTTCAACTTTATTAAATGTCCATTAGCAGAATCATCTAAGTTTACACACTCTATTTAGATACTGTTTACATGAGGCATGGTGCACACCTATTGAAAAATCTTTATCAATTGTTTACACTTTCACTATTCACTTAGTTCAAACTGTTTTCTTCCATGTTGTGCCCTCCTTACAGCAGACAATGACTCAGGTACCACAAATGATGCATCTCCAAACATAATTCAAGCTGTGGACCCGTAGTTTCACGCTGCCTTAGCCCTCCGACAGCCTTGATATGGCTATGAGACGGCAAATCTCACGTAAATGAAAATCCTTTGGACTTGTTCATATCTGTACATTTACAAATTAACAGTAGAGGTGTTAACCGAGCTCTTAAGTAAACATTAACCATTTCTTCGAATACAACAACCACACGAATCTCTGCAGTGTCCCAAGTGTCTGTACACAGCTATAATATGATTAAATAAGAAACTATATGAAGTGAAGTCGCCGCTTGACTCAAAAAGGGTTAGCCGAGTAATAATATGTGATAATATGCTGTAACCTTGGCTATCTATGAAAATATGTGTAAACTACACTTGAGAAAAAAATCAATGAAAACAAATAGACATGACTTCACAAGTTTGGCATTAGTTTTATAGTGTTGCAAGGATGCAGATTGTAATGACCTTAGATTTATAACAAGTTATTTTAATCCTGTAAAACAGTTATTGCTACTTAGTAGATTCCATAAAAAAACGAGTATTTGCAAGATATAATTTCCAATTTCACTGCACAATTTTCTAGAAAAATATTATTCTTTATTAATAAATGTTTAAGAATAATCTAAACATATAAGTGTTTTGTTTATAGTGGCAACATTTATAATTATGTTTAGTTTTTAAGTACTGGCAACTTTAGTAGTTTTAAGAAATCTCTCGCTCTCGGTGTAACGTAACTTTGGCTCGTGTTTATTTATAATAATTTGGAAATACAGCGAACTAAAACAAAATCTAGCATTTTATTATACAATAAATGTTCTTCAATTTTCCCTGAATTCAAGGAGAAATTCTTACGGCCGCCACTATGTCATCGAAAATTCGGATCACTAGATAATACCGAAAACACTCGCTTGCCGTACCGATGCATACGACAAAAGCAAGTCTCTACATCGGAGATACCGCGCAACATCGTACAAAACGATGCCGAGACACTACCGAAGACTACTATTTATAGTTCGACTTCAATTATTAGCCGTTAAGTACAAATCCTTGAATTCTGGAAAAAAAGGAGACCACTGATTGGTAAAAAAATATTTTTTTTTACTACAAATTGTATAGTGACTTTTTAAACCCTATCTTGGAAACTGTTTATTAAAGAAATTTAGAAGGACTGATAAACATTTAAAAAATCTCGGGCCATCATGTTTGTTACGGGTAAAATCCGAAACTACTGAACAGATTCATAACAAACTTCTAATTATTTATAATTTGGTCCAACTTAAAAGATAGGATAGTTTTTATCTCAATTATTACTATTCTTTATATTTGGAAAAAACATCTTTATTATACGAAAATAGTTTGTATTTATTGTTTAGTTCTAGGAATTCCTAAAAGATGGTGGTGTAAGTAATTTTCACGACATAACCGTACTATTTCAATAATTCGTGTTTTTTTTTTTTATTAATTTCATAAATTTGTGCCAGGATCAACAGGATAGATAAAAAGAACTTTTGTAGCTAGATGAACTAAACCGGCCGGACGTAAAGAATAACATCATCCTATTTCTTTCCGTGGGTGTCGTAAAAGGCGACTATGGGACTTGCTAGAAAGTGACCACAGCGTTCTCCATGAATCTTACCACCATACTGCGATAGCCAACCCGCCTGCCAAGCATGGTGATAATGACAACACCTCCTGTACATGCACAGAACCTAGCACTGGACGACTTTCGGCAGAAATGATGATGGTGAATAGTTTAAAAACATGATTAGACTTAATCAAGGTAATGATATCCTTCGATATTAACACTGTGTTGGCGCCACCGTTTCGGGCGACCAAACTTAGCGCCAATATCAGGAGTCAAGCGACGCACTGTGGGGCGCAGTGCTGCCCTAAAACTGTAATTTGAAACCATTGTAAACACCAATTATTTTTAAAAGAGTAACCGTGGAGTTTTTTGCCGGTTCTTCTTCATAGAAATCAACAATTTGGAAACATGCACCTAGCTTCTGACGTTTCATAAGTGCCCATGTAGGTTTATGTAAATTAAAAATATTTTGATTTGATTATAAACTAAGATGAGATAAATAAAATGTTAATTCAAAAAGAGTATGTCTGTGTGTGCTTAATTTCAACATTCCGATACTTTACCTACTTATCACTTTGAATTTTTGCGGTTTTTGTTTTCCATGAAATGATTTTAAGTCAATGAATTTGATTGTATCAAAAGAATGAGTGAAAAATTTGTAGAATCTATTATTACTACCGGGTCAGCTAGCAATTTATTAAAAATATAATCTGCCTCCTTAAAACATTGTAAAAAAAGAAAGAAAGAAAAATTGTTTATTCTGCACAAACAAAACGCACATTACAAGATAAAAATGTAACAAAATGCAACATAGCCAAAAGCCCCGTATTTATGTCAATAAAAAAAATGACAGTTAAACAACATAAATAATGCCAAAGTTGTCAAGTGTCAGATCATTATGGAAAATGTCTTTTTTGTTGATATAGCAAATTATGTGGTATTTAACATGATAATTTTTCATTAATAGCCAAGGTTACAGCATATTATTACTCAGCTAACTCATTTTGAGTCATGCGCCGACTCCACTTCATGTAGTTTCTTATTAAATCATATTATAGCTGCGTACAGACACTTGGGACACTGCAGATATTCGTGAGGTTGTTGTATTCGAAGAAATGGTTAATGTTTACTTAAGAGCTCGGTTAACACCTCTACTGTAATTCTGTAAATGTACAGATATGAACAAATCCAAAGGATTTTCATTTGCGTGAGATTTGCCGTCTCATAGCCATATCAAGGCTGTCGGAGGGCTAAGGCAGCGTGAAACTACGGGTCCACAGCTTGAATTATGCTTGGAGATGCATCATTTGTAGTACCTAAGTCATTGTCTGCTGTAAAGTCTGTAAACAATTGATAAAGATTTTTCAATAGGTGTGCACCATGCCTCATGTAAACAGTATCTAAATTATAAGAAAGTGTAAACTTAGATGATTCTGCTAATGGACATTTAATAAAGTTGAAAACATGATTTGCGGTTATGTGTTATTTATGTATCTTTCAATAGAATAGATATATTTTATTGCAAAGAATGTACAACTTGCAATCAGTTGTAACAGTTGTGAGGAATCTATGTACTTTCTACCTATTTAAGTAAGCAAATTTAGTACATTTAAATTACAAAAACAAAATTTTAATAATTCTTGTTGGTTAAGAAATCTTGTGCAAAATACTAACAAGTTCTGCTTAATTATTTTAGCTGTTATTTTTAATGGTAAATTTTCTTAGGTATTTTATTTAGAAGTTTAGAACATCAGGTGCAAAACAAACAAAGAAAATGTTTCTTGGGCACCGATGTTTATTCACAATTAGTTTGAGATCCAACGTTAACTACATGGGTTACATTTGAGGTAGAAAATATTGTTGGTTAGCTACAAGTATGGCTACTTCTAGGGAGACAAAGAAGTACCAAAACATGAAAAGCCACCCATATTGTCGCCAGATTTTTATTTTTATGTATTAACTACTATAGTCTGCGCATAATGTAGTGCATATGTTGCTCTTTTGTAAGTAGTAAGGAGCTTAGACTTAAGATTGCAATGCTTAAATTATAAAATAACAGTGTATTAATAAAATAATTTCAGTTTTTTGGATGTTTTTAGTTAAATTATTATTGTCAAGCTACTTTATTAAAGTGTGGAAATGTTATGCAGTTATGAATGCAACATGTGCCATGTAAAGTGTATAAAAGAATGTGTGTTATTATATTATTGTGTTTGATGAAGTCGAACAACTCTATTAAGTTTCAACAGGAAACTTAATGTGTGTGACGAATTGTTGAAACTTAATTGAATAGAGAGAGCATAACTGTTGATAATTAGTGGAGATTTAATAAAATTGGAAACATGATTTGCTGTTGTATGTTTTTTGTATACAAAGTGATAAATACTGTTTATTAATTCAGTTTTCCTGCGGTTTGACTACTGTAATTTATGTCATGTCTCTCACGGCTATCCTTTAGTAATAGTGCATGATATCAGTTTTTTGGATATGTATGTATATTTAAATTATTTTTGTCAAGCTACTTTATTAAAGTGTGGTAATTTTATGCTGATAGGAATGCAATATGTGCCATGTAAAGTGTTTAGATTAAAATAATGTGTGTAGTTAGATGATTGTGTGTGATGAACTGTTGAAACTTAATAGAGATTTAATAAAGTTGAAAACATTATTTTCCGTTGTGTATTATTTATATCATCATCATTATCATCATCAATCATTAAATATTATATGTGTAGATTAATAACGTCGAGCTATTTTATTAAACTGCAGAATGCGGTGGAAATGTCCTGTGGATAAGAATGCAACGTCTCATAGAAATTCTAGCTTAAACGAACGTGTCTAATTAGGAGATGATTGTCTGTGATGATACTTAACGGAGATTTAATAAAGTTGGAAACATGATTTGCGGTTGTGTGTTATTTATTAAATATAAAAACGACGATCGGCTCCCTTCAAAAAGATACTAAATGTATTTGGCTCCCTCTAATACGATGGTTGTTGGCGACGCTCGTTCGTAACTAGTTTTGCCGGAACCCATAAATAGATGGCCTTAAAGCCTCATTAGTACAGTCACACCTTCGAGTACGCCATTTTTGTTAATAAACACTTGCAAACACCAAAACATATAGTTTGCGTTGCTAACGAATCACTTTGCGGGCTTTCAAAAATGGACGCAACACATACCGTAAACATTAACAAAATACGGTAAAGTTCATCGAAATGTCGATGTCAATCAATAACTTTGAGTGTCGAGACTACCAAATATCGTACCATTGCTACTAAACCGAACTATGAATGCGTTTTGCGCTAACTGTCATCGTTTTTTTCAAGTATAATGTATGACTTTGGTCCGTATCTCAGATGTCGAGACTTCCATTTTGTCGCTGGCATCGTTACGGCAAGCGAATTTTTTCGGTTTTATTTAACGATCGGTAGTTTGCGATAGTGTCGCTTTCTATGTCGAGACTGCAGGCCCTGGTGTCTAATTTTGTGCCCGGTCACTAGCAATAAACTCGAATCATATGTTATGGACCAGTTCCTCGATCGAAAATGATCGTAAAGTTAATGGAACAAATTATTGTCGTTGCGCTTTTAATCTTCTGAGATTGGCTACTGATATATAATTCGACCAATCCCATAAATTTTTGGTGCACCACGGTCCATAAAATTCAAATTTCCTTACGTTTCTTGCAATTTGCATTTTAATTAACATACAACCTGCAGATAGCAGAACGTAAGAAAATTTTGATTTCGTGGACCTGCCTTAGCACATCCACCTTTAATATAACAGGCAAAATGTGAGCACGCTAAAAAGGGGTAAGTTCCAGAAACATCATGTTTCGTTACGTGATTAATAAATTAATAGCAATATGTTGCCCTTATATTAATATGACTAATGCATCTGTTACAATCTTCATAATGCAATAAAGCGTAGTCCTAGACTACCCTCCATCTTATGTAATGGAAGCGAAATAATAAGATTTGCGTCGGACAGCCTTAACGCTTCCGTAGACATGTGCGACGCGACGGAGCGACGTGAATCTGGTGGAACAATTTGTATGAAGCTTTCATTAAAATAATATAGTCGCCTAGACTGTATTTCGGCTATGGCGGCCAATCTCAACGGAGCCTAGCCATCAGTGCGGTAGAATTTATACTGCACGAGTGTGTGCGTAGACACAAGGACACTTACTCTCCCCTCACTCTCATAGTCCGATGGAACGGCAATGCGACACGACCGGAGAGAGATTAGGCGCGGGACCAACGGTTTAACGTGCTTTCCGAGGCATATGGGTACCACAACGCCAACTTCGAAACTCCAGGCTCTTAAATAATTAGAAAATCCTAATGGAAAAACCCAATAATACTTTGCCCGAACTGGGAATCGAACCCAGGATCCCACGCTCAGTAGTCGCGCATGCGACCAGAAAGAAGATAGAAATTATAATACTAGAGCCACACTGCCTGAATGCGAGAGCCTTTAGTGATGCGGTAACTCAGTGGCATGGTAACGTATTTGTGTTATGTATGTAGAGAGAATTCAATTACTGTGCAACGTGGCGTATAGTATACCTTTTCACAACCAACCAATTCAAAAACTAAAAAACATGCTTTCATAGAAAATCAAACTAAAAAGTAGAAAATAATTGAAAAAAGCGTGAGGTGCTTGATATTAATTAAATATACCTCAAAAGGCGCTTTTTTTTTAGTGTTTTAAATTTTTATTTATTTTTTATTGCGGCTAGTTACAAATGCGGGTATTTCGTTTTTTTTTTTAGCATCGGTCTTTTGTAATAGCATATAGTTTCAAATTAATTCGACTTTTAAAGGGCCCTAGCCGGAGCCCTTAAATTAGCGTTTAAGGAATCCGCAGGAAAGCCCGCTTGAGTAGTGATAACCTTAATAGGTTAACTACGAGATGTCCTGCAAAAAAAGACGTTTAAAGGGGGTGAAAACCACGCTGAAAGATTCATTTACATAGATCGCACATACATACCAAGCTAATAATAATATAATATATCTTAGGACAACCAATACACTGTTATCTGATCCCAATCTAGGCAGAGCCTGTACTATGGTAACCAGACAACTGATAAATATACTTATATATTTCTAAATACATACATAATATAGATAAATTACACCTAGACACGGAACAAATGAATGTGCTCATCGCACAAAGATTTGCCCTGGGTGGGAATCGAACCCACGACCTCAGCCTTAGCAGTTAGGGTCACTAACCACTAGACTAACAGGCCAGTCAAAAAAGCGTGTTTAATGACAGTTTTCTCTAAATTGATTTGCTTTGCCTTCCCACAGAAAAACAGCTACCGGAAGATTAACGGTCATCGATTTGAATTAAAGTGACATTTTCGGGTTTAAGATTTCTGAACAGCGTTTAAGTTCGGTATAAATTTTGACATTTTAATTGAATCCCAATACTGATACAGTTAAATTTGACATTTTATTTTATTTAAATTCCATCTGTGTTACCTGTTTTGACATTATATTTTATCTCAACTCTGTGACTTATATTTCTATTTTGTTGATGATATTTCATTATTTTCTGCTACAGCATTGTCACATTTTAACTAAATTTTTGTAATATGGGTTCTTATGCCTGAAATAAATGTTTTTTTTTTTTTATAGAACTTTTATGCTAATACTGATTCATGTTATACTCTCAGTAGATTCCACTTCATCTTGACGGTCCGCAGCAAATTGTTCCTTAAGTCCAAATTACGCATATACACCGCGATCATACGCCTTAAATAATTATGAGGCGGACTTAAGGAATAATTTTATTCCTTAAGTCCAAATTACGCATATACACCGCGCTCATACGCCTCTTAATTATTTATGCGTGCGTCGACTTTGCACACACTAAACCTCACCATCTCCACAGGATGCCCTTCAAAACCAATTTACTTAGAAAGGTTAGGTTATATTAAAAGGAGCTCCCCCTTTATGTCCATAATAAGAATCTTCATCTAGATCTCAGAATGCCCACCATCAAGCAGTTCATAAAATGCCATCGCAACCGTTTCTTCGACTCTGCTATAAAGCGACCCAACACCCTGATTGCGGCAGCCATCCTCGATATTCCCTCCCGCATTAGTAGGATTCGCCGACCGAGACATACCCTAGGTATTTCCAATGACGCTACAACTTTCCTCAAGACATTTTCCGCATTCCTCCGTAGCCCACAAAAGTCTAAGAATAACTTAATATTAGTAATCATTATAAAACGTTTGATTATTGATAATGGAACCCTTACTTTAACATTAAATAACATGGCAAATAGAGTTCAGATGTATTGATAAAAAAAAAAACTCGACATAATTACACGAAAGTGGTTTTTGCAAACGTGGTCTGATATTAATTGTGGCTCAGCTTACGCTGTACCGGCTAACATGGATGATGGTAATCTCGTGGAATGGATCACAATATAGGAAGTGACCTTTACCGTATAGTTTTAAGCTAAATGATTATTGTCTAGTATTGCATAGTGTGCATGGTTCTTTATAATAGTAACTGATAAGAATAGCGCACTCGATGGGTAGAACGATGCGCGCCTAATGAGATTTTTTTCAATGTACCCACAATACTCACCAGATTTATTAAAAGAACCAAACGTATTACTGGCATGACGAGCACTCTGCACTTTCTTAATGTTTACCTATATGTTACAATATTATTAAAACTTTGTTTCTCATTAAGTGATTATGTAAATCTTTGAGAAATAAATGATATATTTAACCGTAACCGTAAATAAGGCTTAATATATCATTCATCTGCGTAGCCTTTTCTCAACTAAGGTACCTGGGTCGAATATGGCCACCTTAAGGTTTGTTATTATTTTTTAATAATAACAAAGCTAAAACAAACAAGTTTTAGCACTTATTCATGAAGAGTGGCTTTACCACAAAGAAATACAAAAGGCTTTTTTTCTTTACCACAAAGGCAAAAAAATACAAAAACAATAAATAATAGTATTTTCAAGTTTAAAAAAATTGGAAATTGGCCATATTTCCGACGGGGGAGGTAAATATGCCCATATATGTGAACATAATTATTTACTGTACGAATTTACCAGTTCGAACAACTTCTAAATAAACCGAAATAAAAACGGATTTTATGTTTTAATAGAGCATTTATTTAAAAGATATTCTTTGGGCGACGTAAAGTACTAGCAAAAAACTTCCTTTACAAGTAAAATAAATTTAAAGATATCAAAGTCAACAACAGAATTCTTAAAGTTATTCTTAATTTAAACTTAAAATGCTTTTCAAAGTTTTAGAAAATCAACAAAATTATCAAAAAAATTAAATTTAAAATTTAAAAAACCCCCGACACAAAAACCTAATTTCCCTTTAAAAAGTAAAAAATAATAAAAAATAACTCAATCTTAAAGTACCTAAGAATGTATTAATAATTCAAAAAAAAAACGTAACTTTAAGATTGAGTTATTTTTTATTATTTTTTACTTTTTAAAGGGAAATTAGGTTTTTGTGTCGGGGGTTTTTTAAATTTTTAATTTAATTTTTTATTTTGTACTTTTTATAGGTATATACTTAATATAATGTAGAATCAAACGAAGCTAAGAACACTTTCGATTAATTCATCAATATTCTCTTTCAGTGCGCTTTCATTTGAGACCCTACTCGAGTATATTTGCTGACATTCGGTTACTCTTCCCCACTTTCCCCCCCACAACTTTTAAACGGCTCAACCGATTTTCATCAAACATGTCTAAGAACACTCGCAGATAAGTCACCTTTAATACATTTTTTTTTTATTGAAATCGCATCATCCGTTCGGGAGCTATGATGCCACAGACAGACAGACAGACAGACAGACAGACAAACAGACAGACAGACAGACACGTCAAACTTATAACACCCCTCTTTTTACGTCGGGGGTTAAAAAGAAAACGTAACTTTTGAGATCCCTCATATGTAAATCACAATAATATAAAAAACTAGAAAAAAAAAGTAGGTAAACCTAATGAAGTATTTTTTATAATTAATCCTGACTGCACCGAGTGCAAACAAATTTATCAGTATCTACTTTGCTTAACCCTAGTCTCATGTCTGCTATTCTATCCTCATCGCAACCGTAATAATACCAACTATTTTTAGGTTTTTGCAGCCATATACAGGATCAATTTTTAACCAGTGCGCAAATTTTAACAAATTAAACTTAAACGAGTTAAAATAACCATGCAATTTTTATTTTGATATATCTTAGTACAAAAAAATTAAGTTATCGTTAACGAAAGATGTTTATTTAGAAAGTGGTTTTTAAGGTAACATGCGCGCGGTGCCGGTGCGGCGGCGAAGGTGAAGGACCGAGCGTAGCTACAAGTACCGACCAGTTCGATCGGTCAAAATTCTTACAAGTTTGAAGTACCTACGTCGGCGCGCGGTTACTGACCTATTTCTATTGTCGATAACGAAATATGTAGGGTGTCCACAGTTTACTGATTTAAGGTCGGATCAAACTTAAAAAAAAAAATGAAAAAATAGTTGAAATGTATTCTATTACTGATACTGAACCACCAGAAAAAAATTGCGCCCTCGTTAAAAAAAAAATCCTGTTTACTTTCATGTTACCGCTTTTAACTGCAGTTAAAGCTAGTTTTATTGATGCTTCTGACCGATTACCTCGAAGTTCTTTAACTTTATAGCGTGCCATCGCCTAAAACAAAAAAAACCGGCCAAGTGCGAGTCGGACTCGCGCGCCGAGGGTTCCGTACAAACCTGTAGGTATTCTCGGTTTATGCATAAGGTTTATGTTTATGAAAATAAATGTGTTTTTTTTTTAAAGTTTTATATTTCAGCTGATTGAATGAACGGTAAATTGCGGTTTACGATTTATGACGTTTTAAAAAAAAACTACTTACTCAATCTCGTTCAAACTAATTTTCGCTGGTAGTTTATATGGTAATGTACATCATATATTTTTTTTAGTTTTATCATTCTCTTATTTTAGAAGTTACGGGGGGACACACATTTTACCACTTTGGAAGCGTCTCTCGCGCAAAAGTTTAAAGTTTAGAAAAAAATGATATTAGAAACCTCAATACCATTTTTGAAGACCTATTCATAGATACCCCACACGTATGTGTACGATGAAAAAAAAAAATTGAGTTTCAGTTCTAAGTATGGGGAACCCTAAAATTTATTGTTTTTTTTTTCTATTTTAGTGTGAAAATCTTAATGCGGTTTACAGAATACATCTACTTACCAAGTTTCAACAGCATAGCTCTTATAGTTTCTGAGAAAAGTGGCTGTGACATACGGACAGACAGACAGACAGACAGACGGACAGACAGACATGACGAATCTATAAGGGTTCCGTTTTTTGCCATTTGGCAACGGAACCCTAAAAAGAAAGTGTCAGTAGTTTAGTACCGTAAATATGGCCAAACAGTGGCCATATTTGCAGTCACGATTTTTTTAGTTATCATATTCACAAATGAAGAACATACTATCACTTTGATAATTAAACACATAAATATGAAATTACAATCGTCACATAACATCGTAATGTATTAACAATTTTAATGTTAATTTATTGGAAAACTCGGGTTCTTGTAGTAAAATAATAAGTCTATTTCAGTCCTACAATCTTGTAAATCTATTTATGGAGCCCACAAGAATAACACCTACTAGCGCCACATGCCTTGATAATATTTATACTGATGTTATACCAAGCCACAAAGAAATAATTAATTTACTAGATTCTGATCATTGCGGGCAACAGATTACTATTCAAAATCAAAACAAAAATGTGGGTAAAAAAGATATCACTGTAAACCCCAAAACTGCAGTTCGCCTAGAAGCCTTTAAAGTTAAACTAGTTCAGAAATTGCCACTTTTATCTATTAATGGTGGTCCCAACAATTTATATGATGATTTTTTTAAGATATATTGTAATGATTTTAATTCCACTTTTATTCCCCGGACTATCTCAGTTAACAGTAACGTATCTTTCAGTGATTGGACTACCATTGGTATTCATAAAAGTAGAACACGGCTATATGAGCTGTACAATGAAAGGATTTTTGTCAACACTGCTGAATTTAATTTGTATGTTAGAAATTATTCGAAATTATTTAAAAAAGTTTGTTGGATGGCCAAGTCGCGTTACCTACTTGAGTTCAAAGATTAAAAACAGTAGTAATATTATTAAAACGACTTGGAATATTATTAATAGTGAAACAGGAAGGTCTAGTAAACGAAATAATGACTACAGCCTGTCTATCAATGACAACATAGTAAAATCAGACTCACAAGTCGCGGCGGCTTTTGAAAATTTCTTTTCAGATATTCCTGTTTCAACTACAAAATCCCTAAACTCATCACCTTCCGTTGCTGAGTCTTTGCTTATTGAAAATGTTAATGTTTGCGATTCGGAATTTCATTTTGAACATATTACTTGTAAAGATATAATTAAAACCTTCCACACTTTAAATGTAAAAAAGACTGCAGATCTGTGGGGTAATTCTGTAGAAGTCGCCAAGTCTATTATTGACATTGTAGCACCTACTTTAGCTCTTATATTTAATAATTGTATCGACTGTGGGGAGTTTCCTGACCTTATGAAGAATAGTAAAATAATACCTTTATTTAAATCTGGTAGTACATCAGACCCCTCTAACTATAGACCTATTTCAGTACTACCTACCTTCAGTAAAATTTTTGAGAAATTAATTTTAGACCAATTGCAACGATTTTTTAATAAACATAAATTATTACATACCAAACAGTTCGGTTTTACAAGGGATCGTTCAACTACCGATGCCGGTGTTGAACTCCTAGGGCATATTTATAATGCATGGGAAGATAAATGCGATGCTTTGGGCATCTTTTGTGATTTATCTAAAGCATTCGATTGCGTTCTTCATGAAACTTTAATCAGGAAACTCCGCCACTACGGGATCTGGAACAGCGCTCTGGATCTTCTTACTTCATATTTGAGTAATAGAATTCAGAGTGTCGATGTCAATGGAAAAAGGTCTCCCGGATCTATCGTAACAATTAATGACTTGCCTTACCTCATTAAAGATAATCATAATATAGTTTTGTTTGCGGATGACACCTCACTTTTGTTTAAACTTAAACGTCAGCAGCTGGTTACTGACGATGTTAATAGCGCGATCTTAAAAGTAGTTCACTGGTTAAATGTTAATAATTTGCTTCTTAATGAAAAAAAAAACCAAATGTATTAAGTTTACGCTACCTCACGTTAGGCAAGTGAAAACGAATGTGTTGATAAAGGGCGAAGAATTGAATCCTGAAGATAGCACTGTATTCTTGGGCTTAACTTTGGATGCCAAGCTTCAGTGGGGCCCACATATTGATAAATTGTCGAAAAAGCTAAGCTCCGCTGCATATGCTGTTAGAAAAATTCGGAATTTAACTGACATAGAGACAGCCCGTTTAGTGTACTTTGCCTACTTTCATAGTGTAATGTCGTACGGTATTCTGTTGTGGGGAAATGCCGCCGACATTCAGACTATCTTTGTCTTGCAAAAAAGGGCTGTTCGATCAATTTATAAATTAAGCCCGAGACACACACTCAGAGAGAAATTTAAAGAAATTAATGTAATGACTGTGCCTTCACAGTATATTTTCGAAAATCTTTTATATGCCCATAAGAATATTAAATTGTTTAAAAAATTCAGTTATATCCATAATATAAATACTAGGAATAAACACAAATTTGTTGTACCTTCAACAAGGCTCAAGAAAATAGGTGGCTCATTCAGATGTCAATGTATACGCTTTTATAATAAACTTCCAAGCCATGTTCAAGATCTAAGTCTCAATAAATTTAAATCATTCATTAAACGGAAGTTGTGCCAGAAAGCTTTTTACACTGTTAAAGATTATATTGAGGACAAAAAGCTTGTGATTAAGCTGCTCCAATTTTTATTTTTAAAATATTATTGTACTGATTTATATTTTTTTTATTTTTTATTATTAATTACTTTCCTTTTTTTATTAATTATTTATTGGAAATATACACGTTGACATTTTGATTATTGCTTATACACTTGGACATTTTGATTATTGCTTAACTATGACATGAATATATACTCTGAGGAGTATACTATTATTATTATTTTAATAATTTTGAATGTGAGGACTATGTAGATGTTTGTTTTTTTTTTATACTTACTCATTTCATTTTAATGATAATCTGGCAGTTTGAGTACTTAATGCGGCCTACCAAAATGTCCTTTCTTTGGTATTGTTCGTCGAATCGTTGTGCTCCTTATGTTCTGAGTTGAGCTGAAAGATTACTGACAAATGCGTGCATTGACTGGACAGGTCCACTCAATCTGTATGGTTCTTTCCTCAAAAGACCATTTCAGATACCTCCATGTACATGATCCTCAAATTATCAGACAGCGACTATCTCCTGATTTTTTATACACATTGACATTGATGAATTTTACCTATACAATGACATTAATATTTACTTTTAAAGTATTATATTGTTTTAATTATTGTAAATGTGAAGATGAAGTGGGTGTTATTTTTTTTTCTAGGTTAGTTTTCTTCTCATTTATTTTTCATCACAGTCTGGCAGTTTGAGTAATTTATGCGACCTACACAAATGTCCCTTCTTTGGTATTGTTCGTCGAATCATTGACCTCCTTAAGTTTTGAGTTGAGTTGCATGATTACTGACAAATGCGTGCACTGATTGGACAGGTCCACTCAATCTGTGTGGTTCTTTCCTTAAAAGACCACTTCAGACACCAATCCACATGGTCTTCACATGATCTAACCAAATTATGTCTGGACTTTAAAAGAGACTGTGACCTCTGAGTTTGTTTCGGCCTTTCTTCTCAGAGTAGTCAGATAGGAAACGCCGACCTCATCTAGTTTAAAAAAATATGATTGACGTGTAAAAGTGTTTGTACAAACCTACTTGCAAAAATAAAGTCATTTATCATTTATCATTTAACAACGACTCTTATTTTAAAAATAACAAAATACAGAACAATACTTACTTTAATGTTTTTATAACGTCAACAGCATGTTTCACTTTAATGGACGCTGGGCGACTAGCGGGCGCGCGGGAATGTGACAGGTACGCCGCTTGGATATATGTGACACTAGTGACAATTAATAGTAGCGTTCAGGTTATTACAAATTTTCGTGTTTGGAATAATGGTATGTGGCCATATTTTCCGGCTGGCCATATTCGACCCAGGTACCTTATGTCGGAGTCGGCTTCCAGTCTAACTGTATGCAGCTGAATACCAGTAAGTAACATGGAGCGACTGTATATTGGAGTTCCACAACCCAATCACTGTGTAATACGATATCCCTTGGTAGCACTTGTTTTTTGCTTTGTGTTTGAGCCAACATTGCATTACTTTTAAGACTAACCCAAAATATTTAATTATGTTTACTTTTTGCAATTGCGATACGCCGAAAAAATCATTTTATGTATAGTATTAATATTCTTATGTAAGTGAATTAATGTAGGTATTCCTTTGAGAGTAAAGTAATGTCAAACCAGAAGACTGGGGTGATCTTGGGTTTCGCGGGTAGGTGTAAAAAACGATAGAAGTGTCTCTGTTTTATCATTTTTATTTAAAATAGAAATAAACTGTCTTTTACCCTAATCTCTATCAAGTGTAAGTGTTTAACATCCAAAACACAAATACTCACGTTTGTGGCACATTCATGTGACCCAGGCATTAAATTATACCACCTGCCAGCTCATCATCTACAGTCACTTAACTTAAACTAATTACAAATAATAATACTACATCACTATGTCTCAATTCGCTGAGGTATTGTCTGCACAAAAGTGTCTTGAGGAAAACTTCACACGGAAGATGGAAGCCCTGGAAGCTCAAATCCAATGCACAGGGCCTGCCAAGGACACGGTGGCGAGGGTGGCTGAGGAGTTCCGCACTTTCAGGGAGCTTATTTTCAACATGCTTGGCTTGCTCCGGACTCAGATTAGTGAGTGTGCTAAGCAGGTCGACGGATTGGAGACCAGACATCGAAGGAAAGCACTGATTTTCCAAGGTGTTGCCGAAGTTAATGGTGAAGACAGCACCACAGTCATCCTAGATATTGTGACCAATAAGCTGGCCCTCAAGAACTTCTCTGCATCTTCCATAAAAGTCTGTCACAGACTTGGCGTAGCCAGTACAGAACATCACAGGCCCATCCTGGTGAGATTTTCGAGCTATGATGAAAAAACAGTGGTGTGGAAAGCTAAGACCCGGTTGAAGGGAACATCCATCTCAGTCAAGGAGTTTCTGACTAGAGTCCGGCAGTCCATCTTTGGGAAGGCCCGTCAACACTTTGGTATGCGGTCATGTTGGACGCAGGACGGTGTCATCGTTCTGAAGGCTTTTGACGGCAGTAAACATAAAGTTTCTTCAATGGATGAGCTCAGTCCTCTGCTTCAGAGGTTTCCAAAGGCCCAAGGCACGGGAGATAACCTGCAAAACAGAACGGGTTAATAACGGTATCATGTTGTTTATATTATCTAGTGGACATTGATTTGCATGCAGTTGATTTTATTGAATTACTTACCATCAAAATCTGTTTATTTATGAAATTAGTAGACTAGTCCTTTTTTGTTACGTTATTGCCCCATAATCTCTTGTGTTGTAGTTAGAATGCTAGTAATAATATGTTAGTATGCTCACTTTAGTGGCTAATTTACCCTCAAAAAGTTTTGACTATAGTGCTTTTTTGCTTTTTGCTATAACCTTCATTTATTTTTTATTTTAACGCAAATGTCAAGTATGTCACTGAGATGCCAAAGTCCACAGATTATGTATGACAAGCAGCCAGAATAAGTTTGACGTCGTGTTCTTGATCGGATACGTTCTTGGCATCCTAAGTAAATTAAATACTTAACTCGTCGTTTATATTTTGTCATTTAACCGTTTTTTTTTTTTTTTCTTGTTTAATTTAAGTTATTATTTCTCTCTGTTTTACTTACTACCTTGCTATTATTACTATATTATTTTGCATGACAGTTACTGCTCTACTGTTTTGTTTAGGTTTTTGTTATGTGATTTTTATTATCATTTTGATCATTGTAGTTATTATATTAGTGTAGTGTTTCTAGAATTAGTGGATGTTGTGAGCTGGCGGGTGGTGCAGAGATGTTACCGTACCTGTCATTCGTGTAGTATTGTTTATTATTATATATTTATAAATATCTATTTTGTTCACTTTATGATTTCTGATAACGAATCTTTTTATTCTGCTAACGATTCTAGTGCATCTTCCAGTGACAATAGTTTTTGCTCTCTTACAGACACTTTAGGTGATCTTTTACGCCAAAATTTCTGTCAAAGTTCTGGGCGACTATTTAATGTATGCCACCTTAATGCTCAGAGCATTCCCAGTCACTTTAACGAATTTTACGATAATTTTACCGACATTAACGTTCACGCCGTCCTGATTTCTGAAACGTGGCTCAATCCTAACCTTCTTTCAACCACTTACTCACTTCCCGGTTTCGTTCTTCTTCGGAATGACCGGATCGGTAAGAGGGGTGGTGGTGTAGCCATCTACCTTCGTAGTGATTTTCCTTATAAAGTTCTAGCTTCTTCTTCTCCCACTCAATCTGCAGAGTTTCTATTCCTCGAGGTTTGTGTCAAAGGAGCTAAAACCGTCCTTGGTGTAGTCTATTGCCCCCCTTCTATTGATTACTTCACTGAATTCGAATCGGTTCTTGAATCATTGGGTTCGGAGTATACACATCACATCGTTATGGGGGATTTTAACACCAACCTCCTTGCCCACAACTCCCCTCGTTCCCTTAAACTCCTACACCTTATTGAGTCAGCCAGTCTGCATGTATTGCCTCTTCAACCCACTCATCACAATACTGCAGCTGATGATACTTGGCTTGACCTTATCCTGACCTCTAATCCTTCCTTAGTTTCCTCACATGGTCAACATGTTGCTCCTGGCTTTTCCCGTCACGACCTTTTATTCCTATCCTATGTCCTGAAACCCCCTAAACCTAAACCCAGGTTCCAGTACAGGCGTGCTTTTGCACGTATGAATAGCGAGAGGCTCCAACAAGATGCATCTAATATAGATTGGGCACCCCTGGAAGCAGCTACTACAGTTGACGAAAAGGTTCGTTTCTTCAACGATGCTGTGGTCAAGCTGTATGATGCCCATGCTCCTGTCAGAAAAATAAAGTTGAAGCGTCCACCAGCCCCTTGGATGAACAGGGGAGTTCAGATGGCCATGCGACGGAGGGACCGCGCGTTTCGGAAATTTAAAAAGGATCGGTCAGAGGATAACTGGACCTTCTTTAGGGCTGCTAGGAATCGGTGTAATCAGATGATACGCAACGCTAAACGCCGCCACATCCTAAGTAATGTCACTTCTTCTTCACCTGCCGATATTTGGAAGTTCCTTAAAACTTTAGGCATTGGCAAGTCTCGACAGTCTGACCTCCCTAGCACAATTGGTTTGGACGATCTAAATCGACATTTCTCCACCGTACCAACGTTAGATAGTCTAACCAAAGGTCAAACTCTCGGCTACCTTGCTAGTCTGATGCGTCCCAATATCAACCCCTTTGTCTTCACCCCAGTCGACCCAGGAGAGATCAAAAAGATTATCACATCCATTAAATCCAAAGCCGTAGGCTGCGATGGCATAAGCCGCCACATGATCGTGGCGGCTCTTGATCAATTCCTGCCTGCGATATCCCACATCATAAACTTTTCCCTTTACACCGGTGTTTTTCCTTCCCAGTGGCGTAAGGCTCTTGTTCGGCCTCTGCCTAAGATACCCAATCCCTGTCTTCCTAGTCACTTTCGCCCAATTTCCATCCTTCCCTTTCTTTCTAAAGTGCTCGAGGCCAGCGTTCACAAACAATTTTCCCACTTTATTCATCACAACTCCCTCATTAGTCCATTTCAATCCGGTTTCAGGCCTGGGCACAGTACCGTTTCAGCTCTCCTTAAAGTGACTGACGATATAAGGCGGGGAATGGAAGATACTAAAGTAACAGTCTTAGTGTTGATTGACTTCTCCAATGCTTTTAATACCGTCAGTCACGAAGTCCTTTTATCCATCCTTTCCTATCTTATGGTCTCTCCAGAGGCACTAGAATGGTTTTCCTCTTATCTTCAGGGACGTCAGCAGTCTGTTTCTGCTGGAGACTCTTCGTCAAATTGGCGTGATCTTGCAGCTGGCGTCCCTCAAGGCGGTATATTATCTCCTCTTTTATTCTCTATTTTTATTAACCTCATTACCACCGAGCTTCGAGCTGCGTATCATCTTTATGCTGACGACTTGCAGCTTTACTGTCGGACAAGTGTTGACGACATCTCCAATGCGATTGAGGAGCTAAATCGGGATTTAGATCGCATAAAAAACTGGTCAAATCGATTTGGGGTGGCGGTTAACCCTACTAAGTGTCAGACTATCATAGTAGGGAGTCCTTACAATTTGAGGAAGCTGACTGACGTAACTGTGCCACCTGTAATCTTTGACACTTCCATCATCCCGTTTAGCTCCGATGTCAAGAATCTTGGTCTGCATGTCGACACTTGTCTTGACTGGCGAAAGCAGGTCACGACTGTCAGTCAAAAAGTCACCGGAACGTTGCGGTCGCTCTATCGGTTGAAAAACCTACTCCCATCATACATAAAAGCATTGCTTGTACAGTCCCTGATATTTCCTATAATTGACTATGGTGATGTGTGTTACTATGACCTGAATGCAGATCTCCTCAATAAACTTGACCGCCTTCTCAATAATTGCATTCGATTCGTTTTCAATCTTCGTAAGTATGACCACGTATCCGAGCACCGCCTGCATTTAAAGTGGTTACCCATTCGTCAGCGCAGAGAGTTGAGGGCTCTAACAACGCTGTTCTCTATTCTCGACAAACCCACTTCTCCTTCCTATTTGACCTCCCAAATTCAATATTTATGCTCTGCCCATACTAAAAGTCTTCGTTCCACCTATAATCGTCTTCTACGGTGTCCTTCTCACCGTTCTGGCTTCATTAATTCTTCTTTCTTTGTCCAGGCGGTGTTTCTTTGGAATGCGCTCCCTCTGAACATCAGGACGGCAACCAGTCGCTTATCTTTTAAAGTGAAAGCTCGTGAACATATCCGTCAGAAGTTGGCAGAAACATACCAGCGCTGATTTGCTGGTTTCGCTTTCTCCTCTACCGATCGTTAGTTCTCCTGACACAGTTTTTTTTCGTTTATATGTATGTATGTATATATGTATTTATGTATTAGTATTTATACTTGTATTTTATAGTTGTTTCCGATATATCTATCCCATTTGTTGCACCTGCCATGTTTTATCTCTGCACCACCCTAAGGTTGACTGGTAGAAAATGCCTCAGGCATTAAGTCCGCCTTTGTACAGTATTTTTTTTACTTGTGCATAAAGTTTTAATAAATAAATAAGACTGGATGTCAGAATTCGACACGTAATGACTGGAAACGATCTGCGAATGACTGCCAGCCCTTTATCGTGCTTTCCGAAGCACGGAGGGTCTTGGTATGTAAAGATGGTCATTCCATCCATGGACTGACCGCAGCAAGTGTAGCTTACCCTGATCGGTGCGGGTGTCATTACTAACACACAAACCGTACACAAATAGGATTTTGTTTTTCTGCTCGCGCCTGCGGTGGCCGGGAGTCCGCAATCGACTCCCGACGCCCGGGGCGTCTCCTCTTGCGGCGGCTAGGGACGTGAGGGCGCAGAGACTGCCACTCGTTCACGCACCCCGCCTCCTCCTTCACGAGCATTACTGCTTCGCAGAAGGAGGTGACGGCTTCCCATGCTCTCTCGCTCCGTACAATGGCTCGCACCAGAGCCGGACGCGAGAGGTCGCCGCCGCCGATCGCCTCCACGAGGACACGGCGGTGCTCCACCCAGGCAGGGCACACCTCTACCGTATGCTCCACCGTGTCCTCTGGACGATCCCCACAATGGAAACAACCTGCGTCAGGCGGAAGGTGAGGACGCCGTGACGCCTCTCTATCCACTTCTCAAAGAGGGGACTTACCGCCGCAATTGTGGCGTGCCCTGCGCTGGGTTGCGACTATTTGCTCCGTGGTTGTGACAATCGTACCCGCCATGTCACCATGAGATCCTGCCCTGAGCTCTGTCCGCCGTGCCGCGATTTGTCGCGGCAGCGGAGTTTCACCCCGGCGTTTCGCCTCCTCGCGCCACTCTCACATGTAGGCGAGGACCTTTGCCTCCAGATCCCATGGCGGCACTCCGGCAAGGAAGCTCGCCGCCTCGCAGGAGACCGTGCGGTATCCCCGGATTAACCGGATAGCCATGACCCTTTGGGCCGCACTCAGCCGGTGCGCTGGGCGCAACTTCAATGAGGGCGCCCACACCGGTGCCCCGACGCATATAAGATTACAATGTAGTAAGTGCCCTTTATCGTATACTGGGTGTAAAAGACAGCCCCCCACAAAATGACAGAGTGCATTCAGCTCTTTATTTTGAATCATATTCCACCGGAATTTTTCTGAGGAATTTTTATATATTTTTTTTACGTTTATTCAGCTTTTTCAGTTTTATTTCAATTTAAAATTACATTCTCTGAAAGCAGCACTCCATTTATTTAAACAATATGGCTAAAATCAAAAAAGCAGCACCGGATGTTGAAATACTCTAACGAACGCCGCGTAAAATCAGCTCTTCACTTCCCGTCTAACTACAGAGTTCATCGAACTCGTCGTCGGCAATTGCACAAAGGCGGCTTTCCGAATTGATCCGAGATACATTGCGTGTGAGGAAATAAAACAAATCAGTTTTATTGGATTTCCATAACGGTCCTGAAATAATTTCTTGTACTGGTCATCTTAGTATGATATACTGAATCCACCCAATCAGTCTGCGGAGGGCTGTCCCTTGCATCCTGTATGTTTAAGTTATTTACTCGTATATTCGCCATCTCCTTATAAGATTGAAATAAATTGAAATCCGAAACGGCAAAATTTCCTTTTGCTTTTTGGCATTTAATCTTTTAAATCTTTCAGTTAATTAAATTAAACGTTTTTAAAAGGTTAACCTGGCGGTTTAAATGATTATTATAATTGTATGACCTTATCAAAAGGTCAAAAGGATAAACAAACCTGTACCATGAATTTGATATAACATAAATAAATAAAAGAAATCATCGGGTTTTCGTGCTAGTAAACCCCTACCTGATCAAAGTTTCATAGAAACACGGAAAAAGCAATGGGTGGCTTGCACACTCAATAATGAGCCCCAGAAACAGTCACTAGCACATAGTGAAATAGCAACAAGAAGGCAACATATCCTATGGTGCTTGATGAGTGGAGAGTTCTACGGCTGCCAGGATAATCCCAGAGCCCGGAAGATGTTCAAATCCCGGTCAGCAGTTACTGAAATAGTTTCTTCCACTCAAGCCGGCCAATAAATAAGACAAGCTAAAGGTGAGATACAACAGTCCTCCCGGAAATTGGGTCTATGGGGTCGCTACTACCCAATAGCTCGCCTCATACTGCACTGCAAGTTTTTGTATGTCTTTTGGTCTGACTCTTCACCCTAGACAGGTTCCAGCAACAGACTAGTAGTACAAACTACTGACACAGACCTAGAGTTCGGAACGCGCAAACGTCACCATGACATGATGGTAAAGATACGGCTTTGGGGATACATAAACAGCCTATAATGTTTCCATTGCTGGGAGACAGGCATTTTTTTTTTGTGAGTTTATATCTAATGAATAAGTAAGCTGTGGCATTTAAAAAAAAAAGAGAACAATTGAAACAATACACCTAAGCATAACAAATTCACGCCTATGCCAAATCATGCCCAAAAAGATCCCAAAAAAGTAGTCAAACCATTTCCAGTCAAAAGTACACTTTAAACAAGCAAAGACCTTATTTTTCCCTTTTTAACTTAAGTGAATTTTCTAAACGTTGAATCGCAAAATCATTTCCTTTTCCCCTAAAATCGCGAGTTCGAAAAAATCACGTTATCTCAAACATGGTAGACTTTTGAACTCGCGATTTTAGTGTTTTTCCCGAACACAAACACGTTTTTGTGCCGTGAAAAACTACGGTTGAATAGCCGTGTGTAGGGACGGTCATCAGTGTTGTATGGGTCACTATTATAAATATAGTTATTTGTTGACAAACACGGCAGCACTACAGCACGGCTCCGGCACCATATTCCTTCCAAAAACCGGTTGTTTACCGTGTCACACTATTATTCTACTGTGCGCCTTACGCGCTGTACCGTAAATAAACCATACCTTTGACAACCCGTTGTGAAACGTAAATTCCAACGATATAACAACTGAAAATAAGTTACACACATAATTTATTTATTGATATGGCACTTTAACGACTTACTCACTAGGACATACACAAACAAAAATCACTTACAGTCTTATATATTTTGAGTACGTCACTTACAGAAGCGCTAGCAGAGAAATAGTGTTTTAAGAACTCGTATGAAACTGTTACATTAATTGTTGTTGACTGGCCTGTTAGACTGGCCTGTTAGTCTAGTGGTAAGTGACACTGACTGCAAAGACTGAGGTCGTGGGTTCGATTCCCACCCAGGAGAAATCTTTGTGTGATGAGCACAATCATTAGTTCTGGGTCTGGGTGTAATTTATCTATAATATGTATGTATTAAGAAATATATAAGTATATTTATCAGTTGTCTGCTTACCATAGTACAGGCTCTGCCTAGTTTGGGATCAGATAACAGTGTGTTGGTTGTCCTGAGATATTATTATTATTATTGTATACATAATGTAATATTCGCTAGGTATATGAATTGCGACTGTCACACACAAAGAAAAGCTAAAATGCTGCAGGATGTCTTTTGACACGAGTGGGACAGCGGAAGCTACAAAAAAATGCTAGGTACTAATCCATACTATCCATATCTATACTTCCATACTTTTTACTTATATACTTATAATATTATATTTATTATATAATTATATTTATATATTTTATATTATATATATATATAATATATTATATTATATATTAATATATATATATATATATAATATTATAATTTATATTTTATAATCAACACTAATATTATAAATGCAAAAGTAACTCTGTCTGTCTGTCGGTCTGTCTGTCTGTCTCGCTTTCCTCCTAAAACTACTGAACCGATTTAAATGAAATTTGGTACACAGATAGTTTAGAGCCTGAAAAGGACATAAGCTACTTTTTATCCCAGTAGTATGTTCCCGCGAGATAATTTCCGACCTCCACGCGGGCGAAGCCGCTGGCAAAAGCTAGTTAGCTATATTTTCAATTAAAATTTGTATGAATTTATGTTGCATTTTCGTCGCGTGTAGCTAGGACCTGGCAACATTTACGCTTCCGACAACTACGCATGGCCAACGTCCCATATAAACAGGTTGAATTTATTGTTATTAAATTAATTAAGTTATAGTGACGAAAAATTTTTAGGCCGCGACTTACAAGTTGTAGGCATTTCATCACCACTGCTCTCAAAACGGTGAAGGAAAACATCGTGAGGAAATTAGCATGTTATGGAACCAAAAGTGACATCTACCAACCTGCACTGGGTCTACGTGGTAGATTATGACCCACTCCCTCTCACATAGGAGGCGTGTGAAAATTATTTCATGATGAAATAATTTACACAAAGTAAAACGCCTGCTTGGATTCGAACTCACGACCTTACTACTCGTAAGTAATTCATAAGTAACTTCAGTTATAGTGTAGTAATTCAGTTATTATAGTTATTCAGTAGTAGCTTCTTAAGTAATTCATAACTAAATATTTCGAGTTTTATCGACTTGATAATTTACTTCATCATTCATCATCATTTCAGCCGTAAGACGTCCACTGCTGGACTTAGGCCTCCCCCAATTTGGGGGGCTTTGCCATAATCGCCACGCTTGGCAGGCGGGTTGGCGATCGCAGTATGGTGGTTAAATGCATAGAGAACGCTGCTGCCCATTCTCTAGTAAGTCCCTTAGTCGCCTTTTACGACACCCACGGGAAGAAATGGGGTGGTGTTATTCTTTACGTCCGGCAGCACACGGTACGTTGATAATTTACTTAGCTCGAGTCATTTGAGCCAATGGTTAATGGGGCATAGTCAAAAGTTTCGAGTAACAAGAGGCTCTTACTGAGACGGTTCGGTCCACGGTCATTCAGGGTGGCAAAGACATCGACCCGTAAACTCTTACCATGAACGCAAATACATGATTCTGATCTATCTATATATTTCAATTCAAAGTCCTAAGTGACTGACTGGCTGTTGTATGAATTTTTAGTTCCCGATTATGACGTTTTGGCGCCGGGTTAATTTAGAACATTTCTCTTTTGTTGTAATACAAAGCCATAAATAACCTTTTTTGTTGTTTGAATGTTATGGTGAATTAAATACCCGTAGTGTAACTATATTTATTGACAGTAGTAGCCACTATTTACATACTATTGTATTTTTAATAATGATAGAGTTACCAATGCGAATCCCCGAAGGCAAGCCGGTAGGAATCGTGTTATATGGTGCTTTCGCCACTGGTATGTTCTTTGTGAAGAGTAAGTATCCACTAAGAAGTGCGTGGAAAAGTTGTGTGGAAATCGGTTGCCATAGGAAAGGCATGTGATACGGATGAATGAGGAAAATATCGTGAGGAAAGGTTTGAATGTCTATAGACGTATGATCGTCGATGGCTCTAAGAGTAGGGTGAGACCGAAACAATGGATGGACTGTGGGAATGATGTTATGGTTAGAAAGGGTGTGACTA
This sequence comes from Aporophyla lueneburgensis, assembly GCA_932294355.1. Lineage (NCBI taxonomy): Eukaryota > Metazoa > Arthropoda > Insecta > Lepidoptera > Noctuidae > Aporophyla > Aporophyla lueneburgensis. The sequence goes on from OW028752.1 coordinate 20,334,304, forward strand.
CCGAGATGACGACTGACAGAGAAGTGTGGAAGAAAGATACATGTTACGTCGACCCCAAGTACATTGGGATAAGGCCAGTAGAATGATAAATAATCTTCTGCATATTTCCAGGAAACTGAATTTGTTTTTTAGTATCGATGAAAAATTTCTAAACTCTTTCTAGAATAGAGAAAGTCTAGAATGATGTGCTGAATTCATGGTTACACTTTGCACTTCGATGTCCTTATACTTGCAAATAACGTACGTATAAGTAACTGGGCCCCTAACTGTACTTTAGCTTTAAGCCGTATGTAAAATCTTTTATAAACGTTATAGTATGCCAATAAATTTAATCAAATGAAGACACCGACTTCCGAAATCAAAGTTTTTTTTTTTAAATTCTGTAATGTTTTGTTGAAGTGGGTTGTTAGTGCCTCTTACCTTTTATCCTGCTTATAATCTCTCAATAATTTTCTTGCGTGTGTCCTTGACCGGTCTTTTAAAAATGCCTTATAAGAAAACTCTGGTAGGTCATCATCATCTGCCTACCCTTTTCCTAACCATGTTTGGGGTCAGCTTCCGGTCAACCCAATAAAAAAAAAACGAATGAAACTTTGGTGGGTACGGAGACAAAAACAGATAAGTAACCAGAGTCGTCGGATATAACTGAAGTTTTGTAAAAAAACTGATGGATGTTTTCGAATACAATTTTATCCAATTAATAGAAAAGTAACAGTTCATTTATAAAATCAAATTTCATTCGAAAACAATTGTCGGTTTCTTACTAAACTTCAACTATATCCGAGGAACCCGGTTAGTTATCTCTTTTGGTGACTGTACCTCGACAAAAGAAACACAAAACGCATTTACAAGTTCTACCCTCAATTGAATGTACAGCTATTCGAGAAATCTTTAAGCAGATTTGTCATTGTTTAAACTTCAAATAAACTTTTATAAAACAAAGATTATTCAATACAATTTTTACTTTGCTACCCTTTCGAACAATTACCTACTGCTTTCCAACTTTGCAAATCTGCTCAAAAAATAGGTTTTTAAATAAAAAATAATCTTTATTAACGGCCATTTAATGAAAGTAGGTAGAGGGTTGTCTGCCGGCGTTATTAACTCCGAAAGTTGGTAATTGCAACCTTCGAAAGAGTTTATTGTGTCATCACGTTTAATTTATTGTGCCCTGATGACAGGGTTCAACTGACAAGTTAATTGAATGGATGGAGTTTCCTGTATACGGCCGGTAGAACAACCGTACAGTAGTCATTATCTGCCTAGCCTTTTCCCAACTATGTTGGGGTCAGTTTCCAGTCTCACCGGATGCAGCTGAGTACCAGTATTTTACATGGAGTGACTGCCTATATGACCTCCACAACCCAGTTACTGGGTAATACGATATCCCTTGGTAAGACTGGTTGTCAGACTTTCGGGCTTCTGACGACCCGTAACGACTGTCTAAGATCTACGAAAGACAACCGGAACCAACGGCTTAACGTGCTTTCCGAGGCACGGAAGGGTCTTGGTATGTAAAGACGGTCACCCATCCACGGACAAACCGCGGCAAGCGTAGCTTAACAATCGTAACAACAGTACAGTAGTCATAGTAATTAAATAGTAGTCTAAAGTAAAACAATATTTAAATATGACAATTGTTTTCCTTTGCGAATTGCAAATTTAAAAATTTAAACAAAGCCACAGAACAATAAACTCGGTTTTTCGGTATTCTTCTTCTTAATATATCGATGGCAAATAAAAAAAATTGTGGACACGGACCATAGAAAATATACACAGGCCTGACACGAAACAGAACATATTCCAGTATTTTTGTCATATTAAGTGTTATTAAATATATAATGATACAATAATAGATGATACAATTGAATACAAAGACCTTTTCAGATTTAGTATATTATCAAATAGTTTAGATATTATATTTCGTTTTTTAATATAAATCCACTAATTATTGAAAATGGCGTGTCTCGACATTTTCGACTACGTTGATAAATATTTTCATTTTATGATGTCGTTAATCGTCTACAATATCAGTTAGTTCAAAAATTAACACTTCGATGGACCGTTTATTATGGAGATAATAAATTAAACTTAAATTTTCAATTTACAACACTTATTTAAATGGTATTCAATCTAAATACATTAATTACATAGTATTAATTGGCTTTTGTTTCCAATATAACAATCCATTTATATGAAGTCTGGTTCTAACTGAACCAAACTCTTTTGAGACAATAATAATTAGAAACGTTGGTATGAACTTGATTGAAGTTATACAAAGAAGCTTACCAACACATCGTCAGTTATGTTTAAGTCCAGTCCTACAAGAACTTGGCATCAAAAGCGTCTTCCTCTCATCGTCCAAAGTCGTACTCTCGCTTTCTTTGGACATATCACACGCCGAAACGACACATCGGTGGAACGACTTGTCGTGCAGGGAAAAGTTGAAAGGCACAAGAGCTCGTGCTCGTGGCAGGTCGCCTATGCGTTGGACCAGTCAGGTCAAAACTGCACTTAATAGTCCACTTCACGAATGTACGAGAAGGGCTGCAGTACGAGAAGAATGGTGACGTGAAGCTTGTCACCATACCAGATGTGACAACCACGACCACTCTGTCAAGAGTGTGACGAGGAATAAGAAGAGAAGAAATGTTTAAGTACCATGTAATAGGGGGTAAGTTAACAACTGAGCACAACTTCAGACCACTGAGAAATTCCTTGTGAAAAAACTGCTCGCGATAATAGACCACTGAATCTGCGAGACCATTATACGAAGAAGTTTCTGGATAAAATAACCATTGCATTGTCTACATAAACGAAACTCCTAAAAGCATTAATTCACGAAGTTTTATTCAGATCAAGACTTTTTTTTGCTATAATATGAAACGAGGATTCCAGAATATACGGAAATGCTTCGATTAATTTTATGATAAACTTAACATAGTGCAGTACTTAATTTTTTTTTTATGAATGTCTTCACGCCGGTTAGCCTTTGAGGTTGTCGGCTGCTTAACTGGACTTGGCTACCTTAATAAGGCCTCCAGCCAGGGCTTAAAAACTTAAAACTAGAGCAACTACTCGCTAAAGGCTAAAGGTTAGAGCATCGCTAGTAGAAAGCAAGGGATGGGATCGGAACGATATGAGGCGATGAATTCAATGCTACAAGCTCAGCGGCGCGGGCTGGATCGAGCAAGGGGCGGGGCGGCAGCACTCTAACTAAACTCATCCAAATTTATATCTGATAGAAACCCTGGTACACATCCCAAGCTTGACTCACAATTGGTACAGCTGCACAAAGTCTTTGCCAATTTCGAGTTGAATGGTTGCGAAGTTTGTAATTTAACCTTTTGCGGTGTTAAATTACCAATTTCACAGATTGATTCATTAATGAGACCAATGGCACTCATAATAAGGCTGAAAGTCACCCAAAAGGGTTATGGAGTATCAGTTACTTACTGCTGAACTGCGTGAACACTAGAATCCTTCGTAATATTAGAAATTCAATATACCGCCCGTGACATTAGACATATTTTTATGCCTTGAGTGAAATACCTGCGATTATAGATTCAAAGTTCCGTGCTTCGTAAAGCACGTCGGTTGTCATTCGTGGATCTTTGACAGTAGTTATGGAGGTCAGATAGGCAGTTACTCCATGTAAAATACTAATATTCAGCTGCATCCGGTTAGACTGGAAGCCGATCCCAACATGGTTGGAAAAAGGCTGGGCAGATGATGATGACAGATTCAAAATTCATAAATGATTTTTTTTTTTTATACCTCATGTATATATCTATGGAGTGTTATAATCAAATGTGAAAAATTAATCTCGACTGCTACATTGGTCTCGTCATTGCAAAACGCTGAGAATGAGGACCTAGGTTCGATTTCCCGATCGGGAAAGTATTGTTACGTTTTCCCATATGGAATTTCTCGGTAGTAGGCAGGAGTTTGGATTTGTACCCGGTTGATGGGAATCGGCTCGCCTCCCGTTATATGGGACTTCATCGTAGTTGAGATAAAATCTTGAGTGTACTTATAAGGACACCTCTGCCAAACCCTTCGAGGATAACAGCCGTGATGATAAAATGATAATGAAACCAAAAAATATTTCTTGCTAATTTCAAAATATTAAAATAAAATTTTAAAGTATAACTTAAAAATCTCTAAGGGCGCAACGTTTTTTACGTTGCACTTTTAATTAAGTAAAGTTAAAGTGTTGAGATGAATCTCTGGGCACAGTTTAATGTAAACAAGATTAAAGTGTAATCTCAGTTTATGATTTTCTTGATAGTCCATTTACAGTTTGTGTTTTTCTACGAAATATTGAAATAATAAAGATGATGATTTGGTCTCGAAAATAGTTATTTTTTGTACTCTCGGTTATTTTTTTTTTTTAAGTCATGAAGGAGAACGGCGTAACATTCATTGCATTTTTTACGTTTTTGACCGGACCATTTTTTAGGCCATATGAAGCAATGTATTAGAAATAATCTTCAAAATGATTCAGATTCTGACTGATAGGGCGTTAGACAATTAAGGTGCTGGTACCTCATGGTTTTCTATATAGCATTGAACTTAAAATTAAAATAAAATAAATTTTTAGCATATTTTATCAGGTTTGGTGTTCCCAAATGTTTTGAGAATTAATGCTAAGTACTGACGTAAGAGCCCAATGGTCACTTTTTGGAACTAAATCGTACAGATGCGGTGGCGAATAGACCAAAGAGTTCACATTAATGGAGACATTTCTACCAGTGCTTTAATACATGTATAAGGTAGGCATGTCTTCTGCTGACACAAGCTTCCTTTCTGTAAAAGGACGTAGGCCATAACCAGCCATGCGATCTTCGATTTTTTAAATTATTTCGCCGTTTTGAGAGCATTGGTGATGAAATAAAAGTGTAAAGTACCTACTCGCTTTCGAACCCACGACTTTACATTACATAATTCGCGGCTTTTACCACTGGACCGCAATGCGCGGAAATTTGCTTATCATACATTTATTTAGGCAGGCCACGAACACCCTAACGTGACGTGACAATACAACCATTAACGAGATAGATATGAACAAGAAATACATGCAAACTATTGAAGATTAATGGTTTTATACAGATTCATCTTTGGCTCATACTATAGAAGAGGCATACTTTGTAAACGAGGACTACTTGTGAGCAATTTAAGTGACAGAGCACATTGCTCGCAGAACAGATGGCTGATGGGGCCGAAAGTTTCTGGAGTGGCGAACGCGGACCTTAAATCGCGAAATTTGAAAGCCTCTCACAAAGTGGATAGATGACCTAGTGAAATCCCTAGGAATCTGCTGGATGGGGGAAACGGTTGAAGTGGCGAAGCTTGGCGTAGGCCTATGTCAGCAGTTGACGTTTTTCGGCTGAAATGATGATTATGGTCAATTGGACTGTACACAAAAACACAATTTTTTCAACGTGTAATACATTTTATCGGTGCACAGCATTATACATTTTGAAGTGTTGTCGTGCGCACATGTCAGTGATGAAGAATTATAAATATAATTAAATGATAAATGTAACTTCCTATTCTTTCTCACTACACACACTCACCATACACTTACTCACTACATGCACACACATACCCTACACTTATTCAATACACACACACTTACACCCTAAATTTATACACCTCACCACACAGTTAATTTTTTTTCTTCATTTTACTTTTAATTTACTTATATTAGAATCTATTTCCTTTGTCACATCTCTTATTGTTTAAACGTCCTAATTTACTTTAATTATGGCTTTGTTCGTTTACGGAGAATCACTGACTCCTAAGTCTCAGGCCTACACCTAGTTCAGGAGTCAGAGGATCTAAATTAATATGACCTAGTAATAAACCTTAAATGTTCCTACAAGGAGAGTACCAAACTTGGGAATCACAGATTCCGTTGATTTTTATATATGTTGTAGAGTAGTCTCCCCTCAATAACTAGGTAAAATGGTAAGACGCACTTCACCTTAATTTTTGAGAAAAAATAATTTAAAGTTTCAAGTCCACTCAACTCTTTTTTGCCCACATTTATTTATTTATTTTTATAAATATTTTATTATTTTAATCAATAAATAATTCAAATGCTGAAGTTATTTATTTTTAAATTTATTATATTTCTGATGTGTTTATATTTTTTTGGCAATTTTAATGGATTTTTATTAATTTGTTGAGTCGAGTGTACATGAACTTTAAACTTCACTTTTATTTATCTCGAAAATGAAGGTAAAGTGCGTCTTACCATTTTACCTAGTTATTTAGGGGAGACTTCTTGACCCGTGTTCTTTCAGTTGCCCATATGCCAGGGCCACCCCTGGCATATGGGCAACTGAAAGAACACGGGTGGGTTTTAGTCAGTAAAAGTCTGACAGGTCCTCCCGCTACACCCAGAGCGGGAGACGTCATTTGATGATTTCTCACCCACAAAAAAAAGCAACCGAAATGAAAGTTCACCTATTTATCATCGTCATCATCAACAACACTTCAGCCGAAAGACATCCACTGCTGGACAAAGGCCTAGAACTAGACCTAGTATTGCGCTGCTGCCTATTCTCTAGTCAGTCCCTTAGTCGTCTTTTACGACACCCAAGGAAAGAAATAGGGTAGTTCTATTCTTTATATCAGACACCACACGAAACCAAACGGAAACCTATTTATACCATCCAAACATGAAGACAAAACCTCATCATGCTTATTTGTTGCCTTAACCACAAACCCTTATAGTGAATATGTTCCAGAAACGTCTGTGCTCTTAAAGCTGAATAATACCAAACGTCGAATAATCGATAATTCTCGAGAGATTGAACAGAATTAATTTAATATAGTGTCTACAACAGAAGAATGTTGTTTGAAAAAGTCGGTATAGAAAGAAAGTCAAGTTATTTGAGCAATTTCCTCGGACGATTAAATTAATTTCCTGCATATTTTATTTCTTCTCCGTTGCTCTCGGCTTTTATTTATTGTACACGGGTAGTCAGAAGCCCAAAAGTGTGACAATCATTCTTACCAAGGGGTATCGCGTTAAAGCTCGTACAAACAGGCGTGTCGCGCGACGTGTCGTGCGACGTGTTGCGGAGGCGATTCTGCGATTTATCGCGACGCAACACCTTTCACATTGACACGACCACTCGTCGCGCCGCGACTAGCAGCGTGACAGTTTGTGGTACATTTTGTATGGCGTCGCTGCGACGCCAAAATATAACTTATGTTGTCGCGCAGCGCTACAGGTCGCCTCTGTGTGAGGTGTCACGCGCGTTTTCATAGAAATTGTTCTAAGGATATAAATCGCCGAAACTCGCGGAACCATCGCGTCGCGCTAGTCTGCATGAGCCTTTACTCAGTAACAGTTAACCTAGTTACTGAGGTCAGATGAAAGTCGCTTCATGTAAAAACTGGTATTCTATACTACATGCAGTAAGACTAAAAACCGGCCCCAACAATGTGAGGCTAGACAGATTAATTTAAGAAAAATATATTTTGCCTTTTTTAAATTCATGTAATAACGTCCATTCACTATTATTTTACCTCTGACAGTAGCGACAACAGCAACCCAACAGTAACCATAACGTAAAGAGAATAAAGGTGACTGTGGTATTGACAGACTTGTTAGTGGCATCAAACCTATAGCAACAATACTGTATTGGGAATAAAGATCACTTTGAATCTGACAGGGTTTCTGAAGGTGAACGGACTGTAGATTTTTTTGCTTTATCAATAAAATGTTGAATGTCACTTGCAGGTCACAAAATGACAAGGTTGTAGGTACCTATATGTCATTGTGGCAGTTAGTTAGTTTCAACCTTATTGAAGTTCAATTTAGTGGGAATTGTTGTCAAAAGTGCTATATCAATTGCTATAGTATTACAATTTTTACTTAAGTACCTAACATAACGATCGCGTCTTATGAGTTGTAGGTCACAGGATTCGAATGGTGACTTCGAACACAAACAGGTACTCTACTTTGTGTAATTATTAATCCAACACCCAGTGGTGTTGTTGTTTAAAACGGTAAAAGAACTATAAGGAACGTGATTTTCTAGAATTTAAAAAAAAAACGAATAAATTTGAAATTCACCAACTCATACACGGCCCTCTTATTGGATTGTGGTCTCTCCTATATAATAAGAATGTCTAACGAATAATCAAATACTTAGGTAGCATTTTGCGCAACCCGCACCGAGCCCGTGTAGATTCCGTATAGAGAAAAAGCCCATTCCCTCTCACAGAGAGGAGGCCTGTGTCCCAGCAGTGGGAATATGATCGATTATGCCATTTTATAACTTGACTTCATGAATACTTTATGGATTAAAAGTAAAAAAGGCTTATTCAGATACTGAAGTTTAGTCAAGCTATGAAAGAATAACCTTGATATTCTGAAACCCAATCTTCAGAGTGAATGCATTAAGTTAAAGCTCAACTTTATTTTAGAACATCGTAATAAATACACGTTTTTTATTGCACCACAAAAATACACCTCCATTTTTTATTTGCTTTTTATTATAACAACATTATTATAGCAGAGCCTCTCTTAAGTATTGTAAAATAAAAATGAAGTCTGTTCTTACAACTTTTTCAGAAAAAAGCATGCTCATTTTCATACAAAATTTTCGGTACGACATGCTTAAAACGACATACAAGATAATCAACTCTATGTACATCTACGGAATGTAATTATTTTCTTTATATACTCAGTAAATATAACAACTATTGAATCTAAGGCACTGAGCAATCTATTTGCATAAAAAAACATAATTAACTTGATATCAAAGATCAAAATAGCATGCACCTTTGACCACTGCCGAGTTGATATCAACTTAAATCCTTTTGAATGGCGTGGCCATTTAATAAAATACAAAAATATTGGTTTTTATTAAATCGTCTATCAGTGTAAAATATCATTCGGTCTGATATTTAAAGAAGTTGGATTAGTGCCAAACTGAGTTAATAACATACTGCTGAATTACAGCAGAACTGATCGTGCAATGAGCAATTGAGCATACATATTCTGGACGTGACTATCTCTTTACTATACCTGATTACAATCACTGTAAAGTGAAAATACCAACTCTAAAATCTCATTTACAAAATGAAAACATAAAATTGCCTTTCGTGAAGATCACGTAGACACTATTAAATAAATTCATATGCGCTTAAAATTCTGCCCAAATAATCCCAATTCAATAAACATAAATATTCTATTGAAAACTTAAAACCAAAATGTTATTTGTTTACCTTTTACAACGGGCCCACAACCTATCTATACTAATATTATAAAGCTGAAGAGTTTGTTTGTTTGTTTGATTGATTGAACGCGCTAATCTCAGGAACTACTGGTCCGAATTGAAAAATTATTTTTTGTTGAGTAGCCTATATATCGAGAAAGGCTATAGGCTATATAACATTACGCTTCAACTAAGAGGAGCGGAGCAGTAATGAAAATATTGCAAAAACGGGGAAAATCGCACGGGTAGGCGATTCAACGCAACGGGAAGGGTCGAGGGTACAAGAAATTTTAATTAATTTAAGCAAAGTCATCAAAAGACTATGACGAAAATTAAAAATGTTTTTCTATCATCGTCATTAGCTAATACCAATCCACTGCTGGACATATGCGTCTCCAGTTGCACGCCATTCATCTCAATTCACTGCGACTCTCATGCTGCGAAGATCGTCACTCCTACTAGCCTGATGGCTTCCTACTTTACGTATGCCGATTGCCACTCAACACGTCAATCCCAGACAGTCGGCCAACCGCCACTCAAGGTTTGCTATTCTATGAGCTATGTCGACCAATTTGGTTGTCAAAACGTATTTTTAACTGACTTCAAAAAAAGGAGGAGGTTCTTAATTCGACTGTATTATTTATGTTTGTTACCTCAACTTTTGACTGGGACTTTTTTTATTTGAAAGTTGATGCTTCCCCTGTGGTCCTATTTCAATTTGGTTCAGTTCTGACAATGGCATCCATTAGAAAACTATGTAAGTCTTAAATTTGCATTAAGTATGTGCGCGACAAATGGACGAATAACGCGATTAAATTAGTGCAGGTTACATACCATAACTAAAAAGCGAAATATAAAAACATTTTTCAATAAAATAACAACCGACTTCTTTTTGATATAAGTTTTTTGATACACTTTGGGCCTATTTTCAATATTTATAAGACCATTTCCTATTAAGAACATTCCCATGTTTGACAATCTAGTCGCAATCTTACCTCAGCGAGGTACGCCAAGTTGGGCCAATAAGCGTACTTTTAAAAGAAAATAGATACGTTTGAAAGTTTTTTGGCGAGCCAGACCTGTCACACATAAGTAGTGGACGAAGCATTGTTTGTGAATGTCATACACAGATAGTTTCAAGAATATTGATTGACATTCGTTAGTGTTTGTCAGTTTTATTTGCAGAACGGCGACAAAGCGAACCCTCTTTGTCACTGGAAAAACGAGATGTTTTTTTTTGAGTTATTACGGTGGTTGTTGCTTTTTGTGGATAAATTTTATTTGATTTTATGTTTAGCAATATCAGAGTGTTACTTACATTTATTTTACATCAAATGTTTGAAACACCTTGTGCTTACGTAAAATACCAAATTTTTATGCATTTTCATGTAAAATTTGTGTTTAAAGCGGTTCTGTGGTTACCAATGTTTCCTGCTGGAAGACTAGATCTAAAAGATTACCGATAGTCAGGAATAGTCGTGGCCTGCAAATAGTATTCGTTAGTTTTAGCCACAACCTTGAACGATAATTTCGAAAAAGAGCACCTATTTTAAGCAGTCAAAGATATTTTTGTCCGTCTTCTCCACATAATAATAAAGTCATTTAAAGTTATCATTCCTATGACCTCAGCTTACCCTAGATATCTCATAAATGACGGCAAAGAGACTACTTCCATTATACCTTTAAACCGTCGTTGAGTCCTCTACTGACGTTTAATAACAATTACGCAGTCTTCAAAGCAAAGGAAGTTGAGTTATTACTATCTAATAATTTTTCAATTCCGACCAGTAGTTCCTGAGATTAACGCGTTCAATCAAACGAACAAACTCTTCAGCTTTATAATATTAGTATAGATTATATAGTAAAGATAACTTCAACCATTGTTTTCCCGAAAGATTGAGCAAACGTGTACCAATAATACATCCACATTTTTCCAAAATGTAAATCGTTATCCTAACTTATTATATAAATGCGAAAGTAATTTTATTCGTTTGTTACACTTTCACGCTATAACTAGGCAAAATAGACTTTTATAAAATTTGGCTCGCAAATACGAGTAAACCATGATCTAAGACAGAACATAGGCGACATTTCATCCAGTTACGGGCAAAAAGCAAGTAATGTAATTTATATGTAGGTTGTGCTGACCACGCTCTAGTTATCCCCTTGTCAAATTACACGATGCAAATGGCGACGTTATAAATGTGACTCGTCAATAAATGTGTTTAATGTGACAAAGTCCAAAAGTGGTCAACATTTTCGTAAGCCTTAGGAGCTCATACACTATCTCACAAAAATGCCAGACGTGATTGCGCTTGCTGTACGTGAAGCGTGGCCATGTATACGTGCGTTTACGGTTGTTGTATAGTGTTGGCCTTCTGCAACTTCTTATTCAGTGGCTAAATGTCGGAAGGATGTGAGCCGAGATCGTAATATCTGCACTTATTTTACGCATCCCCATATAACTTTAAAGCTGGAATGTTTGTTTAATTGTCTGGCTTTTGTTCGTTTAATGTTTAACTTTATTGGCTTTGCGAAAAGTTTTGAATACGTAATTTAATAAGAATTAATTCATCTTAACAGCGTTATTTGCAATGATAATACATTTGAAGTTCACTGTTTTATTCCACTGTAGCATCATTGAATATGAAAAACAACATTTGATTTTATTTAATTTCAGTGAAAACAATTAAAAGACTTCAAAAATATTATCATTGCAAATAACACTATCTCGATAATTCAAACTGTATAATTACCTGTAAAATGATAAATTAGGTACGGTACGTACCTAATTTATCATTTTACAGGTAATTCAACATTTATATCTCTTCGTTTACTACACACTTAAGTACATAAACTAAAACCTTCTGTGTGGAAATATATTAATTTTAAAGCAAATTGACACTTTATGTACGCCAATTTGTTGTGTTATAGTAATTTCATACAACTGGCGAAGAATACCGGTTGTGATTCAAAAATACAAAGAATTAAGTTTGATAGTCAATTAACGTATCAATACTTAAATGTTCCCGACTTTATAATCTGAAAATATATGACTGAACTAAGCGTCTATGCTCCATAACGTCTGAAACTTTGCCTGCATTCCAAGGTCTTGGCTTTGAGAAGCACAAACATGATTTATATGAAAAAAGAAAGTAATCAAAAATGTTTGCTGTCTCTTTATTGCGTCGCAGCCAGTTTTATAGTAGAGTGAAACGCATGTAGGTCAACTATTACGCTTTAGATTTCTGACCCTCATCGTTTTATGGAAACGAGTTAAGATTTTTTCATACTCTAACTCACAGCATTTTTATCGAAAAAACTAAACACTTTTGAACTGACAAGGCGTCAATCAGAGAGATAAAACTGGTTGCGCATTGCAAAGTGTAGGTATTAGGTACCTAAATTATTCATCATTATCATCAATACCGCTGAAAGATGTCCACTGCTGGACATAGGCCTCCCCCAAGCTTCACTACTTCGACCGGTTTTGTGCTTCCCGCATCCAGCGGATTCCTGCGGTTTTAGGTTCATGGGTACATAGTACACTTTAGAATGGAATGGAGAAGAACGGGCAAGAAATTTCATGAACTCTCTTTAAAATCAAAATATTCTTACAAAAAATTGGTTATATCATTCATGTTGAAATTACACACGTGACAGCGATGTAAAAAGACGTGTACATTAAAAGTGTCAGATGCAACATAAAAAAAAAATTGAAACAAAATAAGCCATGGCAACTCACAGGTGACCAGTCTCTACTGACGATGCCCGTTCACTCCTTATAAGTATTTCAATTCTGAGGATTCATTGTTTTCCTGCCAGAGTCGCGAGATTTGTGTGAAAGAGTTACCGTGACCCACTGAAGGAACACGGGTGGGTTTTAGTCAGTAATAGTCTGACACGCCTTTCCGTTCCACCCAGAGCGGGAGACGAGACTTGATGATTTCCCACCTACAAAAAAAAAAATACATTCTTTTTTTTTCATTCCATGTTCACACAATACGGACTTATTTTTAAGAATGAATGTACATCTGCTTCTTTCATTTCATTTTTAGATTATTCTGTGTGTGAGTGAAGAATGCTGAGTGCTGAAATCCAACATCGTTGGATCGGTTGACTAATGTTTTTTTTTTTTTTTCACTTTGACGCCAATTGTGTTCCAACGTTTCACTTCGAAGATGACGAATGAAAGGCAAAAAATTACAAAAGGAAAAGGGTGTCATATTGGCTTTGACTCCATAGGCACAGGTCTGCAAACATAGCTGGTACTGTGAGCGTTTAGTCATAATTTCAGCTGAAAGACGTCCACTGTTGGACATAGGCCTCCCCCAATTTGAGGGGGTTTGCCATAATCACCACGTTTGGCAGGCGGATTGGCGATCACAGTATGGAGGTAAATTTTTTTTATTTTTATTATAATTTCTTTATTCAGACAACATAAGATCTATAGTGTTAGTAATAACTTAAAGCTAGAGTTAGTAGTACATTATTAGTGGGACTGAAATTTGTAAGTTCAGCATTTTGCACAGACGATGACCAAGTAAAATACGAATTTCTCACCTGGCCATCCTCTCCACAAGATGCCTCATTATGGGAGAATAAAAACTCTCTGATACTGTTTTCAGAATGCTATTGCTACTGGCCCGCGTTCTTTTTACTAAAGATGCGACTTTTTTGCGAATGGTCGCATGGAAACCGTCAGTTCGGTTCTGTGTAAACATTTCCGATGCGCTACAGAAACGGGGCAGTCTCAACAGCATTCTGAAAATATTATTATATAGGACGCGCAGGTCATCTAGCGACCTTTTGGTGTAGCTGGTCCACAGACCCCCCGTGTACAGACCCTGACAATAAGCCTTGAATAGTGTTATCTTGACCTGGTCGGTACAGCGGGAGAATCTGCGTGCCAACATGTTACCTCGGGCCGCCAATGCCCTGCGCTCCCTCTCAATATCTACATTATCTTTAAGGTCGTCGGTAAGTATGTGCCCTAGATATTTAAATTTATTTACTCTTTTTATGCTCAAGCCATTTAGGGTAAGATTAGGGGCATGGTCTGCGCATTTACCGGCGGCTTTAAAGACCATGTACTCACATTTTTTAACATTGTACACGAGTCCATGTGCAGCAGCATAGTCCTCGCATACTTTTAACATGTCTGCAATGGAACCTGCAGTTGGGCCCAGCAGCACCATGTCGTCCGCGTAGCTGATACTGTTAATATTAACACCACCAACCCGACAGCCGACACGCATGCTGCTGAGCTCGACTATGAGGTCATTAACATAAAGGTTGAAAAGTCCCGGAGATGTCAACCCCCCCTGTCTCACACCGCACTCCAGCCCATACGTTCCAGAGAGTGTGTTGGACCATTTAACATTGTTCGTTTGGTTCGCGTACCAAAACTGCAATATTCTGCGAACTTCGGCCGGTACATTCCTGTCCCCCAATTTCCTCCAGAGCACATCGTATGACACATGGTCGAAAGCCCTGGAAAAATCCAGGAAACAGGCATATACCGGCGTCTTACGATCTGTATAATATTGGACAGTATTCTTGAGGCTTAGAATTGCACTTTCCGTTGAAAGTTCAGGTCGAAACCCAAATTGTGCATCGTGCAAGCACAGATATTGTTTTAAGCACGAATCAAGCATACTGTCCAATATTTTAGCAATGATCGTCGCAAGAGAGATAGGTCGGTAGTTTCCCTTGTCCGAAATATCTCCAGTCCTGTTTTTGAGTATAGGTACTACAATCGTTTTCATTAGTTCAGCTGGTAGATATGAGTGACTAATGCACAAGGAAAAAAGCAATGACAAGACCCTTGGCAGATGAGCCCCTGCGTACTTTAAATGCTCGATGCTGAGTCCATCGTGTCCCGGTGATTTGCCTCTAGTCATGTTTTTAATTACACCTCTAACCTGTGTCGCCGAAAAATACATTACCGATTCTACTTCCCCACGGCAGGACTCAGCACCGGTCATCGTAAAAGAGGGACCAAGAGGTGACCGCACTTTAAAATGTTCCATGAACATGTTTGCGATTCCCTCTGGATCATTTATTCCGCCAACGCTTACCGGTAGCCCAGGCTTGGTATCCAGCTTACCCGTAGCTTTCCAAAATTTGCTAAAATTATTCGTCGCCCTTTGTTTAGCTATAAAATCCATTTTAATTTGGTCGCTATTTTTTTGGCACCATTTGAGACGACCCTTAAAAATTTTTCGAGCCTCACACATTTCGGTATAAATTGCTCCAGTAGTCGGTCTGTTATGTAATACCCACACTTTGAATTTTAGCGTGGCCTGCCGGTGAGCGTCTCGAACATGATTGTTCCATCCACACACTGTACCTCTTCTTGGCCTGTATCTTACTTTCACACTCGTTTGTACAGCAGCGTCACACAAAATATCAACAATATTCTTATATAAATTGTCTAGTACATGTTTATGTTCCACTAAGCTGCACGACCCGTAACTACACTTTACAAACTCGAGAGGGAGATCAATGTTTCGCAACCTGTTATTACATAGATTGTGATATCTAGTAATTTGTGATTCATCCCTCTCCCCCCAAATTACACTACATCGCGGGACATTTTGTGTTGTCACCTTTTGCCTAACTAAACTCAAATCGCACTCAACGTATAGTGGTAAGTGATCAGATAAAAATACATCCTCCTCTATACCTACCCTAACAATCGTTTGCCATGCCGATAACGAAACAACACAGTGGTCCAACCATCTTCTGCACCCGTGAGCTTCGCTAATAAAAGTGTAGTTATTTGCCGTGCTGCCTAGTTTCTCTATATCGGCACAGATCCAGAATTGGTCAGCGCAGTAATTAGTGAGTTCTCTAAAAAACAGTTCATGAGGATGCGCATTAAAATCACCCAGTATAAAAACACATTCAACACCCTCACTCTCAATAATTGCACTAATCTCACCGAGTACTTCCGTAAACACAGGCAAGTTGTCTAGAGAATCAGTTGGCATGTATACAGAGATTATAATAACAGAACGACCGCCAGTAACAGCTTTGATTGCAGCCAGACGGGGGCTCGAGCAATCTAATAAGGAAACCTCCTCAAATATTCCCTTCCTCCAGAGAATGGCTACTCCCCCATAAGGCCTTCCTACCAGTAGCCCCGCAGAGGTGTCAACACCCGACTTACCGGTATATTCAAATTTCTCACTAATTGTTTCTAAAAAGGGAATATCATGAGGGAGAAGCCACGTCTCTTGGAGGGCTACTATGTCTGACATCTCACAGATATTCCTTACATTGTCAATTGAGCGTTTTACGGACTTACAATTGAAGCTAACAAATTTACAACAGTTATTATTATGGTTGCTATTCATAATTATACACTTAACATGACTAATTACTTAACTACCTCCGATTTGTTTCGGTACGTGAAATGCACGAAACGCCTAAAAGTTATGCCATCTGGCCACAACTCATCATTTAAAAACAAGTCTAGTTTTGTTTTAGATACAAACAGCTTATAAGCATTGTATGCCTTTGTGGCTTTAATATTTAACATTTTAAGGGATACACTTTCACTTGTTTTTTCCTTTATATAGTTAATTATGTCCTGCTCACTCGTTTCTTTGCTAACATTTGAAATAAACAAAGGTACTTTGACATCAGCCGCTTTAAATTTACCGTCCGGTGCAATAGCTGCCCGGCCCTTCTGACCAATTAATTTGTACCGTTTGGATGTTTTACGCTGCACTAACGTCCATTCCATATTTCCCTCGCTTACCGCTTTTTCACCTTTTGTACTTGACTCCAGCATACACATACTAGCATTCGATATTAATGGGGTAATCGTGTTATTTTCATGTAACACTGCAGGAGCGTCGGACGACCGCTCGCCACCGGTCTCTGGCTGCACTGGCACTGAGACGGCCGCCTGCGCAAACGTAGCCGGCGTTCTAACTGATTTCTGCGAAACCGCGGTGCTCACCAAGGCCTCGACTCGCTTCATTTGTTGTGCTGTCCCACTTGGACTCTTGCCACCGCCCGGTCCTTGACTATGTTCGCATCTCTCGCTCGTTCGTTTCGAAACCGCAGTGCAAGATTGCGCCTCCACGTGTCCCTGAGTTTCTGTTGCAGCTTTTTGTGTGTGCAGAAAAGAGACAAAATCAGCTTCACTATTCGATGTTATCGTAGATGAGTGACTAACGATGGCCGGGCGGTCATTGACACTAGTCTCAGCTGATAATTGAGAAGCCCTTATGGGCACGTATTGAAGGCCAATGGGACCACTATCAAGTTGGCTATTTTGTAAACAGGCTCCTCTTCTTCTATTTACATTGACATGCGAAGAAAAGTGATCTAATATTGATGCATGTTTCATATTATCTACCTCCAACTTGAGTAACTCAAACTTTTCCGTAGTTACCGTTTTTTCCTGCAACGCACTAAGTTGGTTTTGCAACTTAAGTATATCCTTTAACAGCCGGGTCACATCCACATGGTCGAAGGTGACCGGTGGGACCTTATGTAATTCTTTTGCCACAAATATTGGGAATAAGTCTTGATCCGTGCTTTTCATATGACTGATTATATCTTCCAGATCACGTAGCACTTTTTTCTTCCCATCTTTTCGTCGAATCGGCATCTTCTTCGTACTAGGTACTGATTCAAAGAGCAAGGATTTAGCCTTCACTATATCGTCAGCCGTAAAAGATGTAGTACATAACTGATGAATACTCTGCTCATCCATAAAGCCCATGACATTACGCAGGAATGCCAGAACTTCATTTATAACAATATTACAATTCACACACTTAACAGTACTTGAGGTCATTATCCTCCACGATGAGTCACCGGTAAACGAAACGCAACAACCGCACTATGTCGCGGACGCATCGAGACTCAAAATGCATAGAAAATGCTGCTGCCCATTCTCTAGTTACTGCTTTAGTCGCTTCTTACGACATTCTGAAAAAATGGGATGGGAATGGGACCGTTTAGTACTTACTGTTCTCGATTCTTTATCGGGTTGGCACTACCTCTTCTATTACTAATAATAACGAGTTGGTGTGTTTTTTTCTAATGTTGTTTCAAAGCTGTTTGCATTTGATCGTCCAATTTTTAAGGAAGACTTTTTAACGTCATGATAGGACCTTTAGAAGCCCAGTAAATTTAAAAGTCTGCGGGCAGGTTATACGTTACGACAGGGTGGGTCGGGGACCAAGAAATATCACGCGGACGAACTCACAAAAAAAAAGGCAGAAGCTAGTACGAAAATAAGAATTATAAATTAAACATTACATTACTTAAATATTTTGTTTTTAAATTGAAGTGTCTGTTTGTAATGAATAAATATGAGCTTTTTTTTATAAAACGCATATCAAAGTGTATACGGTACTTCTAACAAAAACATTTTTTTTTTGTATGTCAATTTGTTCCGGCTAATCTCCGAAACGGCTGGACCGATATAGATAGCATAGGCTACTTTTGTCCCGGTAGCATATTCTCGTGACATAATAACCGCTATCCACGCGGGCGAAGTCACGGGCAGTACCCATCATCGAAACAAACTAAGTGGAAAAAACGTATTATTAAAGCTAACTCAAAAAGCACTATTCATAACTCGATCAAATTTAAATGGAACCACTCGATAAGTATACGCTTTCAAACCAAAGAAATATTTTCAAATCGGTTTATAGACGGCAGAGTTCTGTGGCAAAAAAAAACAACCGAATTAAGAACCTCTACCTTTTTAAAGTCGGTTAAAATTAGTGTCCATAGAGTAATGTGCCTGTTCTTGTCCACTTACTTACAAGAACTTTTGAATTAACAAAGGAGTCAGTCATTCATTCAGACTGGTTCTTTTGTTAATTCAAAAATGTCTGTAATTTGTTGAATTGCAATAAATGCTTTGATTTTGAGTTTACCCGTGTAAGTTAATCTCTCGAGATTATCTTATCTGACCAGCTGCCTGCATTAATATGCCATTGTAGTGTAGTGCGTTAACAATTAATTTGCGGTTTTAGAACATTCGATAATGGACAAGATTAGATTCAAGATCAATCTACATTGTTCTAGGAATTACCCGACCAAAGGATAACTATAAACTAGTTATTATTGTGACGTTCTAACTGAAATTAGCTTTACCGGACACGGCTGTTTCGGGAGGCTCCTATTTCGAATAAGGCGGCAGGAAACGCCCGGGTGTTTCCATTGCGTGGATCGTCTGGAGGACACGGTGGAGCATACGGTGGAGGTGTGCTCTGCCTGGGCGGAGCTCCGCCGTGACCTCGTGGAGGCGATCGGCGGCGGCGACCTCTCGCATCCGGCCCTGGTGCAAGCCATGGTACGGAGTGAGAGGGCATGGGAAGCCGTCACCTCTTTCTGCGAAGCAGTAATGCTCACGAAGGAGGAGGAGGGGCGCGTAAGGGAGAGGCAAGCTATGCGCCCTCAAACATAAAACACGCCCTTAAACACGTGAGGAAACGTATTATTATTATTATTTATAGTACTAACAATATAATAATACAACGGATTACATATACTTATAGGCTTATCAGTATATGTAATCCGTTGTATTATTTTTGGTGAAAAATATAAATTTTATTGTATTACATTATTTAGGCAATTTTACAGTAGGATCATAAACCAATTTTATCGCGTAGTGTAAGATTTACTACTACAAAATCTTTCATGGCTTTTCATTGCTGTATCGTCGGGAACTCCAGACTGTGCAGGAATCTTTCAAACAATAACTATTACTTAATGAGTTCTCTGAGCTGCAATATAATCTGTTAAATGTTGTGTAAAGTTAATAAAAGACGTGTCGCACTTTCCCATTTAAATAAAATGAAGCGGTTTTCCTTACGACTTTGTGTAATGGAATTACTTACATACGTACCTACTAAGATTAAAAGTAAGCTCTACATGTGATTATCTTGAACACATCACGTATAAATAACATTTTTAATGTTTTCTGTAAGAGAAACTTTTACCTGAACACGTCATTATAATATAGGTAATATTTTTCATGTTTTTGGATGGCAAAAAGTATCCTCAGTAACTGGGTTATGGCAGTCAAATAGGTAGTTAGTCCATGTTAATAAATGGTACTCAGCTGCTTCCGGTACGATTGAAAGCCACCCCAACATATTTGGGAAGAGGCAAGGCAGATGATTGCAAAGTAATAGGTAGGCTCACAAAGTGTACATTCATCTAAAGCGATAAGTAATGTCATGGGATGTAATAGAAGTTTTTTGAAGTGAAAACTTCTTTAGCGGCGTTGTGCACTTTTTTTGTAATGGGTAAAAAATGTTAAACTCGCGTCAGATCACGTGACCCTGATCGAAAATTCGTAAGACGGACGGAGAGTGATTTTTCTGAGAGATAAACTTTTTAATGTAATATAAATTGTCATGTTTGTGTACGATAGCGCAATAAATAAATAGTGTATTCTACCACATAAATGATAGTACTTTTATACTGATAATTAAAGCAATTCGTGCAAAATTATTCCCTAACCATTCCAAAATATCAAAAATGCACAACATTAATATTCATGTTTTCACTTCTGCCGGCACTCCCGGAGTGCAAACCATCGTTTTTTTTTCGATATTTGATCTGTTTGTTTTCCGTTAATCAAATTTAATTTAATTCGAAAACACTTACATTTAAAAGAAAAAAAACTGTATTTCTGCACAAACAAAACGCACCTTACGAAAAAAGATACATAAAATGCACACATACAAGCAGCCAAAAGCCTTCCCGGCTAAGCAGTAGACAACCTCATAGATTGACCGGAGAGATGTTATTCCAAAAAAAAGGCCAAAGTCCCATATTCATGTCAATAAAAAAAACAGATTAAAAATATTGTCCATTGCTCGTTGATTGTCCTGTGCGATACTTAGATTGTAGACAAATGACAAATGTTTGAATATCTTCAATTATTTCTTTTGTTATGGAAGAGCAGAGTCATTTACTACAGGTTTTATTTGCCTTAAAGAAGGCTCCAATAACAATTTTAGTATCAATTTATTGTTAAAGATTATTTTTAATGTGCTAATTATGCTATTAAAGAAAATAATAATTCTAGAGTAATACAAGGCCAGTAAACATGTGCGCCAATTTTAGGTTGTTACTTTTACAAAAGTTATAGTTTTCCACGTACACCCTTTAAATCACAAGCTTTAAGTAAATTACGATATCACCCGTGACCAGTCAACCCCAAGATTCGTTACATTTCAGAGACCCTTACTGCAAGTTAGTAACACCTGTTACAATGGTATACCCCAAAATTCTAATTATACGCAACTACAATAACTTCAAGCCAGTTTTCCCTGAAAGAATAGGCAGACGTAAATTGTATTCCCACTTTTTAGGGTTCCGTTGCCAAATGGCAAAAAACGGAACCCTTATAGATTCGTCATGTCTGTCTGTCCGTCTGTCTGTCTGTCTGTCTGTCCGTCCGTATGTCACAGCCACTTTTCTCCGAAACTATAAGAGCTCCGCTGTTGAAACTTGATAAGTAGATGTATTCTGTGAACCGCATCAAGATATTTACACTAAAATGGAAAAAAAAAAATAAATGTTGGGGTTCCCCATACTTAGAACTGAAACTCCTTTTTTTTTTCATCAAACCCATACGTGTGGGGTATCTATGAATAGGTCTTCAAAAATGGTATTGAGGTTTCTAATATCATTTTTTTCTAAACTGAATAGTTTGCGCGAGAGACGCTTCCAAAGTGGTAAAATGTGTCCCCCCCCCCCCGTAACTTCTAAAATAAGAGAATGATAAAACTCAAAAAATATATGATGTACATAACCATATAAACTTCCACCGAAAATTGGTTTGAACGAGATCCAGTGAGTAGTTTTATATATAATTGCGGTTTACGATTTCTGACGTATTAATACGTCATAAATCGTAAACCGCAATTTACCTTTCATTCAATCAACTCAAATATAAAAATTAAAAAAAAAACATTTAATTTCATAAGCATAAACCTTATACATAAACCGAGGATACCTACACATTTGTACGGAACCCTCGGTGCGCGAGTCCGACTCGCACTTGGCCGGTTTTGTTAGTTATAGTTTTAAGGTCCAGTAAGAAATTCCTAATGCTATTAATTGAGTACAATTCCAGATTGCCGGATCTTTTTGATATTGAAATTAAAACTCAGTATAGTTTAACACAATCTACCGGGTAATTGCGTGCACACTAGCAGTAACAATGGCTTTAATTTTGAGAAATTTCAGATGGGAAAACCTAGTAACAGTTTTCCCGACCCGGGCATCGAACCTAAGACCTTGCGCACAGCAGCAACCACTAGATCAATGAGGCAGCCTGTAGTCACTTAAAAAAAATTACGTCTAAGAGCAGTAGTAGCCGCGGGTTTAAACCTAGACAGGTATCACCTTTCACCTTCCGCCAGCCCTTGCATCCTCCAATAAGTTTTGAAGAAACCTATCCAGCTCGTCTCGCTATTTCATACGTGGTTTGCCGCGACCTTGCCTCACTGTCTCTGGGTATCATTTCTGTGCTATTTGGGACTAGTTTGTACGGTATGCGGCACACATCGCTGGCCCCTGGCAATAAAGCGGTAATATCAAAAATCAATGTTTACCGGAAAAATAAAAGAGGCTAATTTGTTTATAGCGCATCGTGCAGTAATCCAAAACAGGCGTTCAAAATGTCAAATGAAAGCTAATTTTATTACCAGTTTAACCTTTTAAAAATAATTGTAATGGTATAAATACTTAATGAAATAATTGAAAAAATGTATAATACAAATTATAGACGATATTGTTTCAATTCCAACATCATTAATGACTTTATAAACACACCGTCCACTGAGATTCAGGACTGTAAGAATATAATATGACGTATTTTCCACTGTAGATCTCGAGCGTACCAGCCGATTACCACCTTCTTCAGGGAAATTTTATAGCCAAAGCTTAGCTGTGTCATCCACTAATCGCTATTTTAAAATCATTTCTGAACAAAGAGTAACAGTAATATTATTGATAAATAATATTACTGTTACTCTTTGTTCAGAAATGTAGTGTAAAGATGTTCAGCGGTCCTGCCGGGGTCGCGTGATTGTTCGAAAGAGATACCGTGACCCTGGCACATGGGCAACTGATGGAACACGGGTGGGTTTTAGTCAGTAAAAGTCTGACACGCCCTCCCGCTCCGCCCAGAGCGGGAGAAGTCATTTGATGATTTCCCATCCTGAAAAAAAAAAAAAAAAAAAAGATGTTCAACGGTTTTTTGTGTTGTTTCATAGAGTAATGCAATAATATTTTTTTTTCGACGTAAGCAAATTTTCCATGCAATAAAGCTGTTATTGTCATTAATTTAAAGAAATATTAATTTAAAAAAATGAAAAAAAAATAAGAGTTATAGACTGATACTCAGAGAAGCCGAAAATCAAATACCATTAAAAAGGGCGTAACCGGCGTTTACCGCTTTATTGCCCGGGGCCAGTGACATGTCCTGTCCTGTCTAGTCCCATTAAAGTGGTGCAGCCTTTTGAACCACGTCAGTTTTCTTTGTTTTGGAGTGAAGTATTGTGTTTTGAACATGATCCATTAATTTTATGCCTAGTATACTGCGCTCTATCGCTTGACGACCTTGAGTTTGACCTTCTGGATGTTAGGCGCCAATGCACTTTATGCAATTAATTTCATAACCACTGCTAGCAAAACGGTGAAGGTAAATATTGTGAGAAAACCATAAATTACTAGGGGTACGAGTTTCACCACAGTCCTTTCTTTCTTTTTTCTTGCCATCTCTCTCAAAGGTAAGGCCGCTTATGTCCTCAGCAGCAGCGATGTAGTTACCACCGTGTCATTCGTATCTATGATACGAGGGTCCAAGCGAAGGTTCCTGAAGCGACGTATGTAAAGAAGATTTCGTAAAATATTATGTAACATTTTTTATCGATAACAGTCTGAGAGAGAGAGTTGTGCGTGAATGAAAAAAGGCATAATTTATTAGTAGCTTACGATGGCTTCAAGCTACAGGCGGGGTCCAATCCTAAAGCTTTCTTGTATTGACCAACAATATCAAAACTATCCTAAGTTAAACTGTACTCAAGTTTTCTGAAAAAATAAAGCGGTCCTTGTCCTTTCTTGAAAATTGGAGCACCTTGGTGTAATCATTCTCTGAGTAAAGTCACAATGACAACTTAAACTAGTATACGAGTCACTATGCTCTAATTTGTGAGCTCACATCGCTCAATCTTGCATTTTCTTAGTAGAATCACAATGATAAATCACTCTTTCAAGTTGGTAAAGTTTTTCATTTATTTTGTAAGAAAAAAATAATACCTAGCTTCGACGTAGTCGATTTAAAAGGGCGCCTTAAAATTAATATGGGGCTCCTTTTTGTCTATACTTGATTAACTAGCGCGTCCATATGATGTCGGACGTAAAGAATAGCGCCATCCCATTTCTTCTGGCGGAGAGAGTAAGAGACGACTAAGGGCCTTACTAGAAATTGGGCAGCAGCGTTCCCCATACTGCGATCGCCAACCCGCCTGCTAAGCGTGGCGGATTATGGCAAACCATTAGGGAAGGTCTATGTCCAGCAGTGGACGTCTTTCGGCTGAAATGATGATGATGATGATTAACTGGGCAAAAAAACACTACTGTCCTTCATCGTTGTTACCATCCATTTTATGTTTTACGTAACTTACCCATAGTTGACGAGCTCTGTGTTTTTAATTAAGTAGGATATTTCCTACTTAATTTAAAAAAAACAGAGCTCAGCACTATCTGGACTCAAAAATAACACCGAAATCAAAACGTTTTTCTCAATCAAAAATTACATTTTAGCTGTGGCAATCTTTATTGTGATCACGTTTCTCGTCGTAGGCGTTAAACGTTATCTCCCTACTCTAGAGTATTTTATTAGGCCCCGCAGAAAAAGGCGTCCTTTGAGTTTATTAAGATCTAAATTATCCAGGAATTCTCTCCTTAAGATTTTCTTGAGATCTTATCTAAGACATTTTAAGAAACTCAAGTTCCTGGGAATGGAAATGTAAGGTATAAAAATCTGGGCACGCCACAATTGTGGCGGTAAGTCCCCTCTTTGAGGAGTGGATAGAGAGGCGTCACGGCGTCCTCACCTTCCGCCTGACGCAGGTTCTCACCGGGCATGGGTGCTTCGGTGGGTTCCTGTTCAGGATAAAGTGGGAGGATACGTCCGGGTGTTTCCATTGCGAGGATCGTCTGGAGGACACGGTGGAGCATACGGTGGAGGTGTGCCCTGCCTGGGCGGAGCACCGCCGTGTCCTCGTGGAGGCGATCGGCGGCGGCGACCTCTCGCGTCCAGCCCTGGTGCGAGCCATGGTACGGAGCGAGAGGGAATGGTAAGCCGTCACCTCCTTCTGCGAAGCAGTAATGCTCGCGAAGGAGGAGGCGGGGCGCGTGAGGGAGTGGCAGTCTCTGCACCCTCACGTCCCTAGCCGCCGCAGGAGGAGACGCCCCGGGCGTCGGGAGTCAATAGCGGACTCCCGGCCACCGTAGGCACGAGCTTGCGGGTGGCGAGCAATGGGTAACTCGCCGCCCGGTAAGGACCAAGCTCGGGTCGACGGCGCGCAGTCTTCCACGCGCGCCTCAAAGAGATGTCAGCAGCAGTGTAGGGGTCTACTAGGACCGATGCCTGCCGGGGTCGCGTGATCGTTAGAAAGAGATACCGTGACCCTGGCACATGGGCAACTAATGGAACACGGGTGGGTTTTAGTCAGTAAAAGTCTGACACGCCCTCCCGCTCCGCCCAGAGCGGGAGAAGTCATTTGATGATTTCCCATCCTGAAAAAAAAAAGGTATAAAAATCGGAATCATTTTTTTGTCGACCTTTGGTGTCCCACTGCTAAAAAAGGCCTCCCACATATTTATCCAACTATCTTTATGTTTTGCTGACTACAGACAATTTGGCAAGAACATGCTCAGATCGTCACGCTAATGTTTCTTAGGTCTACCTTGGCACCGACACCCGTACCACTGTGTGGGGATCCTGGTCCATCTATGCTCATACATCCTATCACCCCAGTCCCACTGCCCGTAGCCTCAAAAACTTAAAACTGTCGCCTTTATGAAAACTGAAATAGTAAGAACACCTTCAGAACCAATGTACCATGTGAAATTCAAAGCCGCTTGACATTTCATAATAAAATTTGAGTATAAAAAATTCAGCATCAGCGTATTCGGTGAAGTTTTTGCATTGCATGGGCGCGAATCAGTCATTGTCACATTTTAAACTTTATGACGAAAAACATAAAATTCATGTCATGCTAGATATTGGTAAAAGTCTACGTTTAAAAAGCAAAAATGGTCGGATTAAATATCTATATAGGTACTTGAACTCACGCCTTCCTCCCATGAGGTTAGGCAAAATATTCAGAACGTTACTGTGTGCCAAATTTCATCTGAAAGGAAGTGAAAGAGAAACAGATATTCATTTACCCCACAAACTTTCTCATTTATAATATTAGTAGAATGCTATCCGGACATGATAATTAAAAAAAAATATTATAGACTAGATAAATTGGTATGGTTACGTGACACAAAAATAGAGTTCAGTGGTAACATTTAAATTCACCTGCTCCAATTTATGTTAATAAATTACGATAAAAGTGTGGATTATTAATTACATGAACATTAATTACTAGCTTTTGCCAGAGGCTTCGTACGCGTGGAGGTTGGAAAATATCCCGCGGGAACGTACTACCGGGATAAAAAGTAGCCTATGTACTAATCCAGGTTATAAACTAACTGTGTTATAAATTTCATCCAAATCCGTTCTGCAGTTTTTGCGTGAAAGAGTAACAAATATCCGTACATCCATACTCACAAACTTTCACATTTATAATATTAGTAGGATAACGCTTACCACGACTGGCCCGTGGATAGGTGACAATCTTTACCCACCAAGACACCTCCTTGCCTGGAAAAGCATGTTAAGCCGTTGATCCTGGTTATCATTCGTAGATATTTGACATTCGTTACGGGTTGTCACAAGCCTTAAAGTCTGATAACTAGTCTTACCAAGGGGTATCGTAATACCCAGTAAATGGAGTAGCAGTCGGGAAGGTCAGATAGGCAGTCGCTTCATGTAAAATACTGGTGGCTTTACGTGGATATGACGCTTATTATTGACTGGCGTGTTGAACTAGTGGTTAGTGACCTTACTACTAAGACTGAGGTCGTGGGTTTGATTCCCACTCAGGACAAATCTTTGTGTGATGAGCACACTCATTTGTTATGTGTCTGGGTGTAATTTATCTATAATATGTTTGTATTTAGAAATATAAGTATTTATCAGTTGTCTGGTTGCTATAGTACAGGTTCTGCCCAGTTTTGGATCAGATAACGGTGTGTTGGTTGTCCTAAGATATATTATATTATTTTCCTCTAACTTGTGTTATTACTCTGCGTCATGTTTACCGCAATTAAACAATTTTTCTGTCTTCCTTTCTTTGTATGAAGCTGCAATATCACTATTCACACGTAACTACCTGCTTGACCACATTTTGTCGCTGCAATGTTGAGTGGTTGTGGTCTATGCTCTATTTTACCATCCGTACTCGTAAAACTAAATCTTTGCCAATATCAAAGCATATTTCTGAAGTAAAGAACAACACAGCACTATACCTGTTTCGATATTTTTGTAACGAATAAATTCGAATTTTTCGCATTATTTTTAGAAGACGATAGTTGACAAAACATTTCGTATCTAGTCCTAAGGGACATTAATGAATAATTTCTCCCTGTATATTATTACAACTATAGAAAGGTTATCTCATGACATTAAACATAGTTTATTTACCTCCACTTCGGCTAAAACTATTTGACCTTTATTCAGTATTAGGTTGCCCGCGGCTTTTACCGCGTGGATATCAGAAATTTTCTCATGGGAACCTATACAGAATTAAAAAATATACACATACATAAAATCACGCCTTTTCCCATGGGAGTAGGCAGAAACTACAGAACGCTACCTGCTACGATCCTTACATACTAAAGCAAGTATAAAAAAGAAATAGAAGTAAAATGTTAAAAATGAAATAAAGTAAATATACTTTTTTCTAACTAAATACAAAGTCTAGAGACTCTAGACTAGTCTGTTCAGTATATTCAAAGTACTATAATGACACTTCTAAGTGTTGGATGCTTTACTTACGTGAAAGTGTGTTAACTAAGTTCAAAAGCAATCTCTAAGACTGTAATTGGAGTAATGCAGCTTTCAAACAGAAAACGCGTAGCGCGTAACCCGATATTACGTAGCGACGGTGCTACGGCGTAGCAGCTGTGACTATGATTGCTACGAACTTCATAGCAATCTCGTAGCGATTAAATTTGTAGCGTCTATTGAGAGTCTTTCAATAGTGAATGAGTCGGTTTGACTATATTCAAGTTTTCCGATATTGAGTGAATAATTTTAAGACGTATACTTCCAAATTCTCGAGTCTAATGGATCCTTACTGCGGAAAACGATAAAACGTAGGTATGTCGCCGTAATATTAAGGATGTTATTATATTAAATACACCAATAAAATGCTCACTTTACGATAAAATTGGTATGAATGGCTTTCTAAAATTTATGAATTCGCATTTATTATGAGTTTCAGATAAGTGTTCGAAAAAATTACATATTTTTTATTTATGATATTATTATAGCTGCTCTATAGAAAATGTAAAAAGATGCCTAGGCCAGCTGAAGGCCGTGACTTTTAAGTGAAAAAACGTTCAGAGGTTTTCAAAAAATAATATAATGACAGACACATGATGTTCATTTGTCTGTCTACAGGCTGTGAAGTGTACAGCAGTCAGTTTTAATAAATGCCTTTGTATTATGTAATTACTCCACTGCCAAGAAAATATACAAAATCCAGACAATACGAAATCACCACGCCACCAGCACTGTCTAGAAACAGCAGTGCCAATAAAAATGGCGCTAAAAATGCGTTGACTCCTAGCTCAAATCCTATACCCAAACTTATAAAGAACGGTAGGTACTCGTAAATAAACTAGTTAATAGTACAATGAGTACAAATGTTTTTCCTTACAGTGCTGTGGGGAGCAGCGGTGGTCCAGTGCTAGCAGCCCAGACTTACAAGTTGTGGGTCTTGGGTTCGAACGCATACAGGCACTTTTTGTAAATAATTTCATCACCACTGATCTCAAAACGGTGAAAGAAAACATCGTGAGAAAACCAGCATAACTTAGAACCAAAAAATCGAAGACAAGTGACATCTACCAACCCGCACTGGACCCGCGTGGTGGATTATGGCCTACACCCTCACCGCGAGGAGGCCTGTGTCCCAACAGTGGGAACATTATAGGATGCTGATGATGAGGATGATGAATAACAGTTCAGTAGTTGTAGTTGTGCATAAAGTTTTAATCTAAATCTAAACTAATATTATGAAGAGGAAAAATTCGATTTTTTGTATGTGTGTTTGTAATGGATAAACTCAAAAACTCCTGAACCGATTTTAAAAATTCTATCATCTATAGAAAGCTACATTATCATCAAGTAACATAGGTTATATTTAATCCCGAAGAAATGAACAGTTCCTGTGAGTCAGACGGACGAAGTTTCGGGCGAAGTGCTAGTGTATAAATAAATAAACGCTGTCATTTTTTTGTTTGTATGGAAAGTACTATCAATTAGCGGCATTAAAAGTAGAAACAGCGGACTCCGAGCTCTGTGCCAAAAACCAAATTCACTCGAAAACAATAATATCAAATGTCACTGTAATCATTTATACGAATTCTTTTGTTAATCCACACTGATTATATTGGTAATGTACCCACTTCATTATGCAAATTGTGTTCAGAACTGAATACTAATTAATTTAATATTATGCAAATATTTGCGTAACGATTAATTGAATTCTAATCGGATAATGCTATTAATGCATCTGGCATTCGCGATACTGGTAATTAAGGACTTATTGTTTAATCCCACTTTATAGTGTCATGTTTGTTTGTATAGGGTGTCTTCACACAAAGCCAGTGCGGCCGACGGGTATTTATATACCTATTTTATTTAAATTCACTATTTTTTTATTTTATT
This sequence comes from Aporophyla lueneburgensis, assembly GCA_932294355.1. Taxonomy (NCBI): domain Eukaryota; kingdom Metazoa; phylum Arthropoda; class Insecta; order Lepidoptera; family Noctuidae; genus Aporophyla; species Aporophyla lueneburgensis. Next base: position 20,364,619 of record OW028752.1, read on the forward strand.
GTTCCTCTCAAGAAGAGACCAGCCACCTATCTGTTTACCCGACTTGGTTGACTGATGATAAATGATAAATGATAAATGATTTTATTTCTGTAAGTAGGTTTGTACAAACACTTTTACATGTCAATTATATTTTTTTTTTAACTAGATGAGTTCGGCGTTTCCTAACTGACTACTCTGAGAAGAAAGGCCGAAACAAACTCAGAGGTCACAGTCTCTTTTAAAGTCCAGACATAATCTTGTTCACATCATGTGAAGATCATGTAGATTGGTGACTGAAATGGTCTTTTGAAGAAAGAACCACACAGATTGAGTGGACCTGTCCAGTCAGTGCAAGCATTTGTCACTAATCGTTTAGCTCAACTCGGAAGATAAGGAGCCCAACGCTTTGACGAACAGTACCAAAGAAAGGACATTTGGGTAGGCCACATAAATTACTCAAACTGCCAGATCGTGATTACTGAGAACGAAAGAAAAAAAAAATAATTAAAAAAGACCCACATAGTCTTCACATTCACAATAATTAAAACAATACGATACTTTACAAAGTAAATAATCATGTCATTGTATATATAAAAATTATCAATGTCAATGTGTAAATAAAAAAAAAGAAACGGATATAATTTTGTTGGTCAGATCATTTGATGACCATGTAGATCGGTGTCTGAAATGGTCTTTTGAAGAAAGAACCACACAGATTGAGTGGACCTGTCCAGTCAGTGCAAGCATTTGTCACTAATCGTTTAGCTCAACTCGGAAAATAAGGAGCCCAACGCTTTGACGAACAGTACCAAAGAAAGGACATTTGGGTAGGCCACATAAATTACTCAAACTGCCAGATCGTGATTACTGAGAACGAAAGAAAAAAAAAAATTAAAAAAGACCCACATAGTCTTCACATTCACAATAATTAAAACAATACGATACTTTACAAAGTAAATAATCATGTCATTGTATATATAAAAATTATCAATGTCAATGTGTATATAAAAAAAAAAAAGAAACGGATATAATTTTGTTGGTCAGATCATTTGATGACCATGTAGATCGGTGTCTGAAATGGTCTTTTGATGAAAGAACCACACAGATATTGCCACTAACTACTCAAACTGCCAGACAATAGTCAAAAGTGAAACAGTGACCCACATAGTCCTCAAATTCTCAATAATCAAAGTAATATTCATACAATTAATATTCATGTCATGTGAAATAATAAAAAAAAGAGTAAAAAATAGCAAAATAATAATAATAAAACAACAGTCAGTGTAGATTTATTGGAGCAGTTCAATCCCAGGCCGTTTTATCCTCAATATAGTCTTTAACAGTATAATAGGCTTTCTGACATAATTTACGCTTTATAAAAGATTTGAATTTATTTAGGCTTAGTTCTTGAATGAGGCTAGGAAGTTTATTATAAAAACGAATACATTGGCATCTAAACGAGCCACCTATTTTCTTGAGCCTGGTCTTAGGAACAACAAATTTTTGTTTGTTTCTAGTATTGACATTATGGATATCACTGTATCTTTTAAAGAGATTAATATTTTTATGTGCAAACAGCAGATTTTCATAAATGTACTGAGAAGGCACAGTCATTATATTAATCTCTTTATATTTGTCTCTGAGTGAGTATCTGGGACTTAATTTATAAATCGAACGAATTGCCCTTTTTTGTAAAACAAAAATTGTCTGAATATCGGCGGCATTTCCCCACAGCAGAATACCGTACGACATCACGCTATGAAAATAACTAAAGTAAACTAAACGGGCTGTCTCTAAATCAGTTAAATCACGAATTTTTCTAACAGCGTATGCTGCAGAGCTAAGCTTTTTTGACAATTTATCTATATGGGGGCCCCATTGAAGCTTGGCATCCAGAGTTATGCCTAAGAATACTGTGGTATCTTCGGGTTTCAACACTTCACCCTTTATGAGGACACTAGTTTCTACTTGTCTAACATGAGGTATCGTAAACTTAATACATTTGGTTTTTTTCTCGTTAAGAAGTAGGTTATTAACATTAAACCAGTTAACTACATTAGCAAGGGCTCTATTTACATTGTCAGTAACCAACTGCTGACGTTTGAGTTTGAATAAAAGTGAAGTGTCGTCTGCAAACAACACTATATCATGTTTATCCTTTATGAGGTAAGGCAAGTCAATTATATAAATAAGAAATAAAAATGGGCCTAAAATTGAGCCCTGAGGGACCCCCATTCTAACTTTAGATCCAGGTGATCTTTTTCCGTTGACGTCAACTCTCTGAATCCTATTACTTAGGTATGAAGTAAGAAGATCCAGAGAGGCGTTCCGGATTCCGTAGTGGTGAAGTTTCCTGATCAAGGTTTCATGAAGAACACAATCGAATGCCTTGGACAAATCGCAAAAAATACCCAAAGCATCGCATTTGTCCTCCCACGCATTATATATATGACCTAAAAGTTCAACTCCGGCATCGGTAGTTGAACGACCCTTTGTGAAACCAAACTGTTTCTTGTGTAATAAGTTATGTTTATTAAAAAATCGTTGCAATTGATTTAGAATAAGTTTTTCAAAAATTTTACTGAAGGTAGGTAGCACTGAAATTGGTCTATAGTTAGTAGGGTCTGATGTGCTACCTGATTTAAACAACGGTATTATTTTGCTGTTTTTCATAAGATCAGGAAACTCGCCACGGTCAATACAATTATTAAAAATAACAGCTAAAGTTGGTGCTACAATGTTTATGATCGACTTAGCAGTATCCACAGAATTACCCCATAAATCGGCGGTCTTTTTTACATTCAAAGAGTGAAAAGTTTTAACGATATCGTTACAGGTTACATATTGGAAATGAAATTCACTATCACAAACAGGAACGTTTTCTTTAAGTAGAGACTCTGCAGCAGTGGGTGATGAGTTCAAAGATTTGGTAGTAGATACTGGAATCTCTGCAAAGAAATTTTCAAAGGCCGCGGCGACTTGAGAATCTGATTTAATTATATTATCCTCAATAGCTAGACTGTAGTCACTACTTCGGTTGCATGACCTTCCTGTTTCGCTATTAATGATAGTCCAAGTCGTTTTAATTACATTACTGCTATTTTTAATTTTTAAACTCAAATAACGTGACTTGGCTATGCTACAAACTTTTTTAAATAATTTAGAATAATTTTTGACATACAAATTAAATTCAGCAGTGTTTATACAAGTCCGTTCATCATATAATTCATAAAGTCGTTTTCTACTTTTATGTATACCAGTGGTGGCCCAATCACTAAAAGAAGCGTTAATACTAACCGAAAAAGTCTTTGGAATAAATATGTTATCAAATTGTGTGCAATACATTTAAAAAAAATCATTATATTGTCCATTAGGGTCATCATTTGGCAACACAAGTGGTAGATTATTCGAAAGTTTAGTTCTAAACATTTCCAAGCGATTAACAGTTTTTGGGTTAACAGTGATATCTTTCTTAGTTTTTTTTATGTTTACATTTGGAATAGTGATCAATTGACCACAATGATCTGAGTCTAATAAATTAATCATTTCTTTATGGATTGCTTTAACATCTGTATAAATGTTATCTAAGCATGTGGCACTAGTGGGAGTTATTCTAGTTGGCTCTAAAAATTGGTTGGCAAGATTGTATGACTGAAACAAACTTATAATTTTAGTACTTAACCCAGAAGTTTCTAACAAGTTAACATTAAAATCACCGCAAGTAATGATAAACTTATTTGAATTAGAAATTTTGTGCAACACTTCATCCATTACCTTTTCAAAACAATCATACAATCCTGAGGGAGGTCTGTACACACTTAATACAATGAACTGCTCCAATTCAATACAGGCTATTTCAATTGTCCGCTCAACAGAGAGGCTCACAATATCCTTACGGTCTTTAAATTTGAGCTGGTTATTTACTAAAATTAGTGAGCCACCATGTATAGCTTTTTCTCTGCTTAACGAACTACCAACCTGGTGGTTACTAAAATTGAATATGAACTGGTGGCTTTTAAGCCAATGTTCTGTTATACAAAGAATATCTATATTGTTACAGTTCAGGAAAAATTCTACTTCTAAATCTTTGTTCAAAAACCCTTGAATATTTTGATGCACCAGGTTGATACGATTTAATTCTTTTACACTTACATTTGATTTCTTATTTGCCATACTAACATTGTTGCTAGAGGTTGCCTCTATTGTCTTAATTTCTAATTTAAATGGAAATCAATATCTACAAGTGCTGTCAAATTATTGGCAGTACAGTTTAAAATGTCATTGCATTGCTCAAAAGAAGCAAGTTGTTTAGCCAAATTCTTGGCTGTAATAGAAAAAAAGTATGCTAGCGATGCTGCTATCTGTCTTCTATGATAGTTTGAGAGATAGTACATAGCATTATTATGCCTATCTTTTGTTAAATATAAATTATTACTAACATAATTGCTGGTATCTAATAAGTGAAATAAATTATTATGAAATGTCAAATTATGCAATGTCATATTAATTTCAAATCTTAACCTATTTTCTTCCTGTGGCAAACTGTTACTGTAAGGGAATGTAAACAATACAATTTTTCTCAACTTAAGATTACACAATGTTCCATAATATTGTAGCAATTCTCCTTTCTCCAAATTTCCCCTATTACCCATAAATATTATTAATGTGGTGTCCTGGTGAAAATTACATTTAATAATTTCTTTCATAATATGAAATAGTGAACAACCAGGCATGCAATTATTTATTATAGAGTGCCCCGGATATTCATCTGCCAACAAGTAACCTAACTCCTTTCCAATCTCATCACAAAATAATACTATATAATTTTTTACAATTTGTTCACATGGTTTAATGGGACAACTAATAGTAGGAGATGTTAAATCAACACAGAGCTGTGGTAAGGTGGTATTGCATGTTGTCAATGAATGTTCCGGTGTAGGTACATTGGATGGTGTTTGACACTGCTCACAGTTGTTTTGTTTTGAGTTTACCAGCACATTCATTGCCAACACATATTCCCTCATGAGCTCTTCTGAGGTATTATATTTAATGGTCATTGAACTAAGTTTCTCCTGTAAATAGTCTAGTTCAGATTGCAAGAATTCTGTGTCAATTTTGTACTTCCTAGTACTTTGTTCCAAATTATAAGAATACATATCCAATTGTTTTAGTAAATTTAGCCTTTCTCTATTAAGTTTAACATTTTTAATAAAGAACTTATGTTTTTTAACCAGCTTTTTTGTTTTAACAATGTATTTATTGATTTTTATGTATTTTTTAAGTTTATTAGTACTGGTGACTACCCTCAATGAGTTACATGACTTTGAATTATTATGATCTGTCAAATCTATAGTGTAGGAGGGATTAACCTTTCATATGCCGTGAACGTAGATATACGCGAGACACACTGGTTTTTAATTGTGTCTATAATTAGCGGCATTCAACAGGTTAATGGCCGAAACCATTGAGGGGGCAACAGGCATCAACTCATCGAACAGACTCTGATTCAGCGAGGCGGTGATATTTGAGTTTATAGTCTGAAGTTCCGAAATTTGACTTTGTGCCTCATGTAGCTGTTGTTGTAATAAATGTTTATGACTAAGAGCTTGTTCATACTCTATGCTACACTGGCTGAATCCGTCCACAACAAGCTGAAGCCTGTCGCGTTCTTCGATGGCATCAGTGTATTGATTATATATCTGAGCCATTTCTATTTTTAACTTCCTATTATTATCATGGGCATCGAAGAGCACCTTCTCATTGTCATCCATTTCCTTATTCAGTTGGTCACAGAGCTCCTTTGACGCCTGTAATTCGCTCAAAACCTGTTTGAGTTTGGACTCTTCCAGGCGAGCACGGGCGCTGCGAGTCATAATCATGATTATAAAGAAAAGGAAGCGACAAGAAAATGAAAGAGAGAAGATAATGGTGCCAGTAGTCTACGCGAAGATTAGTTTATGTGAAAAATGAAATTTAGATGTAAAGAAGGAGTTCTGTCACCAAACCAAAGTAAGGTTATGTTTACGTGCAAAGGTCACTGGCATTAGTAGCCGTATTAAAAGTGAACAATGGAATAGTTGGTAAAAACGCAAACAAACTAATAACACGTAAAATACAAAGTATTGTACCTGATATCAAGATGACAACGCAAAAGTTCCTTTGTGCCGGCAAGTACAACTGTCACCGATTCACTATGAAATATTTAAGTACTTATTTTGCACTTGGTATGTGAATCTAATACAAAATACACTTTATTATTCTATTAACTTGATGAGTTATTGGAAAGAGGCTATAAAAACAATGAAATATAATAATTAACATTAAAATTACGAGGACAAATTTAAATCAGCTGTTAGCTGTAGTGTTGCCACAGGAAAAAATGAAATGATGAAGAATGCCTAAGGCATTAAGTACCTGCCCTGACCCTGCCAGGGTCGCGAGATTCGTTCGAAAGAGATACCGTGGCCCTGGCATATGGGCAACTGAAAGAACACGGGTGGATTTTAGTCAGTAAATCTGACACGCCCTTCCGCTCCACCCAGAGCGGGACACGTCATTTGATGATTTCCCAAAATAAAGGCATTAAGAGTTTGAGTGCGAAAAGTATTAAAAGTAAAAAAATACTTTTGATCTCAGTAAGTACTTAAAAATACTTCAATAACAAAAGTAAAACTACAAGCAACGTTTGAAAGCATTTTTTATTTTATCAAGTTTCATAAAAACTTCAAAAATGAAATAGTTATCCTCCAAGGCAAATTTTCTCTCAAAAAAAGTATTAAATAAAGACGCACATTTCAGAATCTATATATTAATACGTGAAGCGAAAACTTTGGATCCCTTTTTACGAAAATTGGGCGGACGGAGGAGTATGAAATTTCGCACACTTATAGTTTATACAGAGAAGAAGTGACGAATGCTAATATTTTTTTAAATTATGAGTTAAAATACATTATTTTCAATAAATAACACGTTACACACACTACTGTTCATTACCGTGTATCTAATACACACATGCATAGAAATTCTTTTGTTTATGGTCCAAATCTGTCTTTATTATTTTGTGCAATGTTACCAACACCCAGAAATATTTACCCCTAAAGCTTAAGTTAAAAACCCCTAAACATGCCACAATTACTAAAAAAATCCGCAAAAAAATTATAATGAAAATAACCAACAAATGTTCAGTAATCATAGACCCGGCACACAGTAGTAATATTTGTCTATATTTATTACGCGACATTTGTTAATCATTCACTCTGCATTCTTAGTATCGAGGAACCGTACTAGAAGTCGCTAATACTTTTATTGTAATCAAAAACACAATAAGAAATGTAAGATGGCATAAAATCCCTAAGAATACCCCTAAAAATGGAACGCCCCTAAAAAATCTCAATCCTCTTATTTACCCCCTAAATTTGGAAAAACCCCTAAGTTGGTAAGCCTGATTTTGTGTCTATAGTCTTACTAAATGTCAAGTATAACCATAGGTAATAAATTAATTTTATGGATATATAACCTATTTCATTTTTAAAATCTATGATCATATCGAGAATATTTTTCTTTAATATTATTCGTATTAGCGACGATAGGAATTTAGTTTAGATAAAAAAGAAATATTTTTTGTGGTTTTATGGAGTGTCAAGTATGGCATTAGTAAGTTTCCCATACAAAACTTAGTGTCGTGTGCAAACTGTAGAGGTTGTATGCCTCACGATTGTACAGGCTGGTTATAATTATGACATTTGGAACCGTCATAATTAATCTATCTATACTAATATTATAAAGCTGAAGAGTTTGTTTGTTTATTTGTATGTTTGTTTGATTGAACGCGCTAATCTCAGGAACTGCTGATCGGAAATGAAAAATTATTTTTGTGTTGGGTAGCCCATTTATTGAGGAAGGCTATAAGCTATATAACATCACGCTACGGTCAAAAGGAGTTGAGCAGCAAATGAAAAATGGACGAAAACTGGCAGGCAATTCAACGCGACGGGAAGGGGAGCGAAAATTTGACGCGGACGAAGTCGCGGGCAGAAGCTATTAAAAATAATAGGGAAAATTCTATAAAAACAGAGCTTTCTGTGATAATTCATTCCATATTGTTCCATATCCAGCAGTTAAGAATTATTAAGAAAATAAAAAAGAGAGTCCTGAAGAAGTATTCTTTACTCATTACACCTACGTCCTGGTCCTGGCCATCACCATCCCGCCAGCGAACCCTCTCCACAGTAGTACAGCGTCAACAATTTGTCTATAGTGTTACTGAATGTCAAATATAACCATATTATTTTTTTATATTTATTATTATCTATATTTTTTCATTTAATAATGTATTTCTATTCAAATGAAGTACGGTCGAATTTCGACCAATGGGCGATCACTAGTACTTATTAATACTTATCTTTTTTGGAAACCGCAGATTGTAACGAATTTTGTGAAATAACCACATACGCGATACAGAGTTGTTCCAGAATTGGTTACAATTTGCGGTTTGTAATTCAAACAACGTTTTTCAAAGAATTCATAACCACGTAATTCGATATCTGATTTATGAAAATTAAAGCCAATTATTTGGCCTAGATATTCTGTACGTACCTAAATATACAGCTTCATATATTTTTATTGTAGTAACAATGTAAAATATACGAAGAAAGCTAATTAATTAGTTACTTTTACCAATATTTAATAAACTAGCTCGGCCTGCGTCTTCGTTCGTATGGATGTCAGAAAGCAATTGTGTCTTTCACTAATTATTTTTCTAAAATACAAGCACCAAATGTTACTCTTTAAGACATCAGCTATCCGCCAGTGAAAGTCCCGTCAAAATTGGTCCAGCCGTTTCGGAGACCAGCCGAAATAAACATAAACAGACAAAATTTAAAAAAAAATGTCCAGCATCAAATAAAAATTCCAACAATGCAAATAAAATTAAACACATACATATATAAAATAGAAGTGTTTGCACTTCATCTTTATTTATGTGTGCTTCTTTAAATGCTAAGATGACAGTAGTGGGCATTGCTCTTTTTCGTATATCTAAAGATATTTAAACATTTAAATAATCACACATAAATAAAGTATTTCACTGACACTTCAATGTTGTTTGTGTGTGATTGCATAAATGTATAGATGGCAGTGGTGGTCATTGCCCTTTTTCTTATAGGTATCTTTATTTTTTTCATACGTCTCTAGGACTCCAAACAATAATACGACGTCACGTTTTTCATGCGTGAAAATTCTGTCCAACAAAGACATGTATCGATTTAGAGTATCAATGAACTTTTTCTGTTTTTGGTCGGCTTCGTAATTCCTTTATGACTTTTGACGGCAACTGCCCCGTTGGTCTCGTAGTCGGAAATGCGATTACAAACATGATTTCCTGGTCGAACAAAGTTTTTAAATTAGAAATTTCTCAGTAGCAGCCGCGAGTTTGGAAGTTGGTGGATACCCTTATGCCTTAGAAAGGAAATAAAACCGGGGTTCCTGTGCCTGATCTCTCTCCGGTCGTGTCAGATGGCCGTTCTATTGAACTGAGTGTGCACCTTTGTCTGCGCACACATTTGTGGAGTATAACAGCTTCTGCGTTGATAGTTCTCAACTGAGATTAGCACCCATGACCGAAATTCGGTTGTTCCGTCCCGTTTGACTGTTTATTCTATGCGCCTACGTTTCTAGACGTGAACAGAGTGAGAACTGTCACTTGTCAATTTGACGTTAACACATTCACTTGGGTTTTGATCTTGAAAAAGATGGTGGGTCCTATTGGCTTCCCGACCCCGTTTTTGTTAAAGTAATCCGTTTGAACCGGTCGTTTTGTGGACAATCTGTCATGACCCAATTGTTTTGTGTTTAATAACCCCATTTGACGAAATAATACAGGTTTAGTTTGTTAAAATTGAAGAACTTTGAAGTGACCATTGACAGCGTGCTGGAACCAATTTCTAGCCTCTTGGAGCGGCCTTGTTGTCTGCCCTGGATTACTGACAGCGTCACTACACAATACATATACGCTCACTTTCATACATAAATCCAGGTAGGCTCCAGAGCAGGTGTTCTTCTACCATCAGGTGAGTCTTTTGAATATGGTACTAATTAGCTCCACAAACGGCGGACAGTTCGCTCGCCATTCTTGACCCAGGGCCCACCATCGCGCTTCCACATAATAATTAGATCCTATGGTGAGGCCCTGGCCTGGCGTCGAACATTCTGGCCTGGCATCGAACATTCTTGGTAGCAGAGCGTGGTTTAAGATATACAACCACAAAATTGGTAATTTGCAGTGAGCTAATTGCTTGGCAGTCTCTATAAGGAAATAGTAATTCGCTGTAAATATTTGTTTACTGTATTGCTTGTTCATTTGTATTAATTTGTTTTAAATTGTTGAGACGGGTTAACTGAAGTTACCAAAGTCAGCCTGGTTATATATGCTAACAGAGTTGATTGGATTGGGCTATGTTACAACCCATTGTTATTGTATCTGACCCCTGTTGTATTGAATGTCTTGTACACATTAAAAATTATGAGTTTTGTACCATTGCTAAAAAATATGAGTTTTGTACCATTGACATGTTGTTTGTGAAAATTGACATTTTGAACATTAACATTGTTTTAAATTGGAATAAAGGTCTACTATTGTTGTACCATTGACATAGTGGTTTGTGAAAATAACATTTGAAATTGGCATTTTTTTTTTATTGAATTTGAATTTTTGAATTGAACTTGAAATATAATTTTTGAACGTCGACATTGTTTTTGAATTAAAATAAGGTTTATTGTTGTTATGTTTGAATTGGAACCAATTGTTTGCTTGGATTTCCTTTGTTATTTATTGATTGAACTTTGTTATTTGATTTTGTTTGTTTGACTTGTTTTGTTTGTGCAATGGCATACAAAGGGAAATATTGCAGAGCGGACACCTGTCCAGGTCAAGCCGGAGACCTTGGTTGTTTCAGGTCCCGGACTATTGAGTAGACTGCCTACTTTGGAACTGCCACACTTTGACGGTCGCTTGGGCCATTGGCTGGGTTTCCAAAACCATTTTGAAAGTTTGGTTGATGCACGCTTGGACCTCAGACCCGCCCAAAAGTTGGCCTTTTTGTTGTTTGTCCTAGAAGGTGAGGCCCGAGCCTTGGTACAGCATCTGTCGTTGACTGACTCAGCCTACCCTACCGCTTTGGAACTACTCACTCGGCGGTACCAAAATAAACGTTGTTTGGCTGACGTTCATATTGAATTGATTTTGGGGTTACCGGTCATTACTAGTTTGTCAGCATTGCGTACTGACCTGTTGAACCCGTTGGTGGCAGCGACCAACGCTTTAAAGCAATTGGAGTTGCCGGTGGACCATTGGTCTTACCTTTTGGTACATGTTGTGCTGCAACGGCTTCCTGCCGATTTGAGGGCTCGTTTCGAGCAAAAGTATGGTGGGGATAGTGTCACACATCTCCCCCCATTTGGTGACCTCGTCCAATTTTTGGAGGATGAGTGTCGGTTTGTGGATAGCTCTGGCGTTGCCGCTGGGTCGCGCCAGCCGTCTTCCCGGCCACGAGACCAGGGACGGACTGGGGCCCACGGGCCTGTTGATAGTCGCCCCGCCACTCGTTTTGCTGGCACCCAGAGTCGTCCTGTTTGTGAGTTTTGTAGGGACACGGGGCATGGCATGGCAACTTGTGCGGCCTTTTTGAAATTGCACGTGAGTGCCCGCCGCCGAATTGCCAATGCACGCCACCTGTGCTTCTCATGTTTGGGGGCTCACTTCCATCGGGACTGCCCCAACCCCCGCCCTTGTAGATTTTGTAGGGGGTCCAATTTGGACATTTTGTGCGCTAACGCGAACCACGCTGGCAGAGACCAGCCTCTGATGAAGGTTCGCACACGGGGGGGTACCATGGAGTTGGTCACCGGGCTTCTGGCTCGCCGGTTCAGAACTGGGGAGAGGCCCGCAATTTTGAGCGCCGCACTCCACCCCCCGCGCAAGTTGATCGGGAGCCGCGCGACCGCCATTTGGTCTCCCCGCGTAAAGGCGATTACGCAATTGTTGCTAGGCAGCGCTGGCCAGACCAGCACCGCCTTCCCTCCCCTCCATTGGCGGAACGTCCCCGGTTGGAGTCACGCCCCCCGCCATTCAGGCATCCGTTGGGATATGCCCTTCCAGCGATGGCGCGTGGCTCGGGACGCCGCGCGTACGAGGAATTTGAACTCCATCCTCGTCGGGAAAGACTTGGGCCTGGGTGCGGCGATCGGTCGCCGCCCAGGCATTGTTAGGACATTGGCGCCTGCCCCGCTAAGGTACCCCTCAGATCGACACGGTTTTGTTGCCAACGGCATCGGTCAGGGTCTAGGGGCCCACGGGGGACTCTGTTGTGACCCGTGCCATTTTGGACACGGGAGCCCAGGGTTGCCTTTTGTCTATTGTTTTGTTGTTTTGTTTGTGTATTGTTTTGGGCGAAATTGTTTTCTTCAGCGCCTTTGGACTGCGGGACTTGGCTGGGACGAGCCAATTCGGGAAACCCTGTTGGAAGATTGGCTCCAATTTGTATCCGCACTCCCTGCAGTCAACGAGGTCGTGTTACTCCGCGCTATCCTCCCCCTTGGGAGCTACACTGCTACCCTTGTTTGTGATGCGTCTTCGCACGGTTACGCAGCTGTTGTTTGTCTGCGCACCGTCTGCGCGACAGGCCAGGTGAATTTGTCACTGGTCTTGGCCAAGAGCAAGGTGGCCCCCCTCCGGACGGCACTGACCGTCCCTAAGTTAGAATTGTCAGGGGCGGCGCTTCTTGTGCGTCTATTGAACCACGTTGCTCACACTTTGGGTGGAACTGTGGACATTCGGGCTTCTTACGCCTGGACGGACAGTCAAATTGTTTTGTGTTGTTTGAAGACGTCCGTCCACTTTTTGGAAGTCTTTGTAGCGAACCGAGTGTCCCAGATTCAAAATTCTGAAACGCCTTTGATTTTGAGGATGTTGGGTCCTTTGCCCGGGCTCAAGGTGCTCGCTGTTAGAACGAAGGACCCTCCGTTTGACCCTGATTTTTGTTGAGTCGATTTAGCTCCCTCGACAAATTGTTGAATTGTTGTTTGTTGTTGTTGAATTGTTGGTGACTGATCGTCACATTAAGAACTCGCATGCCGGTTGCAATTCCCTGTTGGCCATTCTGCAGCGAAAGTTTGGATATTGTCGGGAGCCGTTAGTAAGTTGAACCCCTTTTTGGACGATACGGGTCTTTTGCATGTTGGGGGACGGTTGAGGCACTGTAGCCTTCCTTATGGGGCCCGTCACCCCCTTTTGTTGCCTAAGGAGGGCCATTTGTTAAATCGTTGTTGTTGTTTGGTTGTTGTTGTTGTTGTTTGGTTGTTGTTGTTGTTTGTTATTGTTTTGACCCGCCAGCCTGCCCCCATTGGGGGGGTATTTTTGAAGACCGCGGTGAAAGCGGCAAAGGGACTTTGGCACAGATTGTTGAGAGACACCGTTCTCATCTTTGAGGAGTTAGCTACGGTATTTTGCCGCATTGAAGCTGTATTGAACTCGCGTCCATTGTGCCCGCTGTCTTTGGACCCGAACGTCTTGGAGGCCCTAACCCTGGGCCATTTTTTGATTGGAAAGCCACTTGTCGCCCTGCCCGAGTACCCTTTTGTCGATGTGAGCCAAAATCGGCTATCACGATTTCAGTTGGTGCAGCAGCTCGCTCAGAGTTTTGAAAGCGTTGGAGCTTGGAGTATTCGCACATCCTCCGGCAGCGCATCAAGTGGACTGATAAAACGCAACCTTGTGAAGATTGCCAATTGATTAGCGGACGGGAAGGCCCGTCCGGGGGGGGTAGATGTTCCGTCCCATTTGACTGTTTACTCTATGCGCCTACGTTTCTAGACGTGAACAGAGTGCGAACTGTCACTTGTCAATTTGACGTTGACACATTCACTTGGGTTTTGATCTTGAAAAAGATGGTGGATCCTATTGGCTTCCCGACCCCGTTTTTGTTAAAGTAATCCGTTTGAACCGGTCGTTTTGTGGACAATCTGTCATGACCCAATTGTTTTGTGTTTAATAACCCCATTTGACGAAATAATACGGGTTTAGTTTGTTGAAATTGAAGAACTTTAAAGTGACCATTGACCGCGTGCTGGAACCAATTTCTGGCCTCTTGGAGCGGCCTTGTTGTCTGCCCTGGACTGACTGACAGCGTCACTACACAATACATATACGCTCACTTACATACATAAATCCAGGTAGGCTCCAGAGCAGGTGTTCTTCTACCATCAGGTGAGTCTTTTGAATATGATACTAATTAGCTCCGCGCACGGCGGACAGTTTGCTCGCCACTTTTGTCTCCAGGGCCTCACCATCGCGCTTCCACATAATAATTAAAATCCTATGGTAGGGACTCTGGCCTGGCTTCGAACATCGGTCTTGAGAACCATTTTTTAGACATCAATTTCCAATATAATGAAACTTCACCAAGAATGAAACGACACGGTCTAATTTTGCATGTGATAGTTACCTAACTGTCGCATAGACAATAACGTGTCGTCTTACGACGTGCAAGCGACATTCAACCTTAGGGTGATGATGCAATAATTACGAGGCTCGACTACACTACAAACTAGATTTAAAATTTTAGCCAGTGTTTGTGATACACGTGTTAGATATTTCATTCTGATTTTTTATAATTGTTGGGTAGATAATGACATCTATCACATTAACGAAGCATTGAACCAGTATAGGAGTACCTAATTTGACTAGATAAAGTGTTTACAAAAACTGATTCGTCTTAAATAGTAAAAGTAGATTTTAGTACTAGAAATAATTAATACGTATTTAATTATAATTGTAGTATACCCTAGCTTTTATATTGCCATTTTACTTTATTAAGCAGATCCAAACGACTGGTACAATACTGTCAGTTCATATTGATATTCTTTTAATGATTCGTAACTACGAAGAAGTTACGAATCAGTCCTTATTAAATTGCTAAATTATCTTAAAATGTTTTTAAACTGTTTCACTACATAAAAATGGTTTACTATTATCTGTGTTAGAAGTTATTAAGCCAAAATGTGTAATGATCTGTCATTTGTTCAAAATGGCGGGAGATGTCTGACGATTTTATTAGATTGACGTTTGTAGGATATAAAAAGGATTGAAATTACTTTATCGGGTCGGTTCCTCGGAAGATGTGTAGTTGGTTAGTTCTAGTGCTGTGGTTGTGTGGAAATATCGAGCAGAGGTCACGTAAGTTAAGTAATTTGATATTATGTTACACTTATTGCTTATTATGAAAATGTTGTTGTACCTTTTATATTGTTGCCGATATTGATAATATTTTAAATCATATAAAATGGAATATTCATACACTTTCTTTGCCTAGTTATTGTTATTGTTGTGATTATTTTGATGCTATTCTGAGATCTCTTGGACAATGGTCCAAGAGATAGAATGAAATGTATTTAAGATAATAATAGTTTATGGCAATGTAAGAAGTGAGTTGATATAATACTTTAATACTGTTTCCATGGAGTTTCTTGTCCTTCTTCTCCATGAAGACCTAGTTTTGGAACGGACAACTAGCTTTCTGATTAATTACTGACAAGCCTAATTGAAATAAATGTCTAGTCTTGTCTTTCTGTGCTATATTTAGTGAAACCCTTTCCCAACAAACCATATTCATAAGAACCTTCACACACAGTAAATTCTGATACACAAAGCCGTAACCATTCTGATACACAAAGTTTGATATTAGGTATATATATATATAATACTTATAGTTATATACAGATATAGATTTTTCTATTATCAGAAGTGGGATTTGCTCCCTATCCTTCTAAAACCGCTTACTAATGAATTTTATTTTGTTATTTATTTTCATGTTCGATGGTGGGGCTAATAACGATCTTTTGGAAATGCCGCTGCTGGTTGGCTACCTTTGACATCGGTGCTGCGGTGCTGCAAGTTGCTGTGTGAGGTTTGAGACTGCGGAACCTTAACTTTTTGTAAGAATATCTGGAAGTTTTCCGGAAATAAGTAAATGAAATCGGTGGAGTCCTTAGAGGCTCTCTTTACATACATTAAAACGAAATACATATGGATAAGATGATTAAATTTCGAGACTAGGTATTGCCAATCTATTTTACATCATTATTCAATAAATAATTAAATACAATTATTATTATGTTTATAGGGAATTTGGTCCATGCTTGGATTATTGGGAATGGAAATATATTAACAACTTAATAGTCGTAGAACCAGTAACTTTAAAATATTATTATTAGTATTGAAAAAATAAAAGGGAAGAAGTATGATGTAAGTGTTCACGAAAGTGAAACTTCGCGATCTCAGTTGTTTAGAATACAATAATAAAATTCTTTATTTGCACAGAAATAAGGTACTGGTTACAAATGACTTTCAACTTAACTGCCTATCCACTTTTAAAATTAACCACAAATTTAAAAAAAAAAATGCATTGTGAATCCGTTTTTCGTACAGTTTTTATAAAACATATACAAACAACAAGAAATCGTTACGTTAGGGTGGTAATACATACTTGGCTGGTCACTTATTTTATTATTTACCGTATCATTATAACAGTATTAGGAGAAACCGTTGATTAGGTGACAAATAAATAAATACATGAAATTACTTTTAGAAAAAAAAATAAGATACTATAAATGTCATAATTATTGTTTTCTGCAATTTTTATTTTGTCTTATCTGAGTTTGCCATTTAATTTTCAAACATGTAAACAAATGAGTTCAAAAATTACAATCTTGATACCTACACGTAAAGCTAAATAGATATTCAAGTTTCTATAACATCAATTTGATATTAGGATTTAAATACACTATAGATAGACTTATTGCTCCGAAATAAGATATATTTTCGGTTTAAAGACATTTATTTCTCAAAAACAAGAACATTGCAGTTCACTTAAAATATTGAAGAATGTTAATATAAAACTAAAAGTAAGTGTGATTCTCTGGGCTCACGTACAGCAGGTGGGAACATTACATCACTTGGGTCATAGACCAATGAAACATATCTGCTGGGTTCATAGGCCTGGTGTAAGGGGGCTCACGTACAGCAGGTGGGAACATTACATCACTTGGGTCATAGACCAATGGAACATATCTGCTGGGGTCATAGGCCTGGTGTAAGGGGGCTCACGCACAGCAGGTGGGAACATTACATCACTTGGGTCATAGACCAATGATAACAATAAAAATATTCCTCTTATTGCTTTTGAGACTTGTACTTCGAGAGCGAAATACAGTTCAGTATGGCCGTGAAAGGTTATTTTCAAATTTATTAACATTCTGGTGCATTTCGGTTTAACCTAACGTTCAAACTACACATTGACAAAGATTCGATATTATGATTTATTGGATAATTATTATGTAACATGAAGAAAAAGGTATTGTTAATATTAATGTTATAACATAATGTAACAGTTGTACTGGGCGGTTACTATTTTGTTTGTAGGTATGGTCTGATCTTTTATATCTTTTTCTGTTATCAAATTATTTCCTTTATCAAGTAAAGATGTGTTGCACCTCTTTAAGCTACGGTACTGAGCAGATTATCACATAGAAAATTACATTTAATTGCATTACAACGATAACCGATAAATCACTCCAAATCTTTTATTTCCAATATCTTGTCCATTTGATGAAATATAAATAAACTAAAAAGAATAAAATAAAATTGACACAAACATTTATAAAATGTTGAGTCGGTAAAGCTGTACGAACATATTTTCGATCTGACTGTACAAGTACTTTATAAACGATGTTATTTGAGGGATATTTAAATGCCATTCAACTGTTCACGGTAATTTTACTTGATAAGGTTCTGATGTTAACTAATTGTTTTTAAGATCATTTTAACGTAGTAAACAACACCAAATATAAATAGTTGGTAGTTTGTTTAACATCCTGTAAATTAAATCTATACTTCGGATTGATTCTCCATCTCTTCTTAATCGATCCCTTGTTGCTGAGGACCGTGGTCACTGGACCCATTTAAGCGGACAGTCAGGCTCCATTGACTCTGTTCCAAAGTAGCTAACACCACCTGCTGAAATTAATTTGTGGACGTGGCTTCTTTTGCTTGGATTGATTCTTTATTTTTTTCCAAAGTAGTGAACACTATACAGGGTGTCCGGTAATTAATGGATAACCTTAAAATGGGTCATGGTAAAACTAATGGCCATTCAGAAAAAAAATACAAATAAAAAAAAATACAGTTGGTACCAAAGATATTATTTTTTTAATAATAATCGGTGTTTTTTGTTACCATATTTCACATTTTTATACACCACGGCCACAAATTAAGGAATTCTATCGGTTTTTTTTTGTTATAGTAATTTACGTTAACTAAGCTGATAGATAGGCAATAAATAGTATGACTATTATTACACGGTTTTTTTTTAAACAATTTGAATGTTTGTTCTGGGGAAAATTTGTGAAAAATATTCAATTTGACAAAGTTTGAGCAACCGTAACTTTAAAAAAAAGTATCCAGACACAAGTGACCAATTATTTTAAAATATTATGTGCTTCAAGCCAATTTCAAAATGGTATCATTCATTATTGTATCTAATGTAAATTCTGAATTATTGCTATTAGTGTAGAAAATGTGTGAATTTTGGATAAACAACAAAATTTGCAATATTGGAATATTTATTTACATTGAATGTACCTGACCATTCGGGGTTAATAAAAACATTAATAGACGTAAGTAATGAATAGTAATAATTAAATAAAGTCTCTTTAAAACCAGAAATATTTTAACAAATACAAATTGGCTTTGCAATAAATGTCGTGTGTGTAAGTCGTGTGACCGCCATACTAGCTACCTGCGCGCACCCTGCACCACCCGTCTTTTGTTCATGTTAGACAAAGAGGATATGAGTTGGATGAGTGCGAGCGAGATAGTAAATGTAAAAAAACCGGTAGGGGACTAACAGAACTTACAGGAACAGGGACTTAGACTTAGTGCGTCACTCGACTTGCTCGACTTCGCATGTGTTTATTTCGTTTCCGGTTGCAATTGTTGCTAGTTACTGTGAATCAGTGTTAAAACGACGACCTGGCTATTTTACTGGACTATTCGTTTTGTTTACCGATTTGGACTTGTTTTGTGTGGTGATATTTGCGACGACTTGGCTTGTAACTGGATTGTTTATTTTGTGAATCAACATGCCACGTGTTGAGTATACGCCACAAGAATATGCAAACATGCATTTTATTTATGGGGAATGCAGAGGCAATGGAAACGCAGCCGCAGCTCTTTATAGGGAAAGATACCCTAATGCGCGTCATCCAGATTACCGCGTATTTATAAGAGTCCACGGTTGTTACTCAGAAGGAAGAATCCCTGGTACTGGTGTTGGTGGTACTAGTGGTGGAAGAAGCGCTCGTGCTGATGTAGAAGACGTGGTACTTGAGGAAATTGCGCAAGATCCTTCAATTTCTACGCGATCAATAGCTCAACGCACGGGTATAGGGAAATCGACTGTGCATGATATCTTAAAAAAGAACAAATTTCACCCGTTCCACGTTACGCGCGTGCAGACCCTTCAACCAAGAGATTATAATGCAAGATTGCGTTTCTGCCGAAAAATAAATTATTGGACTGGAATATTAAACGGAAAAATAATAGGCCCATTTGAATTACCGGGGAACCTAACTGGCCAAAGTTATTTAGAATTCCTTGAAAATGATCTTCCAAACTTATTGCAAGAGGTGCCCGAGGTGGAGAGAGAATCATATTGGTTGCAAAATGACGGCTGTCCTGCGCATTATGCTGTATCTGTTCGTGCATACTTAAATAGAACATACCCAAACAGATGGATTGGCCGCCTGGGGCCAATTTTGTGGCCCCCACGTTCACCAGATCTAAATCCACTTGATTTTTTTTACTGGGGCTGTCTTAAGGAAGAAGTTTACGCAAAGCCGATCCGTTCCTTGGAAGATTTACGTAGCCGTGTCCGGGCAGCCGCATCGAAAATAAGCGATCGACGCTATACGCGACTGCTCAGGAGAGCATTCATTCGTAGATGTAGAGCCTGTATCAGAGTGGGTGGCAGACAATTTGAACATTTATTGTAATTACGTAAGTGTAATAACGAATAGAGTTTTACTAATGTCAAATGTTGTTTTTTATTAAACTCCAATGGTCAGGTACATTCAATGTAAATAAATATTCCAATATTGCAAATTTTGATGTTTATCCAAAATTCACACCTTTTCTACACAAATAGCCATAATTCAGAATTTACATTAGATACAATAATGAATGATACCATTTTGAAATTGGCTTGAAGCACATAATATTTTAAAATAATTGGTCACTTGTGTCTGGATACTTTTTTTTTAAGTTACGGTTGCTCAAACTTTGTCAAATTGAATATTTTTCACAAATTTTCCCCAGAACAAACATTCAAGTTGTTTAAAAAAAACCGTGTAATAGTACTCATACTATTTATTATCTATCTATCAGATCAGTAAACGTAAATTACTATAACAAAAAAAAACCGATAGAATTCCTTAATTTGTGGCCGTGGTGTATAAAAATGTGAAATAAGGTAACAAAAAAAAAACAATTTATTATTAAAAAAATCATATCTTTGGTACCAACTGTATTTTTTTTTATTTGTATTTTTTTTCTGAATGGTCATTAGTTTTACCATTACCCATTTTAAGGTTATCCATTAATTACCGGACACCCGTATAATACGAAAAAAAAATGCTTTTCTTAAGATTAATCTCTGTGAAATAATTTTTTTACTTCGGTCTGTGAGGTATTATTTAAAGTTATTGCTTCCAAAGTAAAGAATTGATCAGAGTGGCCATGAGAAAAATTTGTGAAAATGTTAATAGTAAATGTTTGTTAAATACGGTTTTTGGTAATATTGTCAGAATGACCGAGCGATGAATTATTATTATTCGAATTATTTTGATCACTGGCTAATGGTTTGATTCAATGGCTGTTGAATAGATAGGCTTTTGAATTGTTGTTATAACAATTGTTTTGTAAAACTAAATTATACCTGTAAGCAATTTCTTATTTGTCAAAATTGTTAATTGTTAAACCTGTTTCTATAACATTAGAGAAGTAAAAAAAAAAATGTGTCGATACATAAGTAGATAAGTTGTATTAAGGACCGAGTATTTAAAATGAGAATTAATATCTCTGTTGATTTGGTCATTATCAGGAACTGTTTTTGTAAAATGGATTCATAGGTACTTCGAGGACGGAGTACTTATCAGTCTGGCCGTGTTAGATTTATTGTTTATTGGATAATCAAGTGCTGTCGTTTATTTAGACGGTACAGTCCTAGGTACTTCGAGAACGAAGTACTTGTCAGTCTGGCCGTGTTAGATATTTCATTCTGATATTTTATAATTGTTGGGTAGATAATGACATCTATCACATTAACGAAGCATTGAACCAATATAGGAGTACCTAATTTGATTAGATAAAGTGTTTACAAAAACTGATTCGTCTTAAATAGAAAAAGTAGATTTTAGTACTAGAAATAATTAATACGTATTTAATTATAATTGTAGTATACCCTAGGTTTTATATTGCCATTTTACTTTATTAAGCAGATCCAAACGACTGGTACAATACTGTCAGTTCATATTGATATTCTTTTAATGATTCGTAACTACGAAGAAGTTACGAATCAGTCCTTATTAAATTGCTAAATTATCTTAAAATGTTTTTAAACTGTTTCACTACATAACAATGGTTTACTATTATCTGTGTTAGAAGTTATTAAGCCAAAATGTGTAATGATCTGTAATTTGTTCAAAATGGCGGGAGATGTCTGACGATTTTATTAGAATGACGTTTGTAGAATATAAAAAGGATTGAAATTACTTTATCGGGTCGGTTCCTCGGAAGATGTGTAGTTGGTTAATTCTAGTGCTGTGGTTGTGTGGAAATATCGAGCAGAGATCACGTAAGTTAAGTAATTTGATATTATGTAACACTTATTGCTTATTATGAAAATGTTGTTGTACCTTTTATATTGTTGCCGATATTGATAATGTTTTAAATCATATAAAATGGAATATTCATACTCTTTCTTTGCCTAGCTATTGTTATTGTTGTGATTATGTTGATGCTATTCTGAGATCTCTTGGACAATGGTCCAAGAGATAGAATGAAATGTATTTAAGATAATAATAGTTAATGGCAATGTAAGAAGTGAGTTGATATAATACTTTAATACTGTTTCCATGGAGTTTCTTGTCCTTCTCAAGGGCGGATCCAGGGGGTGGGTCATGGGGGTCATGACCCTTCCCTGGGCTGGGTCTACCGTGGACCACTATTTAAAAAAGTTTAACATAGGTAATGGTTTTAAGTAAGGATATATTTTTTGTCACAATATGGATTTTATGTAAATACCTTCAATATTTAATCAATCCATCCACACTATATCCACACTTCCACACTATAATATTATAAATGCAAAAGTAACTCTGTCTGTCTGTCTGTCTCGCTTTCCTGCTAAAACTACTGAACCGATTTAAATGAAATTTGGTACACAGATAGTTTAGAGCCTGAAAAAGGACATAGGTTACTTTTTATCCCAGTAGTATGTTCCCGCGGGATAATTTTTGACCTCCACACGGGCGAAGCCGCTGGCGAAAAGCTAGTACTTATAGTCTGGCAAAAAATAATATAAATAAATGGGGGCGCCACTGTGCAAGCTATGCGTGAAATAGATAAATTCTCTTTAAAGTTAAGCGTCCACAGGTCGGTATCGGACGCATCGGACGCATCGCATCAGCCGCATTATTTTTTCATACTGCGTCCACTGTATCGGCAGCGATCGGATTGCTGACGCAAGTACCAGCAATCGGATTGCCGATGCCAGTTTCATTCGGATTTTCTTAGTGATCGTACGTGTGTTTGTGAGAATGGAGGAAAGCGAAGAAGAACAATTTGTCGTTATTGCTTGTTTGTTAGCAGAAGAGGAAGAAAATGCAAGAACATTTAAAAAAAGAAAACATAATATCTGGATACACGACATTATATTCAAGAAGAGATCGGAACATGGAGTATACCACGCACTATTTCCTAATCTGTTAAATGATGACATCAAGTTTTTCCAATATTTTCGTATGTCTCAAGCTAAATTCAATTTTCTGGTTGACATCCTGAAACCACATTTATTAAGACAGAATACAACATACAGGAAGGCTATAGGATCAGAAGAAAGGCGCGCGGGGCGCGTACACTAATTGGAATTCCGTATGACGTCATCGGCACGCATCGCAAAAGTTGCCTCTCGGACACCAATTGTCGGCATTGCCGATGTGCGATCCATACAATGCGGATCAGTGGACGCACTTGTGTGACTTTCTATACGACCGTCTTTCGTCGGTAACGTACTCATCGGACGCCTCGCATTTAACGGATCGTAGTATAGGCTCTACACGGGGGTCGTGCGGTCCATGGGGGCGGTCCACGGGGCACCGGTGTGGGTGCCCTCATTGAGGCTGTGCCCAGCGCGCCGGTTGAGTGCAGCCCAGAGGGTCATGGCCATCCGGCTAATCTGAGGATACCGCACGATCTCGTGCGAGGCGGCGAGCCTCCTTGCCGTAGTGCCGCTATGGGATCTGGAGGCAAAGATCCTCGCGCACATGTGGGAGTGGCGCGAGGAGGCGAAACGCCGGGGCGAAACTCCGCTGCCGTGACAAATCGCGGCACGGCGGACAGAGCTCCGGCAGGATCTCATGGCGACATGGTGGGTACGATTGTCACAACCCAGCGCAGGGCACGCCACAATTGCGGCGGTAAGTCCCCTCTTTGAGGAGTGGATAGAGAGGCGCCACGGCGCACTATGGAAAATATAGGTCGGTATCGGATCAAAAATCTGTAACTTCATGAATTTTTGTTGTATCGTGATGAAATTTGGCACAAATATGCAGCAAGGTTCGGAGATTCGAACGATGTGTAGTTTATAGGGTTTTCTTGTATATCTATGTATGTTTTTTTGCATAGAATGAAAAAAATGGGAAAAAATCACGAAAAAAATAGTTAAAAATTTATTTTAAGTGGAATACAAGTTTATAATGACTAAAAAGATTAAACCATGGTTAATTACAACAAGCAAAGTAAACAAAATATATATATATGAAAAAAAAATACTAAATTAAAATCATATTACTAATAGGTACATCCTATACTCTGGCTTCAGGAAATGATGTAGCTAGGTACAAATATAAGTAATAACTAAATATAAATATTATTTTTAACTTATACCACTTCAGGATCAGGGTCAGTAAATGTGGGTTCACTTTCAGGTGCCACGTTTAAAAGACTTAGTGCCTCTTCTTCAAGTTCTTTCACATTTCTTACGTACGGTTTTCTCAAACTTGTTATATATGGATCTGACGTGTATAAAAGCGTTTTAAAGACATCTTCATTTGTAGCAGATCGGGAACATTTTCTGGCATGATGAAGTCGTATGTTTCTGTAGTCTTTGTTGCGAGACTCTTGTGCGTCTTCCGATAGCTGTCCAATAGGAAGCACCGCAAAATGTTTGATAACGTTTTGGCCGTGTATGAGTATTTTATGAACGGAGGATGGCATATAATACCAATCGTAATTACTTACATAGATTCTTGCAGTTTCTATTGCATATTCCCCAAATTTTTCAGGGTCGATCATCATTCCAGAAGAAAGAACTTGCAAGATAATGTATAGGCGTTTAATCAATGCCTCATCTACACCTGTTATTTCCGATGAGCAAGTGCTATTATAGAAGAATCTTCGTGCGGTATTGCCATCGTTCGTATTCCCGCTAACTTGCCGAGGTTTGTCGACGATTAATCCCAACTCCTCCCTGAAACGTTTTTGAACAACTTCTTTCTTTTCTTTTTTTAATCTCTTATTTTCCTCAGTTGAAGCAGACCAAGACTTAAACGAAAGATTATAGGAAATATGCAATATCATTTCCATGCAGCGAATCCAGGCGTGTAAGGTGGACAATCCGTATTGGTAGGTGTTTTCGTTTTCGGGTCTGGCAGTTACTTTCGATAGGTCATTCATTAGCCGTGGAGTAGCCCCACATATCGTGCATGTGGAACCAGATGGAGTATCTGTAAGGACCTGAGCCACCTTTCCATCGATCATCGTTAGAAATAGTTCATGCTTCACATTTACTACAACACCATCTTTGTTTATAAGTGATGCTTGTGCAGCCCTAATTTGTTTTTTAATATCATCAACAACTGCCTTGGTTTTTTCTGGAGTTTCCTTACAAAACTCAATAGAAATGGGTCTGCAAAAACGGACAGATGAAGGTACCGGATTTTGCCAAACAACGGATCCCGATTGCACATCAACTAATCTGATGGGGACTAATGAAGTGATGAACAAATTGGCATCTGAAATTGTTTCTGACTCTTCTGCAAGTATTTGCTTGTATTGGCTTTGACCAGATGAACCATCACATCCCCATTTAGAATAAAGGATCAATGTTCTATGTTGTTTTTGGAAAACAGAATCGATTTTTAAAATTCTAGCAGCAGTATGATCCAATAAATCTTGTATATTAATCACTTTAGCATAAGTATTCGTGATTTCGATTGTAGAAGATGGTGGATAACAGGATCTTTTTATTTCTTGTATTTTGTAGTAAGGCGGGAATATACAACACTTTCGTTCGTTGGTTAAGTTTTTCAGGTACATATATTGTGCTTTTGTTAGATCTAAATCTATAAAAGCACTCAATGCTTCCGTATCGGAAATAATCTTCATCTGGTCTGAGTCGTTCCACTTACTTGAGATATCTAATTTCTTTTGAGTGTCAGCGGTTCTTAATTCTTCGACAAGATGAGCTTCTGTGTACTCACGTAAAGCCCGTAGTCCCTGCAGATAGGCGTTTTTTATATGCTCGAAGCCATAGTCTTGGAGTAGAAGAGTGTTTTTCCTCTTCTTGGTAGATTCTGAGGAGTCTCCATAAGCCACGCATGCTCGTCCTCGTTGGCCAGATGTT
The DNA here is from genome assembly GCA_932294355.1 of Aporophyla lueneburgensis. Taxonomy (NCBI): domain Eukaryota; kingdom Metazoa; phylum Arthropoda; class Insecta; order Lepidoptera; family Noctuidae; genus Aporophyla; species Aporophyla lueneburgensis. The sequence goes on from OW028752.1 coordinate 20,390,610, forward strand.
GATGGCGTAGAATATTGTTCAGAATCCGGTAAATTTAACGAATACCTTGAGTCCAACCAAGTACAATACTTCTGTAAAAATGTTTCTTTTTTCCGAGATGCCAGGGCCCAGCGTTTGTTGAAAATAGGAAGAATGTGCCTTTGTATGTCACTAATTATAAAACACAAGTTGTTTTCAGAAACATTCAGCTTTTCCACTAAAACTTTGGATAATGATTCCATGGTCTTGCCGCCCTCTATATAGGGGATTATGAAGTCTCGTTTGGTACAGCTGAAGGAAGACATTTTAACACTTCACAATCTGCAGAAATAATAGGCGTAGATGAGATTTGCTTCACTTGAAGTTACACTGATGTAGATGGTTCGAATAGTTTTTGCTTCCCTTTAAATACTCATTTTACAATATCGAATTGGTACCTACATCATTATTATCTTGTAATTTCCCACGCAAACCGAGTGCAAATTTGATAAGGTCCCTTTGTTATCACGAAATAATGAAGAAAATATCCAAAAAGTTCTATATTGTTCATGTGAATGGTGTCAGTGGTAAACCGCAAAAGATACTAATTTTCGGGTTCTGACTTTTATCAGTTTTTTTCTCATATCTTCTAAAGCCGCAAATATCCGCAGCTGATTTTTTTTTCATTCTATTTATGAATAGTTAGACTACTAGTCGACGCAAAAAGTAGCGCTTGGGCAAACGTGGGTAATACTGAAAACCTTCGACGAAAAAACATACAAGTGAAAAAAAAGGTATGTCACTTTTTAAGTAATTACTGAAATATTTTCCTTTACTTTTAAAATCATTAAGCTGTATCGCAAAAAGCATAAAATAACCTTTCTAAAAATGTATAATACTGCATATCTGTACCAAGTATTTTTTTCACAATATGGTATTGAAACATGTATACGCAAAGACTTGAGTTTGGCACTTCTGTTTTCTATGTATTTCTATCTAAGAAAAAAAAAATAATTTCGCGTATTAAGAAAAAAAATCGTAATGAATATTATAATTTGACTATTAGAAAACCTAAAAGAATAGCCATATTAGCCAAATTATGATATTCGTAAAAAGCATTTTTGATATGCGCTTGTTCTACCATTTTCCATAGTGCGGCGTCCTCACTTTCCGTCTAACGCAGGTTCTCACCGGGCATGGGTGCTTCGGTCGGTTCCTGTTCTGGATAAAGCGGGAGGAAACGTCCGGGTGTTTCCATTGTGAGGATCGTCTGGGAGGACACGGTGGAGCATACGGTGGAGGTGTGCCCTGCCTGGGCGGAGCACCGCCGTGTCCTCGTGGAGGCGATCGGCGGCGGCGACCTCTCGCGTCCGGCCCTGGTGCGAGCCATGGTACGGAGCGAGAGCGCATGGGAAGCCGTCACCTCCTTCTAGTATATAGCAATTGAAATTTCTCACGTGTACGTTATGAGAGCAGTAGTGGCCCAGTGGTATCGGTCCCGACTTACGAGGTGTTTGTCGTAGGTTTAAACCCAGGCAGGCGATATACTTTGTGTAAATAATTTCATCACCACTTCTCACAAAACGGTGAAGGAAAGACTGATTGAAGACATGTGACATCTACCAACTCGCACTGGGCCCACGTGGTAGATTATAATCAGCTGCATCTTGTTAGACTGGAAGCCGACCCCAACATAGTTGGGCATACAAAACGCTAGAATTTCAAATGAAAATTTGTTGAAGGATTTACCAAGGAATTCTGAGGCTTGTGGTTGAGGAGGCGGGGCGCGTGAGGGAGTGGCAGTCTCTGCGCCCTCACGTCCCTAGCCGCCGCAAGAGACGCCCCGGGCGTCGGGAATCGATTGCGGACTCCCGGCCACCGTAGGCGCGAGCTTGCGGGCGGCGAGCAATGGGTAGCTCGCCGCCCGGTAAGGACCAAGCTCGGGTCGACGGCGCGTAGTGTTCCACGCGCGCCTCAAAGAGGTAATAGGTAAAACGGGCTGGTGTCCGCAACTCCACGTCTGAGCGCGTATTTTGCGTACGGGTGGGAAATCGGTTATTCGATCCACCCCAGCTCCTCGAGAAAGGCTGACTATCTCACGTAGGGTACCTGGGTTACCGAAGTACTTGGCCCTGTATGTGGCGATCGCCTCAAAGAGATGTCAGCAATAATGAAGGGGTCTGCTAGGACCGATGCCTGCCGGGGTCGCGTGATTGTTCGAAAGAGATACCGTGACCCTGGCACATGGGCAACTGATGGAACACGGGTGGGTTTTAGTCAGTAAAAGTCTGACACGCCCTCCCGCTCCGCCCAGAGCGGGAGAAGTCATTTGATGATTTCCCATCCAGAAAAAAATAAAGGTTACTCCTTGTTACATCAGCTATTTGCCTGTGAAAGTCCCGTCAGAATCGGTCCAGCCATTTCAGAGATTAGCTGGAACAAACTGACAGACAGATAGACAGACAAAAATTTAAAAAATGTTGTTTTGGTATATGTACCGTGTATACATCCATATACACTTAGTAAAAAGCGGTTATTTTAATATTAAAAACAGACACTCCAATTTTATTTATTTGTCTAGATGTCTAGATTATAAAAATTAAATTATAACTTCTTGTGTGTTGACCACGACTATGTGACCCCCCCCCGGCACCAAAGCTGGATCCGCCCTTGGTCCTTCTTCGCCGTGAAGACCTAGTTTTGGAACGGACAACTAGCTTTCTGATTAATTACTGACAAGCCTAATTGAAATAAATGTCTAGTCTTGTCTTTCTATGCTTTATTTAGTGAAACCCTTTCCCAACAAACCATATTCATAAGAACCTTCACACACAGTAAATAAGCCGTAACCATTCTGATACACAAAGTTTGATATTAGGTATATATACATAATACTTATAGTTATATACAAATATAGATTTTTCTATTACGCGCTTAATCCTATTAGTATAATTAAAACTAAACTAATTAAAATTAATTAAGCATTTAAAAAGCCAAACAAGTGCTTTAGACAGGAACATTATTAAAAAAAATTATTAAATGCAAACTGTAATGCTTGACTATTATTCATTTATATTAAACATCATTATATTTAATGACTGTAATGAATACCTCCATCAATTTGACTCATTTGAGTTTAGATATTCATCAGAATATACCACTAAGTAAATGAACCTCTAGTGTAAAAAAAAAAATCGTGCTTAATCAAAACAATTAAAATGAAAGATTGTGAAATCTCACACCAATTATAGTTTATTAATTTCATTAAAACGAATCATAGAAAAAAATATTTACCTATACTGTCAGAAATCTGAAAGTGGCACCGATAACTGAAAATTTGTTTCAGTTGTAATGGTATAGGCACATGATACGGAGGAATTTCGTGAGTAAGGAGAAAGAAGTTGAAAGAGAGTAGAGAAAGTCGAGAAAAGTTTTGAATATGAATTTCGATGGCTATAAGAGTAGGCATAGACCAAAGAAACGATGAATAGACTGTTTGAATGATGATATGGATAGAAAGGGAGCGACTATCAAGATGACAACTAATAGAGAAGTTGGATAGAAAGGGGGCGTCTACCGAGACGACTAATAGAGAAGTGTGGAAGAAAAGTACTTTTGCACCGACTCCAAATGAATTCGGATAACGATAGGAGATGATAAGTGTTCTACTACTGGGCAAAGGTACTTTTGGTTCTCTTTACTTCGCCATTCATCTTTGCCTGTTTCTTTTTTCAGCCAATCAGTCAAGAACAATCCAGGTCGTCACACCAGCGTTAAGCCTGCCTTGGTGACAACGCGATGATCCAAACGCTCAGACGGCGATGCCACAAATCTATTTACTAATTTTATTTTTTTGCACATAACACTAAACGGTTCAGCATCTAAGGTATACATTCACCACAAATCATAAAAAAAATGTGGAAATTCAAGCGATTTAACATTAATTTGTTTTTGTAAAGCACGCTCAACTATTGCCATCCAAGAACTATATGCAAGTTTAGCCATTCAATAATTACATTTGGCTTCAGTTGCAACTTCTGTTTACACTAAGGCGATTATTGCATGCAAGTTTTGCCTCGTCTAAACACAAAATTCCACATAAATGTACATTTTTTACGGATTTTATTGAACGTCTTCTCAAGATTTTTTTTAACTTTGAATGATATAGATTTTTTAAGCCAGAATTGAAGGTGCGTGTATGACCCGATGTATGAACAAAAACAAAGGAAGAGGAGTATTTGGCGTTCTATAGTTTCTACCTACCCCCATGGGAAAAAGGTGTGAGCTTATGTATGTAACAGAAGGTGTATTTATTGTACGTACTGTTTACTTTTACACTCTAGTTCCGAACGACAACTAATTTGCCCGTACCGTGCAACAACTCTACATGTTGTTTAGACGGTGACAGTCAATTGCAGCTTCTATTATGGTAAACTACAGGCAAAGTCTAACACAACACTACAATCAAACAATCCCAGCGTTCCGACAATGCAATAACGGCTAACACCCAATAATAGTAGGATTAAAGCCTTATTGTGACCGCTGCACGAGGTTCAATCTAATATTATATCGATCAGTCGACTATACAAGCTTTTGTGTTTTCTTTTTTACAGAAGAATTGTTGTGAACGAATGTGTTGTGAACTCATCCTACTTCCTACTAATATTATACATGTGGAAGTTTGTGATGCTGTATGTAGTCCGACTCGCAAACAAAGAGCTCCTACAACAAGGTAAAAAAACACTTTTCTTGTACAGAGGATCCTTTTCTATTTTTAACTTTGATTTTACTATGTTTTACTATATCGGCAATAGAAATACATATTCTGTGAAAATTTCGTGTGTCTACCTATTACGGATCATGAGATATAACCCAATGATAGACAGACGGACAAAAGGACGGATGGATTATTGGTTGTCATAACAACAATGTCATTTGGTTTAAATAGGTTATTATGTTTTATTTATGTAATACTATCATTTAGTAAGTCAGTATTGTAGACTGTAGACAATTTTCTATTTTGTTAAGTACCTGGTTAGTTGGTGGTTTTAGTAGTACTTGTTGACAGTCCTACACTGTTCTCGCTTACCTATTAACACTGTAATTTGAAAACATTGTAAAAAACAAATTATTTTTAAAAGAGTAACCGTGGAGTTTCTTTCTGGCTCTTCTCCATAGGAATCTACAATTTGGAATCGTGCACCTAGCTTCTGACGTTTCATAAGTGCCCTTGTAAACTTATCTATATATACTATATATTATATATATATTTTATATTAATATTATATAGCTGAAGAGTTTGTTTGTTTGTTTGATTGAACGCGCTAATCTCTAGAACTACTGGTCCGAATTGAAAAAATATTATTGTGTTGGGTAGCCTATTTATCGAGGGAGGCTATAGGCTATGTAACATCACGCTACAACTAACAGGAGCGGAGCAGTAATGAAAAATGTTGCAAAAACGGGGAAAATTTATTCCTTTTGAGAGTTTCCGTTGCGTGCGCTGTGTAAACGGTTAAAGTAACGCAAAAATCATGTATGAGTGAATTGTTCCTTTTAAAAAGTTCTAAAAAAAAATCCGCGAGAGCATATGTCTATCTTTTAAGGTTGACTCACTATAACTCAAAAGGAGCGAGCAGCAACGAAAAATGGACGAAAACTAGCAGGCAAATCGATGCGACGAGAAGGGTCAGGGGAACAAAAATTTGACGCGGACGAAGTCGCGGGCAGAAGCTAGTGTGAAATAAAAATATTTTGATTTTGATTTTTGATTTTGATGCACAGACAGCGGAGGCTTAGTAATTCGGTCCCGTTGATTACCTTTCGTGTACGAAACCCTAAAAAAGACCACTTAAAGTCCTTATGACGGCGTCCATAAGCAGAGTTCATATAGCTGAAATTTGAGCCAAACATGTTTGATATTTTTGCCATCAATACGCTAAAAAGAAAAAGAGATTTATAAATGCAAAGATGCCTAAAAAATAAAAGAAAAAAATTTCTTAATTAAAACATTGAACACTAAAATATGATTCTGTTTCCAACTGTCAGAATATAATAAATTGTTGTTTAAAGTACCTAAATCATAGTGATGTCAAAAACCGAGTAACATGTTTTAACTCACGTTTTTTCACGTATAAAAATGGTCACACTTTTCCCTGTTCTAGCCTGTAAACATGATTGTTTGAAACTAAAATGACGATATAAAACACCCGTTTTTGTCTAATAACATAGTTACTATCTTCGTGTATAACGTTACAACACAAAGTTGAAATTTAATAACGTAGTTTATGGTACTATAGCCAACAGTTTTATTCAAAACTTCTTTGTAGTTACAAATATGTGGGTTTTGCAGTTACAGAAAAGTTAAAAGGGAATCATTAATCTTGTTAGGTATGATCCTGTAATGAGGTAAATGGGTATATTACATACATTTAAAAAAAGCGTTAGTTACAGAAAAGTTAAAAGGGATTATCTTGTTAGGTAATGAGCCTGTGATAAGGACGGATAGAAAAAACAACTAACTACCAAAAATACTCTACAAAGTAAAAAAAAAAACTTTAATTTCGAGGTCTTTGGTTCTGTATATTGGTTTCTTGCGACATGCTTCCAAAATGTAAGTAATTTGTCACAGTGTTCTCTATTTAGGAAGTCGGTAGATTTGCAAAATAAATTATATTCACTTTTTAGTTATGTTAACTACCTCGCACAAATTCGTATACCGCTACTTGCTATGCAAACAACAGTGACAGAATATTTTAGAACATCATCAAGATTCACAACACGCCACATGCGAACTTGTATTAAACTGACTTCACGCAAAACCTGCATCGCGCAAGCACAATCTACTGCGTGACTACCATATATACGACGTCCTTACTCTCTATATATCTTATTATCTATCGGCAGGCATCATTCTGATCCAGCCCGTCTTTTGATGCCTTCTTCCAGCGACGCCGAGGTCCATACCCCACAGGGAATGCCCATAGCGTGTAGTCGCTTAGTTATTTTTTTTAAGCCCTGGCTGGAGACCTTTATTAAAATAGCTACAGGTAATTCCGTTTAAGCAGCCGACAACCTCCTAGGTTCACTTGCGAGAAGTCAAGTCCAAAAAATCTTGCATCGTCGGACAGTTGCCCAATTGACACACCACATCTGGTCAGAGAATCTTCCCTTTTCTCTGGGAAGATGAGTCAACTTTATACCCTGTACCTTATGCTTCTATAATACTATAAAGTTAAGCGTCTTAATACAGTCGCATCAAGCCACCGCGCATAACATTTCAATATTAAAAAGCGCGGTGCGGCCCGCCCCGCATTTAGTTTGGTGATGCTTCATACCGTGTATGCAAACTTAAATGTTCCTACAATGGTTAGACAACTTATTACCTAATAATGTCTACTAAATCATCTACCTGTCGTCTATGTACCTACAATATCTAGCCCGGCAACATCGCCCACGCTCATTAGATATTTGATATCAAATAACATAGTTCCATTGTTCCCGCAATACGTGTGAGAAAACAATTGAATAAACCGAAATATTATCTACATGATATAAAACAAAACACGAGAAAACAAACAACTGATTTCTCGACAGAGGAATTGTCCCAGTATTTATTCCATATATAAAAAAATCTGTCTAGGTTTTCCTAAACTATGGTGGCATCAGCTTCCAGTCTAAGAAGCCAGTATTTTACTTGGAATGACTGAATATCTGATCTCCACAACCGAGTTAGAAACACGATACATCTTTGTAAGACTAGTAGTCATACTTTTGAGCCTCCGACTGTGTAACAAGGTAAGAACTATCAAATATCTACGAATGACAGCGGCGGTTGCCCCCTGCCGGGGTCGCGTGATTGTTCGAAAGAGATACCGTGACCCTGGCACATGGGCAACTGATGGAACACGGGTGGGTTTTAGTCAGTAAAAGTCTGACACACCCTCCCGCTCCGCCCAGAGCGGGAGAAGTCATTTGATGATTTCCCATCCTGAAAAAAAAAAAAAAAAAACAAAAACAGCGGCGGTCAACACCTTCACGTACTTTCCGGCTTTACTTGTCTCCATATACAGGATTTTTTTTTAACCAGTGCGCGAGTTTTTTTTTGGTGGTTCTGTATCAGTAATAGAACACATTTCAACAATTTTTTTCAATACTTTTTTTTAATTTTTATCCGGCCTTAAATCAGTAAACTGTGGACACCCTACAGGTTTCGTATGATATCGAAATAGTAATAGGTAATAGGTCAGTAACCGTGCACTGGCGTAGGTACTTCGAAATTCTTAGAATTTTGACCAATCGAAATGGTAGGTACCGGCGCGACGAGCAAATTACCATAAAACCAGTTTCAAAATAAACATCTTTCGTTAACGATAATTTAATTTGTTTGTACTAAGATATATCAAAATAAAAATTGCATGGTTATTTTATCTCGTTTAAGTTTAATTTGTTAAAATTTGCGCATTGTTTAAAAACTTATCCTGTATAATGGTCAGCCATACATGAACCGATCGCGGTAAGGCAAACTGAACCTTCGGTCGACCCGTGCTGAAGTTATTATTTAGCCACGAGTAGAGCTCAAAAATTCTACAAAAATAAGCAATTGGTTACCGTTTCCAATTCAACAGCTATAAAAATCGTCACAGGCAGCCTGAACGATACATGTTCAATTATGACATAGGTACTAGCTTTTGCCAGCGTGAAAATCGCAAATTATCTCACAGGAACATTCTACTAGGTTAAAGTATCCCTATGCATTAATTCAGGTTATAAACTATCTGTGTGCCAAACTCACCTAAAGTACGGCCATTTTTGCGTGACTGAGTACCAAACATACATACTTTCACATTCATTATTTGCCAGCCTCAAACTTGTCATCATTTTTGATCATCATGGAAGAAATATTAGGTAAACTTTTTGAAGAGAATAAATTAGTTTTCGCTTGTGGTGATCTAAATATTGATCTACTAGTTAATTCACCCGAATGCAAGCTTATCTCATTGTTTAAATCATTCAACTTAAAATGTATATTTAATGAACCAACAAGAATAACACCGACCTCGGCTTCATGCATAGACAATGTATTTACCAATTGCAAAATAAAAGAGTCATCCTTAATTAGTGGCGTTAGGTCGGACCATACTGGTCAGCTTGTATCGTTTGATTTAGACACAAAGTTGCATTTAAATAAAACCATTGAACTGCGACACCTTACTAAAAATAAATTGAAAATGTTTAATAATAATGTTCTTAGGAATCTCTCAACAGAAAGTTTTGATTCACAAGACCCCAATATTAATTACGGTACTTTGTTTTCTACGGTATGCCAAGAATTCAATAAAGCATGTCCTGTAAAAAAAGTTACAATCAATATTAAACCAAAATTTAGTGAACGGGCATTACTGGCATTAGAAAAAGCAGAGATACTTTATATAATTTGTATCACGAAAAATCATTTACTCCTGATCAAGCCCTTCATATTTATGTAAGAAAATATTCTAAGGTTTTTAAAAGAGTCTGCGCTCAAGCTAAATCTAAATTAATAAGTAACAAAATTAGTACTTCCAACAATAAAATCAAAGCTGTGTGGCAGGTAATTAATAAAGAAACTGGAAACACAAAACAGCGAGATCAGAATGAATTGTCTCTAAAAATTAATAATGAAACCATTTCCGATAAGTTAAAAGTTGCTGAGACACTAGAAAATTTCTTTACCAATATTCCAATAGAAGTTACAAAATCTCTTCCCTCTTCATCTATATTAGCTGAATCTCTTCTTAAAGAAAACTTCAGTAAGGACATTCCTAATTTTGAATTCAAACCCATTTCTATTGCCACGATTAAAAAACCATTTAAAAGTCTTAACATGAAAACACAGACTTATGGGGGATTTCGGTTAAGGTTCTTGAAGATATCATTGACACAATTGCTCCTGTCCTGACAGGCATGTTTAATCAATGTTTAGACAGCGGTACGTTTCCTGATTTAATGAAACATAGTAAAGTAGTACCAATTTTCAAATCGGGTAGTAAGACTGATCCTTCTAATTATAGACCCATATCTATGCTACCAGCATTGAGCAAAATTTATGAAAAAATCATGTTGGACCAGATGTTAGCTCATTTCAACTCTAATGGGATTTCACATAGTCGGCAGTTTGGTTTCACGAAAGGTAGGTCGACGACTGACGCAGGAGTACAACTCATCAGTCACATTTTGGTATCCTGGGAAAAGTCCCAGGATGCAATTGGCATCTTCTGTGATCTCTCAAAAGCATTCGACTGCGTTGACCACAATACTCTGATCTGTAAATTACACCATTACGGAATTCGTGGACAAGCTGCTGATCTTGTTCTTTCCTATTTGTCAAACAGGCAGCAAAAAGTATATGTAAACGGGGTGACGTCCTCGGGGTCTCTTGTTAAGATGGGCGTGCCCCAAGGTTCAATTCTTGGCCCTTTCTTATTTCTAGTTTACGTTAATGACCTTCCTTACATGATGGCTAACTTTTCGGATATAATTTTATTCGCTGATGATACTTCTCTTATTTTTAAAATAGATAGAAAAGATACGGATGTCTTACATGTGAACGAGGGTCTAGCTGTTCTTTCAAAATGGTTTGCAGCTAATAATCTCTTACTTAATGCCAGCAAAACTAAATGTATTAAATTCTCATTACCAAATGTACCCCAAGTAGATCTAAATTTAAAACTTGACGGCAATAAACTAGATGTTATTTCGGAAACTAAATTTCTAGGAATTACTTTAGATTCAAAGTTACAATGGGGTGCCCACATTACAGCAATTTCAGGTAGATTAAGTTCAGCTGCATATGCCGTAAGAAAAATAAGGCAGTTGACCGATATAGCTACAGCTAGATTAGTGTACTTTGCTTATTTCCACAGTATTATGTCTTATGGCGTTCTGCTGTGGGGTTCGGCAGCTGACGTAGATTCAGTTTTTATTTTACAAAAGAGGGCAATCCGCGCAATCTATAAAATGAAGCCTCGCGAGTCTCTTAGAATCAAATTTACAGAAATTGATATACTGACTCTACCTTCTCTTTATACTTTAGAATATATCTTGTATGTTCGCAAAAACTTAGGCCTTTTCAAACTAAGAAGCGATTTCCATAATATACAATAAATACTCGTAGTAAAAATGAAATTGTGATACCTAAATTTAGATTAACTAAAACTAGTAAATCATTTCTTATAAACAGTATCCGCTTCTATAACAAGTTGCCAAAGTCGGTTACTGAACTTAGCTACGGAAAGTTCAAATCACACATTAAGCGTGTCCTTATCAAAAATGCATATTATAAGGTAAAAGACTACGTTCAAGACAAGGAAGTTTGGCAATAACTCCGTCTGCACATGTGGCTTCCCTGGTAGCTCATTACAGGATGACCATGTAAATGTCTATTAACTGCTCCCAAATGACGATGTACATTATTTATTAAAGTTTTTTTTTTACATTCTTCTTTGACATACTCTATTCATAATTTGACATTATATACTTACAATTCTAATTTGACCTCTTTATTATTGGTTGTCATAACAACAATGAAATTTGGTTTGAATAGGTTATTATGTTTTATTTATGTAATACTATCATTTAAGTAAATTCTTTTATATTTTGTGAATGTGAGAATGTTGTAGGTCTTGTAGACTGTAGACAATTTTCTATTTTATTACGTACCTGGTTGGTTGGTGGTTTTAGTAGTACTTGTTGACAGTCCTACACTGTTCTCGCATACCTATTAAAACTGTTGTTTGAAAACATTGTAAAACCCAATTATTTTTAAAGAGTAACCTTGCCGGCTCTTCTTCATAGGAATCAACTATTTAGAACCGTGCACCTAGCTTCTAACGTTTCATAAGTGCCCTTGCAGGCTTATGTGAAATAAAAATATTTTGATTTGATTTGATTTGATTATATCAGTATAATAGTAGGATATTTCCTGTGCGATATTTTCCACACCTTTTCCTATATCTAAAAATTGGATTGTCTGCTTTAATACAAACTCGAACTGCAAGAAAACAACCGCGAGAAAAGTGGAAAAAACAATCGTTGAATATTTCTGTTACAAAACGCTATGTCCAACGCAATCGCGCTATGTAACAGGTGAGCCAAATGGCGGAATGTTCTATCGCCTCGACAACGCTCGTGACGCTGACCAGTCTGTTTTTTCAGTACCGTATGTACCATAAATGCTTTTTTACGAACGCTTTTTTTGCTGGACCGATATTTGGACCTATGCGGAATTGTTGCAGCTCTACCCTACAGCACTGAATTTACTAATAAAAGACGTAAAGATATAGTCTGTCCACAAAACAGAACAAAACATTCTTTTATGTCCAAATTTTATGTGTACCTCAACCGCCTCCTCTATAATAGATTAAACTCTATAGCAGAAATTTATTCACTGAACTACACAAATTGTAAGAGAACTCTCAATGATGCTCTCCAAAGTATGTCTTACGAAGAAACAGAGAATTTATTAACTGTGCTAAAGTAATTATTCACTTATGTACGTTAGGTATTTAATTCTATTAAACTTTACTAACTAAGATATAAACTAATTAACATTTATATAATAATTTGACTACTCTCAACTTTTGATTATTTATCTAGACACGCGGTAGCGTGTCAAGCCAAGTTCAAGTAACAGAACTGGCGAGCAGCACCATGTATATATATATATATATATATATATATATATATATATATATATATAATATTACACGAACCATTTGGAGCCACTTTTGACCCCCTCATAACTCAAAAACTATTTCACATAAACGTGTCAAATTTGGCTCATATAGTGAAACTTGCAAGATACATATGTGCTCCAAATTTCATAAACATATCTCTAACGGTTATTTAGATATTAACGTCCAAAAATCGTCATTTTTATCACTGACTGACCTATAGATCAAAACTCTAACCCAGTTCCAGATGACCTGGAAAGTTCAAATTTGGCATGCAGATAGGTAATTAGGCGAATACAAAGGAATAAATCAGAAACTGGTAAATTTTTATCATTTTATTATAATTTTTCACTTAATTGATTCTATTAGGAACACTTATAACAAAAACCATTTGGTATTAATTTTATTATAAATACTTACCTATTAATAATTTATGTACAAAAAGTAATGATATCCCATCAAAAACATAAATGTGAAATGAGAGCCAAGTTCAATATTATGATATATGCCTTGGTTGTTGCCTTCAACGACAAAAGAAGTGAGATCTAAATGGGTGCCAAGTTTAATGGTCAGTCCTGACTTGGCTAGTTTTCATTTACGAATTATATTATAGCCTTCGCAAGTTTTAAACCTATTACTTGTCGGTTCTTATTTTATTATTCCGAAAATTTGGCTTGCTGGTAGAAACTAGCCATCGAACATAATAATTCGTATATGAGAACTAGCCAAGTCAGGACTGACCATTAAACTTGGCACCCATTTAGATCTCACTTCTTTTGTCGTTGAAGGCAACAACCAAGGCATATATCATAATATTGAACTTGGCTCTCATTTCACATTTATGTTTTTGATGGGTTTATTTTATTAGACTATTTAGCCTCTTCTTGCCTGAAACACAGGATTGCCTAGTTCAGGCACGTAAATCTTAGAATATAATTTACATATAAGCAAAACTGTACATATTTTTAAGCATTTTATTTTTGAATAAATATTATGTTATGTTATGTTGTATGTTGACTGCGTTTAGTATTACATAGGTATATTCTACTAGGTTGTGCGTGCGGCTTCTCGTATTATGCACATGAACTTTTTAATTACTCTGTCTATTGATGAAAGCCGCATTATAATCTATTACGAAGTGTAAAAGATCTAAGCGTACAGATGCGGGAAGCGACTTTATGTTATATTAGCTTATGTCCGCGACTTCGTCCGTGTTAAATTTCTTGTTTCCCCGAGCCTTCCCGTCGCGTCGAATCGCCTACCCGTGCGATTTCTCCGTTTTTGCAACATTTTTCATTACTGCTCCACTTATCTTAGTTATAGCGCAATGTTATATAGCCTATAGCCTTTCTCGATGTATAGGCTATCCAACACAAAAAGAATTTTTCGATTCGGACCAGTAGTTTCTGAGATTAGCGCGTTCAATCAAACAAACAAACTCTTCAGCTTTATAATATAATATTATAGTAAAGAAATACAAACTTGAACTGCAAGAAAAACAACCGCGAGAAAAGTGGAAAAAAACAATCGTTGAATATTTCTTTTACAAAATATATACGCTATGTCCAACGCAATCGCGCTATGTAACAGGTGACCCAAATGGCGGGATGTTCTATCGCCTCGACAAAGGTGACCAGTCTGTTTTCTCGGTACCGTGTATACCATAATCGCATTTTTATTGACGCCTTTTTTGCTGGATAGATATTCGGACGTCGGCGGTATTCTATGTCGTCTACGTTTAGCTACTATATACTAGCTTTTGCCCGCGACTTCGTCTGCGTAAATATCGGTAATCGCGAACGCAGGCAAAGTTGCGTAATGAAAAGTAGCCTATGTCACTCTCCATGCCTTCAACTATCTCCACTTAAAAAATCATGTCAATTAGTCGCTCCGTTTTACCGTGAAAGACGGACAAACAGACACACACACTTTCCCATTTATAATATTAGTGTGGATAGTCTACTAGCTTTTGGTAGGTTTACATGTATAATACGTGATCGAAGCCGTTAAGAAAAGCTAGTTATAAATATAAAAATTTCTCATAAATCATTCTATTTATAGCTGAAAACTGCATTAGAATCCGTTGCGTAGTTTAAAAGATCATTTGCCTTCTCTCTTATACATACAACGCTTTAGGTATACGTATCTACGCAACAATTCCTTAATGGCAATTTCGCTTTATCTTAGAATTCCTTTTGTTTGTGAACAAAATATGCAAGAAAAATTTTCATTTTTAATCTTTCTGTTTAATATCAAACATGCAAAAGATAAGCTACTGAAGTATTTAAGCTTCCATTTCCTCTCCAAGGCCAGTGAGGAAGTATGTTCTTTCAATTATTTTAATACTAGCTTTTGCCAGCGGCTTCGCCCGCGTGGAGTTCGGAAATTATCCCGCGAGAACATACTACCGGGATAAAAAGTAGCCTATGTCCTTTCTCAGGCTCTAAACTATATGTGTACCAAATTTCATTTAGATCGGTTCAGTAGTTTTAGCAGGAAAGCGAGACAGACAGACCGACAGACAGAGTTACTTTTGCATTTATAATATTATATAGTGTGGATATAATGTGGATAGTGTGGATGAAAAATATCCTTGTGCCCCCGTTGGTTGAGAGGTTGCAAGGGCGATTGCTGAATTTTGGAGAGTGACAACTTGTTATTGTGTAGTTTTTGGGAAACAATAAACAAACAGTTTTTGGATTTGCTCTCTGAAGGAGTTTTGACTCGTGCCTGGTTAATGACAACAGCATAATCGGCTTACACTGCTGGAACACAGGCTTGGAGTGGGTCGTAATCCTCCACGCGTGCCTAGGGTTGGTAGATTCTATGTCTTCGAATTTTTGTTTCTAGGACATGCCGGTTCCCTCACCATGTTTTCCTTCGACGTTCGAGTAAGAGGAGTGGTGATGAGATAATTTACAGAAAGTAAAGCGCCCGCCTCTGCCGGGGTCGCGTGATTGTTCGAAAGAGATACCGTGACCCTGACACATGGGCAACTGATGGAACACGGGTGGGTTTTAGTCAGTAAAAGTCCCGCTCCGCCCAGAGCGGGAGAAGTCATTTGATGATTTCCCATCCAGAAAAAAAAAACGCCCACCTGGGTTCAAACCTACGACCGTAAGCCGGAGCCGTTACCACTGGGCTACCACTAGCTCTGACTTGACATGACTATGGCAACAGGCTCACCCCATATTACACATGGCTTGAATATAACTGTGAACGTGACTGGCCTCTTAGTCTAGTGGTTAGTGACCATGATTGCTAAGACTGAGGTCGTGGGTTCGATTCCCACCCAGGACAAATCTTTGTGTGATGAGCACAATCATTTGTTCTGTATCTGGGTGTAATTTATCTATAATATGTATGTATTTAGAAATATATAAGTATGTTTATCAGTTGTCTGGTTGCCATAGTACAGGCTCTGCCTAGTTTAGGATCAGATAACGTTGTGTTAGTTGTCCTAAGATATTATTTAACTAAGAAACTATGCTATGCTCTATACTATTCATCTCTGCCAACCCTTTTATTGAATACAAATGAGATTGTACGTCTTATTAAAAAACAACCCCCTTAGAATAACACAGAAAATATTTAGCAACATCATCGTTTTATTTACAAAGTGCACGACACGTAAAGAAGAATCCAATTCTTTAACAAATGGACACTTGTCGGGGAAGGAAAATGGTGCAAGATAATAAATGTAGGTGAAAAATTTACGAAGCCCCACGAAGATGGGAAGAGGGAAGAAAATATATGTTACTATGGCATGTATTTACGTTGCAAATAGTGAAGCATTCAGTGAAATATTTGTTCTTAAGCAAGTATTTGTTCTATAGTTTCTGTTACAGAGGTATATTTACATTTTTATACGTCATAGACATCTTCGAGCAAAGTTAAACCATGAATTCACGTCGTGAAACGAGGCATCTTATATTTAGTCGGATATCAAAAAAAAATTTGCTGTTTCATTGACCATGCAATACTTATGTATTGCAGAACAATTTTTTATCAGAGAGTCATGTACTGAATCCAGAAGGCCCGCCCTTCACCACTTCTTAGCGCTTTAGCTGGGAAAAAGAATTGGCGCAACAAACTTTCCAGCAGCACAGCTGTCTGTCCAGTTAGAAGAACTTGATTCTATACAATAGTTAGTTGTAAACATTAAGACACCCAAAACATTCAATTATATCATTTTCCATACGTCAGCTAGCAGCCAAATCTTAACAACAAAGTTCGAACTCATGTGTTTTCTTCTAATTAGAGGTGGCAAGTACTCCGTGTATCACTAATTACTATCGAATTAACCATGAAATGCCACCACAACTCAAAGGGGCCATTAAATTAGACAGCGATTAATATCCACACATCAATACGTAATTATATACAAAATTATTACCAATTTGTACAAAACAGTTTATATATACAGATGCCAGCACATCAAGCTACCTGAAACTGTCAAATTTTCCCAATCAATCTTGAACCTTATAATTTAGCGATAAAGTTGAGAATCTATTAAACAAAACTGTAAATAGCTTTGTGTACTGGTATCTGTACACTGCTACATGTTGCAACGCATGTGACCTTTTCAAGGCACTGCTATGTCATTATAATGATTTCATTTCTAGAAGTAGGTTTTTAAACATATTTTGTAGAATGTTTTAAAACTGAAAAGAGTATGCTTAAAATGAAAAAAAATCGGAAAGAACGCAATGTGACGGGT
This sequence comes from Aporophyla lueneburgensis, assembly GCA_932294355.1. Classification (NCBI taxonomy): domain Eukaryota; kingdom Metazoa; phylum Arthropoda; class Insecta; order Lepidoptera; family Noctuidae; genus Aporophyla; species Aporophyla lueneburgensis. Next base: position 20,408,001 of record OW028752.1, read on the forward strand.
CGAAGGCCAATTTCACGCGAACGAAGTAGCGGGCAGAAGCTTGTGTTTAATATTCATAATGTAATCCCATTTAGTTGTTACAGTATTACGCAAATACTGTTGTGTTATAATTAAATTAAATTAGCTAAGAATTCCCTAGATAATGCGTTCTCATCATAAACTTAGTTTTTATAATCTTTCATTGGTTTTTAAAGCTGGTATAATTTACCTGACTGCCTAGTCTTTCGGGGGTCGGGCTCTAGTCTAACCGGCTGCAGCTGATATCCAATATTTTTAGAGCTGGCATTTACTCTCTGTATCATTAACGACATTGTTAAATTATCAGTAATATAGAAAATGACCTGTCACACGCAGTAAGTCATTAATAGTTTCGTTGTTCAATTTATTTTATATGAACGTTTAATATAAGAGCAATTTGATTTTATTTGGCGTTTGTTTAATCACAAGTTAATTATTTTGAGAAAATAAAGTGATAAATGACACAGAATCATGCCTATATTTCCAGAAGCATTAGGTAGCGGTACGTTTCACCAGTATAGTCCTCCAAACCGTAGTTCGGCCATGGCAACCAATCTCAATGGAGACTATTCATCGGCGCGAGAAATAAAATAGTGCACAAGTATGTGCGCAGACACACGGGGCACTCGCTCTTTCCTCACTCTCAGTAGTCCGATGTGACGGCAATCCGACACGCTCACGAGAGAGATTAGGGGCAGGACCAACGGCTTAATGTACTTTCCAAAGCACGGGGGTATCACACCGTTAACTTCCAAACTCCGGGCTGTTTCTAAGAAATGCCTAAAGAAAAAATACTAATAACACTTTGCCCGACCTGGAAATCAAACCCGCCCGCAGCAGTTGGGCTAGCGACCACAAGACCAGCACAACAGGAAAGTTCATTTCACCAGTACACACAAGCCCTATCTAGGTTTTCCTTGCGTCCTAATTAACGTAACCGGTTGCGCCAATACGCGACTGTCGCGAACATACGTAACTTTTTTTCGAAAAACCGGAGAAGCTCTGTAGGCACGTAAATGCTTTCGAGGTTGCTGAGAAAAAATTAGTGCGACATTCACATGTTCGCGCGACGGTCGCTCTGAATACAACGCTGGAAATGGTTTGCCTATTGATTGCCAAAGAGACATAGCCTTTAATGGGTACAAATCTAAGCAGCATATTGTTATGTATATTGTAACCCCTAGAACTTCCACGCTTAGCCAACAAGACATTTAACAGTTTGGTTTCGGAAGAACTTCAACAATAAAACTAAACACGAAGAGCACATCAAACCTGCGTTAAAAAGCTATCAATCTCAACATTGAACAACAGTTTAATATGTAAACTGTGTGTCACTATTTTAATACTGCTTTAATTAATACAGGTTTAACGCTCCAAAAATCTTTAAACCTTCGCACTAAAGGTTTAATTTGCATGGTGAAGTAATCAAGGGTCATCAACTCGTTTGATCATTAAACATGGGGGCTTTTCGGTCACGGAACACTAACAAAAGTTTGTAGCGGGTTGGTTCTATATAACGAGTAAAAATCAACGCACACAGACGCATACGGGGTCAAACTGAAGGTTTTTAAAACGGGCCAGTAAGAAAAGCAAGCGATGAAAAATTTCTTTAAATTTCTAATTAGGAAGTATGGAAATCTAAAGGTGTATTATGAATTCGATGGCGCCGAAAGGTGGAAAGTGGCGACCGCATACCGAGAGGCGTAGAATTGGAAAGCCTCCCACAACTGCCCACAAGGTGGACGGATGACCTCTTGAAGGCCGCAGGAATCCGCTGGATGCGGGAAGCACAAAACCGGTCGAAGTGGCGGAGCTTGGGAGAGGCCTAGGTCCAGCAGTGGACGTCTTTCGGCTGAAATAATGATTATGAATTTGTATGTCATTGGTTTTTACAAATTGACGGAAATTTATTTCCGAAATAAAAGATAAAATGAGAGAAATTCGTTTTATGAACCCTGTAGATGCAGGTGGCTGCGTTTGAAAAATGCGTGCAAGAGATCCCTAAAGTAGAGTGGGCCCACTGCTTCGGTAATTTTTTTTCATCGCATGCGACGGTGCTTAGAAAGGAACGGATACTACCTCGAAAAGCAATAAAATGATGAACAGGCTTCTACATCATTCCGTTTGTAATTTTCTAAAAACTTTCAGTTTTAGCTGAGCTCGCATCGTTTACATTCCTTCCGCTCCACTCAGAGCGGGACACATCATGTGATGATTTTCCACCCACAAAAAAGGCCTTCTGTTTATAAATGACGGATTTCTAAAGTAACAAAGATTAAATACGCGTCGACTTGAGAAACTCCTCCGTTTTTTTCGTTGGTTAAAAAATACAACCATATTGAGACTTTCCTATTCCATTTTTTGAAGACGGTTAAAATCCAGCTTTGACATCGTCATAATCTGGCAACTAGTGAATATTTTGATTCCAAACACACTGGGATTACAAGATGCTAATTGGCAAACTTGTTTGTATGCTGTTTCTATTTTTCTTTTTAATCTTTCCCCTAGTTAAAATCCGCCTCGTTTCCGTGTTTCAAAACTCTTTTTAGTCGATATTTTGCATTTTTAATTGTGTATGTGTGTATCTTTTTGTTTTGTTAAATTGTAATAATTTTTAAATATCGAATTACATTTTGTTTATTTATTTATAAGGTACTGTTTATCCAGGTTTGAGCAATAGGAAAACAAGTTTGGTTTGATAGCCACATCAATATTAACTTGATTGGATGTTTTGTAGTAGTCTGGGCTTTCCCACTGCTGAGAAAATAGCCTCTTGGCTTTTAATATTTTTTGGTGCATGTGGTGGAGTGTCTACTCCAGATTAAAAAGTAATTAGACGGCTAAAAGTCTGGAATTTTTACTGAAAGTAACTATCAACCTTAACAATGCTTGTCATAATTATGTATAATTATTTTTTTTATTATTTGACTAGCTTCTGCCCGCGGCTTCGGATTTTGGAAAATATCCCACAAAAACGTACTACCGGGATCAAAAGTACCGTATGTGTTAATCCAGGTTAACAATGTCTTATCGCAGTGTTTGCTTTGTCTTACCCGACCAAGAGAATAAAAAGATTCACAGAAAATTCTACCCCCATTTCACCCTCTTAGGGATGGAATTTACAAAAAACCCTTTCTTAGTGGATACCTACTCGTCACAAAGAACACACCTTCCAAATTTCATGTCTCTAGGACCAACGGTTTAGGCTGTGCGTTAATATATCAGTCAGTCAGTCACTCAGGACTTTGAATTTTATCTATACAATAAGGTGTAATATTTTAAGGGGTACATCTGTAGGTTGTAAAGAAGTTATAGAAGCAAAAATATATTTTTTTCTAACCGTTTTTGAATTTTCGTAATTATTATAATTTTAAAACTACTTGAGACGTTTTGCATAAAACTTTTACTCCAAATTCTATGAATGGACCAACTGACGTTGCGAGGGCGGCGACCGGACGGCACGAGCATGGCCGCTGTGTCTCGGGCCGTAAAAAATAAGAAGGAGCCAATATTTCTTATGTGCGTCAAATAATTTATAAATACTAAATTTAAAAAAAAACACTTAGAAATATTTTTTTTACGTTGCTATAGCTTCTTTACCACCTACAGGTGTACTTCTTAAAATATTTCTCGTGTATGAATAGATACACCTTATATAGATAGACTTTATTAATGCTTAAAGTATGATTTCTATTATTATTTAAATATCCTTAAAAAATAAGAAGGAGCCAATATTTCTTATGTGCGTCAAATAATTAATAAATACTAAATTTAAAAAAAAAACAAAAAAAAAAATTTCTACACCTACATGTGTACCTCTTAAAATATTTCGTGTATGAATAGATACACCTTATATAGATAGACTAATGAATGCTTAAAGTACGATTTCTATTATTATTCAAATATCCTCCTTTTAATCCACAAGTAGCTCCGATGTAGCTCAATGTGTTTCTTTCATCATCATCATCTTCCTGCCTTTTCCCACCTATGTTGGGGTCGACTTCTAGTCTAACTGAATGCAGTTGTTTACCAGTATTTTACATGGAACGACTGGCTATCTGACCTCTTAGGACGAAAAACTCTGAAAATTCCACCCAGAGCATCAGCAGCCTATAATGTTCCCACTGTTGGGACACAGGCCTCCTCTCGGTGAGAGGGAGTGAGCCTTAATCCACCATGTTTTCCTCACGATATTTTCCTTCACCATTTTGAGAGCAGTGGTGATGAAATAATTTACACAAAGTAAAGCGCCTGTTTGGGTTTGAACTTACGACCTACTACTCGTAAGTTGCGGCCGTTACCACTGGGCCACTGCTCTACCCAGAGCGGGAGACGTCATTTGATAATTTTCCACCCACAACAATAAAAAAGGGGTAGAGTATTACCAAGTAACTGGGTTGTGGAGGCGGTCGCTCAAAGAAGTATAATGGTATTCAACTGCAGCTGGTTAGACTGGAACTCGACCTCAACATAGTTATAAAAAGTCTAGGGAGATAATGAGAGCTGAATACTATTACTAGTATTTATTAAAATTCGTACCCTCCCAACTAAAAATTCTCACGTAGGTACCTCTTGTATCTATCTTGCATTTCAGTGAAATACATCATAAGGTGCAGTAGTAACATCTCTGTTAAGTGGCAGTAGCTAGCTACTAAGTTGTTACTTGAAGTTGTTCGGGTATTTCAGCAAGAAAGTTGCTTCTTAAGTTGTGTCATTTCCTACACTACATGTCGCAAATACCAAGTTTTAGGTATTCCTGCTACCAAAGGATATTCCTATTAGTTTACCTAGTTTAGCTGAGGTTAGAGGATTCCATCCCGGTTTCCAGAATCTCGGGAATCGTGTTTTAGTTCTGAAAATTTCGGGATAACATTTTACATTTCCAGAAACAAATTTAGAAGCATACTTGGAGGTGAAACATTGAATAAATTGTTAATTTTCAGATTTTATTTTCGCAAATTAAATAAGACGTAAAGTGTCTGGTCAATTAAATTTAAAAATACGATTTAAAACATTGATCTCTGTAGCAAAATAGTTGTTGTCCTAATTAAGTTGTTTTTGTTAAAGTTTAATTATTGCTTTAAAAATCATTTAAATAGAAGTGCCTAGTTTGTTTATTTTAAAAGAAGTTTGAAGTATAACTTGTATAACCGGTTTTTGGTAGATTTAAAACATAATTAAAAAAATATATATTACTTAAAAACTGATTTTGACATGGTTTACAGACTTTTTGTTGCCACTCTACATAACGAATAGAATCTGAGGACTATCCTGGGATCCCAGGATTAACTATAATTAACCCAAAATCCCAGGATTAGAAAAACGGGACGGGATCAGATCCTCTAGCAGCGGTGCAATTAAGGCTCATGAGATATTTCAGCGTTATCTCTTAGATTGCAACACACGGCTATGATTCTGATATGACAATGATCCACTGATTACGTATTACCAGCACTATTATTGCGTAACACACTATTTATCAGAATGTGTATCATTTTGAAATTTATTGCCAATAGATTCATTCATATGCCCGAAAAAAATGTCGCTCAGTGACGTAAACCACGCCATGAATGTTGTGCAACTGTGAGGAACAAAGTAATTTCTACCGATAGTATATTACGCAATTACCTTTCTCGTGGGCTGCCGATTAATTTGATATTGCTTTTTCATAAATTTCTTTCCAAACCTAGGTAATGGCCGGCAATTATTTTATTATCAGTAAGCAAAAGAGTTAGTGGAGAATTGTGTGGAAAACGGAGGACATACTTCTATACTTATTAATAATATTAAGTTTTAATAAAAACATATATAAATGCATAAGTAAGTCTGTCTCTCTGTTACGCTTTCACGACTAAACCAATGAACTGGTTTGATAAAATTTGGTACGGGGCAAGTTTGAACCCCAAGACAGGAGATACGCTACTTTTTATTCCATGTCTACATCTAAGTCCGCGATTACCGGCATTTACGCGGGTGAAGGCGTGGGCAAAAGCTAGTTTAATATAAGAGACAAGATCAACAAACAAACTTCAGAATTTATAACCCTTTTATTGCTTGGCACACGACTTCCCATATTCCTATATTCTTTCCCATATTCTTTCCTCATTTTTCCTGCGGACCTCTCATCTGTTTACCAACTTGGAAATCCCATAGCTATATATTTATTGCTTCTACTCCTTATTAAACTATTTTTCTACGAGCCCTAGTGACCCATTTTTATTTCAAGTCTACTAAAGCTTTCCTTGTATTACGTACTAGCTTTTTCCAGCGGCTTCGCACGCTTATCTTTATATATTAATTCTACTGTACGTGTGGTATGCCACTGAACTCCTCCTAAATGGCTGGACCAATTTGAATGTTTTTTTTTTGTATGCGTTTTGGTGGCACCCTGGATGGTCTAGATTCGCTATTAGACCTGGTAGGTGGCGCTGCTATCGAGTTCTAGGAAACAGGACAACGTCTGTACGGTCAGCTAGTTATATATACAAACCTTTTTTCAATCACTCTGTCTATTGATGAAAACTGCATTAAAACCAGTTGTGTAGTTTAAAAGATGTCAGCGTACAAACACGAAATGCGACTTTGTTAAAGTCAAAGTCGTTTATTTCGAACTAAGTGTAGGGTTACATTGAACTAAGTGTTATGTTATTTTAGTACAGTCTGTGCCCTACATTATCTGACCCTCCCGGTATGAACGACGCTCACATCGAAGTGCTAAGTCCCGCCCCATTGAAATAAATCATCTTGTTAAGCCATTTTGGTCATTATCTTGTTAGCGTTAAGATTGAATTGCGTATTAACAAGTAATATGTTTGTGTTTACACGGCTACTAACTAATCGTTAATTTCGCTTATTCTCAACAAGTTACTGTGGCTTCGCGGTTCGATGCTAGATTGACGATGAATGGTGTGTGAGTTCGAAATCACACTCCACCTGTTAACAATTCCTTTTTTAAATTGTTTTCAATTTATGATTTCTACCATATTTCTTGCATTATTACAGAACTGGTGATATGATTTTCACCTAACGAACATATCTTGTAAACAAGTGGGTAAATAAAGAAATCTTAATGTCCACAGAACTAATAATTAACCAAGGAAGTAAAATCTATTAACTTCGTGGGGTAGATTGAAGTAAGTTGTTTTAAGTGACACAAGTCAATCTACGCCTAATAGCAGTGACAAAGCAAAACATTTGTAAAACGTTTGACGTAAAACGTGAAAAGTAACATTGGACATGTCTTTATTGATTTTGTTATATGTAAACAAAGCGTCATGTCGCAATTTACTGATTATACTATACATAAAATAATAATTATGTTTACATGAGCAAAGGGTGGAAACAAAGAGATTGTGCGTAGTGTTAATATATCGGTAAGTGTTTTAATTTTTAATTTTACTCTTTGAAATTGACCTTTATAATTTGTAATAGCCTAGTAATCTTGTATTTTGCTATTATTCCATTACACCCACTCCCTACAAGTTAGCTGCACGTTTCCAAAAATGTTAATAAGTTTTTTCTTTTGTTTCAGACGAATACAGTCAGGTTATGGTTAAGATTTTATGGAAATACTGAAAAATCTTCAGTGAAATCATCCAGGAGCAAATCCCATGATGTATATCGTATAGTCACGAAGCCGAACGCCACCAAACTACTTATTGTTGCAAGCCATATTCAATTTCCATTGATGCCTATTCGCTTAGCTGCAATTAAACACAATATTTCTTACTACCTTGTCTAACCATCGGTAGAATGACCCTGGGCTACTGCAGCACATGAGAGGAAAAGATTTGTGCTGGAACATGGTGTGCGGGTATACGTAGCCGCTTATAGCAAGTTATTGGAGATGATGCGTCACGCCGCCACTCACTTATCTACATAAATATTTTTAAACACATTAAGTAAGTGAATGCTCAATTCAATGAATGCTAAACCATTACAATGTTACAATTTCTGTGGTGATGTTATTGTTATAAATGGAAATCCATTTTTCTGTTTCAATAACATGTTGATTCACCACATACTTATACCTATAAAACTGTAAAACATTTCACAAATTACTTAATCACAGTTAATGAACTGTTTGTTGAACAATAACTAGATTACCGATGAGTCCTCATCATAACATATATCGTTGTTAATAATATATGTAAGAGAAAAAAGTGTTGTGGTTATTTCGTTGATATTGTTTTATATAACTTATTAAGTAAATTGTTAAGTTTGAATGTGCTACTATAAAATATATATTAATTTTGAAACTATGAGCATTTACTTACTTTATTCACTTAAGTATATTTTAATGAAATAATAAATATTTTCTTCAATAATGATGTTGTTTTGTTCCAAAACAAACTGCCTATCTAAAAAAAAAAACATTTGACGCCTAAAATATTTAAAGTAAAGTAAAAAAAAAACATAGTAAAAAAAAAAACATTTTGAACAAAAAGAAGTCTAGGTTATGCTGGTTTCGAACCTAGAAAACGATGCTTATCTGTCTCTGTTAATGACCATGAGACCAATTCACTTCTTATTAGATGACTTCAAATTAGATTTTAGTTGTGATGCTAGACGCAATATTTTATAGAATTTGATCCATATGATATAGACCATTAAGTTCATTATTGAAAAACCAAAAGCAGCTATTAAAATGTATCACGGAATTAAATATTAAGCATTGACAGCTAACAGTGGTGTTTTTATTATAATTTTATGTTAATCCACCCTCGATTGGGTTATTTCTGGTAGTCGTATTGCATATTCTTCATCCTTCAACCTTAACGACATCTAGATAATAATTTAAATCGCTTATCAACATGATTTATCGAAATACCCAAAGAAAGGCGGTGCCCTACATTATCTGAGTATAAACGACGCTCGCATCGAACTACTAAGTCCCGCCCCATTTAAATAAGTCATCTTGTTTAGTCATTTTAATCATTATCTTGTTGTTGTTAAGGTTGAAAGGCTTATTAAGAAGTATTATGTTAAGTTTTCACACGGCCACTACCTAATCATTAATTTCGCATTATTTTAACAAGTTACTGTGGCCCCGCCGTTCGATGCTGGATTGACGATGAACAGATTGCGAGTTCAAAACCACATTCCATCTATCATTAATTTCTTTTTAAAATTGTTTTAATTTATGATGTCTATAATACTTCTTGTATTATTATAGAAAGACCGATATGAATTTCGAATAAAAAACTTATTATGTAAACAGGTGGGTAAATAAAAAATCTTTACGCCCACAGAACTCATAACTACCAAGGATAAGTAGATTGCGAAGTGAAATATATTTACTTCGTAGGGTAAACGCTAAGATTACCTACACTGACACAGGTCAGTCTACGCCTAATAGCAGTGACTACGCACTAACATTTGTGAAAAGTAATATTAGACAAATCTTTTATTCAATAGTAATTTATGCGTCATGTCGCAACTTAGTGATTACACTAAACATAAAATAATATTCTTGCATGAGCAGAATGTTGCAATCAAAGAGATTGGTCGTAGGCTAAATATAGCGGTAAGTGTTAATTGTTCAATATTTTATTTTACTCTTTAAAAAAGACTACTTGAATTCAAACAGATTTTTGTAGACGTGTGATAAACATTTCTTACAACCTAATAATCCTGTATTTGGCTATTATTTGTTTTCATTACACCTACACCTTATATTAAGTTACCTGCACGTTTCCAAAAATGTTAATAAGTTTTATGTTTTTCTTTTTGTTTTAGCGAAATACGGTCAGGTTATGGCTAAGACGTTATGGAGCCACTGGAAATATCCAACGAAATCGTCCAGGAGCAAAACCCATAATGTATGGTCCCGAATCCAAACGCCACCAGACAATTGTAGCAACTCATGTGCAAAGTCCATTTATGCCTGTTCGTTTAACAGCAATTAAACATAATATTTCAGTCAAAACAGTGAGAAGGCATTTACATGCTGCTGGAATTAAAAACTATAAACCGGCACAGAAAATTGCATTGACACCAGCTCATCGCCATGAAAGGGTCCAATTTGCCCAGGAATATTTAAATTTCAATTGGGAAGAAAATGTCGTGATATTCACTGATGAAAAGTCTTTTAAATCTGATGACGATGGACGTAAAATCTTATGGCGGAAAAAAGGAGAACGCTACAATGAGAATTGCTTAATACCTTGTAGAACCAGCGGTAGAATAACACTGGGCTACTGGGGCTGGATGTCGTCTATGGGACCTGGTGGATTGGTAGAAATTGGTGGCCGATTTAATAGTAGTCAGTATTTAGAGATTCTGCGTGACGTCATGCTACCGACTGTGCGAATTGCCTATCCGCACGCAGTTATTTACTTCGTGCAAGATAATTGCTCCATCCACCGAGCGGGCATTGTCCAGAATTGGTTAGCTGCTCAAGAAGGACTACAAGTTATTAATTGGCCATCTAAAAGTCCCGATTAGAATCCCATAGAAAACCTATGGGGTCAAATGATTTTAAATTGGGACACATCCGAAGTGCGAACTAAAAAAAAATTGGCTGATATCGTGTCTTCGACATGGGAATGCATGAGAGGAAGAGATTTGTGTTGGAGCATGGTGTGTGGTATGCGTAGCCGCTTACAGCAAATAATAGAATGAGATGGTGCGCCACTCCGTTACTAAATTATCTACTTATATATTTTTAAACGTATAAAGTGAGTAAATGCTCAATTCAATTAATGCTAAACCATTACAATGTTACAGATTATGTGGTGATGTTATTGTTATAAATAGAAATCCATGTTTCTATATAAATAACATGTTAATTCACTACATATTTATACCTATAAAACTGTAAAACCTTTCACAAATGCATCCATCTTCTCGTTAAAAATAAACAACAAACTTCCAAGCATTGTCATGCTTAACACGTTGAGTGCCGATCACGCGGTATCGCGTGATTCGTAGGCTCTGCATTATGGCCGATCACGCGTTATCGCGTGCTTACTACTAACAATTTTTTGTTTGGCACTCAACGTGTTAAAAATGTTTGTTAGCAAATAGTTAACTTTGAATGTTACAGTAAAAAAGCTAATTAATTCTGAACTATGAGCTTTTACTCACTTTATTTACTTATAGTATATTTTAAATAATAAAGATTATCATTTTTTTGCAATGATTTTGTTTAATTCTTTTACAAACTACCCATTGAAAAAGACATTTAAAGACTTCGTTCTTTAGAGAAAAGTAAAAAACTATAAAAATAAACAAATCATTACGAACAAAAAGTAGTCTATAGGTTATGCTGGTTTTGAACCCAGACAATAATCTGTTTAATGACCACGAGACCAAATGAACTCTTACTATTTTGTTTTCAAATTAGCTGTTAGTTGTGAGTTAGACGCAATATTCTATAGAATTTGAACCATATAGCAGGTATCATTAAGTTCAATATCGCAAAATCACAAGCAGTTATTAAAATGTGTCACCGAATACGAAACGTATACAGCAAATTGTGTTGTTATTGACGCTCGATTTTTTTGTTAATCCACCCTCACCTTGGTTGTTATAAGTAGTCTTATTGCATTTTGATACTCAAGCTTTTAATCCTCTCAACCTTAACGACAGCAGGATAATAATTAAAATCACTTGACAACATGATTTATCAAAATACCCAAAGGAGTTTCCAATGTGCGATAAGGATCAAATTCGCTATTATTCAAGGAAGTTTTACCCACTTGTTTAAAAGATATGTTCGTTAGGCGAAAATCATATCAGCAGTTCTATAATAATGCAAGAAATATGGCAGAAATCATAAATCTTATATCTTATAAATCTTAAATCTTTAAACGAGCAAGTCTTGTATATATGTATATATATATATATATAATCTGAATCTCGGAAATGGCTCCAACGATTTTCATGAAATTTAGTATACAAGGGGTTTCGGGGGCGATAAATCGATCTAGCTAGGATTCGTTTTTATAAAATGTCGTTTTATTCGTGTTTTCAATGACCAACTTTATCGATTATCAACTTGAACATAAACTTATTATTTTAAACACAATTTACCAAAAAATACCGAGCAAAGCTCGGTCAACCAGATATTGAAAACAATTAAAAAAAGAAATTATTAACAGGTGGAGTGTGATTTTGAACTTACGCACCGTTCATCGTCAATCCAGCATCGAACCGCGAAGCCACAGTAACTTGTTGAGAATAAGAGAAATTAACGATTAGGTGGTAGCCGTGTAAACACAAACATATTACTTGTTAATACGCAATTCAATCTTAACGCTAACAAGATAATGACTAAAATGGCTTAACAAGATGATTTATTTAAATGGGGCGGGACTTAGCACTTCGATGTGAGCGTCGTTCATACCGGGAGGGTCAGATAATGTAGGGCACAGACTGTACTTAGGGAAAAGTCGGATATATTGGACCACTAACTTCTGCCCGTGACTTCGACCGCGTTAAATTTCTTATTCCCCCGACCCTTCCCGTCGCGTCGAATCGCCTACCCGTGCGATTTTCCCCGTTTTTGCAACATTTTTCATTACTGCTCCGCTCCTCTTAGGTATAGCGTGATGTTACATAGCCTAGAGCCTTTCTCGATAAATAGGCTACCCAACACAAACATTTTTCAATTCGGACTAGTAGTTCCTGAAATTAGCGCGTTCAATCAAACAAACAAACTCTTCAGCTTTTAATATTATAAAGCTGATGAAGAGTTTGTTTGTTTGATTGAACGCGTATAGATTTTTTAGTTTCAGCAAAATATCTCGTTTTGATATTCATTTAGACAAACTATTTATTAAATACCAAATTGTATAGAATCTTGAAAACCCTCCAACAAAAAGAGATAAATCAATCAACATTGCAACACTTAACACAAGAACTCTAAGAACGCAAGAAAGCCTGCTTGAATTAGAAAAGTCACTAGAAAACATAAAGTACGATATACTAAGTATAAGTGAAATGAGAAGATTAGGCAACCAAATAAAAGATCACAACAACTACATTCTATACCAAAAAGGAGAAAAAGCTGGTCACAGAGGAGTGGGATTTTTGATAAAACAAACCCTAAAACCCTATATACAAGAGCTGGTAGGAATTTCTGACAGACTAGCAGTACTTAACATTAAACTACCAGGCTATGAGAAGGAATGGTCAGTCATACAGGTATATGCACCTACCGAACAAGCCACGAATGACGACATTGAAGTTTTCTACAATAATTTATCAGACATTGTAAAGACATATCACAAAAACTACCTAATAGTTATGGGAGACTTTAATGCTCAGGTTGGCACCAGAGAAGCAGGGGAAGAATATATACTGGGAAATCATGGTCATGGTAAAAGAAGTAGCAATGGACACAAACTAGTAGAATTCCTATTGCAAAACAACCTAACTCTGCTCAATTCAGTTTTCAAGAAAAATCCTAAAAATAAATGGACTTGGATATCGCCAGACGGCAAGTACAAAAATGAAATTGACTATATTATCACAAACAGAGTAAAATACTTCAATGACGCACATGTTATACAGAACTTAAACTTCAATACCAATCATCGTATGGTACGATGCTGTTTAAAAGGGTGTCCTCCTAAAAGATCTAGGAAAACCTTAGCAAATTCCACTGTATCGTTACCAGAACAATATGCGAAAAATACGAATTCCTCTTCTATCAAGTCGTTGATAGACATAGTTAACTCCAACATAAGTGTATTAGAAAAATACAACCACCTAGATAAGAAACTATCACAAATGAAGCCAGTTAGTGTTATTAAAGATGAAAACAAATTCAGCGAAAAAACGGTAAAGTTGCTTGAAGAAAGAAAACTACTCATATCAGACAAAAAAAATAGTAAAGAAAACCAAAGCCAAATATCAAACATCAGCAAACAAATACGGGAAAGCATGAGAAAATATAGAAAAGCAAAAAGAAATAAAAAATTGGAAGACGAAATTAAAAAAACAGGTGGAACTAAAAAAGCTTTTAAAGAATTACGGGAACATGGAAATGAATGGATTTACGGTCTAAAAAACAACCAATCCAATCAAGAGACAAAACGTACAGAATTTCAAAGAATAGCTACAGACTACTACAGAACTCTTTACTCTAGTGAAAATGCTGATCAAGGAACAGATGCTGAAAACAGGCCAAATAATAGATATGATGAGGTACCACCAATACTGACAGTAGAAGTACAAAAAGCCATCAATTCACAAAGATTGGAAAGAGCTCCAGGCCCCGATAAAATACCAAATGAGCTGCTAAGGGGCACAATTGAAGAACTGAGTCCAATCCTAACGAAGTTATTCAATGATATACTCAAAACAGGTACCATCCCGGGCCAATGGGGTGAATCACACATTATTCTTTTGCATAAGAAAGGGGATAAAGCAGACATTGGCAATTACAGACCAATAAGCCTTATATCAAATGTCTACAAAGTCTTTGCGAAAGTCATTTTAGAAAGAATAACAAAATCAATAGATGAAATTCAACCCATAGAACAAGCTGGATTTAGAAAGAATTACAGTACAATCGATCAGATCCACACTATCAAACAAATCTTGGAAAAGTATAATGAATACCAGAAACCGGTATACATAGCTTTTATCGACTATTCTAAAGCGTTCGACAGTCTAAACCATAGCTATATTTGGTCAAGCCTAAGCCAGCAAGGAGTGGATACCACCTATATCGACATAATAAAAAATATCTATGGTAAAAGTAAAAACTGCATAAAACTAGAGTCGACAGGCGATTTATTCCCCATAAACAGAGGTGTCAGACAAGGGGACCCGCTGTCTCCCAAACTATTTATTACGGTGCTGGAAAATATATTTAGAAAACTGGACTGGGATGAATATGGCCTAACATTAATGGTAGTCGCTTAAATCATTTGAGATTCGCTGATGATTTAGTCTTGCTGGAAGAAGACCCCAAAAAATTACAAGCTATGATACAGACACTAACTGACAAAAGTAAAGAAGTTGGACTTGAAATGAATGCAAGTAAAACAAAAATGATGACTAACTCTGCAGAGGTCGACATTGAAATGAATGGCAACCGCTTTGAATATGTAACCGAATATGTTTATTTAGGACAAATTATTAGTCCTCGTGATATCATGACTAAAGAAGTAAATAAAAGGATAGCTAATGGATGGAAAAAATATTGGTCTCTCAAAGAAGTCATGAAGAGTAAGGAAATAAGCATTCATATAAAAACGAAAACTTTCAACACTTGTATCCTACCCTGTTTAACTTACGGTTGCGAGACCTGGTCTCTTACCAAAACTCATCGAGAGAAATTAGCAAGATGTCAACGGGCAATGGAAAGAAGTATGCTGGGAGTAAAACTTAGAGATAAAATCAGAAACACAGAAATAAGAAAGAAAACCAAAGTTGTTGACATACTTACTCGCATAGACCATCTCAAATGGGGCTGGACAGGACACATGCTACGTTGCAAAATTAGTAAATGGAGTAAACAAGTCACCCTATGGTACCCGAGGGATGGTACTAGAAAACAGGGACGTCCAACAAGAAGATGGGAAGACGAAATTCGTCTGACCTTGGGACCATATTGGACAAGGGTTGCGATAAACCGAATACAATGGAGACAGTTGGAGGAGGCCTATGCCAAAAGGCACACCGAATTAAGGGACATTTTATAGATCATAATAGTGCTAAACTCTTATATTTACAGTATAAATTACAATAGTTAATTTTAAGTTTTAAATTTATTTTTTATTAGTTTTGTCATAAATTAGTTTAAGCAAACTATGTATGTAGTGTACACCCAATGTTCGGAAATAAAGGGCTTTTATTATTATTATAGAATCTTGTATCATATACTGTAACATCAATCCCGTCCACTTAACCAAATACTCAATATATGCGTTTTTGTAAAGGCTTCCCATTGGTACAATTTACCCAACTCGTGATAATATTTTAATTTTACAGAAAAAGTTTTTTAGCTTTGTGTTTGAACCAACATTGCATGATTTTTAAGACTACCCTAAAATTATTAATTATGTTTACTTTATGAAATACGCCCAAAAATTATTTTATGTATAGTATTAATGTACTCATGTAAAAAAAAATGTTTATTCATCATAAGAGCATTGTAGTACAGTATAAAGGGTTGACAAATTGAGTGTACTAAAACTACAACTGAAATGGTGGTGAGGTGCTGCATTCCCAGCTAGGTTATAGAATGAATGGTTATGTAAGTGAATGAATGTATTCTTAGGAGAATAAAGTTATCTCAAACCGTAAAAGTCTTAGCAAATATTAAATATTTTTTTCCTCAATTATGAAAAAAATTACAAAGGTGTCAAAAAAAAGTTCAAAAAATCATCAAACTAAACTAACTACTTATCAATAAAATTAAATGATTTCTTTTATGAAAACGAAATAAACATTTATAACCTAAACATATAATTTGGTCAATCACTTATTATTTTGTACTGAGATCAAAAATCTTTGTTTTCTTTTACTCTGGTTTAATTTAAACAATTATCGTAAATATCTGGATTTGAAGTTTATCTACTATTTTCACAGTCCATCTGAAAAATAAAACCGGCCAAGTGCGAGTCGGACTCGTGCACCGAGGGTTCCGTACAAACCTCTAGGTATTCTCGGTTTAAAAATAAATGTTTTTTTTTTATTTTAAATTTCAGTTGATTGAATGTAAGGTAAATTGCGATTTACGATATATGACGTTTTAAAAAAAAACTACTCACTTGATCTCGTTCAAATCAATTTTCGGTGGTAGTTTACATGGTAATGTACATCATATATTTTTTTTTAGTTTTATCGTTCTCTTATTTTAGAAGTTACGGGGGGGGACACACATTTTACCACTTTGGAAGTGTCTCTCGCGCAAACTATTCAGTTTAGAAAAAAATGATATTAGAAATCTCATTACCATTTTTGAAGACCTATTCATAAATACCCCACACGGTTCGATGAAAAAAAAAATTTTGAGTTTCAGTTCTATGTATGGGGAACCCCAAAATTTATTGTTTTTTTTTTCTATTTTAGTGTGAAAATCTTAATGCGGTTCACAGAATACATCTACTTACTAAGATTCAACAGCATAGCTCTTATAGTTTCAGAAAAAAGTGGCTGTGACATACGGAAGGACAGACAGACAGACAGACAGACAGACATGACGAATCTATAAGGGTTCCGTTTTTTGCCATATGGCAATGGAACCCTAAAATGATGTATTTGTTGCAAAATAACCTCAATATCTAACGCGTTTGTAACTTCATCGTTTGAAAAGTAACTGTAGACATATTTAATAAGCGATAAAGCAAAATTATAACTTATCTTTTCACTGAGTAATATGCTTCGATATACCAGTCTTTACAACAAACACTAACCAAAAGGTTCGACCGACTGACCGTTTTTTTTTCTCGAACCCAACGCACTTGCCGGACAAAAGTAAGCGCGACACTAAGCACTGTCAGCGCTCAGTTTTGTTTTGCCAGGTAAGAAAAATAATGACATTTAGTAGGAAATTTTGAGGTGGTACAAATTATCAGGCGGTACAATATACCCAACTCTCCTCTATGACTTTGCAGCCTCTTACAAGCATTGCAATTTATCATTCGTCTGCCTTATCATTCTAAATAAGCATGCAATTAACATAATTTTACTTAATTATTTTACGTTATTAAGTAAAGATAAAGATTATAAAATTCATCAGAAGCCCACTTCTCGTAATGAAAATAGTTCAAAACCTAGTCGCAGACTTATCTCGCGACATTCAAATGACAAAAAAACTTGTCAAAAATGTATGGAAACTCTAGGTCATTTTGATTGATTGAGACTGAGATTAAATTGTGAACGTTCTTAAACTTACGAAATAACGCGATAAAATCAAAAACTATGATTTTCACGTTTCATTTGGTCTTTGATCGAGGGTGGGATACATGAGAAGGGTTTTAGTGTATTATTTATTATGGTTTTGGGTAAATTGGCTTAAAAATTACTTTTATTGTTGAAGATGTCAGAAAAAATCACGACTAGGGGATTTACTAGCGAGCGTCGCAAATGTCGAAAACTATGTATCACGGATTTATTTCTCTTGAAAATATATATTAAACTGTAGCAACAACAACTTCTACTGAAGTGAATCCGGTTAGACTGAAAGCCAATCCCAACATAATTGGCTAGGCAGATAATACTAATGACATTACTTTAATCCGTCAGATTAAGGGCTGTTACGGACCTGCCACGGTCGCAAGATTAGTTCGAAAGAGGTACCGTGCCCCTGGCATATAGGCAACTGAAGGAACACGGTGGGTTTTAGTCGGTAAAAGGCTGACACGCCCTTCCGCTCCACCCAGAGTGGGAGACGTCATTTAATGATTTACCATCCACAAAAAAAATAGGTGCTGTAATGGTGCCGATGGAATAAAACCAACGTAGGATGACAGATAGGAGTTTATTCTCTTTACTTCAACACTTTACAGACTTTAGCAAACAAAGTTAGACTAAGGTTAAACCTATTAGTGGACTTAGGGATGGACTGCGGGGCTATCCTATCCCTTCACCTCCTAGCTAGGCTATTCCTGAGGGCGATGGGGCCTCCGCTCAGGTCAAGCTTATGATAACAGTGGTGACTGCGGGGCTATCGACCACTGTGCCGTCTAAGTAGCGAGTGACCAGCTTCTCGGTGGTGCGGGTTTATATAGGCGGTTTGACAGATGACAGTGTGTGTCTTCACCATCTCATGCTTGTATGTAGTTGTAACCTTCGTTGACTTCAGGGACACTTCTCACATTGAATGTTAGATGTCGCTTGTAGTCTGTAGGTACTGTTGATGTTATCGTCTTATCGATGATTGATCTTGTGTAAGTTGCGATCTACTTGGGTGGCGTAGTGTTGAGCACAAAAACCGGTAGATGGCGTAAGGCGTCGTGTTATAGTGCTTAAATTAGAAAAAAAAAATGCCTTTTATAGGATGATAAGGATGTTCAAATATTACGTTTCACATTTTCAAATATTTGGAACAAGAACCGAAAACCCATTTCTTAACAAGTCTGTCGCCTATCCCGATAGCAAGCTTTGAGGATCCTACTTAATTTTCCCTTGTGACCTGCAAATATTTAATTTTGAGCTAATAACCATGTCCCACCTTGAGGTATACGTTTCCTAGTTCACATCAAGATTGGATTGAATCGAGATTGGATTCTTAAGACCGGGTTTTAAATCAAATTCCATTTAAAGTTAGAAGCAATAAATCTCTATTGATCTAGCAGTAAATAAATAAAATGCCTCACTTCCTAAGAAATGAAGAACGTGACATCAAAATGTCCGGAATATTCGAAAATAAAACAGTTACTTGGAAGTTTGTTTGCTTTGCAAAGATTCAACACGTGGTTAAAAATTGCCGGTTAACTTAATTTGATCCTTTTTTTGACATGGCGTTGTAGTGTCGTACACATTTCGACAATTTTTAACCACTTGTTGGGTATCAACGTCGAAAAGTAATGGAAAAGCATAATGGCTGATCTTTGCCTACTGTTCGTGAAGAAGGGCTCCTTTTGGTCTTGCTGACCATGGTTTTTGTCATTGTTATTAGTATAAACTGTAAATTTATTTTACTCCGAAGGTCCTATTTCAACATTTGTTACTTCAAGTTAGCTATATGATCACAACTCTTGTTCTTTTCCGGATAATTATATAATATTATCTGCTAGTGTAATGAAATGCGCTAGTTAGATTTATCTTAATTATAACTCAAAATAAATAGTTTCATCACTTTGAAAAAAACGATTGAAAAAATAAAAGATTTAATAAAGAACTAAAACAAAACTTCCAAAAAGTTTTGTTTTTTTCAAATGAATGTTTGTCTTAGATCGAGAATAATTTACAACTCGACAAAGAACGCTTTGGTTATACGTCTAACAATGTAGCTAAAAAAGAATACATTATTTTATGTTCGACGCCAGGCCAGGGTCCTGGCCATAGGATTTAAATAGCGCAGTGGAAGCTGGTGGTGGGGCCCTGGAGACAAGAGTGGCTGCGAACTGTCCGCCGTGCGCGGAGCTGATCAATACAATATTCAAAAGACTCACCTGATGGTAGAAACCTGGTTCTGGAGCCTACCGTGATTTATGTATGTAAATTAGTGTATATTGTATTGTGTAGTGACGCTGTAAGTATTCTCCAGGATACCCGGCCGCTCAAGACGCAAGATTTTCTCTGCACACGGTCTCCAATAGGGTCATTGTCACTTCAAATTATTTCAATCAAACAAACTGAACCCGTATTATTTCTTCAAAAGGGGTTGGTTACACCCAAAAACAATTGGATCACGACAAATTGTCCACAAAATGATCGATTAAGAAGGATTACTTTCAAAGGGGTCGGGACGCCAAATTCAACGAACGTTCATCTTTTCAAGACCAAACCAAAGAGAAAAATCAAACTGACAAGTGACAGTTCTACGACACGACCGATTTTTTACGGTAAAAAATCAGTCAGAAAACAATCACACGATTAAAGGCTCCGTCAAACAGGCGCGACGCGAATCTGTTCGAACAATTTTTTTGAACTCTCATTGGAAATTAATCTACAAAAGTCGCGTCGTGGCATCACGTAGCGCCTGTCTGCGGTAGCCTTAAGGCAATATTGTGATTCGTTGTCACTCATTAAGAAGTTGCATTGTTTATCACTTATATTTCGCCCGTTTTATTCATCCCCTGCAATAATTGGGCACAAATATAGATTTCAGGATACTACTGAAAAATATCCTGATGAATAGTAGCAAATCAAACTACCCGACCATGAAATCGAACCAAGAACCAATAAGGTATTCCACGAAACGACGGATATAATTCAGTAAACTAGACGAAAAGAACAATCAAATTGAAAAACTAACTAATTCTGAATCGTTGAATAAATACACTAGTGACGAGAATTTTAATCCAGATTTTAAATTCACAACTCGAGCCCGCGTCGACTTTTAATGAACAAAAAAGGAATTCATTACAAAACTTTGTGAACACTTATTCTGTTAGTAAAACTATGTGAAACACGATCCAAATGTTTAATGTGATCAAATAAACTTTCTCGTAACAAAACAGAGAACGGATAAAGTAATAAATAAAGTTGTTTGTCCATTTTGATTTATTTTAACCGATTTGTTACGGGATTATACAGGATAGGAAGATATTATAGTGGAGGGTAATTTATTGAACAGTCTTTGCATTATAAAATCTACCTTGCCTTTTCTCTACCGACCTTCACAACTTAGTAACTGGGTTATATGGTACCTGTTGGTAATACTAGTTGTCAGACTTTCGGCTTCTGAGTAGGTAACCGTAACGATTGTCAAACTGTTCGCTACATGCGCATCAAGTCAATAACATTTTTTTTTTTCTAAATTTCTTTCACATCATCATCATTATTTCAGCCGAAAGACGTCCACTGCTGGACATAGGCCTCCCCCAAGCTCCGCCACTTCGACCTGTTTTGTACTTCTTACATCCACAGACAGAGAAAATTTCATTTTTTGTTTGTAGATTTATTTAATGCAAATAATATTAACCTACATCATCATCAGCCTATAATGTTCCCACTGCTGGGACACAGGCCTCCTCTCAGTGAGAGGGAGTGGGCCATAATCCACTACGCGGGCCTAGTGCGGGTTGGTAGATGTCACATGTCTTCGAATTTTTGGTTCTAAGAAATGCCGGTTTCCTCACGATGTTTTCCTTCACCGTTTTGAGAGCAGTGGCGATGAAATAATTTACACAAAGTAGTGCGCCTGCTTGGGTTTGAACTCACAACCTACTACTCGTAAGTCGCGGCCGTTACCACTGGGCCACCACTGCTCTCTTAACCTACATACAACAATGCACTATTTGAACGTACGTAATAGTAATTGTCTCCCCACGATATTGTTATCGTCTTCCCGCATCTAGATAATCCAAGGCTTTTTTTTGTGGGTGGGAAATCATCAAAAATGACGTCTCGAGGTGGATTTTAACTAGGGGAAAGATTTAAAAGAAAAAATAGAAACAGCATCCATACAAGTTTGCCAATTAGCACCATGTAATCCCAGTGAGTTTGGAATCAAAATATTCACTAGTTGCCAGATTATGACGATGTCGAAGCTGGGTTTTAACCGGCTTCTAAAAATGAAATAGGAAGGTCTCATGATGGTTGTATTTTTAACCGATGAAAAAAAACGGAGGAAGTTCTCAAGTCAACGCGTATTTTTTGTTTGTTACCTTAGAAATCCGTCATTTATGTATGAACAGAAGGCCTTTTTTGTGGGTGGAAAATCATCAAATGACGTCTCTCTCTGGGTGAAGCGGCAGGGCGTATCAGACTTTTACTGACTAAAACCCACCCGTCTCTTTCGAACAAATCTCGCGACCCTGGCAGGTACGCAAAGGCTTTTATCACATTCTCTGGTCCGGATTCAGAAGCCTTGGACAGAGAGTGTACACATGAGTAGATAAGAATTAACGAAGCTTCATACAATTATACATCTAATATAATCTTACTAGCCTGTACTGTTTCACTGCAAGGCAAAGGCCTCACTCTCCCTTTTTCCACAGAATTCTGTCTTTTACTAGTGCTGGCCAGGCGTTTCGGTAGGAGTCAATTATCGTATGAATTCTGCTGACAGATTTGTAGGGTTCCGTGCCTCAAAAGAAAAAACGGAACCCTTATAGAATGCCCGTCCGTCCGTCATCGGCCGTGTATCGAGTTGAAATTAAAACACATTTCTTAAGTCTACAGCTTGTTGAAACTGTGAAAAAATTAAACTTCCAAGTTAACTCAAAACAAAGATACGGCTGTTTAAGCCGCAAAAAACTTGAGATTGTCGAAATATAGGTCCTATATTTCGACAATCTCAAGGTAATCAAAATTTATAGGGTATATTCCGTTGACCTAGAACTATGTAATTTGGCAAGTAATACCATCTTATACTACAAGTATAAGGAAAAGTCTGAAAACTATATATTTGTAATTAAATCATAAAGACAGAGTCATTATGCAAGGAACGGCGCGCCAAATTCTGAAATTAGTTAACCGTGTCATGTGGGGTATCATATGAAAGGGCTTCATGGGTATAAGCTTAGACAGATTTTTAATTATTTTTATGATGTATAGTTTTTGATTTATGACGAAGAATGAACAATATAAGTACCTACAAATTTGTACGAAACCTTCAGTGGGTGAGTCCGCCTCGCACTTGTACCGTTTTTTTATGTTTTTTTTTCGTTCCAATAACCCGGTTGTTATAGGATTAGAACATATATATAGTTTCAGTACAGAAGGCTTTGCTTTTTGCAAAAAAAATACAACAATAAACCAATTTATTGTTTGCAACGATTGTCGTGTATCTATGTCAAGCTACAGAATACAGTCCTCATTTTCCTGCCCTTCATCATCTGCCTAGTTTTTTCCGAATATCCAGCATATCCGCTTCCAGTCTAACTGGATGCAGTTGCATACCAATATTTTACATGGAGTGACTCTACAAGCTCCAGCCCTTACCCCAATTTATTTGGAATCGGTGCAATACGTCATTTATTCCACACTTTCTCATTAGTCGTCATCTCAGTAATCCAGGGCCGGATTTAGAGGTCTGGAGGCCCTGGGGCACCAAAGGAGTTGAGGCCCCTAATAATTTTCCAAATTGATGAATCAATTTTTTGAATTGTAGTGTTTCAATAATTTATTACAAAACAAATTAAATTTTATTAAGAAACATTTGTGGGTATAGTAAAGTACAAGAATTATATGAAACTAAACTATCGCGTTAAGGAATGAAACCTTACGAGCCTTTTTCTACGAGAAATCGTCGATGATTTCGCTGAAATCCAGGTCCCAAAGTAGATCACTTTCAATGCTTAGTAAGGATAGCTTTAATAGGCGATTTTGTTTCATAGTAGTTCGTATTTTTTTTGAAATTCTCATTGTGGGGGCCCTCACTTGTGGAGGCCCCGAGGCTGTAGCCCCGGTTGCCCTACCCTACATCCGGCCCTGCGGTAATCACTCCCTTTCTATCCATATCATCATTCACACAGTCCATCCATCGTTTCATGATACAAAATACAGTATTTAATGTATTCACCAAAACGAAGTATACACTTATACCGAAACCTAGACAAGACTCTTAAATAATCTAATATAGATACACACCTTATGACTAGGAACTATGGTTTACTTGGAATTGGTAAGAAGTTTTTCTTTATATTTTATAGCTAGCTATACATGGTTGCGATGTTATCAAACAAAGGTTGTTGACAATACAATTATGGTTATTTGTCTGTGTATAGATATTTTTGGGGTTCATTATACTACAGATTCAGGTGCCCTCCCCAAACAGTTCCTGTTTTGTTTCTTGTCTCGGTACCAACTCACTCAAACGTAATGCGCATGTCAAAACTAGTAACTGGGTTATACGATACCCGTTGGTAATATTAGTTGTCTGACTATCAGGTTTCTGAGAACCCGTTACAACTGCCAAAGATTGACGAATGACAGCCGAAACTAACGGCTTCATCATCATCATCATTTCAGCCATAAGACGTCCACTGCTGGACTTAGGCCTCCCCCAATTTGGGGAGCTTTGCCATAATCGCCACGCGTGGCAGGCGGGTTGGCGATCGCAGTATAGTGGTAAAATGCATAAGGAATGCTGCTGCCCATTCTCTAGTAAGTCCCTTAGTCGCCTTTTACGACACCCACGGGAAGAAATGGGGTGGTGTTATTCTTTACGTCCGGCACCACACGGCACTAACGGCTTAAAGGTACATAATATCCAATTAGTTACTATTCGGAACGTGCGAAGTGAGTGGAAGGGGTAAAGAAAACGATCGCTGTGCTTGTCGCGGCAGAAATGTACAACAAAATGGGGTCAGTCAGTAAACAAACAAACGTGTCAACGTTGTTTTGAAATTTTTCAAAATGGGTCATTATTGTTGTTGTATCGTAGACTGCAAAAATGATAAATGTATAAAAATGTTTGACATACTTTATCTAAATGTTTAGTTATGTTTTAGAAGAGTACTTACGTTTAAACTTGTTTTATAGGGTGCTGAAGTCACCGAGTTTGACGAATGACGGTGGCTCGTATTAAATAACTATTGCTATTAGCTCTCAGTTATTCTACATTCCTTACAATTTCTGCTAACACCAATTTATTTCCTTTTAGCATAGTTTGGGACTGGAAACTTATTGTGTGTTTCACACTCTCAAAATCAGTTTTTATAATAAAGTCTATTTTTCCATAAACAGTTTTTTAACAAATTACTCTAAAAGTACCATTTATTGCCTTCCTAAATATATTTTATTTACTCTATACAAAATAAACAATATCTTGTTATTCATTTTTTGACATATGCGCCTAAAACTGCGTTTGCAAGATGGCGCTACTGTAGTGCACGTTCCGAATTGCTAGTCGACTGGTTAGCAAACCCCATACTTCGAACATTACACCCTTATGAATTTTTGGGGAAAAAAAGCACATATATTTTGGATTATTTGATTTCGTTACAAATCTTATGGTTTTTAAATCCCTTTTGTACAATGCTATTATTTACTATCTTATTTTCATGGGAGTTACAACCAAAATAAATCAAAAATACAGAAAAACTAAGTTAAAAATACTGTCTTGTACTAAATGAGAATAGTAAGTTTGTAATTATTTAAAAGTCAGACCCAAGATACGTTAAAATTATTTTAATTAGAAAACTTGGTGCTCATTAACATTTGTACCGACAAACTCCAACCTTATACTCATCTATTACAACAAAAATCCTGTAAGTAATTCAATGGAGTCTTGTTACAAGCGTCACCATAATTGCGTAATACATTTTCAATCATAATCATTTGAAGAATATTATTGATCCATTGCTTCATATGTTCAAGTAAATTGTCTACACAGCAATGTTAATAACGCAATTAATGTTGTTGAACTGTCAAAATAGGACCCATTCCTATTTTCAGTTTATTACACAATTACCACTATGGTTCCAAAAAAGGGGTTGTTTTTTTTACAATCTTTTATTGTGAATGTGGGTTTGTAAGATGTTCAGTTATTCGTTATAGATAAGTCTGGTATATCCCGTCATTTATTAATTTAATTTGGATGGCAATACATTACCATTAAGTTAGTTAATTATGTATGTCAAAGTACAAACTAGTCATGTTACAATAGTACTTTATAAAACACTAGCTTCTGCCAGCGGCTTTGCCTGCCAATTATAAAAATAAACCTTCCTCTTGAATCACTCTTTCTATTGATGAAACCCGCATTAAAATCCGTTGCGAAGTTTTAAACATCTACGCGTACAAATACGAAGTGCGACTTTTATTTTAGAAGATTTGCAGTCTTTACTTCATAATTAGGTATGGTATATGAAAGGTAGGTGAATAAAAGGGAACAATTATGTGAAATCTGAAAAAATCCATAGAAATATAAAAAAAATCTATGGAAAAATCAATTTGAAATCAGATCGGAGGCTACCAGTAACCTATACAAAGATTTACTACTACGGACACCACGGCCGGAGGTCCAAGCACGATTTCCATAGGTTCAGCTGAATTCCGATCTCATAAATTGCTTTCTATCAGGCGTGATCTAGGTCAAGAGCAGGCCCATCCAGCAAAATAAGAAAAAAAACTTTGTTTTGACGGATCAACTACTTTCAAACGGACCGTATCTTCGTTGACTTTGCTTTGAACCTGTCGATGGATTTGCAACTTACTTTTCTAAGATCGTCGACAATCTATCGGCCCACTTTTATTTATGCCGGCCGTCATTCCTTTAGGTATTTAGGCTTAGTGAAATAAGCCACGTCAGACGAGAAGGTATCTCTGTAATCCAGACTAGGTGGTCAGTAGACTTCTAAAACTTAGTGGTTTCATCATTTAGTTCTGAACTCATAAGCCATCGAATAATAAATGGCACTTTCTATTAAACTAGAAACTAACCTGGAAAAGACAAATTGAATTTCAATTAATCAACCCGAAATCCGGGCACAAAGCCTCACTCCGAGCTGTAACAGCTACGTATCCGGCCTTAAGGATTTCTCAGTAACAGTTACTGAGAAATCCTTAAGGCCGTATACGATTTTTTTCCAATTTCGCTGATTTACGTGATTCTACAGTTAAAATACTGTATTTCTAAGTTTTAATATATACCTTTATTCATCAAGTAACATAACTCAATTGTATTTGTAACTAGTTGTTAATGCACAACATGAAATATAATTTCAATTATGATCGAATGAGCTACTTTTTATTTTAATAGTTTAATTTTGATTAATCTACCTCGAACCGGCGACTGTTTTATTAATTTTTCTGTAAGATGTTTAGACTATCACATATTTATAACATTAGTGGTAGCTGTGCCCACGTGGTGGATTATGGCCCACTTCCTCTCACCGAAAGGAGGCCTGCGACCCAGCAGTGGGAACGTTATATGCTGCTGATGATGATGGTCACATATTTACGAATTGTTTTGATGTCAACACGGTACGAAAAAAATACAATATATTGTGGTAAAAGTCTGTCTGTATCCATACAATGTATAAACGGTAACTTAGTCAAATTTTAGACAAAATGGACCATGAATTATTTATATTTAGGGTACTCAGAACTCACGTTCATTAAAATTAAAATAAATTAATTTCAGTTTAAAATAAATTCAAATCCAAAAAATGGCATAAATTTGCAATAAATAGTCTTTTAAACCCACTTAAATCTCGCAAATTAATACGCGACAAAAATACGAAAGCAGCTCAATCGTAGTAGCATTAGATCGCAATTGAAGCGAGATTTCATATTATGGAAATACAGGAAGTATTTGAACAGTAAAAGAACATCTGTTAAATCAAGTAAAAAATCGTAAAAATTTCGTATACGGCCTCTTAACTTAGTAACTCTTTTCACGACCCAATGTTGAACCTAAAAAAAAACTCTAGATTCAAGGTCACTGGAACAATGGAGCAGTTACACTTTCATTACCAGGAAACGTATAAAAACCATCTTACCTTGTAAACGGGTAAACGGCTTAACCAATTGCACGACATTATTACGTAGTTTCAGACATCCCAGAATGTACACTTCTACCTCTAACGGTCCTTAACACTCGCTTAGCGCACATTGCGGGAAGTAGTTTATTGAAACGTAATGTGTCCCTTGTAGGTTGTGAAGGTACAGACGCCAACACATCAAGCTACTACAATCTGTCAGATTTCTTTGATAGATTTTCGACTTTATTTCTAGAGCATTAGGTTCAAGGTTCATTGGGAAAAATTGACAGTTTCGGGTAGCTTGACCTGGTGGCGTCTGTACCTTTACAACAATATTACATAAGTCGGCTTCTTTGGTTATATAAGGAAATAATAGCATGGTCTGCCTTATTGTTAGCAAGCTCGGAACATGACGTCCTGGGTTCGTTTCCGAAGTCGAGCAAAATGTTATTGGTGTTTTTCGATTTGAAATATTCCCGTAGCAGGCCTTTTCTTTTGGTTGGGATGTTATCAAATGACTTCTCCCGCTCTGGAGGGAGCGGGAGGGTGTGACAGACTTTTACTAACTAAAACTTGGCAGACTTTTACTGAACCCACCGGTGTTCATTCAGTTGCCTATATGCCAGGGCCACGGTAACTCTTATGAACAAATCTGGCGACTCTGGTAGGCTTCAGTAGCAGCCCTGACTCTGGATTTGTGCCCGATTGATAGCAATAGGGTCGCCACCTATTACATGGGACTTAAACATTACTGGCGAAATGTGGGTGTACTTATATATACACCTCTACCCAGCGCTTCGGGGAAACAATGTTATGTGTGATATGATGGGTAGTTTAGACTGAAACTGCAGATTCTATAAAAGACCGGCTTAGTAATGTGATTATTTTGTCAACTACTTCTCTTGTT
The DNA here is from genome assembly GCA_932294355.1 of Aporophyla lueneburgensis. NCBI lineage: Eukaryota > Metazoa > Arthropoda > Insecta > Lepidoptera > Noctuidae > Aporophyla > Aporophyla lueneburgensis. The sequence continues at coordinate 20,436,930 of OW028752.1, forward strand.
TTGTAATATCCGACGGTTCAATTACTCTGTGGAATGTATTGCCCTTTGTCCACCGCCAAGCTACTTCAGCGCCGTCATATTGTTCTCTTTGACGTCCTGGTATGTAATAATATCGCAGTGAGATTTGCTCGAACATCGGATCTTCAGCGCACTTCTTAACGCCAAGAATTGAAAATCGAAGCTGTGTTTTTCGACGAGCTGGGACGTACCTACTCTGTTGGATTTGCAATGCTCTGTTCATCACAGAAAGATGAAAATCCAGTGCACGATAAAATCCCACCGGCGATCTCCACCAGCGAGTAATTGCTCGTCGAGGCTGCACACTCCTCACTTACACACACTCACCTAATATTAATATGTCAAAATAAGCTAGTAATGCAATGGTCATTACAAGGAAGACATACAGATATATTTTATCTAGTTCAGACACAGATGCCTTCAATATAAAGTTAAGAAAATTAATACTCGTTTAAGTGTAACATATGTTTTGTGTCAAATAAATTATTACTTATTATTATTACACTTGCAGCTCGTTGCTCGTCAACACGTTCTTAGGTGCTAGCTCTACTTGCTTCTCGTACGCACGGCCACAGGTCAAGCTATACATTTCCAGTATAAGCTGACTTCGCACTGTACGAAAAGCCTATATAATGCGAGGTCACCTAAAACTGGAAATGTATAGTTTCATGTGTAGCCATGTGTACATCTCCGTCGTCGGCACACGTGCTTTAAGGTGGAGCCCAGAACATTTTCCAACTCGCCATGCTTTGTACCATCGGTAAAGACAACTAATTATTTTCTCGTATAATGACTGGTTACCAAGTAATGGATGTCAGATGGCAGTCACTGCATGTAAAATATTAATATTCGCGTTTATTATATACAATCACATTAGATGCACCATCTACTGTGATTGAAAATCTTATATATCTATATAACATATTAAAACAGATTACGTGATTTTTGTAGTGGTGTAGGTCGCACGTGCAATTATATTTCTGTGCCTCCTGTGATAAGTGATACAAGTCAAAAAACGTCATTTTACAGGACAGCAAAAACAAGATTTAAAAAAATCTAGTTCGTTAATTAAATGGGCTAGGTAAAATATCAGTGCACTCTTTTGTAGAACAAAACATTTTCTTTCTCTATATAATTTAGATTCTTTGATAGATATTTAATTTTGGAAGTAATTCATGAAAAACCTGCGACTTGTAACTTTTACTTAGTTTTTATGTGCTAAAATTAAGTTATTAATGATACTTGTAGTTATATTACGTTGCACCAAGCTTGCACCAATAAATTGTCTTAGTGTAAACTGATATACATCAAGTTAAAACGTTATTTTAAAGAGTCAATTTCCGAATGATGTAAAGTTTAACCCAAACTTACTAACTTGGTGTGGTGCCGGACGTAAAGAACAGTACCATCCCATCCCATACCGTGGTTGCCGTAAGAGACGTCTTAGGGACTTACCAGAGAATGGGCAGCAGTGTTCTCTTTGCATTTTAGCACCATACGGCGATCACCAACCCGCCTGCCAAGCGTGGCGATTATGGCAAACTCCCCCCAATTTGAGGGAAGCCTATGTCCAGCAGTGGACGTCTTTCGGCTAAAATGATGTGAACTTATTTAGAGTTTATGATTATGACTACTCACATCCATTTTCGATGGATGTTAAAATAGGCAGGTATATTGATTCCGAAGTGTTTAATGCCAACGTAGAAAAAAAAAATCCTTATAAATTTACTTTTATTAAAATTGCTTTTGAAGTGCTCCAAATAGACCTAAAAATATTTCCATATTTATGCGAAAACATCAACATTCATAATTCTAGCTGTTTTTATTTTGACGTGGAAGTATCGTAATAGGTTTTCAAATAAGTAACAACGGCCTTTAAAAACTCTGATCCTAAGTGGTTTCGCATACTTATCGCCCAAAATAAAACTAGGAAAATATTTTTACTCTTAAATACTCAAAATAAAGTTGTCGCTCGTGTCAGCAATGTTTTTTCTTTTTTTTTTCAATAAACAGCAATCTCAACCCACCCTCACTTTGTAATGAAAACAGAATGATGCACGTGCTCTATATGTTCTCATAAAATATTCGAACCACAGAGAAAAAATATTACCTATCTTGATTTTCCATGAAAGATTCTGGCTTTTTCTGCGGCCTAAGAAAACACAATAAAAATAAAATAAGAATATGATATCCAAGAAGGGTTTGTATTTTTATTTTATATGACTTTTTTTCATATAGTTTGCCTTCGCTGGCATGTGGTGGCACTTTCAATATTGATATAAAGATAATATATTTTTTATGATATAATAGTATTTATTAGGTTGCTCGTGAGGTGGATTACGGCCAACTCCCTCATACCGGTAGGCAGCCTCTGTCCCAGCAGTGGAAATATATTTTTTTTTTTAATTTAACTTATATGTGTGTTTCAGTGAAATAAAAGAGTTACATTTAGAATTCAGAAATTATATAAAAACACTTCTTTAACTTAATAAAAATTCTAAAAAAGAAAATCTAATTACAAGACGAACAATGCAACAACAATTTTGCCCACTTACTTAAAACTAAGATAGAAGAAAAATACAAATTGAAGTAAAAATAAGATCATTATGGATAGGATAGCTTTTTCATTAACAATAGATTTCACACTCATGACCTGTCACTTTGTTTTATTGCAGAATCTCCAGACTTGACAGCAGATCAACCTTAAACCCAATGATATATTGACTTTCAGAGCGTTCGTAACATGTACTTACAAAGAGAATTCTCTAGGAGGAGTTAGTGAGTGCTGCTCTCCTGACATATTGATCATGAAATACACTCCTAACGAAGATACATTGGAGATCGGAGAATGAAGGCGCTTGATTAATTTATTGCTTTTGTTATTGTGGCAGAATCGTAGATAAGAGCTTGAGAGAAATAGAATAAAAAGTGTTGTTTAGAACTGCAAGTTTCATTTAGGTATATTAAAAGAACTGAGGTGACCCAGTAGTCACTACTGAGTAGTGGCAGTTGCGAGGTGAAGGTCGCAGGTTCAAACCTAGACTAATTGCTTTGCTTTGTGTAAATTATTTGATCACCACTGCTCTCAAAGCGGTAAAGGTAAACATCGTGAGGTAACCAGCATGTCCAAAACCCAAATATCGAAGACGTGACATACTGATTACATTTAAAAAAAAAAAATGTGGGCGAGTATTAATCCATGTAGGTACAGAAGTTTCGGAATTTTGTTCTTTTTGTCAGCATTGCGGTCAAAAGTTTGCCCGTATAAAAGTATTTGAACCAGTTAGGAAACACAACTACAAAGTGGATGTGTAAAGGTTATTTCAGCTTAAGCAAGCATGAACGATAAAGTACGTTTTTACCACAGAGCAAAGATGACTTGGTGAAGGCTTTTAAGCCACAAGGTATTCTTTCCAAATCTACATTTGTGTTAAAATGACAACATTGAGATTGTCCAAAAAATACATACTTTATTAATAGTAGAAAAAAAACTTGTAAATTTAATTCGTATTCAAATGTAATGTGATGAATGTGAGTTGGAAGGCGTCCCACAAGGTGGACCGATGACCTCGTGAAGGCTTTAGGAATCTGCTGGATGCGAGAAGCACAGGACCTGTTGAAGTGGCTTTTCTTGGAGGAGGCCTATGTCCAGCAGTGGACGTCTTTTGGCTGGAATTATAATGATGATGAAAGACGTCTCGGCGGCCCTGCTGGACATGGCATTGTACATAGTCATGCAGTTTCCACAAACTAATGATGTACATAAACCGATGATTTTAAAGCCTGTCGTTGAAGATATAGATATAGACGTTGTACGCTCAAGGTGCTTTTCGACTTTACCAATTTTATTACTAACTAGCTTTTACCAACCGGTGTAGATGTCGAAAATAATCCCACGGTAACGTATTACCGGGATGAAAGGTATCTTATGTATTAATCAAGGTTATTTACTAACAGCACGCGTAGTATGACCACCATATAAAAGGGTGTTATGTCGACAGAATAATAGATAAAATGATAGATTGAAGGAAGATTTCTACTATCTTAAGCGTGGCGATCTTTGTTTCTATTCTTAATTGACAATAGTTTATATTGTTAAACTTGGCGATAAATTTCTCTCTATTTTTGAGACTCGGGGGTAAAAATTTTATGTAAACTTATAACAATTAAAATCATCAACATAACCCTTTATGTTCATTTAACCCCATTCAATATTTGTAGCAAAAAAAATCTTATATCCTAGCACATCTACCTTAACTAATAACTAGCTACCTTTCCGTTGCTATGAAAAGAATAACTATGTCTTTGTATTCATAGAAACTCGAGTCTTTTTGTCACCCCGTGATCGGGCAGAAGAGATGTCAAGTTGAATAGAAAGAACTTTATCTATTCTTGGTAGAATAGAGATAGAATATTGGTCATGCTACGCCTGCAGTGTGCCATATTTCATCAAAATCCGTTCACACGTTTTGCATGATTCAATCAATCAATCAATCAATCAAAATATTTTCATTTCACATAAGCCTACAAGGAAAGAAAGGCCAGAAGCTAGGTGCATGGTTCCAAATTGTTGATTCCTATGGAGAAGAGTCAGCAAGAAACGCCACGGTTACTCTTTTAAAAATAACTGGCTTTTACAATGTTTTCAAATTACAGTGTTAATAGGTATGCGAGAACAGTGTAGGACTGTCAACAAGTACTACTAAAACCACCAACCAACCAGGTATGTACTTAATAAAATAGAAAATTGTCTACAGTCTACAAGGCCTACAACATTCTCACATTCACAAAATATAAAAGAACTAGCTTTTGCCAGCGGCTTCGCCCGCGTGGAGGTCGGATATTATCCCGCGGGAACATACTACCGGGATAAAAAGTAGCCTATGTCCTTTCTCAGGCTCTAAACTATCTGTGTACCAAATTTCATTTAAATCGGTTCAGTAGTTTTAGCAGGAAAGCGAGACAGACAGACAGACAGACAGACAGACAGACAGAGTTACTTTTGCATTTATAATATTATATATATATATATATATATATATATATATATAATATATAATATAGTTTAGAAGTTTAGATTAGATAGATTTAGATTTACTTAAATGATAGTATTACATAAATAAAACATAATAACCTAGATAGATTGAGTATCAAACATTCAAACAATCTGTCACATTTATAATATTGATAGGGATAGGATAGTAAGATGCCTTGCCAGCCTTCTGTAGACCTCCGATTCCGTGCTCTGTGATTTTTACGTTACTTCGAAACGAACCCAAAACAATAAAATAAGAAGCACTTGAAAGTTATTTACTTCGAACCTGTAGTTAGTTAAGTAAGGAGGCTTTACTCAATTAGGGAAGCGAACTTGTTGAGGTAATTGATGCGAGAATTAACTTGATAAGTTCCACTTCATTAATAAAGGAGCTGGCAGATATTTACCCGTGACCGATTTTTTTTTTAACTACGCAAAGGTCTTTTTTTTTTTTTTTTTTCAGGATGGGAAATCATCAAATGACTTCTCCCGCTCTGGGCGGAGCGGGAGGGCGTGTCAGACTTTTACTGACTAAAACCCACCCGTGCTCCATCAGTTGCCCATGTGCCAGGGTCACGGTATCTCTTTCGAACAATCACGCGACCCCGGCAGGCATCGGTCCTAGTAGACCCCTACACTGCTGCTGACATCTCTTTGAGGCGCGCGTGGAACACTACGCGCCGTCGACCCGAGCCTGGTCCTTACCGGGCGGCGAGCCACCCATTGCTCGCCACCCGCAAGCTCGCGCCTACGGTGGCCGGGAGTCCGCAATCGACTCCCGACGCCCGGGGCGTCTCCTCCTGCGGCGGCTAGGGGCATGAGGGTGCAGAGACTGCCACTCCCTCACGCGCCCCGCCTCCTCCTTCGCGAGCATTACTGCTTCGCAGAAGGAGGTGACGGCTTCCCATTCCCTCTCGCTCCGTACCATGGCTCGCACCAGGGCCGGACGCGAGAGGTCGCCGCCGCCGATCGCCTCCTCGAGGACACGGTGGTGCCCCGCCCAGGCAGGGCACACCTCCACCGTATGCTCCACCGTGTCCTCGAGACGATCCTCGCAATGGAAACACCCGGACGTATCCTCCCGCTTTATCCTGAACAGGAACCCACCGAAGCACCCATGCCCGGTGAGAACCTGCGTCAGGCGGAAGGTGAGGACGCCGTGGCGCCTCTCTATCTACTCCTCAAAGAGGGGACTTACCGCCGCAATTGTGGCGTGCCCAGCACTGGGTTGCGACAATCGTACCCGCCATGTCGCCATGAGATCACACCGGAGCTCTGTCCGCCGTGCCGCGATTTGTCGCGGCAGCGGAGTTTCGCCCCGGCGTTTCGCCTCCTCGCGCCACTCCCACATGTGCGCGAGGACCTTTGCCTCCAGATCCCATGGCGGCACTCCGGCAAGGAGGCTCGCCGCCTCGCACGAGATCGTGCGGTATCCTCGGATTAGCCGGATGGCCATGACCCTCTGGGCTGCACTCAACCGGCGCGCTGGTCGCAGCCTCAATGAGGGCGCCCACACCGGTGCCCCGTAGAGGGCCACGGACCGCACGACCCCCGTGTAGAGCCTCCGGCAGGAGGCGTTTGGACCCCCCAGATTGGGCAGGAGCCGCTTTAATGCAGCCCCAGCCCGCTCCAGTCTGGGAGCCAAACGTCGGAAATGCTCAACGAAGTTCCACCGGCTGTCGAGGACAAGTCCCAGGTACTTCATCGTCGACTCGACGCCGATGTGAACCCCTCCTACCGTGAGTTGGGAACCCGCAGGTGGCGCGTTCCGAGGACCATGAAAACCCATGGCCTCGGACTTGTGCAATGCCACCTCGAGTCCCAATTGCCGGATCCTATCGACGATTGTCGCAACCCCGCGTGTCATAATTTCGGCCGCCGCCTCGTACGACCTCCCCTGCGCAAGGACCAGCGTGTCGTCAGCGTAGCAAACTACGCTGACGCCGCTAGGGAGGTCGGCGCGCAGCACCCAGTCGTAACCGATGTCCCACAGATGCGGCCCCAGGACCGATCCCTGTGGGACACCGCACGACATCTCTCGCCGGTTCCATTCCCCCTCGTGACCGGGGTAGATGACGGCCCTATCCGTCAGATAGGCCTCGACCACGCGACAGAGGTAGGTCGGCATCCGGTGATACCGGAGTGCCTCCCTAATGCAACTCCAGGGCAGGGTGTTGAAGGCATTGGCGGTGTCTCTAGACATCGCCCCCATCGACCCCACCCCGGGCCACTGCATCCCCCGTCGTGAGACGCAAAGGTCTTTGATGCCGTGTTCAGTATGATTTAAAGAATATAATTATTTCGGTAGGTTTTTGGCTGTGTATGTCGCAGATGGATAGTCGAATCCGCTGTTTTATATAACCGCTATTTGTTTTAATAAAAAAATCTCCGTTATGTAAAGATTTTGTTATTTTTCAAGAATAAGTTAATCCTGGTAGGTTTATGTCATCATCATCATCATCACTTCAGCCGAAAGATGTCCACTGCTGGACATAAGCCTCCCCAAATTCAGCGGGTTTGCCATAATCGCCACGCTTGGCAGGCGGATTTGCGTTCGTAGTATGATGGTAAAATGAATAGAGAACACTGCTGCCCATTTTCTAGTAAGTCCCTTAGTCACCATATACGACACCAACGGAAAGAAATGGGCTAATGCTATTCTTTAAGTCCAGCACCACACGGACGAACATAACCTATAATAAGTACTAATCGACAGTATCATGGCCGGCTGGTTAACAACAAAAAATATTTAACTTTTTGTATGTTTATTTTTTACGATTTCACGCCAAAACGGCTGAGCAGATTTGAATAAAATTTTCGCGCATATGAAGACAATAATGTAGACTAGTACATATAATACTTTTATCCCGATATTTTTACTTTGTCAAGACTTATCCGGTTTAAATCCCGCGGCGCAGCGAGTCATTTACATACCCAAGCATACACACACACTGACGGCGAGAAATGACGTAGCAAGACGCGTTAAAACCACGCATAAATATCGTATATCGGCACTTAGTCGACAAAATAAGTATATTATCCACAACCACATACCATTATGACTCAAAAACCGCTCCATTGCGTCATGTCGACAGTGTGCGGCAACACCCTTAATCTCTGCCAGAAGCCAAGATCACTACACAATTTTCCTAAGTGTTTTGTTATGTAGTCTTGCATCTGACATTTATTAGTTGTTAGTATAAACACAAACACAGAACAATACTTAAGTTGCGAGTCACTGTAATTATACTTAAGATTAACAACAATTATTTGAATCCTTTATTGTCTTGGAGGGAATACACATTGTGAAAGATTTTTTTTTTTTTCTGGATGGGAAGTCATCAAATGACTTCTCCCGCTCTGGGCGGAGCGGGAGGGCGTGTCAGACTTTTACTGACTAAAACCCACCCGTATTCCTTCAGTTGCCCATGTGCCGGGGCCACGGTATCTCTTTCGAACAATCACGCGACCCCGGCAGGAGACATTGTGAAAGATTAAGGCCTATTCCCTCTCATCGATAGGAAGCCTATGTTCCAGCACTCTCAGTAGTGGGTCCCAGTAGTTATAGCCTAATTATGATATGCTATAATCTTGGATGAGACTTTGGCCTACTTAGTTGTCGGTAAAGTAATTGTTGAGTTCAAAAGATTAGAGTCGGTATTATGAACGTGCAACTTTAATTTAACGTTACTTTGAACGATCTTTATCATGAATAGACCTATTCTGTAGACTTTTGGCTTACATTTCTGAGGTCTAGTTTCACCGATGGATATGAAAAAAATCTTAAAACTGAGTTAATTATGAGTTAAACGAGTATTTTCAATTTTATAAAATAGAATTAAAGTTACATTTACTCTAAGCGTTCGTACTAAGGTCATTTTGTTCAAAAAATTATTAATCAGATTGGGTAAAGTGGTACTTAGTTCTTATCAGGAATTTTTGACAGTAGCGGGTTGCACTAGGTAGATGTCAAACGACTAATATGTAATAAGTTACTCTAATGTACCACCGAGCAACTAACTATAATGTGTGTGAGCGAATATTGTTGACATTTTATATTTATTGTTTTTTTTATGACATTCAAAATAAAACTGACTGTGAATGTGAGTACCATGTAGGCTAGATTGAATACATGACTCTATAACATAACTGAATGGCTGCTTTGAGTATTTTGTATATGGCCTACGCAAATGTCCTGCAGATCTGGTAACGTCTTGTGACGGGTCGTTGAGCTCCCTAAAATTGGGTTGAGCTACACGATGACTGATACATACATGCCGTCTGTTGGAACAGGTCTGCTCAAAGTTGCAATGACTCTTTCTTCAATGCAGGGTAATATCTGGAAGAGCCTCCAGATTTTGCCCTGCATTGTTAGACTCACATAAAATTCTAATAATATAATGCTTGTACTTTAAAAGAGACTATGACCTCTGAGTTTGTTTCGGCGTTTCTTCTCAAGGAACAGTCAGCTAGGAAATGCCGGCGCCATCTAGTTTTAAAAAACATTGACCAAAAAATGTTGACGTGTAAAAGTGTCTTATAAGATCTACTTACAGAAATAAACATTTCATTTCATTTTATTTCGTACTTCGAGCGGAACTGGCTTGGCTAACTACCGCCAAGGTCTAGGCCCAGTCGCGGTAGCGAGACGACCTGGACGCGTACCGCCAGGTTTGGATCGTGGTGGCGCGAGAAAATAGTTCCTAGAAGAACCTATGTTCCCATGTACTCGAGTCATGTATGAGAGAAATATTTAAAGTCGTCAGATTATCAGTTGTCACCAGAAACTGGCCCGTTTTCTTAAGAAAACCCACAAGAGACACAGTTATCTGAGATTCGTCTCAGAAATATCAAAACGTAAGTTTGACATTGAAAATGTCTCATTGATAGGCCACTGAACCCTGAAATTAGGTAACTGCAGTTTAGTAAACACAAGTAAGATTTTAAAATGCTTACTGTCAAGATAAGTTTTATTATTATTTGATACGCAAAGAACGAATAAGTCTATTTAGTATCATTTAAATTAAATATGTTCAGATATAATTAAACCAATGAAACCAATTTACATGATAACAATTAATAGTTTTGTTATGAAAATGGTATGGAATTTCATTTAAATTCTTAAGTAAGAGTATTACTAAGATTATCTTAATTGTAACTGTAAATTAAGTGAAGTCAGCAATAAAGTTTATAATTTCTTTCATTGAAATTTCCACAAAAAATAATATAAACTGTGGAAGAGACAGCCCTCCGCCAACTGACAGGGTGCATTCAGCTCGTTACTTCAATCATTCCACCGGAAAAATTCTCAAGAAAATGTTCATGTTTTTTAAATTATTTTTCAGTTACAACTTCTTTATTTGTAAGTAAAATTGGAAGAGCAGTGGTGGCCTTGTGGAACCGGCTCCAACTTATGAGTTGTAGGTCGTAGGTTCAAACCCAGGTAGGCGCTTTATTTTGTGTAATAATTTCTTCTTAATAATTTCGTAAGTCGTTTTGGTAATAATTTCCTCTTTGCTCTCAAAACGATGAAAAACATTGTGAGGTAACCGGCACGCCGCCCAGTTACATGGGCTGACGACCTCAAAAAAGTGGCTGGGACAGACTGGATGCAGAAGGCGGAGATGAAATGTTGTGCCGCAGCCAGGTAGACGCCTATGTCCAGCAGTGAACTGCGATAGGCTGAATTGATTGAGGAAAGCCTTTACGAGCCTTTACCAGAAGTTGTCATCTGTGTTGATATTGTGTACTTAGTACGATAGCAGCTCGCCGACCTCATCTGTCATCAGAAGACATCCACCATGAAACCAGTGATGCGACGCTCTGCTAGAGTGACCATCATCAGCCAGTTTCAATGTGATTCCTAGTAACTTTTATAACAAACCTACGTGGCACTACTTCCTTCGCTGTCATATAATTTGGAAAGAAAACTCACTAATTCTAGAAATCGTGTGCTAACGCCATCTAACTACTACTTATACAACAGCAGAATTTCATACTTCCTATTTATACAGTACCTAAAAATAATCACTGCCTTGTTGGTCTAGTGGTTGCAAGCGCTACTGCTGAGCATCAGGTCCTGGGTTTGGATCCCAGGTCGGATAAAGTGTTATTGGATTTTTCTATCTAGAATTTTGCAGTAGCAGCCCGGAGTCAGAATTTGAGCCCATTTGGTGGCAATAGGTCCACCCCCTATTACATGGGACTGACGTATGCGTCATTTCGCTAGCTATGGCTGGCGAAATGTGGAAACCTTTGCCACACCCTTCGAGGAAACAAGGCATGGTGTTATGTAATGTAAAAATAATCTTCAAAGTAAGTTTATTTGTTTATTTCCCATGTCAACAATACTCTTCCAAACCAATATTTCCCGAGCAAACCCCAGTTGAAATTCGCTTTAATAATTATCTAATCTGCGAACTGCGAATGAGTCTGTCCAATGCACGAACGAGTGGTTCTGTAGGTAATAATCCGCAAAAAGGAGGCACAAAATTAAACTGAGTGTGAATAGGAATTTCCTCATTATGGTAAATTGTCTTTATATTTGCTCGAAGGGAGATTAGGTAGGCATTAACGCTGGTATTTATTATTGAGTGTTAAAGGAATTCCTTCCTTATAGTGATGGTAATACAACTACGATAAGTAAGAAAATTCTTGTATTTTCTCCAAGCACAAATCTCTTTGTTGCTAACCTATCTCTTACACGTTCAACTTCTTTAAAGTCTTTAATCTATTAAATACTCAAGCATTTAAGTCTTATAACTAATTAGCGATTGAAATAACCCTGTATTTTCGGTCAGGAAAGTTAAATTTACAATGTAGGTACACCGATGAAAAGGCGTTAACTAGTCAATAGGTTGTATATAAAATGTTTTATGCTTGCATCATACCAAGTCTATTACGGCGCTAAAGCCACTTAGCCGCCATGCCAATCAAGATATTGTGATAAGGATAGTTATATAATGGAATTTGATAAAACTTGGAACAAAGGTTGCACTGTGGTTCAAGGACAAGCTACTGACGTTGGCAGTGCTCTTACGTAGATGTTGTCATATCAAGCTAACCACTATAATAGTGCGTATTAAGACGGAAAAATTATCTCATGCGAGGACCCTTTTTTTTGTGGGTGGGATCAAATGATGTCTCCCGCTCTGGGCGGGAGGGCGTGTTAGACTTTTACTAACTAAAACCCACCCGTATTCCTTCAGTTACCTATATTCCAGGGCTACGGTATCTCTTTTGAACAATTCTCGCGACCCTGGCAGATGCGAGGACCCTTGCTCCCCGATCTGAGATATAAAATTATGCGTATAGTTCCCTCAACATGCGATAGAACACGACTTTTTCTGTGGAATAAAAGATAAATGATTTTATTTCTGCAAGTAGGTTTGCGCAAACACTTTTACATGTCAATCATATTTTTTTAAACTAGATGAGGTCGGTGTTTCCTATCTGACTATTCTGAGAAGAAAGGCCGAAACAAACTCAGAGGTCACAGTCTCTTTTAAAGTCCAGTTATAATTTGGTTAGATCATGTGAAGACCATGTGGATTGGTGTCTGAAATGGTCTTTTTTGGAAAGAACGACACAGATTGAGTGGACCTGCCCAATCAGTGCAACCATTTAACAGTAATCATGCAGCTCAACTCTGAACTTATGGAGCTCAATGATTTGCGAACAATTAAGGAAATTTGTATAGGCCGCATAATTAACTCAAACTGCCAAACCATGATAAAAATAATAAGAATGAAGTAAATGCTGAAGCGTGTTTTTTTAATATTAATCTAAAGATAAAAGGAACTTACCTAGTAAAACGCTTGAACAATTTTTTTCAGTATGGTTTAATATAATTAGTTTAATTACAAATCGCATATCTTATATCTTTAAACGAGCAATTCTTGTATATATATATATATAATCTGAATCTCGGAAACGGCTTCAACGATTTTCATGAAATTTAGTATACAGGGGGTTTCGGGGGCGATTAATCGATCTAGCTTGGATTCATTTTTGTAAAATGTCGTTTTATTCGTGTTTTCAATGACCAACTTTATCGATAATCAACTTGAACATAAACTTATTATTTTAAACACAATTGACCAAAAAATACCGAGCAAAGCTCGGTCATCCAGATATTTAAGTACTAATCGGAACTGCGTGCTATCGAATAAATCAAGTCAAACTGAAAATCATTAAATCAAATTAGGCTGAGAATCAGCACTTTTCAAACGTCAAAATTACAAAAGACAATCCCTCAAAACGCCCGCCCTTCACCACTTCCTATTACTTTAGTCCAGTTAGAAGAACTTGATGTAAATGTAAACGAAAATGAAAACGAACGGTGTAAATGAAATCTACATCGCAGCCTCAACCCAATCCCCACAAAATGGTTCGATTGATAGAACCACCGAAAAGAAAAATACCCGTGGTCCTATTAGTAGAACTACGCGGTCGAACCACGGGCAATAAACGATTTATTGTTTATATTCTTTGGCTACCTTGGTTCTTGTGGAGTATATAGTTGCTGTTTTACAATGGAAGTAGATTTAGACAGGGATATTTGTTTTATTAAAAGAAAAAGAGGTACGGTAATATTATACTGCGATTAACAATATTATAAAATGCGACATTATAAAAATAGATCCGCAGTGTGGCGGTGTTCTAATTATAAGAAACAAAAATGTACAGGTACAATAACAATAAATAAGGTACGTAATTGTTCTTGCTTGATGTTTCACCCAAAGTTAATCGGCAGGTTCCTGTAGTTCTGCCAGGGTCGCGAGATTTGTTTAAAAGACTTAACGTAGTCCTAACATGTAGACAATTGAAGGAACACGGGTGGGTTTTAGTCAGTAAATCTGACACGCCCTCCCACTCCGCCCAGAGCTGGAGACGTCATTTGATGATTTCCCACCCACAAATAAAAAAGTTTCCTGTAGTTCATTGGAATTGAAACAAGCTTAGTCTAAATAATTCCTACCAAAATAAAATCGTCGTCAATTTGTTGTTGGTTTACCAACAACGACTTTGACACCGATATTTTAGACATTTTGGAAATAGTACGTTCTGACTCGAAAAGCCATTTTTGTTTAACTTTATCTTGTATGGAACCAGTGGAAATAAACTTCTTGTTCTTTATTTATAGTATAGTTCCACGAAGTTACTGAGAGAAGAAATAACTCCCACTAGTAATACTCAATTGAAACTAATGGGATCTGCCGAAATGAAAGCTTTTTAGACAGTTATTTGAAATTTTATTTTCAGGAAAATATTGTACTGAAACATAAAAACCACCTGTGTGAGCCTAACAAAGCACAAAACATGGTTGATAAAGCTATATCTGATTTAAAAGAAACAGTAAAAAAATCTGATCGTCCAATGCCTCAGCTATATAATGAAGCGATTGCAGATGTGGAAGAACGTGGGCTCAAATTTGTAAACTGCTCTATACCTTCTTTACCCAACATACAACACTGTCTGTATAGCATAAGAAATAAGTCCATAAATTGTTCGAAAACTGTTTTTAACCACTTAAATGAGGTCCAAATACCAGAATTTTTTTCATCTTTCCTTTTGGCCGACTATTGTTATGAAAATTCTCGTATCCTTGTCTTCTGCTCTCCAAACGCCAGGTAATTAATTCCCAATATTACAGAATATATTACAGATGCAACATTTAAATCCTGTCCAAAACCCTTCGCCAAATTGTATAAATACTTGGTATAATATACTTTACTTATAATATACTTTTTAAATATAGGCAGTACATCAAACGACACTAAAGTTGTACCATTAATTTTCACATTATTACCTGATAAAAAAGAAAAAACTTATATCACATTATTCAATCTCATCAAATCGCAATTGCCGGATTTCACTCCCCTTAAAATACATTGTGATTATGAGATGGCGGCAGTAAATGCTATTTCAGAAGTTTTTCCAAGCACTAAAATTATAGGATGTTATTATCACTGGACACGAGTCATTTGGCGAAAACCTAAATTATTACAAGTTAAAAGAACTAAAGCTCAAAATCGTACAATTGGACTAACTGCAGCTTTGCCATTGTTACCACCTGAGTTTATTTCTGAAGGGTGGAATATATAAAACATGATAGCGAAACTATTGCAATTGAAAAATTTGTGAACTATGTAGATAGATATTGGTTTAAACAAGATATAGTCAAAATTATTAGCGTTTTCGGTCAACGTCATCGAACAAATAATGTTATTGAAGGATGGCATGCAAAATTAAATAAATCAATAAATAAAAATACTGTAACATTACATCTTCTCCTGACAATTTTAGAAAAAATCGATTTACAGACAAATATAAACATAAAATATAACATAAATTTGAAAAAAAGGGCACCAATTTCGGTAAAAAATGATGAATTTATAATGCTAATACAAATGGAGCTATTAAATTCCGAAATAAATGTTGGGCACGCATTAGATAAGCTAGCTGCGATAATGTTGCATAGGGTTCCCTATCCATTTTCATAAAATTTTAAGACCTAATATAACTTAGCATATTTTTTTTCTCCTAAGTATATTTTCGCATAACATTTTTTACGCATAACAGCTTACGCATAATACTTTTAAGCAAAATTTCTTTAATCATAATAATGATTAAGCATAACATTCTAAAGCATAAAATATTTACGCATAATGATATTAAAACATATTTTTTAAAGGCATAATAAAGAAGCATAATAATTAACTCCTTATATGTTAGACACTAATAAACATGTAAACATGCATACACCATGCATACAGCAAACATGCAGCATGCAAGCATGCATCCAGCAGGCATGCAGCATGCAAACAAGCATGCAACATGCAGCAGGCATATTTTAAATTACACCCTAGGGGTAGGGCAGAGAAGACTACGTGCAGTCGGTTTTGCAGCGATTCGTTTCTGTCACTAAATTTTGTAGCACAACGTATTGAATTAAGACAGTATTTTAACTTTAATTTAGGGTTAAAAATTGAAATTTTATATTAGGAAAAAGAAAATTATGCAAAAAGAAGGGATCCCTCTTAATTTACATAGTTAGTCTGTTAGTATA
Organism: Aporophyla lueneburgensis; assembly: GCA_932294355.1. Taxonomy (NCBI): domain Eukaryota; kingdom Metazoa; phylum Arthropoda; class Insecta; order Lepidoptera; family Noctuidae; genus Aporophyla; species Aporophyla lueneburgensis. Next base: position 20,453,054 of record OW028752.1, read on the forward strand.
GTTTTAAGTCAGTTAATTTACATGGTTAGTCATTCGCATATCAGTTAGTGTTATGTGAAACCAATAAAACCATTTTCAAATTTAAAAACCTTTTTCAATCATTTTTATGTACCTACTAGTAGTACCATGGGCAAAAACATTTATCTTAGTTCTACTCGGCCAGTAGATCTACTGCCAATAAAATATGATAATTTTATAAGAATGGTTCGATTGATAGAACTACCGAAAAGAAAAATACCCGTGGTCCTATTAGTAGAAATACGCGGTCGAACCACGGGCAATAAACGATCCCAACAGTTCGGTTCTTCAAATACTAGCCACAACGTAACTATATCTCAAGAACTGGCGACAACGCAACCACAACGCAATTACAATAAGTTGCAGCGAGACTATTTAACCAGTCCTTGCCCCCTATTTGTTACTATGATTCGGTGTAATAGTTGTACGTGTAAACAGGCCCTTAGCTGTAGTTCTGAGCCATCGTACGACGCAATATTTTGTATTTTTATACTACCATTTATTTTGGTAGTAAACACTTTTACACACGTTTAATATAACTCGTCACGGTTGAGTAAACACGGCCTTTATGTGTTGGTCTTGCAAAAAGTTTCTTATTGAGGGCACGACCTATTCAAGTTCATCTCATGTGGTGATGAAAGGCCAGCTAATGGCAGTGGCGTGCGGTCCATATAGGCAAAAAGACACTGCAGACCCTAGACTTAGATCTAGACTAGTTACTAATATTTCAATAATAAAGAAAATATGCTAAGTAACTAATAAAGCGAACTCCTGCGGCAGGCTATCCAATCGCGGGCTTCCCTGCGCCAGGGTAACCAATCACGGGCGGGACGCCCATGGGTGGTTATTGGCGCGCTGTGAGTATTATGCGATCAAGTTGAATATTACGTAGCCTCAAGCAAATTCCTATTCGCAATGATACAATTTTATTTGTCAACGTTTTAGTTGTCAAAATTTAGAAATCGTTTGTTTACGAAAGGATCCATATTGATTTCTTAGTGGAGCGCGCAGTTTTATGTTTTTATTTTGACTGAGTTTTGTTGTGATTAATTCATTTACAAACGTTAATATTTAGGTCGATTTGTTGCTTATTTCAACTAGTTTTTTTTTGAACTGTGTTAGTTTTTCGATTTACTTAAGTACTACGCTTCTTGTTAGTTTTTTTTTTTCAAAATGGTGTGTGTTGAAAATGTGTGTTTGTTAAAAAGTGTATCTAAAGGGAAGTGTACGAGAATTAACCCAGCAAAGAGGTAATGCAACTCGTAAGTTTCATAGTAATAATTAAGAAACATAAAACCGGCTGTGTTTTTGTTTACACACATTTAAATTATTTTGTTTTCCTTGCTAGTTTAGTAGTTCGAATACAGTGTGGAATTGTTCGGGATTTGCAGATTTATATGATTTCTATCCCGCGGCTTGCTCAAACATAAATACATTTGGTAATATTCGTATTGAGAGAAGTGTTACGAAGAAGTTTTACGTTTAGCGAAGTTTATTGTTACTATCCAAGCAAGCAGCGCATCGACAGAACGTTCATTTTCATTAAAACGTATTCTCACGTACCTATTTAAGAAACACACAAAGTCAACAACGAGTACAACATCTTTCTGTGCTTTCGACGGAAAAAGAATTATCATCATCAGGAAATCGCCATTTCAACCTTTTAAACCACCTAGTGAATTTTTCTTCACTCACTTGAGCAATTACGAGACACGTTTTTTTTTTTTTTAATTGCCTACCCGGTCATAAAACCCTGTGCACGCCACTGGCTAATGGCCTCCAAGATAGTGTCAAGGCTGACCGCTTAAGAACCGTTAGCAGTCCATCAGTATGTAAAAAGCTTAATATTTATGGGAAACAAACACTGCCCAGGAATGTTTACTACTAACGTGGCTTTGTGTTGCAGGAACATGTTGCTGGGCGTATAGAATGGTGCTGGCAACATTTATCTATACCTACACATATGTATTACAATTTGTGACGAATTAAAACTTGGTTTTAGGGTTCCGTTGCCAAATGGTAAAAAACGGAACCCATAATAGATTCGTCATGTCTGTCTGTCTGTCTGTCTGTCCGTCCGTATGTCACAGCCACTTTTTTCCGAAACTGTAAGAGCTATGCTGTTGAAAATTGGTAAGTAGATGTATTCTGTGAACCGCATTGAGATTTTTATACTAAAATAGAAAAAAAAAACAATAAATTTTGGGGTTTCCCATACATAGATGAAACTCAAAAAAAAATATTTTTATCAAATCCATACGTCCCACACGTATGGGTTCCGTAAATTGCAATTTACCTTTCATTCAATCAACTCAAATATAGAAATAAAAAAAACGATGCATAAACCGAGAATACCTACAGGTTTGTACGGAACCCTCGGTTCGCGAGTCCGACTCACACTTGGCCGGTTTTTTTTTTATTTAGGTATGGATAGTTCGCCGCCGGGTAAGGACAAGGCCCGTGTCGACGGCTCGTTGTGTTCCACGCGGGCCTCCAAGAGATGTCAGCAGAAATTAAAGGGGTCCGCTGTGGCCGTTTACCTGCCAGGGTTACAGATTTGTTCAAATGAGTTACTGTCGCCCTGACACAGGCAACTGAAGGAACACGGGTGGGTTTTATTCGGTTGAAGTCTGAAGCGTCTTTCCCGCTAAGCCTAGAGCGGAAGACGTCAATGATGATTTCCGACCCAAAAAAAGGGGTTAAACCTAGGGTTTAGAGTGCCTATAATATGCTCCTAATATGTGTAGTTATGTAGGCGTGTAGACCGTTTGTTATAGGGCAACAACGTACTTAAAGGCACTTGAAAAACAGGTCAAGTGTATCATTATTCCGTGAATGACATTTTATGGTAGAGTTTTATCGTATGGTTGACTGGCTAAGCATTAAAAAGTGTTTGTAGCAAACAAAATTATTTTCTTGTAACAACAAAACATCACGGCTGTAATCCCCGAAGGATTGGGCAGAGGTGTACCTACACCCATATTTAGTGTGTTATGGTTAAGTCTCGTGTAGTAAAGATCGAACCTATTACCATCACTGGCCTGTTATTCTAGTGGTTAGTGACCCTAACTGCTAAGACTGAGATCGTGGGTTCGATTTCCACCCAGGACAAATCTTGTGTGATGAGCACAATCATTTGTGCTGTGTCTGGGTGTAATTTATCTATAATATGTAAGTACGTATTTAGAAATATATATGTATATTTATCAGTTGTCTGGTATCCATAGTACAAGCTCTGCCTAGTTTGGGATCAGATAATGGTGTGTTGGTTGTCCTAAGATATATTTATTTATATTTATCAACCGGGTATAAATTCAGACTCCGGGCTGCTACTGATAAATTCCTAATAGAAAAGTCCAATAACACAATCTTCCCCGGGAGTAGACCACTAGGTCAAAGAGGCGAGTTTTATTCTAAAGACAGCTTCAAACAACCTTGAGCCAAAATCATCATCATTTTCATCATTCTCCTGCCGGTCGCCGGGTCGGCGCAACATGTCTTTTTCTTCCGCACTTCTTTATTAGTCGTCATCTCAGTAATCACCCTCTTTCCATCCATATCATCACTCACACAGTCCATCCATAGTTTCTTTGGCGAAAATGACGGTGTTTAAATATAGAGAAGTTCAAAATTTTCAAAAACGTGATATGGAACACATAAGATAATAATATAATTACTTATTATGCACATATTTCATAATTTAATCAATCTATTGTATACATATCACATACATATATTCCCCATTGCTGAGTACAGAATAAAAATTCGTTAATGATTTAAAAGCATTTTAATGAGACTACTCTCTGCTTTCCGATGGTCAGCCTCAAAAAGATGAATAAATGGACAGGAATGTACACACGGCTACACATCTAGCTATACATTTCCAGTTTTAGCTGAGCTCACATTGGATATACCGGGTGACATTCTTTAACGTCTTGAAAAAAATGGGTGTAATAGGTGAACGGAGAGAAGCCTTTGGCATAGAAATTTTTATTATTTTTATATTTGAAATTCATGTAATGAAATTGATCTAGCAATAAATACTACACATTTAAAGTAACATTTTCATACTAGAACAACAAAAACAGAAATTTGGAAAAAACAAACAATTAATATCTATCGAAACTCAAAACCTACGCACCCTACTGAATACGTGGCATGTATCAGTGATTTCGTAGCGCGGTCCTACCCTTTGAAGCCGGCCGATAGGCGGCCTCATTGATCTTTCGCAGGCGCACGAGCCGCACACGCATCCCCGTGACCCCGCGTCCCGCGCTCCTTTAGTCACCTGCGATGAATCTGAAGGCCTTCCTGCCTTCTATTCTAGTTACACAACACACCATATGAAGGTCGAGACGATAAAAAATATCATCCGGTATTTTTCGTACAGTGAGAGGTCAACGTATACTGGAAATGTATAGCTTAATTTGTCGCCGTGAGTACATAAATCTTTCAGAGACTAACTGTACTACGTTTCTACAGTTAACAGTAATGAACGGCGCTGGCGTCATGAAAATAATTACGCGTAATTTCTTTAATAGCGTAATTAAAATGAGTACCTTTTTAATTGCGGAATATTTTGAAGCAATCATTGTGGTGTAATTTGGAAGCCTTTTATGGACCTCAGATATAAAATTATTAGTCTTTAGAATGGAACCGAAATTAATCAAGGAAAAAATTAATAAGTTGCGGTAGCTTGTAAATTTCTTCCTTAATTAAATTTCGGTTCCATTTATAGAAATAAATTAGGTACAACTAACATTGAAGAAATACAGGTGCGTAATTCTCGCAAATAGGTTCATGTATGAGGAAGAAGAAGGCCAAATGTCGTTATTAAAAACGATCAAATTCCAGTCGCAGTCTCAACTCGGCTACAATCAACTGTCAAAACTTGTCAAAAACTTCTGACAACTCGCTTAAAATTATGAGCATGGTTTTCAGATGACTGAACGTAAACGAGGTAAAAGGAGTATTATGATAATGTGTTTGTATTATGTATGTGACAATGAGACTTCTATCAATAATAATTCAAAGTTTAAAAAACTAAATAAAATAGTAGATTATTAACCAAGGGGATAAAGCAGTGTCTTCTGTCGCGGGTGACGATTTAAATCGCGAGCGTAACGAAGGACTCGAGGTTTACTCCCGAGCGTAGCGAGGGTTTTAAAAACTTAAATCACGAGCGAAGCGAGGGATTTAAGACGAGTCCTGAGTGTAGCGAGGGATTTAAGTTCACCCAAGACTAAGACAGCTTTATCACCGAGGAAAATACTCTACTTTTCGTACTATTTGCGAAAAAATTAACACTATAATAATATGAGATAAGCATTTATTAAAAATAATGACAATTAAAAGTAAAAGTTAACATTCGAAACATTGGTCCAATTAACGTATAAGTATTTGAAGAAAACAAAAACGCGGCAAATTCGTAGACTAATATTTTTTGTCGGAAAAGCAAAGGCATCACGCTCATACGGCCTCGTCGGTTTTCGTAATTTTATTTAATAATCATAACTGCATAATAAATGCGTATTCCTTTTTCAAAAAGATGTATAATGCTTTATATACAAACTCAATGGTGTAAACACAGATGTAGTTCAGTATAAATTTCGGTAAGTATTCCAAATTTAAATCACATTCTTCCCCTAGAGGATGAATGAAATTCAGTACAATTTTCTTTCCCTGTTTTTAACAGATTAAAAATGACTATTGTTATGTTAGCTTTTTGTGGCATAGAATGTCACTTTTTTGAGCAAGTGGTACGAAAACACGTTTTCATAGCAACCAAAACAAAAAAAAAAAACATAATAGAAAATAATGCTATTTGAGGTATTTTTTTTTTTTAATGAAATCAAGCACCCCACGATTTTTCCCATTATTTTCTACTTTTTAGTTTGGTTTTTTATAAAAGTGTTATTTTAACTATTATAAATTATTTTAAATTTTTTATTTCGGCTATTTAAAAAGGTTTTTTTTTTTGTTTTTTTTTGGTATCCTGGTGATCCTGGCCAAGATAATGGCACAAAATATGAAATTATTGTATTGTCATTGGTCCTTGATAGGCAAAGTTTCAAATTTATCCGACGTTTTGAAGAGAGTGAAAACTATAATCAAAGATTCCGTTCCGTTATATAGATACATACCAAGCTAAGAAAAGAGTGTTAAAAAACAAAGCCGAAACTCGGGTATTCATTTTTAAAAAGTTAGTTTATTGGAGATTTAAAACAATTTAAAACACGATCAAAATGTATTTTTATTTCGTACATAACAGACATAATCAGCCTATACCGTTCCCACTGCTGGGACATAGGCCTCCTCTCGGTGAGAGGGAGTGGGCCGTAATCCACGCGGGCCCAGTGCGGGTTGGTAGATGTCACATGTCTTCGGATTTTTGGTTCTAGGACATGCGCGTTTCCTCACGATGTTTTCCTTCACCGTTTTGAGAGCAGTGGTGGTGAAATTAGTTACACAAAGTGAAGCGGCTGCTTGGGTTCGAACTCACGACCTACAGTTCGTAAGTCGCGGCCGTTACCACTAGGCCACCATTCGTCGTCGTCGTTTCAGCCGTAACTCGTCCACTGCTGGACTTAGGCCTCCCCCAATTTGGGGGGTTTGCCATAATCGCCACGCTTGGCAGGCGGATTGGCGATCGCAGTATGATGGTAAAATGCATAGAGAATGCTGCTGCCCATTCTCTAGTAAGTCCCTTAGTTAGGCCACCATTGCTCTATCACTTTTATTTCCTGGCGTTCAATAAATATCTGTATTTTTAATAACTGTTCGTGATAAAAATCTGTCTGCCTTTTTTGTCCAATTACCATAACAATTTGAGCTCTGATTTAAAATATTAAAATGATCATGTTTCACTCGTATATGAAAAAGTAGGAGCATGCAAGTTTTATTATTCATATTGAATAGTATAAAAATATTAATTTCAGGTTTAACAAAATCAAAAAATCTAAATTTTAAAAGTCATTTATTCAAACTAGACTGAGAGACAGCTCTTTTTGAACGTTAAAATTACATCAACATTCCCCAAAACGCCCGCCTTTCACCACTTCTTAATGCTTTAGCTGGGAACTTAGATATCGTAAGGTAAGACACCCTCAGGCTAGGTGGAGAGACGATCTTCACAGGGTGGCTGGTAGCACCTGGATGAGAGGTACCAAGAATCGAGCTGAATGGCATGGCGTGCAATTGGAGAGGCCTAAATCCAACAGTGGACTGCTATTATGATGATGACAGATCAAGTAAACATCGAGTACTACGCCTATGTCATTAAAAAAAAAAATTACAGACGGGATCAACGGCTTAACATGCTTTCCAAGACACGCAGGGATCTTGGCCGATATAGATCCCTTTCACGGACCAACCGCGTCAAGCGTGGCTAAACCTTATCGATCAATCCGTGCGGCCATCAAGCTAGCCGCGACCCCTTCAAACAAAATTATTACTAAAGTAATACTCGTAATACCCAACTGCGCAAATTGTAAAACCCGGTTGGTCGACATTGACCTAGAATAGTGCCGCGATCAATGAAATCCTTAATTGAATAGGTCCATTTTCCAGCTTTTGGTGAAAACTAATATGTTGAAACTGAAACTTAACCACAAAATTTTGGTCTGCTACAACCTCTGAATATCTGTTCGGGGAAGTAGTCGTGATGTTGTATTTGTTATTTTGTATTAAAAGTAGTGATCCGCCGCTGCTTAGCAAGGTTTTTACAGTTTATAAACATCGAGATTTCGTTATTATATGGACGTTAAATACCTATTATACACATGAACCTACCGGTATGTATATTTGATCTGAATGATACAGAAAACGACTTCAAAAACCATAGTTTAAAAGAACAACGCAGAACCCACTGTTTCGGACCGAACACTTTGTTACTCTATGCGCCTTCGGAACGCGCCGCCCGAACGGAATGACATCTGACTTGACAGTTTGATTTTGACACTTGACGTTTTCTCTTGGATTTTGGCTTAAACAAGGAAAGCATGTCGCCGTTTGAATCTCGCGATCTTTTGTAAATTAATCCTTGAGACCCCGGTCGTTTTGGCGGACAATAGGTCATGACCCAGTTGTTTGTGTTAATAACCCCTATCTTGGTGAAATAACACGGGTTTTGGATATATCTTGTTGAAATAGTTTGAAGGTCAAGTGAAAGTGACGCTATTGGGAACGAGTGATGTGAAGACCGCATGCTGTGATTGCCTCCAGCCTTATTGCAGCGGATTGTAACCTGAAGAATACTCGCAACGTCACAACACGATACATATACACTCACTTACATACATAACTCCAGGTAACCCCAGAAGCAGTGTCCTTCAACCACCAGGTAAGTTCTTTTGTTGTATTGTAGGTGAGTCATTTGTTAATTGTATTGCGTCTTGCTTTGAATTGTACTTGTATTGTCTGCTCCGCGTACGGCGGACTAGTTTCGCTAGCCACTCTTGTCTCTAGAGCCCCACGATTATCACACTTCCACTGCGCATTTGAAATCGTATTGTGAGGTCTAGTCTGGCAGCGAACACCCACAGATATACACGCAACGCATCTTACATTTACAATACGAGTATGTTTGTGTATATGTTACCGGCCAAACCCGATTTCAGGACAAACTAGTTTTGCCTAGGCTAAACTAGTTCTTCCTATACGCGATAGGATTAACTAGTATAGCCTAGTCCAAACGAATTTGTCCTAAGATCCGATAGGATAAACCAGTTTAGGCTAGTCTAAACTAATTTTTCCTAAGCCCGATAGGATAGATCAGTTTAGGCTAGGCCAAACTAGTTGATCCTGTAATTAATACGCACACTCTAGGATAAACTATTATGGCCCAGTCTAAACACTATACTAAATCTAGATAGTCAAAATAAATCGATAAACTGAATAAAATACTCCGTAATTGGAAAAATAATCATTTTTATTAAAACCATACTGATTGGTCGTTAAAAGTTATGGATAATTGGTAGATAATACAAATAATCATACTATAACAAATAGTAAGTGTTTTTTTTATAGAAGCAATAATCATATCTCAATGATTAAAATTGTTTTGCCAAGGTTTTGTGAGATGCAGCTGCAACAAAAACTGTTCCACAAACAGATGCCAGTGCAAGAAGGCAATGACACTGCAATTCTAAGCCATCAAACCAAACCATGCAAAATACATAACAATTTTAATAATTGAGATATGATTATTGCTTCTATTAAAAAAAAAACACTTATTATTTGATATAGTATGATTATTTGTATTACCAATTATCCATAACTTTTAACGACGAATCATTATGGTTTCAATAAAAATGATTATTTTTACAATTACGGAGTATTTTATTCAGTTTACCGATTTATTTTGACTTTCTAGATTTACTATAATGTTTAGACTGGGCTATACCAGTTAATCCCAGAGTGTGCGTATTTATATCAGGATCGACTAGATTGGCCTAGCCTAAACTGATCTATCCTATCGGGCTTAGGAAAAAATAGTTTGGACTAGCCTAAACTAGTTTTTCCTATCGGGCTTAGGACAAATTAGTTTGTACTAGGCTATAATAGTTAATCCTATCGCGTATAGGAAGAACTAGTTTAGCCTAGGCAAAACTAGTTTGTCCTGAAATCCGGTTTGGCCGGTAACATATATAAATATAAAAGCTTATAACACGTACTCCTTCATTCCGATCAAACCCGTCCCTTGCTGCCCTCCAACAGCGGCGCCATAAGCGTAGGGCTGTGCCCCACAGAGGTACCGAGTAGTTGCTTTAGTTTTAAGTTTTTGCTCTGGCTTGGGGCTTAAATTTATCATGGTAGCCAAATGCAACTCCGGTTAAGCAGCCGAGGTCGATCTGCAAGATGTCACTCCCAAAAAAGAAACAAGGTGCTCCAATAAACCCACCATTTAACTGTGATTCTTTATACAAAGATTGTTCGAAAGTTGTTCACTTCTTGTAAGTAACGGCAGTAGAAGAACGTATAAGAAGTAATAATTCGCGTTACAGAAACGCAACGCGGAGGAAGCAAAAAACATTTAGCTGACTCAAACTCAAAACATTTATTTCAATTAAGACGTTTATAGGCACTTCTGAACTGCCAAGGTATCAGAAATATGAAGCTAATCGCCTATTCCAAACCGTAGTAAGTACCTATGGAGAAAAATTTGCAAAGAACTCCATGAAGAGTGTCGATAGTTTCCGGAGAGCAACGCTCTTTTAATTTATATTGTTATAAAAATATTAGTTACCTCATATATGTTGATATGGTAACGATAGAATACAGCAAATAGGAACCAAACGACAAAACAGTCCAAAAATAAAATAACTAAAATAATTCGTGGCAGCAAAGAGATGATAGTCTCAGTTGACTTGAGTTACCGCTAATACCGGTCGCACTTACGCTGAGCGCGTAGTTAAATATTTGTTGCTACCCCCTAATTTTATAAACGAAATTATTACAATAATTTCGTATATTAATGTTAAAGGTTTCATCTAACAAGTTCATTATGTTGTAATAAGTTTTTAACCCTTATTATTGTATACTTATAAAGGTGACTATAGCCTGTAAAAGTGTTTAGTGTATTATAAGTGTGATTGTTACTTACTTTGAAGTGCTACAGCTGTATATTTTATATCAATAAATATTTTTTCTAAACTAACTAAACTAAACTTAGTCTCAGTTGACGGCATCTGTTAACGATCGTGACGCATAGATCAACAGCATTCAGCTCAACCATTTTGAAAAGTAACTGCTAAATGATTCAACTCACGTGCTACCGTCAGCGAGACATTCATTTGACTATATCTTGTAATTCCTCTTAATCAGCCCGCATTGTCCCAATGCAGGGCAAGAGTCTTCCGTTCCTTTGTCCTTTGTCCAACACAATCCTGAGCCAATATTGACTAAACCCTCCTTTAAGCGTCAAGTTCGTCCCAGCAACTACGCCTATATATACTTGATGGTTTCTGCTTACAACTAATTGATCTTCGAAACCAGTAGCGGTATATTATAAAATCACTAATATACACACGTAGAAAAAATACGTATTACTGAAACTTACTCAAAACCACTAATTAGAACCTGACCAAATTATATGGGACCATCCTATAAGGCATACCGTTCAAACAAAATAATTATTAAAATCGGTTTATTAATGACGGAGCTCTGAAGTAACAAGTCCTCCTTTTTGTGAATTCAGTTTATAAAGTTGAAATTCAAATCACAAGTTCAAGAGTTTGACAAACATTTAGGTGAATTTAAGTTTTTTTTTTTAATTATAACTGAAATTGTTATGCCAGAAACCCAGTTGTCTTTCCGTAGATCTTTTACAGTCGTTATGGGTACTCACGAGACCAAAAGTCTGACAACCAGTCTTACCAAGTGGTACCGTGTTACCCAGTAACTGGGTTGTGGAGGTCAGATAAGTCGCTTCGTGGAAAATACTACTACTAACCTCGGTGAAACTGGAAGGCGATCTAAAAATAGTTGTAATAAAGATAAGATTTCTATGCGAAAGTTCTAAGAAGTACAGTTGGGCGTCGATTATCCGAACGTCAATCAACCGAACGACCGTTTATCTGAAATACTACGCCAGCCCGACCCACGCGTACTGTCGCGCAGAATTGCAACGCAAAATTGTTTCGCACTGTTAGTTGTATGTACTCATATATGTCACTCCCAAGTAGCCGTTAGTTGAGTAACTAAATTTTACTGCGTGAAAGAAATTATTTGTCATTAAAAATATGTCTCTAAACATAAGTCAGTATGACTGAATCAATACAGTTCGATTATCCGAAATAACCGGTTTTCCGAACACTCCTGTCCCCCAATTGGTTCGGATAATCGACGCTCCACTGTACTTCGAATTGACCTTCATATTGGTGCAAGTTTATTTCTAGTCTTTGAACCTAGGTGTGAAATGAAACTAAATCGGCCTTGCCCTGATTAAACTGCTTTGAATACTAATGCAATGGATAATGGTTAGCTTTACGAATGACGATCTAAATGTCATTTAAAAGTTGTATCCCTCTGAGAATGATTCCCTCGGAATTAGAAAGGCGAACAAAGTTTAAAAAATTATGCACAAAAATACTTTGCAAGGGTTAATTTTCATTATGGACTTTCCGACGTTTCGTTACTTCCGTACCCTAAAATGTTTAGTATTACTCGTTATTAAAAATTATGTTCAGACTGTTAAGGAATTTTTAATCTTGCATTCCGGACCTTACAACCCAAATTACAAACAATAAAAAATTTAAACATTTTCATGATGTGGCTTGCCTGATATACTGGCGAACTAATATGTTGGCTCAACAAAGACGAAGGTGACGAAAGAAAAAGTTGAACAAAGACCCAAAAAGTATTTATCCCTACATTCTTGTATATCACTTTGAAATAGGAACGGTGTCTCAATGTAAATCTGCGATGATTTATCTTTAAAACAAATGAGTTCGTCTTTAAATTGTATGTGTCACTTGACTCAGAACAGTTCAAAGGTAGAAACATAATATTAAAAATGATTGATGTGATTGTCGTGTATAATGATTTGTGTAATACTAGCTTTTGCCAGCGGTTTCGCCCGCGTGAAGGTCAGAAAATATCCCGCGGGAACATACTACCGGGATAAAAAAGTAGCCTATGTCCTTTCTCAGGCTCTAAACTATCTGTGTACAAAATTTCTTTTAAATCGGTTCAGTAGTTTTAGCAGGAAAGCGAGACAGACAGAGTTACTTTTGCATTTATAGTATTAGTGTGGATTGTCATTATTATTTTTATTAAGTTAAAATAATATAAGATATCAGCGGCGCAGGTAGCTAATAAGCCGATTCCTGTCGGCTTCCCTTACGAAATTATGACAGTTAGTAGTTCTCAGCAGTGTTTAATAATCACACTGAATGTATTTAATCTTACACCATAAAATTAAAGTATTAGAAAACCTCAACCCACATAAAAAAATATTTGTCTTTATATTCCAACGAAAACAAAACATTTAAAGTGCGCGCGAATTTCGCGCGGCACCGCGCGTGAACATCTTTCTGCAGTATAACACGCTGACAACGCCGAGTATGAAGTACATCAATTTCTATACAAAATCATCTCGTCATGACGTCACTTCAGGTCATGTGACACGCATTTTTAGTGGCCTTGGGAAGCCACTATACGTCGGGTTATTCGAACGAACTGAGTAGCAATATCGTACTTTCGTTGAATTTCGTAAGTGTTCGGGCCCTTCCCCAGCCCCCTTGAGCCCCCGCTCGACGCGACAGTACTTTTGTAATTTTAAATGTTTGTTTGACCATTGACGTAAATAGAATTATAACCTTAAAACAAACCTTTTATTTTGTTGATACTTGTGGTTAATTAGCATTTATTTCGTTGTATTCATATAAGTTATTAGTACTACACGAATAACTTATATGAGTAACTAGTGTAACAATTAGAATTTGATAATTGTGAGTTTGTTGTGAAATTGTGCGTTCGCAATTAGGAATTTGTGGTAAGTCCTAAGTTTTGCAAATAAGAAACACGTAATTAAGTTAGGTCATAATTCATTATTGTGTGACACTTTTCCACAAATTACAACATTATCTATACTTAATATTATAAAACTGAAGACTTTGTTTGTTTGTTTGATTGAACGCGCTAATCTCAGAAACTACTGGTCCGAATTGAAAAATTATTTATGTGTTGAGTAGCTTATTTATCGAGAAAGGCTATAGGCTATATAACACTACGCTGCAACCAAGAGGAGCGGAGCAGTAATGAAAAATGTTGCAAAAACGGGGAAAATCGCACGGGTAGGCGATTCGACGCGACGGGACGGGTCGGGGGAACAAGAAATTTAATGCGGACGAAGTCGCGGGCAGAAGCTAGTGTAGTATATTTTTGACACTTCCCGTTACAGTTGCATTCGCGGAGAGGTCGTTTTCGGCTTTGAAGCGAATTCATACGTACATGCATAATTCTCAAAAACAAGAACGATTATCTGATCTAGCCATTTTTTCTATAGAAAAACATTTATTGCTAAAAATTAAGAAAAATCTCGGCTTTTATGATAATGCCTTAGCGCACTTTGTACTAAAGAATAGACGAATAGCTTTAGAGTATAAGCAGTATTTTATGTAGAATAAGTCAGTAGTCTTGTAGTTAAGTAGTTTTTTCTAGTAGACATCATACGTCAACGTCATCACACTGATCACACCACAAACGGCTTTTTTCAAAGCCACTTTTATTATACTTGCAAGACACTGTTTCAATCATCACCAGTGCTTACACGTATAGTAAAGGTGGACTGAAGACATCTGCTTATAGAAGACTGAAGCCAGGAAGTCAGTCACAGATTTTAAGTAACTAGACTACGTGCGCCACGTCCGGCCTAGGTAAGCATTTTTTTGCTCCGGCTTACCTCTCTAATAAAATCACCCTTCGCCACTGTAAGATATGATATTTTTCTTGCCGTTAAATGAGAAAACTGACTATGAATGTGAGTACCATGCAGATTAGGTTGTAGAACTGACTTTATAAACTGTCTGGCTGTTTTGAGTATTTTGTTTATGGCCTACTCAAAAGTCGTGCAAATCTGGTAGCGTCTTGCGATGGGTCGTTGAGCTCCCTGAAATAATGTTGGGCTTCACGATGATTGATGGTCCGCTGGGATAGTTTAGCTCAACCAGCCATGGCTCTATCTTAAAAAGACTCTTCCGGATTTGGCCCTGAATTTTCAGACTCACACAGAAACCTAATAATATAAATTTGTACTCTAAAAGACACCATTTATTTATTTTTTGGATGGGAAATCATCATATGACTTCTCCCGCTCTGGGCGGAGCGCGAGGGCGTGTCAGACTTTTACTGACTAAAACCCACCCGTGTTCCTTCAGTTGCCCATGTGATAGGGTCACGGTATCTCTTTCGAACAATCACGCGACCCCGGCGAAAAAGACACCATGACCTTTGAGTTTGTTTCGGCATTTCTTCTTAGGAATTAGGCAGCTAGGAAATGCTGGAGCCATGTTGTTTTAAAGTATTGACCAACAAAATATTGACATGTGTCTTAATAGATCTACTCAGATAAATTCACATTTCATTCCTTATTAGTACACCTACCATCATTCTCTTGCCCGTATTCCAATTTATTTGGGGTCGGCACAACATGTCTTTTTCTTCCACACTTATCTATTAGTCCTCATCTCAGTAATCACCCCCTTCCTATTCATCTCATGATTTACGCAGTCCATCCATCGTTTCTTCGTTCTCCTCTACTCTTATAGCCATCGACATTTACACTCAGTAATTAATCTTATTCAATCTGTACACCTACGTTATTAGCAAATTATTTATATTTGCAGTGGAAAGTACCGAGAATCCACTAGTTAACTGGCAAACATTATGTGTTAATTGGATGCGTCTTTAAGATGTATGTCATCAATCATGTCGTCAACTGCACGTGTTTGAGAGAAACTTTATTGAAAAGAAAACTTTTTGACTGACGTTGAGTGATCTTTGGTAGGGGAAAATCTTATGAGTTCGCGTCATAAACATGCTAATTTTATAGGGGCGAACACTGTTATAAAATACTTTTCAGCCGCCTATGAAAAAAGAAGGGTGTTATAAGTTTTACCGCTATGTGTCTGTCTGTGGCCCAAATTAGAGTACGATTTTTCACAAGTAGTCTTTCTAGCGGTGGTTCTTAGATGTCCTTTTGACTAATATTTCGTTATGACGATCCTTTAATCAAAATATTACCTACAATTTTTTATAAACCTCTAAGTCCCTGAGATACCACATTTGGTATGCAAACAATCGTTTTTTAATTGTGTCTGTAATTACGGTACTTGATCGGTTAAACTTAAAGCGAACCAATACGTATATTTTTTTACTTTTTTGAGGTTTTCGTTTTGGTTGGGGGATTTTTAAATTTAATGTTTTATAGGTTCTCCCTTCTGCCGGCAGTTCTCATTGCAGCCTATTTAGTTTTTATTGGTCATCATACGGTGTAACCCTTTTTGAGAAAATTGAACCGCGTTATTGGAAATCGTTTTACTGATTGGTCAAAACGGCAAAATAAACAGTCCATTTACTGTGTACTGGGCAAGTGTACACCTGCACAGAAATAGGAAATAGACTTAGTTATTATTGTGCATCTTGTTTTTTTGTTTTTTTTTACTAACAAATTACTAACACCCTTTTATTATTTTCTTTGTGTGTACTACTAACAACCCTACTAACGCTATCTTTGTAAAATGTATGGACGTATGTCTGAAATAAAGATAAATTATTATAAAACATGTTCGAGTGGTCACTGGATGGTTCGAGAGTAGCTGTTAAGTAATCAGTGCTTCCATCAACGCATATAATTCATTAGTATGAACTATATGCGCTGATGGAGGTGCTGACTGACAAGCGTTAGAACTCACCGTTGTTGATCGCGATTCACCGATATATTCAATTAGATTATAGACAATCATAATTTTTGCAAAAAAACCTTCTAAAACATTTATATCTTATATTTTAGAATGTATTTTACAAAAATTGTAAGTATCTCATTATTATCTAAATCTTTATTAGCTTCCAACAATCCGGGCCTTTGCAGATATCGCAGGATTTTCACGTTTTTGTACGTGAAACAAAGACTTTGTACCCCTTTTTACGAAAATTACGTGGACGAACGAATTCATGAAATTTGGCACAGTTTAAAAGACATTGCCCGCCGATGGGCCCCTTATTTTCAGTGCCGGGCAGAGACTATTTACTTCTCAAAAATTAAGTCCTAATTTTATAAGTCCAATTTTAATTTATCAACATCTCTTTCACCCTAGCATTAAAAACCGTAACTAATAATTATTTTATTGAGTCAAAGGTAGTTGTGCCATTAAAACTTAACCTGAATGTTGTCAAGATAGACCACAGATTATGTCAATTAAATGGTAGTAATAATCGATTGAAAATATCGATATATTACTATTCCGCCGACTAAAAGTAGATGACAGATGTTTACAATAGCTTTTCTCCGGTCATAATCTAGGTCCCATGTAACTGATTAGACGTATATTCAAATCGCGGATTAAAATAAGCAGCGGGCGGGTTAAAATAAAAAGAAAATAGAAATAGGTAGTAAATAAACTAAAACACGAAGGAATTGTAATCTGAGAATATATACCTACATATGTCGTGGTCAGATCGCAGAACTGATTACTTTATGATGTGACTAGCCATTTCATGAATTAGTTGCATTTCATGATATGGCCAATTAAAACTGGCTAGATCGTTTAAAAATTAACGTTTGATGATATCTAAATTGACGTTTCGATTTGAAATTGTTATTCACTTTTAGTAAATAGTATAAATCATATGCAAAAGTATCTCTTTAATTATGTAAATAGAAAGCAAGAGCTTGTTTTTTACAAAGAGAAACTGTTTACAACTGTTGCACAAACAGCAAAATATCAACACTAACAAAAGTTACCACAAAACGGTCACACCACAATTGTTAAAAATCGACTTTTATCAAATCGATTTGGTAAATCGATCAACAAAATATTTAACATGGTCACACCTACCCCGCGTTCCGAATCACAATAACATCGCTGTTAGCGCGTCAAGAAATCGCCACGCTCTACGGAAGGGTTTGTTGCCGCGCTTACATACATCGATTTTGCGTAACTCGGAACGCGACGAGAGTAGAAAGATTAATCTGTCAAATCAGTACATCATTCAAATTGTTTATAAGTGGAATCTCAATTTCATCATCTTTAAAAATTACATTTCTCTGAAACTAGGGTGAAAAACTGAAAATTGATTTCAGGATCTAAAAAGGTAATTTTTGTTCTTCAAAACCAAGTTAAAACCACCGCTGCCCGCGTTTTTTTTCCAGGGGCCCATATCTCCTAACAAAATGGGCAATGTCTTTTACATGGAGAAGGAGTGCAGAGAGCTAAGATTTTTATAAAATATATCTTATATCTTTAAACGAGCAATTCTTGTATATATATATATATATAATCTGAATCTCGGAAACGGCTCCAACGATTTTCATGAAATTTAGTATACAGCGGGTTTCAGAGGCGATAAATCGATCTAGCTGGGATTCATTTCTATAGAATGTCGTTTTGTTCGTGTTTTCAATGACCAACTTTATCGATAGTCAACTTGAACTTATAAACTAATTATTTTAAACACAATTTACCAAAAAATACCGAGCAAAGCTCGGTCATCCAGATATTTATGTTTTAAATGAAAATTATAGTTGAATTTCGACCACTGACCGATCACTAAATATTATAAAAATGAAAAGGTATTCACTGGTAAGCACATAATTTGAGAAAGACTATACTGATTTGATAAGCTTTTTGTTGTTTCATTTTCCTAACAATCCAAATAAGAAGTTACGGACCATTTTTCTAAAAAACCAAATTAGGATTTTACGAAGAAAAAAGAAATTACCATCATATAGTAAACTGTATACAAAATAAAAACAAAGCACCTACCTCCAACGGTATAACAATGAACAGCACAATCATATCAGCAACAACCAGATGCGTCATCAACAGATTGACACGTGACTTCCGCCTGCGCGAGCGCATGAGCGATGCGAACACAGCCACATTGCCGACTGCCCCAGCAACCAATAGCGTGCTGTATACTCCCACCACGAACCCCTGCTCCGGCATGGGTATCGTGGTATCGACCACTTCTGTCACGTTGACTATTGAAGTACCCTCCATGTTGAAATAATCCCAGAATTGTTGGTCACGGTCTACTTCTACATCTGGTGGAGTGTCTTGAAACATTTTTTATTTTTTGTGGATTTTATGTCATTTTTGTTTGGTGGTTAATGTTTTAATGCACACATTATATAAAGGTTTTGTTGTTTTGACAACTTTTTGAGAAGTTCATATCTTAAGACACACTTCTTTTAACGAAGTTGTATTCATTTTACTAACACATCTATCTAATTTAATAAACTAATGCTTAATAACTTACACTTGGTTACTTTAAATTTAATAATCAATTAAGAAAAAAAAAATATTCACTAAACTTTGCACATTTCACTAAGACATAAAAAGTAGACTATTTCACACATTTATTGTTTTATTTTACCTTTATATTAATTTTAAATTATATTAATTAATTACCTATTGTTGTTAATGACAATTAAACTATACTAAACACTTTTCACTAAATTTAAAACTTTTAATTTATTTGTTTTTAATTTAACTAACCACAACACACCACAACACCACGAATAATATTAAATAATTTATCCTATTAAAATTTTTATTCACCAACAACGCCCGAACTGAACTTTACTTCGACGCGTCGGAAGTCTACGAAAGCTCGTAGCGCTACGAGACGTGTAACCGCCGTAGCGTCGTAGCACGATCTGACGTAGAGAGCGGATATCGTAGACATTATGAATGAATCTCGAAGTTCAACAGTCACTGATTCATGGAAACCGCGTTTTTGGTTTTATTTAGATAAAAGGTTCTGTTGGTATTCTTATTTATTGTGATTGTGTTAAAATTGTGAAAGTTTGTTTGCCAATTTGTCCTTCTTTTCAACAATAACGGAACGTAGTACATTTTTGGATCATGAAAATGCATCGCTCTTATATAACTGTGTATCAGACTATGTGCGTAAAGTCGCGGGTAAAAGAAAGTTAATCATATTAAAATTGGTACTGAAGTGTTCTTAAGCAAACATTTAATCAATTACAGTAGCAATTAACTATCCCACATCACATACGACAGAGGTTTGCTCGCTTTTAGACTAAATAAGTCTGAATATGTCGCGTCATGTAAACATTATTTTTGTTGTTTACGCTTAACCCTTTTAGACCTAAAGAATTTTCCAGTTAGAGATATGCGGTTTTGTGTATGGCGTTTAAGTAAGCTAAAAATAGTACGAAAAAGATATTAAGAGTATTACACTTTTCTAGAAAATTTGGTAACTATACGAAAATATTTTTTTTTTATCCAGCTGGATCCAAGTCCATTCTTTCTATTTGGTTCTGTCCTTATAATACCATTTCAGACACGAATCTACATGGTCTTCACATGATGGGACCAATATGATGTCTGGACTTTTAAAGAGACTGTGTGACCTATAAGTTTCTTTCGACCTTGTCAGAGTAGTAGTCAGATAGAAAACGACGAACTCATCTAGTTTTAAAAATATGATTGACGTGTGAAAGTGTTAAATGATAAAATCATCAACTGCCTAGCCTTTTCCCAACTATATTGGGGTCAGCTTCCAGTCTAACCGGATGCAGCTGAGTACCAGTATTTTACATGGAGCTTATTATATTATATATACAGTATTTTACTGCCTATCTGACCTCCATAACCCAGTTACTGGGTAATACGATACCCCTTGGTAGGACTGGTTATCAAACTTTCGGGCTTCTCACGACCCGTAACGACTGTCTAAGATCTACGAAAGACAGCCAGGACCAACAGCTTCACGTGCTTGTGCCTCACAATGATAAAAATAACATCATTTATCATCGTAAGGAAACCAGCATGTTCTAGAACCAAAAATTCAAAAACATTTAACATCATCGGTGGGTTCTCACTGTTTGCTGAGAGGAGGTCAGTGTCCTTTCAGTGGAAACAATAAAGGCTGAATATTTTCGTACATTATTATATGTGGCTCGCACAATATAAATTTATTTTAAATAACTTCAAATAAAAACAGTTTTCTACCTTTATTTTAACGTAAATTTAAGCAATCTTTTAATCCATGATTGCACCAATAATATATTTATTTGTATTTTTCAATTTATTAAAATTGAAGAGGGTTCACGTCAATGAGCTCTTGGGGTTCAATCTCACGACCTCTCGATTGCTAGTCTAAAGGCTATTGCCACTTCTAAAAAAAATATTTTTTAATAAATACTGTGTAAACATGCTTAGTACATAAAGAGAGATTTCTATTTGGACACAAAACCCTTTAGTTTATTCAAAGCCTGCTTCAGAAATCATTGATGTCAAAATAAATTACTTGATTGTTTTGATATTGTTGCGCAACAAAAGGAGGAGACATATGAATAAATCAAAGATTGCAAAAATGCTTATAAAATAAAATTCAGTAGTGAGTTTTTAAGGGAGCAAAATACTTTATTTTTCTTGAAGTAGCGTACATTTTCTCAGTGCTGAACAAAAGCTTCCTACAAATCCCTCCAGGCATCCTTTTCCAGGGCCACCTCGATCCAACTATTCTCGGCACTTATTTTTGAGCCAGCCTCGGCGGCCCCGTCCATCCTCACGCAACCACTGCAACTGTGTGGAGGCTATTGCCCAGCGGTCACTATGCATGCGGCTGGCATGACCCGCCCAGTCCCATTTTAGCCTGGCAGCCTTTGTACCTACGTTTAGAATTCCCGTTTTCCCATTGATATATATGTTAAGCGCAGCATGGTGTTTTGTATTCCGTCGGTTTGTTTAATGTCTAAAATGCTGCGCTCCATTTCTCTTTAGCAAACCCCAAGGCGGAGGAAAAAACTTAGCTTTTTTTTGTTGAACGGATTTGCTTGAAATTAGGTACAAGGATAGCTTATAACCTGGGTATTTTTAACCTAGGCACGGGGGTATCACACCGTCTTCTTCCAAACTCCGGACAATGTGTTACTAAGAAATTCCCAATAGAAAAAGCCAAAAACACTTTACCAGACCTGGGATTGAACCTCTCGCGCCGATGGCTAGGTTCCGGCCGCCATGGTCAAATTGCGGCCTGGAGAACTATACTTTTAACCTCGGTTGTACGTTCTCGTGGGTTATATTGCGGCATCCAGGGAACAACACGTACCATGATATAACGCCTGTTTCTCGAAGCGGTAAGCAGTGATACTGACAGAACTTTAAGTCAACTGATTAGATAAAGTTATTTGTAGATCCGCAAAAAGTTATTTATGAGAATTCGAATCTAATTTCAAAAATTCGCCCCTGATCGAAAAGTAATTTTATTTCCAAATCAAACAAGATACTTTTGATCCAAAAAAAACCTCGCAGCTATGTCTTTGCGAGTAAAAAAGCGGCACAAAACTACCTGTATATTAGGAGGTAAATATTTATGTATTTTATTTCATTTACTTATTCCTTGCTTTCATTAAAACAGTTTATAACCAATTACAGAACTTAAAGACACAGTTTGTAGGTTACACATGCACAAAAAATAAGGCAAAATAATATTTTATTTTAAATATAAAAATATTACGTTAACAGCACTTTCATACATCGCTCTCGCAGTACTTCTGACATGCCGATAAAATCTTCGTCGATTCGTCCGCAAACAGATCGTTTGTTAGGTCAGTGTCCAAGAGATCATTAACTGGGAGCGTCCAAGCCAAGCGGGCCACTCGGCGCTGGCAGCGGCTTTTTTGCATAAAACACGTTCTGTTCAACTCGCTCACAAGCTTTGGGAAATAGCTAAAAAAAAAATTGATATACATAATTCGATAGATTTTAAGTTGTTCTTTCGAATTGTGCTATTCGTTTTTACCAAAATAATTTTCTTTTTAGTGAAAATTGAGTTTCAATTTGAAGTTAGATTGCCTCGAAAAATGTATTTATTTAATTTTTTTTTCTTACATCGTTCAAAAGTTTAACCCTTCAACAACATCTCTGTAAAATTTCAAGTTGGGAGGGGCAACGGTTTGCAAATGACAAGCTAATCAAGTCCGCAACGTCGAGTGATGCGATTATTTTACCACGACCCACCCACTTACAACGATCGTCGTCTGCAATACAGTGCAGCAGGCGCGCGGCCGCGCAAAACGACGCGCCGACGACTTGATTTGCTTGTCATTTGCAAACCGTTGCCCCTCCCAACTTGAAATTTTACAGAAATGTTGTTGAAGGGTTAAACTTTCGAACAATGTGAGAAAAAAAAATTAAAAAAATACATTTTTCGAGGCAATCTAACCTCAAA
Source organism: Aporophyla lueneburgensis (assembly GCA_932294355.1). Lineage (NCBI taxonomy): Eukaryota > Metazoa > Arthropoda > Insecta > Lepidoptera > Noctuidae > Aporophyla > Aporophyla lueneburgensis. The sequence continues at coordinate 20,475,998 of OW028752.1, forward strand.
TTGAAACTCAATTTTCACTAAAAAGAAAATTATTTTAGTAAAAACAAATAGCACCATTCGAAAGAACAGCTTAAAATCTATCGAATTATGTGTTTCAATTTTTTTTTTTTAGCTATTTGCCAAATCTTGTGAGCGAGTTGAACAGAACGTGTTTTATGCAAAAAACCCGCTGCCAGCGCCGAGTGGCCCGCTTGGCTTGGACGCTCCCAACTTTACTACATACGAGTGCATTCAATAATAATTTGATGACAATATCTCCACTGCCTCGCTGGTGTAGTGGCTGCAAGTTCTACTACTGAACATAAGGTCCCGGGTCGAGCAAAGTCTGAGTTCACAGTAGCAACATGGAGTCTGGATTTGTACCTGGTTAGTGGGATTAAGATCGCCCCGAATTTACAATCAGCTTTTAGTGTTTCATGCTGGGATACAACCCTCCTCTCAGATAGAGGGAGCTAGCCTAATCCACTATGCGAACCCAATGATGGATGCCCCATATCTTGGTGATATTGGTTTTAAAATATATCCCGGTTTCCTAAAGCTGTTTTCTTTACTTTAATATTACTGACGAAATGTCAGTATACTACAGATGCACCTCATATTAACCTTTCAGAAAAGACAGGCATGGTATGATCTTATTGATTATCATTTCACCCGAAAGACGTCCACTGCTGGCCCCCAAAGGGCGAGGTTTGCCATAATCGCCAAGCTTGGCAAGCGGGTTGGCGATCGTGGTATGATGGTAAGATGCATAGAAAACCCTGCTGCCCATTGTCTAGTAACTCCCTTAGTCGCTCTTTACGACACCCACGGGAAGAAACGGGATGGTGTTATTCTTTACGTTCGGCAACACACGGCAACGTTATCTTATAGATATATCCAAAAACATTATCTTATAGATAATATGCAAAAACATTATCTTATAGATATATGCAAAAACATTCTACAGAAAGTCCCATTTAAAAAAGAGCTCAGATATGTAATAAGTTGGCAAATTTAACCCAATCACGTAACGAAACCGTAAATAAATCAAAATAAAAATTACTATGTTAATCACATACAAAATATTTCTCTACAAACACTAATGTGGGTTATTTATAACATCCCGAATTATGTCACTGAGGTGTTTAATATTCATCCTGTTCTAGTTACTAACCACTTAATATTAAATCTCATCTCCTGTACGATAAGAAGTGGGAGATAGGATGTTGATGAGCTCTTTGGCATCATATACCTAAATAGTTTGTTACCCAGGGCTGCATTTTCGTGCCTGTATGGATTGAGGAGCCATGTCTCATCTGCCAGGGTCACGAGATTCTGCCAGGGTCGCGATATTCGTTCGAAAGAGTTACCGTGGCCCTGGCATATGGGCAACTGAACAAACACGGGAGCGTTTTAGTCAGTAAAAGTCTGACACGCCCTCCCGCTCCACCTAAAGCGGGAGAAGCCATTTGATGATTTCTACCCAAAAAAAATATAGAAAGATGTCTCATATTTAAACGCGGATACTTCAAATATTTAGTAGCAACGTAGCCAATTTTGTACAGGACGTTTAGGTGGCTCAATTCAGACGTCTGGATTGAGGAGTCTCACTAGAACTCGGGTTCGTAGATGTCACATTTCTTCGAAATAGTTCTAGAACAAGCAGGTCTCCTCTCGATGTTTTCCTTCACCGTTTTGAGAGCAATAGTGATGGTTCGAACCTTCGTAAGTCACAGCCATTACCACTGGACCACCATTGCTCAAGTTCGTATATATATTTTTTTTAATTGTATAAATAGCTTTAGCCCGCGGCTACGCTTGCATTAAATTCGGGGTAACACGGTCCCCCTTTGCTAATTGTGAACACAGATTAGAACTTGGAACAGAATGTTATTTTAATACGCTACTGTAGACGATATTATATGTCTTTCCAATTGGGTATAGAATGTAAAGATTCAGGGCATTGGACACACGCGAATATGCTACATATAATTGTCCATGGGAAAAGCACGGCTTTTCTAAGTTCACCCCAGCCAATTGAAAAGAAAAAAAAAGTAGCCTATGTCATACACTTTGCCATTTATAATATTACTATGGATTAATTATGGATTTAAAAAGTTGCAAGATACATTCTTGTTCATGTGCGCTCGTGTAGATCACTCTAAACAGGAAACTAAACTCTTACTAATTATACTTGAACTTTGCACGACCCTCTAACGCTATAAATAAAATTTACAGCAGCACAAGTAAAGGGGAATGAGGAAAATACTTAGGTATTCCTATAGTTTGTTTTGGCCATACTAAAAATCTAGTGCTTGGCTGAAAAATAAAATGTACTTTCATTTAAACTCAATAAGATACCTAATCACGAAAAACCACTTGAAATGCGACGTTGCCAAATCGCACTGGAGGAAGGTTCTTAAGACACCGCGCGCCGCTCAAAAGTAGGATACCGCAAAACACTCAACGCATAGTTAGGCGTTTTGGTCCATATTACAAGCCAGAAAAGTATTTTTTTGCGTCTGAACGATTTTTTGTCCATATTAGTTTATGTAGGTTTTTAGTGACGACCTATTTCATGTTTTTACTTTTAATGTTAGTGGAAACTTTTAAATGGCCTACAATTACATAAGTTTTATTTTTTATTGACAGGGAAATAGATACATTATTAGATCTTCAATACATATATTTAATAATAAATCCATACTAATACTATAAATGCGAAAGTGTGTGTGTCTGTTTGTCCGTCTTTCACGGCAAAACGGAGCGACGAATTGACATGATCTTTTAAGTTGAGATAGTTGAAGGGATGGAGAGTGACATAGGTTACTTTTTATTCCGCGACTTTGTCTGCGTCCGCGATAACCGACATTTACGCGAACGAAGTCGCGGGCAAAAAGCTAGTAATTTATATATTTAATAACGAATTTAACAAAAACTATTTAAGTAATGATATAACCAACAACGTTGTCCACAGGTCTACATAATGTATTAGAAAAAAAGTTTGTTGTTTAAGGATATTGTATAATTTAGCAGTATATTTTTCGAATAGGATAAAATAAATAAAATAGTAGCAGAACAAGGCTAAAACCGGTAGCAGACCAAGAGCTAAGTTAGATTAGCTTAGCTCGCATAGCTGAGTTAATTTTTCATTCTTGATGCAGACCGCAAATTATGAACACAAGCATAAAAACCCAACTGCGTAAAAAGTGAACTTAAAAAGATGAAAATAAGTAAATAAAAAAACAAAAACACAAAACAACAAAAAATATAAACAATAAAAAACAACAAAACAAACAACAACAACAACAAAAAACAACAACAAAACAACAACAATATAACAACAACAATACTAAACAAACAACAATAACAACTATATTAAACTTAATACTATAAGCAATCTCATGCAATCGCAGGCAATAAAGGTCTTTCTTGTTAAATTAAAAAAATCTTCCGGCTCTACGCTTCTTAGTTATTAAATTATTCTTGACTTTTGTAAGACCGATACGATAATATAATAACTTTACCACTGCTTTCGTAAAAGATTTGTAAATGTTTGCGAGAAAGATCGCTAAGCAACTTTAAATCATTTTAGATATTAACTGGTCATTCAGAATGAAAAATGATAAGAGAAACCTTAAAAAATATTTTCAAAGACTTATGCAATGATCCCCACTTGATATACTTCGTCGACTTAATTTTATTTTTCGTTGTCGCAATGATGGCATCTGATTGAATTTTGAATTTTACCGACATATCTTTAGTGACACTCACAAAATGTAGGTAAATCGATTGACATAAGAATCGTCAATTTCGGCCCACGCGTTTGGTATCCAGAGTGCTAAAAAGAAACAAACATACCTACACACGTAGGCCGATAAACACATAACCCTCCGCAGTCGGGTTAATAAAACTACCTCATCGGTGCAAGCTAACCTAAAATAACTTAGCTGAGCTCAAGGTCTACAACCGGGCTTACGGCCGTCCATTGCTCCCTATCACGACGTCTCACACAAATAGTACCATGCGTCATAATTATTGCATTCTGAACAATACAAACGAGACGTGTATGGAAAGCAAATGATGTTTGACAGAAGACTGTGACGTCATACTGTGAAAAAACACTATTTTCGTGCTTTGCTGCTTTTTTTTTACTCTTTCATAATCCAACAATGACTAACTCCCACCATATTATACCATTTAAAATGTCTTTGGCCCTACCCAGAAATAAAATTTATATTTATATTTCGGATTTGAATTCGGCTTAGAACGTTGAACTCAGTCTTATTAAAAAAAGTCTTTGATTTTGTCTTTTATTTTTTTGGCACCAATTTCCGAACTTGAAAGTTATGTTTCACTATGTAGTGTTTTTCTTTAAAAGTCGGTTGTTTTATTTAATCAACTTTTTTATCTTTTGTTGTATTACCTGCCCGCATACAAAAACGCTCTTTACTTTCTAAGTAAATAACAGGGCTAGGAAATTATTATAACATCATCAACATAAGCTAAGTGTAAACTATAAGTACGTATTATTGAAACTTACTCAAAAAACACTAATCAGGACTTGACCAAATATATGTGGGACTACTCGGTAAGTATACCCTAGTAAACCTTTTTTTGTCATATCTGTTCATAAATGAAGTAAAAAATATTTGAAAAAAAAAATAAAGGATCTCAATTCGGTTGTTTTTAAGGTTCTGTTGCCAAATGGCAAAAAAACGGAACCCTTATAGATTCATCATGTCTGTCTGTCTGTCTGTCTGTCTGTCCGTGCGGATGTCACAGCCACTTCTTCCCGAAACTATATGAGCTAAGCTTCTGCCCGCGACTTCGTCCGCGTCAAAGTTTTGCTCTCCTGACCCTTCCCGTCGCATCGATTTGCCTGCTAGTATTCGTCCATTTTTCGTTGCTGCTCGCTCCTTTTGAGTTATAGTGAGTCAACCTTAAAAGATAGACATATGCTCTCGCGGACTTTTTTTTAGAACTTTTTAAAAGGAACAATTCCGTCATACATGATTTTTGCGTTACTTTAGTCGTTTTCGCAGCGCACGCAACGGAAACTCTCAAAAGGAATAAATTTTCCCCGTTTTTGCAACATTTTTCATTACTGCTCCGCTCCTCTTCGTTATAGCGTGATGTTATATAGCCTATAGCCTCCCTCGATAAATAGGCTACCCAACACAAAAAGAATTTTTCAATTCGGACCAGTAGTTCCTGAGATTAACGCGTTCAATCAAACAAACAAACAAACAAACTCTTCAGCTTTATAATATTAGTATAGATGCTGTTGAAACTTGGTAGGTAAGTAGATGTATTCTGTGAACCGTATTAAGATTTTCGTACAAAAATAGAAAAAAATAACGATAAATTTTGGGGTTCCCCATACTATGAAACTGAAATACAAACAAAAAATAATCAAACCCACACGTGTGGGGTATCTATGGATAGGTCTTCAAAAATGGTATTGGGGTTTCTAAGATCATTTTTTTCTAAACTGAATAGTTTGCGCGAGAGACACTTCCAAAGTCGTAAAATGTGTGTGTGTGTGTACGTGTGTGTGTGTGTGTGTCCCGTAACTTCTAAAATAAGAGAATGATAAAACTAAAAAAAAAATATGATGTACATCACCATGTAAACTTCCACAGAAAATTGGTTTGAACGAGATCTAGTAAGTAGTTTTTTTTTTTAATACGTCATAAATCGTAAACCACAATTTACCTTTCATTCAATTAACTCAAATATAAAAATTAAAAAAAAAACATTTAATTTCATAAACATAAGCCTTATGCATAAACCGTGAATATCTATAGGTTTGTACGGAACCCTCGGTGCGCGAGTCCAACTCGAACTTGTTTGTCATATCTGTTCTTAAATGAAGTAAAAAATATTTAAAAAAAATAAAGGAAAACCTGGAGGAAGTTCTCAATTCGGTTGTTTTTTATATTTGTTAAATTTCATTTATAAACCGATTCGATCATATTTTTTGTGAAATTGGTTAAAAAGCAACTTAGCACCGGATTTACTTGTTAGTTTTGTAGAAAAACTGTATGGAAGCTTGAAACTGAAGAAAAATAACTTTATTGCAAAACAGTACCCAGCCCATATAAAGAAAACAATATCCCAAAAATTGTATACAGTAACTTTGTAGGTTGTAGCTTTTGTATAAAGATTATTTTCAGTTTTAGGGTACACTACCTTAACATAAAGAAAACGGAACCCTTATGGGACCACTTCGTTTTCCATCCGTCCGTCTGTCTGTCTATCTTTAAAGAGCATTTTTCTCAGAAACGAGTAGAGTATCAAGCTGAAATTAATATCAAATACTTCTGTCTGTACTTTTTGTTTGCAAAATCGGTGAATTCACATCAATATGTCTCATAAAGCCCATGTGAGCATGGACGTTATAAAATCGTGGCAGGATAATTTTGAGCTCTGAATCTTCAATCCAAGAGTTCAAAATCGATCACTGACTCACTCGTGCTGCACTCTGTTGGGTTCGTGGGAAAGTGAGCTGAGACTGTTTTCCTGTAGGTATAATGGTGGAGAGTGGCGACCCTGTTCAGGCCGCGGAAGGTAGGGAGAGCGGCGCACCTCAATACCGGCACTCCTCTCCCGCCACAGTCCCCAACCCTCAGCCGCGATGCCTCAGATACTACGACATCGCGGGCCACCTCAGTTGCGATGTCGCCAAGCGACACCACAACCTACGTGTTGGCCGCTACGTCGTCGGCTTTGGGAGCAAAAGCCCTGACGAGCGGCCCCTCCTCGAGTTCCTCTTAGCTTCACCGTGGGTGTCCAAACCACGGCTACTGAGCACCCCAGCCTCGTCAATGCGGGAACCCACTGGAGGGGTCACAGTTTTAACCTAACCAAACCTAACGTCCCCAAACCATGTCGGATCTGCCCCGAAGGGTATTTAAAGGCTTAAAAAAACCACAACCTAAATAGCCTAATCACCGAATGACTTTTATTCCAAACGTTGTTTTATGAGATAAAATGAAAAATAAAAAGATTTTTTCTCAAATAATACATACGTTATTAAAAAAAGTTTATAGGATAATTATTTTTTTAAGTGAATTATTTGACAAACTTGTAACAAAAATAATGAACATAAAGCAACTTTACATTTATAACAAATGTCTCTTTATCAGAAAAGTTCTTAACAAAACCATCCACACAAATATCACACTTACGCAACATAGACAAGTTAGCAGTATAACATCATCAACATAAAAGATCTCAATTCGGTTGTTTTTTTTTATATTTGTATAACTCCGTAATTTATTATATAAACCGAATCGATCATATTTTTTGGGCAATTGGTTAAAAAGCAATTTAGCACCAGATTTACTTGTTAGTTTTGTAGAAAAACTATATGGAACCCTAAAATTGAACGAAAAATATATATTTTTGCAAAAAATGTACCCGGCCCATAATAAAGAACGGCCGGCCAAAGAAAACAATACTCAAATGTATACAGTAAATTTAGTTTGTAGGTTGTAGCTTTTGTATAAAGATTATTTTCAGTTTTAGGGTACCGTACTTGAAAATAAAAGAAAAACGGAACCCTAATGGGATCACTTCATTTCCCACCCGTCTGTCTGTCTATCTTTAAAGAGCATTTTTCTCAGAAACTATTAGAGTATCAAGCTGAAATTAATACTTCTGTCTGTACTTTTTGATTGCAAAATCTGTGAATTCACATCAATATGTCTCATAAAGCTCATGTGAGCATGGACTTTATAAAATCGTGGTAGGATAATTTTGAGCTCTAAATCTTCAACACAAGAGTTCAGAATCGAACACTGACTCACTTGTACTGCACTCTGTTGGGTTCGTGGGAAAGTGAGCTTAGACCGTTTTCCTGATGGACCGATGTCGCCAAGCGACACCGCAACCTACGGCTTGGCCGCTACGTCGTCGGCTTTAGGAGCAAAAGCTGATGCTGAGCCTGACAAGCAGCCCCTCCTCGGGTTCCTCTTAGCTTCACCGTGGGTGTCCAAACCACGGCTACTGAGCCTCCCCCCTCCCCCCCGCCTCGTCAATACGGGAACCCACTGGAGGGGTCAGTTTTAACCTAACCTAACCTAACGTCCCCAAACCATGTGGGATCTACCCCGAAGGGTATTTCAAAGCTTAAAAAAACACAACCTAAATAGCTGGCAGTATTACGTGAGCTCAACAAATGAATCTGCGAATAACACTTGTGCGACAAAACTGTACTGCGACGCACAATAGTTCGAATGCACGCTTGTGCGACACACTCGAGCTCACATAGTACACTAGGTTAGGTTAGGTTAAAACTGTGACCTCCTACGCACGAGCCGAGCGAGCGAAGCGAGCGGTGCCGCGGCAGCGGCCGGCAAGTGCTAGAAACGACTAGATTCAGTGTGTCGCACAAGCGTGCATTCGAACTATGATGAGTCGCAATAAAGTTTTGTCGCACAAGTGTTATTCGCACATCCATTTGTCGAGCTCACGTAGTACACTCTAAATAGGCAGTATTACGTGAGCTCGACAAATGAATCTGCGAATAACACTTGTGCGACAAAACTGTACTGCGACGCACAATAGTTCGAATGCACGCTTGTGCGACACACTCGAGCTCACATATTACACTAGGTTAGGTTAGGTTAAAACTGTGACCTCCTACGCACGAGCCGAGCGAGCGAAGCGAGCGGTGCCGCGGCAGCGGCCGGCAAGTGCTAGAAACGACTAGATTCAGTGTGTCGCACAAGCGTGCATTCGAACTATGATGAGTCGCAGTACAGTTTTGTCGCACAAGTGTTATTCGCCATCCATTTGTCGAGCTCACGTAGTACACTCTAAAAAGCTTGATGACCGAATGACTTTTATTCCAAACGTTGTTTTATGAGATATAGTGAAAAATAAAAAGAATGGTTTGTCAAATAATACGTTATTAAAAAAAGTTTATAGGATAATTATTTTTTTAAGTGAATTATTTGACAAACTTGTAACAAAAATAATGAACATAAAGTAACTTTACATTTATAACACATGTCTCTTTATCAGAAAAGTTCTAAACAAAACCATCCACACAAATATCACACTTACGCAACATAGACAAGTTAGCCAACGAAGCACACGACGAGCGAGTCTATTAGTTTTACCAAAAACCAGGACCAACTATGGCAAAAAATGCTTACATTTGAAGGAGCACAGCTATACAATAAGCTACCCTCCCGCATAAGAAACCTACACTCATTCAATGCATTCAAAACTCAGCTTAGCCAATATCTAATCGCAAACCAGACATTACTTGAAAAATGAATGCGTTGGGTGGGTCGGGTTTCGTGTAGTTTTTAATTCGTTTGTGACGGATGTAGTCGAACATAATAATATTAGTATTAATTTAAGTAATAATTATTGTTCTCAAGTAAGCGACATGTTATGTTTTTATTGAGAATAAAGTTTCTTTAAACCTAACTTGTTGTTGTATAATGATCAAATGACAAATCAAATTTTTGCCAATCGTTGCTTGTGAAGTAAAAATTTGTAAATTAATTTTTGGTGAACTGACAGGACACCGGTATAGGTACCTACCCTTATTGCCCCATCTCAAACATCCATCCTGTACACGCCTTTCACTGAACGACCCCGTTACAGTACTTAGGTACACATGATATTTATTCGGAAATCAAATTATCGTACGCCTACCGGTAACTGTCATTTCTACCTACATTATTGACAGACGAACAGATAATTTAATATGTTATACGGAATCATTCATATTATCTAACACATGTTGTTATTCCGTGAGAGCACAATAATACAAGATACGAACGGTCTTATTCAGACGAATTTCCCGTTTAATTTATATCACGTCAAGTTAACACGTGTATACTCTTAAAGTGAGCCTAGCACGAACGCGCGTTCAAAATAGTTTATTTGCAAATAATATTTACTTATTTTTCAAACTTTGTGTCTATATATACTTTATGTCTATCCAGCTAGTCCGCTCGCGCTAATATTTTGTTTTATTTTTCTTAGTTTTGTTCGGCACCTCTGGAGATGGTAAGGGTTTACAGAATCCGCCATGGGATCTGGAGGCAAAAGTCCTCGCGCATATGTGGGAGTGGCGCGAGGAGGCGAAACGCCGCGCCGGGGCGAAACTCTGTTGCCGCGGCAAATTGCGGCACGGCAGACAGAGCTCCAATCTGATCTCATGGCGTCATGGCGGATACGATTGTCGCAACCCAGTGCTAGGCACGCCACAATTGACAGGCCTGTTGGTCTAGTGGTTAGTGACCCTGACTGCTATGTCGGAGGTCGTGGGTTCGATTCCCACCCAGGACAATAGTTTGTGTGATGAGCACGATCATTTGTTCTGTGTCTGGGTGTAATTTATCTATAATATGTATGTATTTAGAAATATATAAGTATTTTTATCAGTTGTCTAATACCCATAATACAAGCTCTGCTTAGCTTGGTACTAGATGGCGTTGTGTGATAGTTGTGGAATATTATTATCTCCTTTATTCATTTCTAAACTCTTATAAATTATATTTTTAAATATTAGTACACAAACATATAAAAACATTTAAAAATATAAATAGTAGTAGCCCACCGATATCGGGAACAGGGTTCAAGCTACCGGCGGTCAGGGCTCCAGAGAGAGGAACCTCCTGACAATGCGAGCCGTGTCCAGAAGTACCGCTTTCTGAATCAAGCCCTTGACGCAGCTGCCTAACGAGAGCCTCTTTAGATGTTGGTCGAGGCTCTTGGCTATCAAGCCATTGGCAGTGACGACTATCGGCACAATGATTGCTGAGTCCACATCCCACATGTCGACAACCTCGCGCGCTAAGTCAAGATACTTGATCTGTTTATCTTTCTCAGCTTTCACGAGATTCTCGTCATGTGGGACCGTTATGTCAACAATCATTGTGCGCCGCTCTACTCGATCCACCACCACTATATCAGGTTTATTTGCGACAATAGTCCTGTCAGTGATGATGGATCGATCCCAGTACAATGTGATATTTCCATTTTCGAGAACTGGGTCGGGCACATACCTGTAGTACGGCACTTCCAATTCCACAAGGCTGTATTTAAGAGCAAGTTGCTGATGGATAATCCTGGCTACTAGGTTGTGTCTATGCAAGTATTCTTCGTTAGCTAGACGAGAACACCCGGAGATTATGTGCCTAATTGATTCTCCTGGACGGTGGCATGCCCGACAGATGTCAACCGTGCCGTCTTTCACAATAAATCTCCGGTAATTGTTCGTCATCATAACTTCGTCCATAATTGCACAGACAAAACCTTCGGTTTCCCCAAAGAGGTCACCGAAACGCAGCCAGGCTACGGACGCTAGTATATGTACATCGGGTCCATGTAGGGCCCGGAAAAAGAGTCCGTGGAGCTCCTTACTCTGCCATACTTCCATGCGTTCATTAGTGTCAAGTATTACAGGTTTGCGCCAGTTCTCGTTAGCCAAGGAGAGCGGGGTGAGGCCCTTGTCAACCGCCACCACATCTCGATGCATCCCCACGTCGGTTTCTAGGAAATATTCCCTGAGACTGCATATCTCGCGATTGTGGAGAGTCTTAGCGTTTAAAAAGCCTCAACCTCCACACTTTCGCGGGATATACAGCCTCATTACCGATGACCGTGGGTGATGCATTCGATATGCAGTCAGCAGCGTACGGACCCTCCTATCCAGGGCGTCGAGTTCGGTTTGAGTCCATTTGAGTATGCCGAAAGAGTACATCAAAACCGGCATGACCCAACCGTTGAAGGCGCGCACCTTGTTTCCGCCTGATAGAAGACTATTAAATACTTTTTTCAGGCGGCCAAAGAAGCGCTCCTTCAACGATTGCTTCATGTCAGTAACATTGATGCCCAACGCTTCCGACATACCCAAATACTTATAGGTTTCGGATGCGGAGAGGGCTCGGAGGTTTATGGAATCCGAGAGTTGGGTTCCCGCGGATTCCACAATCTTCCCTCGCTTTACATGCATGACCGCACATTTGTCCACCCCAAATTACATCCTGATGGCGCTACTGAAGGTTTGAGTTACTTTCAGTAGCTCCATTAGTTGAAAATTGTTGGGGGCAAAGAGTTTAAGGTCATCCATGTAAAAGAGGTGAGATATAACCTGACCACCTCTCCTCAACCGATAGCCTATACCTGAATCCTCAAGCAGTATATTCAGAGGATTCAGGGCTAAGCAGAACCAAAGTGGACTCAAACTATCACCCTGAAATATGCCTCGCTCGATCCTTATCGGTTCGCTGTTCCCTTGAATATTTCGACATCCTGGATAGCGAAGGACCGTCCTCCACTGCCCCATACATGAAATCAAGAAGGTGCGCAGAGTTGCATCAACTTTATACAACTCCAGCACCCTCTTGAGCCATGTATGTGGCACCGAGTCATAGGCCTTCTTATAATCTATCCAACATGTCGACAGATCCTTTCGGGAACGACGAACCTGTTGGCTAATGGCCATATCAATGAGGAGCAGCTCCTTAGTACCGCGAGGCCCATTCCTACATCCATTTTGAGAGACAGACATGATGGAGTTGGTGTCAATATGATTGTACATTTTAGCTCTCAAAATGGATGTAAGAACTTTATAGACCGTCGGCAAACACGTGATCGGTCTATAATTTTTGGGTTCCGCGGTACTACCTGATTTGTGGAGCAGGTGGGTAATTCCTGTTGTTAGGAACTGGGGTAGCGAACCAGACTCCAAAGCAGTCTGGTACTGAGCCGCCAAGCGAGCATGCGATCCAATGAACCATTTGATCCAGAAGTTGTGCAGCCCGTCCGGCCCTGGAGACTTCCAATTGGGCAATGGACGGACTGCACGAGCTACGTCTTGGGGGCAGATGGTAATAGCCCCCATTTCTGGTATTGGATCGCAGGGTCGCTCGACTTGTCGAGCCCAATCCCCTTCGGTGTGACTGACAGGCACCGACCAGATTCTGCGCCAAAAAGAACACATGGCATCATTATCCGGCAGGTGCGCGTCCGCCACACCTTGGACCGGTCGCTCCCAAGCCCTATAAACTCACCTTTCATCACTCTGGAAGGTGCGGTTCTGAGTATATCGGTCCAGTCGCCGCTTATACCTACGAATACGGTTTGCCCATGCATATACTTTCTGCTTCAGGAAGTCTATGCGCTCTGTGTCACGGGACATATAGTCCCGAGGGCTGATATCAGTCCCCGAGAACGCCCGCCTCACAAAGCGCATCACTCTAGAGCGAGTGTTGCCCTCCCTGAAGCAGATTTGTTTGCCGATGAGGGCTCTGGCCCCACCAATACGACGCTCAACTCTGCACTGCCAAGCTGGTACGGCTGGTTTCGGCCGTGTAGCTCTAGAGTCATTAGGGAATTTGACGTGAGCTACACGACATGCCGCTACAGCCGCGCAGTACAGAATCGAATGAGTATCGGTGAGGTCTTCGCAGTCATCAAAGTAGTTTGACAACTGCGAATCCAAAGCCGCCACCAGTGCCCTATTTTTGTTATGCATGGGCAAACGAGGTAAGCGTGGTCTAAGTTCAGGAGTCATGAACCGATATTCCTGAATCGCACACTCCAAAGCGCTCCTCAATTCAACATTGCAATGGGTACTTACGTTTGTAGCCCTGTCATCCCATCCCTCGTCAGCATAAGTTGTGGTAGGCTGCGCTGGTACTGCAGCACTCTGCGCCGTGGGGGCGATAACATGGCTACTCCGCATTTCATTACGCATCGATCAAGTACAGTGTCATCCAACATACGATGACTTTGGATGACCCGCACCTGATCCGACAGTCGTTGTGCCGAAACGTTGACAGCTGGCTCAAGTACCTGAAACAGAGAGTGCATCCGAACACGGTACGCGGTCAGATTGTTTCCCCCCTCTGTAGCCCCATAGTATGAGCGTGTTATATTAAGCAGTATATAACTATAAGTGTATATATATGTACTAATTATGTATAGGAAAGGGTTTCAATAAGTAAAGCACAGAAAGACAAGACTAGACCTTTATTTCAATTAGGCTTGTCAGCAATTAATCAGAAAGCTAGTCGTCCGTTCCAAAACTAGGTCTTTATGGAGAAGAAGGACAAGAAACTCCATGGAAACAGTATTGAAGTATTACATCAACACATTTCTTACATTGCCATACATTATCATTATCTTAAATACATTAATTCTATCTCTTGGACCATTGTCCAAGAGAACTCAGAATAATATCAATATAATCAAAATATAACAATAATATCTAGGAAAAGAATATGAATATTCCATTTAAAGGATTTAAAACATTTGCAATATTGGCAACACTATAAACAGTATTAAACAGTACAACAACAATGTCATAATAGGCAATAATTACGATATAATATCAATTACTTAACTTACGTGACCTCTGGTCGATCCTTCCACACAACAACAGCACTAGAACTAGCCAACTGAACATCTGCCAAGCAACTGACAGTTTCACTGTGGCTCCGGCCTGTTATACCCGTTAACAAACAAATATGATTCAAAAACTGACAGCTTGAGTCGAATCAGTGTTTGACTTATACAAAAATAAGTTTATAATAAAAATCATTTACTAATTCCATAATTCAATATTAGACACATAATAATTACATATAATAATTACATATATCACGGCCATACTGACAAGTACTTCGCTCTCGAAGTACATTAGATACCTTGTTTTCTAAAACTGTTCTTTTTATTTTTCTTTTGTTTTTTCTCCTTTTGTTTTGCCAAGTGCCTAGACGTGCTAAGTCCCCTCCACCCGCTGCTAGTGGTATAGACTTGCACCAAGCAAATGACCGACCAGCGGAAACAAATTTTATCGGTTACTTCATCATGCAAGTCCTATTCACCCACTGCTAGTGAGATAGACAAGCACCAAGTAAACGATCGCCCAGCGAATCTTTACTTTTTTTTTTACTTTTCGTTTGATTCTCATTTCAGGTTCTCTAAGCGTAATAAAACTTAACTACCTATGTATCGAAACCTTTTGTTTTTTTTTTTCTTTACCTCCCTAATGTAATAGAAACAGGTTAAATACTTTAACAATTTTGACAAATAATGAATCGTTTATCGGTATAATTTAGTTTACAAAACAATTATTTTAGAAATAATTGAAAAAGCCATTCCTATTGATTAACTTTTAACTATTGAAATTAAAAATTAATCGTTGTATCAAAACAGTAGCCAGTGATCATGAAAATGATTCGAATAATTCATCGCTCGGTCAATCTGACAATATTACCGAAAACCGTATTCAATAATCATTTACTATCAACATTTCCACAAATTTTTGACATGGCCACTCCGACCACAACATTTCCACTTCACTTTGGAAGTAATAACTGTAACTAATACCTAACAAACCAAAGTAAAAACAATTATTTCACAGAGGTTAATCTTGAGAAAAGCTTTTTATTTTTGTACTGTGTGTGTGCTATTTATTTGTGTACTACTTTGGAAAAAATAAAGAATTAATCCAAGTAAAAGAAGCCACATCCTCAAATTAATTTCAGTAGGTGGTGTTAGCTACTTTCTCACAGATTCAACGGAGCCTGACTGTCCGCTTAAACGGGTCCAGTGACCACGGTCTCCAGCAACGAAAGACCGATTGAAGAAAAAATGGAGGGTCATACTGAAGTATAAATTGAATTTTCAGGACGTTAAACTACTACTAACTATGTGTTGTTTTCTTCGTTAAAATTATCTCCGAAACAATTTATAAACATCAGAACCTGAACAAGTTATTTTAAATTACCATGAATATTTAAATGGCATTTAAATATCTCTCAAATAACATCGTTTTTATAGTACTTGTACAGTCAACCAAACTATATTCGTACAGCTTCACCGACTCAACAGTTTGTAAATGTTTGTAACGTCTATTAGCACAGAATGACATTCAGCTATCATCTTAATATGTCAAACCGAATCAATAGTGTGACACTAACAGCATCATTATTTTCTGTTGTTTTTATTTTATTTATTTTTCATAAAATGGTCAGACCATTGAAAATAAAAGATTTGGGTTGCTTTATCAGTAATCGCTGTAATCCAATTAATTTAATTTTCTATATGATAATCTGCTCAGTATCGTAGCTCAATGAGGTGAGCTTGATAAAGGAAATAATTTGAGAACTGAAGATATAAAGGATCAGACCATAACTACAAAAAAATAAATAATGGTAAATGCCCATTACAATTGTTACATCATGTTATTACATCAGTATTCAGAATACCTTTTTCTTAATCTTCCGAAATAATTATCCAATAAATCATAATAAATCTAATCTTTGCCAATATATCGTTTGAACGTTCAGTACAACTGAAATGGACAAAAATGCTTATAATTTGAAAATAACCTTTTACGACCATGCCGAACTGTACGTCATCTCGAAGTACAAGTGTCAAAAGCGATAAGAGGAACATTTATATTGTTTTCATTGGTCTATGACCCAAGTGATGTTATGGTCTCACCCACTGCACGTGAGTCTCCTAACACCAGGCCTAAGAATCCAGCGGTTTATTTTCATTTATTTCACAATTAAATTCACCTCGAATTGTGTAGTTTATTTTTCTTTTATTTGTGTTGTTTTATAAATCCGGTTATTTCAGTTTAACCAGACCTAAATAATGAGGTTTTGTCTCAGGTCTCATCCCTGTGAGTATGTCCCTATAATAAAAACCTCACAAGCTAATTCTAAATATCTTAAAATAATATACCTAACTCTCAAAAGAAATGAAACTAAAATTGCATTAAGTACTGAGATCTACATAATCACTTTTATAATTAAACAAAGTGTTATCTGATCTATGAATTCTGCGTTTACTACCATCTCAAATATTTTTTCATATTTACTCCGTTAATCGATTGATTTCAAAATGCTTGAACAACCTTGGGCATACATCGTACGTGACATGTTCCAAAGCTAATAATGAACAAGCTGTGAAGAATTAACACTTAAAATATATCTTATGTCGGAGAAATAAGTCTATCTATAGTGTATTCTAATCCTAATAACAATTTTATTTTATAGAAACTTGAATATCTATTTAGCTTTACGTGTAGGTATCAAGATTATTATTTTTGAACTAATTTGCTTACATGTTTGAAAATTAAATAGCAAACGCAGATTAAGACAAAAATTAAAAATGCAGAAAACAATTAGTCAACATTATGACGTTTTTAGCATCTTATTTTTTTCTAAAAGTAATTTCATATATTTGTCGGAGTTTGTTAACAATTACAAATTGTGGGTAGTCCGTATAATTTTTTATGAATTGTTTTTATTATCATTCATTTAGGTGATGTTTCTATCAGATATTGTCTTATAAATCAGAGCATAATTTATTGAGTACTTGGTGTACGCACTAATTGATTTTTGGCTACTTATTTCGATAATTGTAACCGATACTTTTGTTCAAAACAACAAATTACTTGTTACTTTAATTTTAAAATGATTGGCGTTGCAAAATTCACCGTTGTTTATTTATGACAATTATTCTTGTAATATTTGATTACTTAATAATGTAAGTCTTATTAGATTAAGCATACTTTAGCGTTTTGTATTAAGTAAACACGTGGCGTACTTCCGCGCGCCATCGGACAGAGTTGTCATGGATATTAAGGCGAGACATTGTCCTATAAACATAGACATAGAAGTATGGACTGGAAATACCTACAAATAAAAGGTGCATACCTACAGCCTAGAATGTCTCATAAAATGGCTGCCAATGCTAGGGTTGTGTCAATCATGGAACATAGTGTTACTGTAACGAGTATCGATACGGGTACTACTTAATAATATTACGAGTCTTACTAGATATGAGTAAATTTACTTATCTTCTGATAGGTACCTGAGGATAAAGTTAATTTAAAGTGGTTTTTCTGCAAAGAATTAAAGAACACTTTAAGTGCATCATGTTTGCGAGATTTGCGATGCGAATGATGCGATGCATCACGCTTATTTTATATCTGGTCTGTAGCTTCTGGTAAGTATGCGGACCCTAGTGAAAAACAAGTTCTTAATAATAGGAAGAAGATAATGTTTCTACTGTGATTAACATAAAATAATAAGATAAATAAAAAAATATTTTTTTAAATTTGTTTATTTTAATTTTTTTATTGTTACTTTTTATTGTTGTTCACTTACCGAAAATATTGTAGGAACAGAGTTATCATGTAATCTCATAACATCCAATGTTCTATTGAAACAACTTTCTTCAAAGTGAAGTGAACAGATGTACCATTCTTTATGTCGAGGATTAATATTTTCTTCACCAATAGCCTCTAACCACTTTTTCCTTAATCTTTCATTTTTAGGAAACCTAAAAAAAAGGTTGATATTTTTACCAATAAATCATTTGGTTAGCTAACTAAAACAAATAACAAAATGCTGACGTCTTATTTTCGGTTTACGTTTAACACCATCATAAAAATCTGTGGGACGTAGGTCTCTCCGTGCTGTGAGCCTGTGAACTACGGGCCGGACCTGGCAAGGTCACTCGAACAAATATCGTTTCAGCACAGTGAAGGAACTAGTATCGAAAACTAATACGGCAAAGGTACAACACTATTCTATGTTTGTAAACAAACTAATAAATTATGAATTAACAAAAAGGTCTATTGGACGAAAATAAACCCAAATATTAAATCTTTAGCAATAAATTCATTAAATCCTAGCAATTTTTTCATCGAAAGTGTATTATTATAAGTATTATTGCATGAAAACCGGCTACTAACCTGTGCAAAGACAATTGAGGTTGATTTTCCTTCTTTCTTGCACCACACTTCACAATACAACACACAGGCATGTCGAATTGCTGTTTTTCAACATAAACATGCACTTTAAACTGTAAACTCCTCGTAATTTTCTCACAAATCTCAAGAAATACAAAAAGTAAACAACCATTTGACAGCAGAACTACCACGAAACTCGTCGCATATTATGGCGGAAACGGCACTTACCTACAACTTTGTGACTCGAAACAATAAAATGTTGCCATTATGAGCAACAACTAAAATATTGTTGTCTCTTTTATCAAATTGGATTATGCATTAGAAAGAATGAAACAAAACGATATTTCCCATTCTGTATCGTATTTCACTCATATTTGTATAAGTAAATGTATCTATGGAATATCGCGGCGCCTCCATATTTCTATCTCAATGCCTATAAAAGAGCTGGCACTCAGTGAGCAAGTCAGTCTTTCTTCGGATTAGACTCATTACAGAGCCTCTGCTCCCGACAAAACTGTCGGTTTACCTGGTACAGCGCTGCTGTATATTCACATAGCTGTATTGACTAGCTAAATAGCGAAAGGTACACTTTGTATTTGGGTCGCTTAGGCCTCTATACGAACTGTAACCTTTTGTTCGTCGAACTGTATTGTTTTAACCTACATTACCATCTGTTACCTTTTTATTGTGTTTCTTTTTATATCGTGTAATTAATATTGTATTAAAACACTGTAACTGTTTATACTTCTTGTTTATCCCAATAAAATGGGAACTCCAAACCCTGACGATATATCGCTCGGCACTCCCAATTTATTTGTAACCTAATCAACGGTTTCTCAGCCAAATTCTGGGCTGACTATATTTAGATTGCTATCGACACACTAAGAAGAAGAACGGTTTCTCCTTAAACTTTTCTAATGCTACGGTAAATAATAAAATACGTGGCCAGTCAAGTGTGTATTACGGGCCTAATGTAACGATTTCTTGTTGTTAGTACGTGTATCATCATTAAAACTTTACGAAAAACGGATTCACTTTACTATTTTTTCAACCGACTTCAAAAAAGAGGTTCTCAATTCAACTGTATTTTTTATGTTTGTTACCTCATAATTTTTGGATGGGTGAACGATTTTGATGATTCTTTTTTTTAATTGGTAGTCCCATTTGAATTTCATTGACCTTGCTTTGGTAGTTTTTGCATTAGCTTCGATAATACGAATTTAATCCACTTTGTTTATCATGATAATATTTTAATAGTCCTGTCACTGCTATTCACGTGGCCAGCAGTGATATAGGAGATACATACCATAACTAAAAAGTTAAAAATAGAAATCCCTTTTCAAAAAAACAACAACCGACCTCCTTAAAAAGTGGCTAGGTTCTTTTTTTTTTAACTTTAACATCTGTAACCGGTACCCTCTTTCTGTGCAAATAAATACTTTCTAAACATCTGACATCGTGAAGTTTCATTTCTGTGAACACCTGCATAATACTACTTCCCCTTTTTTTTCAAAATTGTATCCTCATATAATACTTGAAAGAAACAAAGGTACAATGACTATTAAGTAGTTAATATGTTTCCATCCACAATAACCCATTGGTACTTGATTATCTATTGAATGATGATGTAAAAGTGATTGGCAATACTTAATCCCTTAATTTAATCATTTTATCCCTTTGTATTTCGTTTTAATGTAGAAGGGCCTCTAAGGATTTCAACGATTTCATTTACTACTTATTTCCTGAAAACTTCGTGATATTATTACAAAAAGTCGAGGTTCCGCAGTTTCAAACCTCATACAGCAACTTGCAGCACCGCAGCTCAGATGTCAAGGTGCAAGTGTAGTCAGCGATCCGCCAACAAACGGTTTCCAATAGACCGTTAGTGGCCCCACCATCGAGCATGAAAATAAGAAAATAACATTAATTAGTAAGCAGTTTTAAAAGGACAGGGAACAATCGCCACTTCTGATGTTATATTAAGCAGTATATAACTATAAGTGTATATATATGTACTAATTATGTATAGGGAAGGGTTTCAATAAGTAAAGCACAGAAAGACAAGACTAGACCTTTATTTCAATTAGGCTTGTCAGCAATTAATCAGAAAGCTAGTCGTCCGTTCCAAAACTAGGTCTTCATGGAGAAGAAGGACAAGAAACTCCATGGAAACAGTATTGAAGTATTACATCAACACATTTCTTACATTGCCATACATTATCTTAAATACATTAATTCTATCTCTTGGACCATTGTCCAAGAGAACTCAGAATAATATCAATATAATCAAAATATAACAATAATATCTAGGAAAAGAATATGAATATTCCATTTAAAGGATTTAAAACATTTGCAATATTGGCAACACTATAAACAGTATTAAACAGCAACAACAATGTCATAATAGGCAATAATTACAATATAATATCAATTACTTAACTTACGTGACCTCTGGTCGATCCTTCCACACAACAACAGCACTAGAACTAGCCAACTGAACATCTGCCAAGCAACTGACAGTTTCACTGTGGCTCCGGCCTTTTATACCCGTTAACAAACAAATATGATTCAAAAACTGACAGCTTGAGTCGAATCAGTGTTTGACTTATACAAAAATAAGTTTATAATAAAAATCATTTACTAATTCCATAATTCAATATTAGACACATAATAATTACATATAATAATTACATATATCAAGCGCATGACATTTTCATTGATGGATTGTGTCCATCTCATGCGCTGCACACTTCCGCCGGGAGCTGGGACCCTATCAGAGGCCGGTAGGCCTCGAGGTCCTAAGCCGTCCGGCGGCCGGCGTCCTCCCCGTCGACGAGCAGGTGGTGGCGTCGTGGGCGGAGAGAAATACTCGTCACTCGAGCTCGACGCAACTGCCACGACCGGTGTCTTCACAGCGCCCGCAGTGGGGCTGGGTACCGGCGCGGCGGCGGCGAGGCGTAGCTGAGCGACGAGTCCGGAGGAGGTGGTGGGCGTGCGCGACGAGCCGCTGATCTTGTTAACATTTCGTCATGTTTTTTTTTTTCATTTTCTAATTATTGTAGTTCGGGGATGACATCTGTCATGTCACCCCCGATCCTGTAGTTTTTGGTTGGATTTATTTCATTTTGCTGCGATATAGTCTCTTTTTAATAATATTGTAATATTTTTAGGTCTAGGTTCACTGTAAAACCGAAATCTATTATAAATCTGGGTCATAAATATTTTTACTATTTAAATTATATCTATTCGAAACGTGTGACGTCTTGTTCACGGTGTTGCCAGCTTAATTATTATTATTATTTCCTTTATTAATTTGTAAACTCTTATAAATTATATTTTTAAATATTAGTACAGAAACATATAAAAACATTTAAAAATATAAAAAATAGTAGCCCACCGGTATCGGGAACAGGGTCCAAGTTACCGGCGGTCAGGGCTCCAGAGAGAGGAACCTCCTGACAATGCGAGCCGTGTCCAGAAGTACCACTTTCTGAATCAAGCCCTTGACCCAGCTGCCTAACGAGAGCCTCTTTAGATGTTGATCGAGGCTCTTGGCTATCAAGCCATTGGCAGTGACGACTATCGGCACAATGATTGCTGAGTCCACATCCCACATGTCGACAACCTCACGAGCCAAGTCAAGATACTTGATCTGCTTATCTTTCTCAGCTTTCACGAGGTTCTCGTCATGTGGGACCGTTATGTCAACAATCATTGTGCGCCGCTCTACTCGATCCACCACCACTATATCAGGCTTATTTGCTACAATAGTCCTGTCAGTGATGATGGATCGATCCCAGTACAATGTGATATTTCCATTTTCGAGAACTGGGTCGGGCACATACCTGTAGTACGGCACTTCTGAGTCCACAAGGCTGTATTTAAGAGCAAGTTGCTGATGGATAATCCTGGCTACTAGGTTGTGTCTATGCAAGTATTCTTCGTTAGCTAGACGAGAACACCCGGAGATTATGTGCCTAATTGATTCCCCTGGACGGTGGCATGCCCGACAGATATCAACCGTGCCGTCTTTCACAATAAATCTCCGGTAATTGTTCGTCATCATAACTTCGTCCATAATTGCATAGACAAAACCTTCGGTTTCCCCAAAGAGGTCACCGAAACGCAGCCAGGCTACGGACGCTAGTATATCTACATCGGGTCCATGTAGGGCCCGGAAAAAGCGTCCGTGGAGCTCCTTACTCTGCCATACTTCCATGCGTTCATTGGTGTCAAGTATTACAGGTTTGCGCCAGTTCTCGTTAGCCAAGGAGAGCGGGGTGAGGCCCTTGTCAACCGCCACCACATCTCGATGCATCCCCACGTCGGTTTCTAGGAAATGTTCCCTGAGACTGCATATCTCGCGATTGTGGAGAGTCTTAGCGTTTAAAAAGCCTCGACCTCCACACTTTCGCGGGATATACAGCCTCATTACCGATGACCGTGGGTGATGCATTCGATATGCAGTCAGCAGCGTACGGACCCTCCTATCCAGGGCGTCTAGTTCGGTTTGAGTCCATTTGAGTATGCCGAAAGAGTACATCAAAACCGGCATGACCCAACCGTTGAAGGCGCGCACCTTGTTTCCGCCTGATAGAAGACTATTAAATACTTTCTTCAGGCGGCCAAAGAAGCGCTCCTTCAACGATTGCTTCATGTCAGTAACATTGATGCCCAACGCTTCCGACATACCCAAATACTTATAGGTTTCGGATGCGGAGAGGGCTCGGAGGTTTATGGAATCCGAGAGTTGGGTTCCCGCGGATTCCACAATCTTCCCTCGCTTTACATGCATGACCGCACATTTGTCCACACCAAATTCCATCCTGATGGCGCTACTGAAGGTTTCAGTTACCTTCAGTAGCTCCATTAGTTGAAAATTGTTGGGAGCAAAGAGTTTAAGGTCATCCATGTTAAGGAGGTGAGATATAACCTGACCACCTCTCCTCAACCGATATCCTATACCTGAATCCTCAAGCAGTGTGCTCAGAGGATTCAGGGCTAAGCAGAACCAAAGTGGACTCAAACTATCACCCTGAAATATGCCTCGCTCGATCCTTATCGGTTCGCTGTTCCTTTGGATATTTCGACATCCTGGATAGCGAAGGACCGTCCTCCACTGCCCCATACATGAAATCAGGAAGGTGCGCAGAGTTGCATCAACTTTATACAACTCCAGCACCCTCTTGAGCCATGTATGTGGCACCGAGTCATAGGCCTTCTTATAATCTATCCAACATGTCGACAGATCCTTTCGGGAACGGCGAACCTGTTGGCTAATGGCCATATCAATGAGGAGCAGCTCCTTAGTACCGCGAGACCCGTTCCTACATCCATTTTGAGAGACAGACATGATGGAGTTGGTGTCAATATGATTGTACATTTTAGCTCTCAAAATGGATATAAGAACTTTATAGACCGTCGGCAAACACGTGATCGGTCTATAATTTTTGGGTTCCGCGGTACTACCTGATTTGTGCAGCAGGTGGGTAATTCCTGTTGTTAGGAACTGGGGTAGCGAACCAGACTCCAATGCAGTCTGGTACTGAGCCGCCAAGCGAGCATGCGATCCAATGAACCATTTGATCCAGAAGTTGTGCAGCCCGTCCGGCCCTGGAGACTTCCAATTGGGCAATGGACGGACTGCACGAGCTACGTCTTGGGGGCAGATGGTAATAGCCCCCATTTCTGGTATTGGATCGCAGGCTTGCTCGACTTCTCGAGCCCAATCCCCTTCGGTGTGACTGACAGGCACCGACCAGATACTGCGCCAAAAAGAACACATGGCATCATTATCCGGCAGGTGCGCGTCCGCCACACCTTGGACCGGTCGCTCCCAAGCCCTATAAACCCACCTTTCATCACTCTGGAAGGTGCGGTTCTGAGTATATCGGTCCACTCGCCGCTTATACCTACGAATATGGTTTGCCCATGCATATACTTTCTGCTTCAGGAAGTCTATGCGCTCTGTGACACGAGACATATAGTCCCGAGGGCTGATATCAGTCCCCGAGAACGCCCGCCTCACAAAGCGCATCACTCTAGGGCGAGTGTTGCCCTCCCTGAAGCAGATTAGTTTGCCGATGAGGGCTCTGGCCCCAGCAATACGACGCTCAATTCTGCACTGCCAAGCTGGTACGGCTGGTTTCGGTCGTGTAGCTCTAGAGTCATTAGGGAATTTGACGTGAGCTACACGACATGCAGCTACAGCCGCGCAGTACAGAATCGAATGAGTATCGGTGAGGTCTTCGCAGTCATCAAAGTAGTTTGACAACTGCGAATCCAAAGCCGCCACCAGTGCCCTATTTTTGTTATGCATGGGCAAACGAGGTAAGCGTGGTCTAAGTTCGGGAGTCATGAACCGATATTCCTGAATCGCACACTCCAAAGCGCTCCTCAATTCATCATTGCAATGGGTACTTACGTTTGTAGCCCTGTCATCCCATCCCTCGTCAGCATAAGTTGTGGTAGGCTGCGCTGGTACTGCAGCAGTCTGCGGCGTGGGGGCGATAACATGGCTACTCCGCATTTCATTACGCAAGCGATCAAGTACAGTGTCATCCAACATACGATGACTTTGGATGACCCGCACCTGATCCGACAGTCGTTGTGCCGAAACGTTGACAGCTGGCTCAAGTACCTGAAACAGAGAGAGCATCCGAACACGGTACGCGGTCAGATTGTTTCCCCCCTCTGTAGCCCCATAGTATGAGCGCATGACATTTTCATTGATGGATTGTGTCCATCTCATGCGCTGCACACTTCCGCCGGGAGCTGGGACCCTATCAGAGGCCGGTGGGCCTCGAGGTCCTAAGCCGTCCGGTGGCCGGCGTCCTCCCCGTCGACGAGCAGGTGGTGGCGTCGTGGGCGGAGAGAAATACTCGTCACTCGAGCTCGACGCAACTGCCACGGCCGGTGTCTTCACAACGCCCGCAGTGGGGCTAGGTACCGGCGGCGGCGAGGCGGAGCTGAGCGACGAGTCCGGAGGTGGTGGGCGTGCGCGACGAGCCGCTGATCTTGTTAACATTTCGTCATGGCTTTTTCATTTTCTAATTATTGTAGTTCGGGGATGACATCTGTCATGTCACCCCCGATCCTGTAGTTTTTGGTTGGATTTATTTCATTTTGCTGCGATATAGTCTCTTTTTAATAATGATATTGTAATATTTTTAGGTCTAGGTTCACTGTAAAACCGAAATCTATTATAAATTTGGGTCAAAAATATTTTTACTATTTAAATTATATCTATTCGAAATGTGTGACGTCTTGTTCACGGTGTTGCCAGCTTATTATTATTATTAATTGCGGCGGTAAGTCCCCTCTTTGAGAAGTGGATATCGAGGCGCTACAGCGTCTTCACCTTCCGCCTTACGCAGGTCCTCACCGGACATGGCTGTTTCGGGAGGTTCCTGTCCCGAATAAGGCGAGAGGAAACGCCCGGGTGTTTCCATTGCGTGGATCATCTGGAGGACAGGGTGTAGGAGTGCCCTGCCTGGGCGGAGTACCGCCGTGTCTTCATGGAGGCAATCGGCGGCGGCAACCTCTCGCGTCCGGCCCTGGTGCAAGCCATGGTACGGAGCGAGAGGGTATGGAAAGACGTCACTTCCTTCTGCGAAGCAGTATTGCTCACAGAAGAGGAGGCGGGGCGCGTGAAGGAGAGGCATTTTCTGCGCCCCCACGCCCCTAGCCACCGCAGGAGGAGACGTCCCGGGCGTCGGGAGTCCATTGCAGACTCCCGACCAACGTAGGCGCGAGCTTGTGGGCGGCGAGCAATGCGGCGCGTTGTATACCACGCGCGCCTCAAAAAACTGTCAGCATTACTGTAGGAGTCTGCTAGGACCGATGCCTGCCAGGATCGCAAGATTTGTTCGAAAGAGATACCGTAGCCCTGGCATGTACCTACGCAACTGAAAGAACACGGATGAGTTTTACTCAGTAAAAGTCTGACAGGCCCTTCCGCTCCACCTAGAGCGGGAGACGTCATTTGATGATTTCCCATCCAAAAAAAGGATTTACAGAATTTTAATAATTAGAGTCAGCAATAAAACTCCTTTAGTTAGAATTGGCTTTAAAAGGGCCGCGGCTTGATTCGCCCACGACCTGCCATATCTAGCAGGCTCCAGCACCAAAGTGAATACTCCATATCTGAAAACCCCTTCAGTGGAAACAGCAAACGTGAAATTATGTAGACGATTTGCGTTCCAAAATAACCTTTAACCTTACACAAACAACGTCAAAGGTACAATCTACGCAACTCACTGTTGGAATTGAGAAATTAAATATTTATTATGAAAGCAACGCCACCTGTTTGTTAAAAGATGATTCTATTTACTCTCGAACCTATTGGAAACGTATTCCCCAAGCTATTGATTACCAGGATTGAAATGTATGTATGTAAATATTGTACGTTGTACGTAGACATAGTCTGCAAATTAAATTAAAACATAATGCCACGTTTTTGTTAACGGCAACTTTAGTTATGTACATTAATAATATAACAATATAGAAATTATACCCCTTTTTCTTCCCTTGGGTGTCGTAATAGGCAGCAGCGTTCTCTATGCATTTTACCATCATACTGCGATCGCCAACCCGCCTGCCAAGCGTAGCAGTGGACGTCTTACGGCTGAAATGATAGTCCATTTATACAGCAGTGGTGGGTAGGGGTCACAAAACCGCTGGTATATTAGAAAACCGTTTTTCGATTTTCATTTCATACCAAAACCGGTTTTTCGGTTATTTCGATTATTTCCATGTTTTTTTACTTAAACCTATTTTTATGGTTCTTAAGTCTTTTTGGTGCCACCAGTCGTTAATAAGCTTTATTGCTACATCAGAGAACACTAGAATAAATTAAAAAACTCCTTTTGAGTGAATAAACTAAAAAAAAACAACAATAATTGTATCTGAGAATCAACAATACATCTGCCTTAAAGCAACGATAAATTAAACTCCATTCTTATTTTGTAATTCGACCGTAAAATTGAAAGAAAGTCTAGTGTTATCATTCAGCGAGATTTGCATTGTTTTTGTTTTGCAGTCTGTTTGACGTTCATTAATCAAAATCAAATTTTAAAAATAAAAACGAAGCTCATTTCATCAAAATTGAAATGATAAACGAACATAAAAATACAGTATTTTAACTGTTAAATCACATAAATCAGCAAAACAGAAAAAAAATCGTGCCACGGCCTTTTAAGTGATTATAAAGGTAACCGGGTGATGAGAAGATTCTTTTAGCCTCGACACTCGGAGGGAGGAAGTTTAAACAAATTATTGTACACCTGCAAAAGCCTCCATTCTCATAAAGGGCCAGCTCTATTTTAATGATGGTAGTTATATCATTCTCAAATCCCGTATCAACAGCGGCGGGCGTCCTTTTTTTCGGTTAGGGAATCATCACTTGACGTATCCTGCTCTGGATGAGCGGAAGACTTTAACTGACAAAACCCAGCTATGTTTCAATAGTTGCCTATGCCAGGGCCACCGCTCTTCCGAACTAATCCGCGACCCTGGCAGGCATCGGTCCTAGCAGACGCCTTCATTAATGCTGACATCTCACTGAGGTGTGCGTGGAATACAACGCGCCATCGACCGGGCCTGGTCCTTACCGGGCGGCGAGCTACCCATTGCTCGCCACCCGCACGTCCGCGCCTACGGTACCCGGAAGTCTGCGATGGACTCCCGACGCCCGGGGCGTCTCCTGCGGTGGCTAGGGACGTGAGGGCGCATATATTACTTCTCCTTTGCGTGCTCCGCCTCCTCCTTCGCGAGCATTACTGCCTCCCAGAAGGAGGTAACGGCTGCCCTTGCCCTCTCGCTTCGTACATGGCCTGGACCAGGGCCGGACGCGAGACATCGCCGCCACCGATCGCCACCACGAGGACACAGTGGTGCTCCGCCCAGGCAGGGCACACTTTTACCGTGTCCTCCAGGCGATCCACACAGTGGTAACACCCGGGCGTTTCCTGCTACCCTATCCTGAATAGAACCTCGTGAAGCATCTGTGTCCGGTGAGGACCTGCGTAAGGCGGAATCTAAGGACACCGTGGAGCCTCTCCGGCCACTCCCCAAAGAGGGGAAGTGGTGGACGTTGTACGTCCGTTGTTACTCAGACACAAACTTTTCAATTGATTGATACTATACCTCGGCAAAGACAGCACCAATGGTGAGATCAATATAATAATTGTAATTAATGAGACAACAGGTGTACATTGTAAACATGTCATATCGTTGGATAAATTATTATTTTTAAATAATCGAAACCGCGGTTTTCGCTTAACTGAAACCCGGTTTCTAAAAATGATGTGAAAAACCAGTTTAACCGGATTTTTCAATTTCGGTGAAACCGGTTTTGTGACCCCTAGTGGTGGGCTAGTGATAACGGCCTCGACTTACGATTAGTAGTAGATCGTGGGTTCGAACCTAGTCAGACATTACCCAATGCCCTTTCAAATCAGAGAAGAATTTTTCAATTCGGTTTGTCATTGACGGAGTTCCGAGGAAACAGACATAAAAAACCGAATTGATAACCAAAAAAATAAAGCAACGATAACGTGCTTGCTCGACGATTGCTTTGGTAAAAACGAGTAAAACAACTAGACACATCATACCTAAGGTCCCATCCTCACAAACTCAAATCACTAAGGCAGTGATCTCGAACGTCATAGAGCGAGATCGGTAGAATAGCCAGTTAAAAACGGTATATTTGTACCCAAAATCGGTAAATGACATTTCCATGTGTACTGTGAAATCGTATAATATTCGTTATATTTCGGTATTTCGGTAGAACAGAGCCCATATCGGTAGAAATACCGAAAAATCGGTAGGTTCGAGACCACTGCACTAAGGAGTAGCCAGAATCTCTATTTGTATGAACAAAGCCATCCCATTATTTCCCATGGGTGTCGTAAAAGGCGACTAAGGGAATTACTAAAGAATGGACAGCAGCGTTCTCTATACATTTACCATCATACTACGACCGCCAACCCACGTGCCAATGCCGATAAGTCGTGGCGATAAATCCCCCCAAATTGGGGGTGGCCTATGTCCAGCAGTAGACGTCTTTGGCTGAAATGATGATGAAGATGATGATGATGTCCACAGCACTAGTATTTCAATGGCGATCAATACACGAGGCAACCATTCACAAACTAGTTTTTAACGCGTTAGTCATTCGGGCCATGAACGGGCCACCATTGTAATACTTGTGCTGTGACATGGACGTTGAGCCTTCGTGTCAAGAAACAGCGAGAAAAACCAAGCAAAACTTGTCTTCTAAAGATAAAAAAGTTTTAGTCATTTTACTGAGTGGAAGACACCTCGAGGCGTAATCTGTTACCATGAAGCTGTACCGCGTTGAAAGATACTTTACGTCCGCTGGTAAAAAAAATGCCATTCCTAAATTTTCATCGCGCGAGTATGTCACTTTTCTGTGAAACAATAATTATTTTTTTTGACAATGACGTCTATTAGTTAACCCGAAAGTTTTCACTACTTAACCGGGCTTTCCCTGTGAATAACTCGTGAATCTAAGGCCTCCAGCCAGGGGCTTACAAACTAAAGAAAACTACAAACTACTAGAGTGACTAATACCTAAGGCCATCCCCGGTGGGGTTCGGACCTCGGCTTAGGGAGTCATTGGTGGCGGGGGGATCAGCAAGGGACAGGCTGGATCTGAGTGGTCGTTAATTAGGGACGAATTTGAAGCTAAAGGCTCAGCGACGCGGGCTGGCTCATGCAAGGGTCGGGGGGGACTATTCGCTGGTCGGGAGTGTCGCGACGACGGACCTCGGCGGCGAGGTCGGTATGACGGACGTTTCGGTTTAAGTAAAGTACTGGTGGCCCTATTGCTCTCCTGGAGGAGGGTAATGGGGTCATCAGGATCGGTTAGAATATACCGCGGACGGCGCGGCGGGTCTTGCTAATGCGGGAGGGGATGTAGCTGGCTGCCGCAACAACCAGAGGGTTGCGGTGGGTTGCGGCCCTATCGAAGAAACGCTTGGAGATGCGTTTCATGAATTAATTATTTTTAATAACTGGCGTGATATTTATATTCTAGAGGGTCAAATCTTGTGCTGAATTCATTCTTTTTTTTGTGTGAATTATTCAAATTAGGCTGAGAATCAGCATCAAATGACTTCTCCCGCTCTAGGCGACGCGGAGCGTGTCAGAATTTGACTGACTAAAACTTACCCGTATTCTTTCAGTTGCCTGTGCCTGAGCCACGGTAACTCTTTCAAACAAATCCGCGACCCTGCCAGGGTCCGTGTCACCCAGTGTAGACAAACTCTCACAGAAGATTGTTCTTTTTTTACATAGTAGCTACTCGTACACGTAGCGCTATTACCTTTAGAGACAATTTACTGTGTGTTCTGGCAACGTTGTTGTTATTAGCAGACAAAAGGACATTTCCCACAGCTATCCACTTGAAATAATGACTACGGTCCATTAAGGAGCTGAAGTGGCACTGAATACTCACTACCTTACAATACTCCAACGACTTCGTAAACTTCATCAAGTTTACTAAAACACTTCATTCGTAATGGCAATCATGTCATTTGGTTTAAATAGTTATTTATACAAGATTATTTTTAGTATATGCGAAACCTGAATATAACATAACATCACGCCTTGTTTCCCCGAAGGGTTAGGCAGAGGTGTACTTACAGTACACCCACATTTCGCCTGTTATGTTTAAGACCCATGTAATAGGGGGCGAGCCTATTGCCATCCACCGGGCACAAATCCAGACTCCGGGCTGCTACTGAGAAATTCCAGATGGAAAAACCCCATAAGCTTTGCCCGACCTGGGAATCGAACCCAGGACCTCATGCTCAGCAGTAGCGCTTGCTACCACTAGACCAACGAGGCAGTCTGAATATAGTTTGTTCAGAATCAGTAACTGAATCGATTCCAATAATTTTTACACCATGTTATATTTTGTACCAAAAATATTTAATTACGCTTCCAAGTCGCGGGCCTTAGTGTTTTGTTTCGATTTTAAAATTATCATGTCTTTCTCGTATTCAAACGTCCATTACACGGAGATGGTACGTACTCTAGCTGTTTGTGGTGATCTGCATATGTTTTTGCGTGGACAACCAGGTAACTTATCAAGCTTATAACTTTGTGATTATTAATGATACAGTTTTGAATTTTTTTTCATAGATTCTTTACATAAAAATACTAGACCCGTGTTTCGGGTTTCGCATAAACAAAAATTAATGTTGTATATAAATTATATTTTCTAAAGATTTTCTTTCATATTTTGTGAATGTATGTCTACAAAGACTGTTGCTTATTAGACCATTTTCTTTTTACTAAGTACCTGGTAGGTGTTGACAGGCTTACACTGTCGTCCTATACCTATTAACACTGTAATTTAATAACATACTAAAATCAATTTATCTTTAAAAGAAGAACCGGCAAAAATATCCACGGTTAGGTACTCACCTAACCGTGGATTTTTTAGCAGTGCCTCTCCATAGAAAACAACCAAATTGAAACCGTACACTTATTTTCTGACGTTTTATAATTGCCCATGGAGTTTTATGTGAAATAAAATTTATAGTGATTTTGATTCAAAATCCTACGGAATCAAGTGGAGCAAACAGTCGTTCAAATGATAATTGCTTCATTAACGCAATCAAGAGATTAATCGATCGTTAGCAAAGGCCCTTAGTTGTTATTGCTTGTACGAAATAATCCAGAATTCCGGAAGTGTTTGAACGCTGTGGTATCGGATGTTAATGGGGCTCATTAGAGAAGATAATGCAGGGAAACTTCCAAGTATGAAAACCATAATTATTGATGACTGAAATACGGTACCTCAGTAAATTTCCTTACACGGGCTTAATTGAGAGCGGTAGGCGTTCAATTACGGTGTGGCGTAATTAATGTATGCCCATGTTTGCATATGGTATTTGTGTCGAATGACTTGTAAACGCAATAAAGCCCTTTGTTCAGCACTTTTTTTCTTGCCGTTAAAAATACAGTTTACTGGTCGTCCATATTGTATGAATCACTATGGTAGCCTGTTGATAAACAAGTTTTTCACATTCATGTCACACTGGGCAGCAGTGGCGAGGTGTAATTTTTTCGAAAAGAGAAGCCGATGCGAAGTCGGCTTTAACTTACTGACTCATCAATAAACAATACTTACTATCATTCTAAAATTAATATAGGAATATAATGAATTAAATACAATTAAATTGAACAGCTGAAAACCGAATAAAATATGCAATATTCCTCTATCTCGTTCTCGCTGACGCATTTTTCTATACCTGTCTCTGTCATAACCCGTTGTACAGCGGCTTGCTCTCGTACATATCAAGCGGTGCCACGTGACCTAAAGTGACATCATTACGGGATCGCTGTTGTATGAATTTTTAGTTCCCGATTATGACGTTTTGGCGCCGGGTTAATTTAGAACATTTCTCTTTTGTTGTAATACAAAGCTATAAATAACCTTTTTTGTTGTTTGAATGTTATGGTGAATTAAATACCCGTAGTGTAACTATATTTATTGACAATAGTAGCCACTATTTACATACTATTGTATTTTTAATAGTGATAGAGTTACCAATGCGAATCCCCGAAGGCAAGCCGGTAGGAATCGTGTTATATGGTGCTTTCGCCACTGCTGGGCAGCACCTATCAGAATATCAGCGCTGCAACACTTATTTTTAAATGTCACAGGATCATACTGAGATAGCTGTTTGGCCTCGTACAGGACTTTGTTTTCTTTTTGAATTTTCTTTTTCTTCCTTTGTTTATAATTTTATTTTTATTAAGTTCTAGCTTTTGCCAGTGGCTTCGCCCGCGTGGAGGTCGGAAATTATCCCGCGGGAACATACTACCGGGATATAAAGTAGCCTATGTGTTAATCCAGGTTATTTTTTTTAGCTCGAAAGCGCATTTTCTTCCGACTTGCTTCAAATTTATCGTCACTGTTCGGCTCCTTTGTGTCTTAGCGTTATTTTATATAGCCTATAACCTGCCCAGGAGTATGGATTACAATCGTACCAAGTTTGGTTAAAATTCCTTCAGTAGGTTTTGACCCATGCGTGCACATACAGACAGACAGCCAGACAGACAAAAAATTTACTGATTGTATTTTTGGCATCAGTATCGATCACCGTTCACCCTCCAATATTAATTTTGAATGTATATTCAATGTACAGAATTTACCTCTCTACAGTTTTATTATATGTATAGATGTCACAGCTTCATGCTGAAATAACCCTCGTACAGAACTATCTGTTTTCTTTTTGAATTTTCTTTTTCTTCCTTTGTTTATAATTTTATTTTATTAAGTGTTGTTTTTTTTTTGTTTAATTTCTGTGCGTGTCCCAATAAATACTTTTTCTTTCTTTCTTCGTTTTTCCCAATGTACGTTTTATACGCCGTATGTAGACACGGTCGTCACTGTCATACTGATCACTATGGAACCTTGTAGATTGACATGTTTTTCCTACGGCATGGTTTATACGCCGTATCTATACTCTATAAAAATAAATAAAATTGGAGTATCTGTTTGTAATATTAAGATAATCACTTTTTACTAAGTGTATATGGATGTATACACGGTACATATACCAAAACAATTTTTTTACAATTTTTGTCTGTCTGTCTGTTTGTTCCGGCTAATCTCTGAAATGGTTGGACCGATTTTGACGGGACTTTCATTGGCAGATAACTGATGTAACAAGGAGTAACTTAGGCTACTTTTATTTTAGAAAAATTCTTTTAGTTTAGTAAAATACCTGCGTTAATTTCCGACATCCACGCGGGCAAAACTGCGGGTAAAAGCTAGTCGTAAAGAAACCATGTCGTGTACAAAGGACCTAAGGCCATTTTACGGCCTCGAGCGATGCGAATATCGTCAAGCAAAATCCGCGCGCGTAATTTGTTTTCATTTGTCACCCCGTAAATCGCGTCGCGGTGATTTGTGGCATGCACTAAACCACTTCTTTCATTTGTTTTCTCCGCAATAGCTGTTGGAAAACGCGTGTCGCTTGAGCTTGGAGCTTGTGGCTACGGATAAATTGAAAAATTATAAACTGGCTTATGTCATATTTTATATTTTTTATACACACATTTGGTTCGTTGTCTGTCACTAATACCTATTTTGATAACAGTTTCTGTATCCTTCTTTTGAGCGTATCGAAGGCGAAAAGTTTAATCATATTTCGCCCAAACTTCAGAAGCGCGTACTACGCTTACTGACGCAGTCATAAGATCATCAAATGCACAGATAATATTCGCCACATGATGGACCTTGAGCTATGAACCGTCCGCGAACCCTCATCTGTGGAAATTTGCTGTTGCTCCAGCAACTTGCGAAATAAATTTCCTGTGTTATACAAGGTGCAGTTTTGGATTTGCAAAACATTTTAGGAGGTAAATATGTTAGTGATTCTCGACCCGAATCAACAATAAAATAGGCATGGCATAAAATAGGCAGCTATTTTTTTTTATTTTATACATATTTACGGAAATTGGTAAGTGTGAACTCCCTTTTTTAAAACGCGGCCAGTCTGTACGTATCCTTTCATACACACGAACAAACGCAACCGACATTTCTTTCATAGATTTTTTGAAAAGGGGTAATTAAGAAAGTTATTCTGAAAAACAATCAAATTGAAAAATCTAAAATATAAAGTACTAGCTTCTGCCCGCGACTTCGTCCGCATCAAATTTTTGCTCACCTTCCCGTCGCATCGAATTGCCTGCCAGTTTTTGTCCATTTTTCGTTTGCTGCTCCGCTCTTTTTGACCGTAGCGTGATGTTATATAGCCTATTGCCTTCCTCAATAAATGGGCTACCCAACACAAAAATATTTTTTCAATTTCGACCAGTAGTTCCTGAGATTAGCGCGTTCAATCAAACAAACAAACAATCTCTTCAGCTTTATAATATTAGTATAGATTATTGATTATTGACTTGGAATCGTATTGTTATAGGATTATTTACGAGTCTCATAACAACCTCTTGAAATGTTTTGCGGGTTCAAAACTGCATCTTGTATTGAAGTCAAATAAAGTAATCCCTTATTCTTCTACAGCAAGTGAGCAGCTAGCCCAGTGCTATCGGCCCTGACTAACGAGTTGTAGGTCGTGGTTTCGAACCCAGGCAGGCGTTTTACTTTGTGTATATTATTTCATCACCACTGCTCTCAAAACGGTAAAGGAAAACATCGTGAGGAAACACTTTATGTCGTCGAACCAAAAATTCGAAGACATGTGACATCTACCAACCCGCACTGGGTCTGCGTGGTAGATTATGGCCCACTTCACCTCACCGAGAGTAGGCCTGGGTCCCAGCAGTATGAACAATATAGGCTGATTATGATGATTCTTCTACAAAACATGTTGGCAACAAATTCTCTACTGAAGGTCAGATTTGTAGTGTCCCAACTTTACATAAGAAATAGCAGCATACTAAATTTGGGAGCAAATCTACACCTATACCGAGGAATTCAGTAGTGACCAAAACTAATGATTTGCCTTAACTTAAAGCTACGTGATTTTAAAATAACATTTTTTTTTAGCCTATACTGTCCTACTGTTGGGCAAACGCCTACCCCAAGTTCTTTCAGGAACTCTTTTCCCGCGCCACCTCGAACTCGGTGTAGCGGTATGGACGTATCTAGGTTGGCTCTCCACCGTTGGGCCGCCGGGGTCGTCCATCTTAAGGCACCCATTGTGTAGAGACCTTTATAAAGCATAATAAATGAGTGCCAGCTCTGAGCCTTATCGGTGACTGCAGTCATCCAAAAACTGAAGTCGTGATAGTGGTTTTGCTTGAACGCCCGGAGAGAAATTCAGCGCAGGTCTAACTGCCCGATACAGTAACTTGTTTAAACACCTAAGTATCAAAAATATTTTATTTCTTACAGTCCTGATTACTGTTGAGAAACATCATATAAAAAAACCGGATACTGAAAACGTACTCTCCCAAAACAATTTAACAAGAAGAACTAAACTCTCATCTGATAACCGTGGTCGTAGATGTTTTTTCGTCACTTTACATCCTACAGAAGTACCATATTTGGTTTGGATTTGGTTTCAGAAAGGTAGTTCGGTATCGGTAGTTCAACTACCGATGCCGGAGTTGAACTTTTAGGTCATATATATAATGCGTGGGAGAACAAATGCGATGCTTTGGGTATTTTTTGCGATTTGTCCAAGGCATTCGATTGTGTTCTTCATGAAACATTGATCAGGAAACTTCACCACTACGGAATCCGGAACGCCTCTCTGGATCTTCTTACTTCATACCTAAGTGATAGGATTCAGAGAGTTGACGTCAACGGAAAAAGATCACCTGGATCTAAAGTTAGAATGGGGGTCCCCTAGGGCTCAATTTTAGGCCCATTTTTATTTCTTATTTATATAAATGACTTGCCTTACCTCATAAAGGATAAACATGATATAGTGTTGTTTGCAGACGACACTTCACTTTTATTCAAACTCAAACGTCAGCAGCTGGTTACTGACAATGTAAATAGAGCCCTTGCTAATGTAGTTAACTGGTTTAATGTTAATAACCTACTTCTTAACGAGAAAAAACCAAATGTATTATTAAGTTTACGATACCTCATGTTAGACAAGTAGAAACTAGTGTCCTCATAAAGGGTGAAGTGTTGAAACCCGAAGATACCACAGTATTCTTAGGCATAACTCTGGATGCCAAGCTTCCATGGGGCCCCCATATAGATAAATTGTCAAAAAAGCTTAGCTCTGCAGCATACGCTGTTAGAAAAATTCGTGATTTATTTGATTTAGAGACAGTCTGTTTAGTTTACTTTAGTTATTTTCATAGCGTGATGTCGTACGGTATTTTGCTGTGGGGAAATGCCGCCGATATTCAGACAATTTTTGTTTTACAAAAAAGGGCATTTCGCTCGATTTATAAATTAAGTCCCAGATACTCCCTCAGAGACAAATATAAAGAGATTAATATAATGACTGTGCCTTCTCAGTATATTTATGAAAATCTGCTGTATGCGCATAAAAATATTAATCTCTTTAAAAGATACAGTGATTTATATCCATAATGTCAATACTAGAAACAAACAAAAATTTATTGTACCTCAGACCAGGCTCAAGAAAATAGGTGGCTCGTTTAGATGCCAATGTATTCGTTTTTATAATAAACTTCCTAGCCTCATTCAAGAACTAAGCCTAAATAAATTCAAATCTTTTATAAAGCGTAAATTATGTCAGAAAGCCTATTATACTGTTAAAGACTATATTGAGGATAAAACGGACTGGGATTGAGCTGCTCCAATAAATCTACACTGAATGTTGTTTTTTTTATTATTATTATTATTTTTCTATTTTGACTCTTTTTTTATTATTTCACATGACATGAACATTAATTGTATGCATATTGCTTTGATTATTGAGAATTTGAGGACTATGTGGGTCATTGTTTCACTTTTGATTATGGTCTGGCAGTTTGAGTAGTTAGCGGCAATATCTGTGTGGTTCTTTCATCAAAAGACCATTTCAGACCCCGATCTACATGGTCATCAAATGATCTGACCAACAAAATTATATCCGTTTCTTTTTTTTTATATACAATACACATTGACATTGATAATTTTTATATATACAATGACATGAATATTTACTTTGTAAAGTATCGTATTGTTTTAATTATTGTGAATGTGGAGACTATGTGGGTCTTTTTAGGGTTCCGTTGCCAAATGGCAAAAAACGGAACCCTTATAGATTCGTCATGTCTATCTGTCTGTCTGTCTGTCCGTCCGTATGTCACAGCCACTTTTTTCCGAAACTATAAGAGCTAGGCTGTTGAAACTTGGTAAGTAGATGTATTCTGTGAACCGCATTAAGATTTTCACACTAAAATAGAAAAAATAATAAATTTTGGGGTTCCCCATACATAGAATTGAAATTCAATTTTTTTTTTTCATCAGACCCATACGTGTGGGGTATCTATGAATAGGTCTTCAAAAATGGTATTGATGTTTCAAACATCATTTTTTTTCTAAACTGAATAGTTTGTGCGAGAGACACTTCCAAAGTGGTAAAATGAGTGTCCCCCCCCCCGTAACTTCTAAATTAAGAGAATGATAAAACTAAAAAAAATATATGATGTACATTACTATGTAAACTACCACCGAAAATTGGTTTGAATGAGATCGAGTAAGTAGTTTTTTTTTTAAAACGTCATAAATCGTAAACCGCAATTTACCTTTCATTCAATCAAATGAAATATAAAAATTAAAAAAAAAAAATTTTCATAAACATAAACCTTATGCATAAACCAAGAATACCTACAGGTTTGTTCGGAACCCTCGGTGCGCGAGTCCGACTCGCACTAGGCCGGTTTTTTTTTTAATTTTGTTTTCTTTCGTTCTCAGTAATCATGATCTGGCAGTTTGAGTAATTTATGTGGCCTACCCAAATGTCCTTTCTTTGGTATTGTTCGTCAAAGCGTTGGGCTCCTTATTTTCCGAGTTGAGCTAAACGATTAGTGACAAATGCTTGCACTGACTGGACAGGTCCACTCAATCTGTGTGGTTCTTTCTTCAAAAGACCATTTCAGTCACCAATCTACATGATCTTCACATGATGTGAACAGTGAAAAGATTATGTCTGGACTTTAAAAGAGACTGTGACCTCTGAGTTTGTTTCGGCCTTTCTTCTCAGAGTAGTCAGTTAGGAAACGCCGAACTCATCTAGTTTAAAAAAATATCAAAAGTGTTTTTACAAACCTATTTACAGAAATAAAATCATTTATCATTTATTCTAATGTTAATGTCATGTCAAATAGCCTACTCATATAACCATCGGACGATAAAAACGCTTCAAGCGATACCTCTTTTGTTGAATTATGACAAGTAGTTCAGAAGCTATGAGGGATCAGATAGACATACGTACCCGCATACATACATACCGGCCGGAATCATACCCATCCTTTTTCCTTCGGTAGGCATCCGCCTACCGCCTAACGAGGTGCAAAAATCACAATAATGTTTCAAAACCACTCCAACGTCGGCCTACGCTACTATTTCGGTTCTATAGTCTAGAGACTGCCACCTTACTTCGTGAGTCATTCCAATCAGTCAAAACTGTCACATAGTTGAAAATGAAAACAGGTTTATTAGAATCAACAAGTTTTGAACTTACATAAGTGCTGATTGGTGCCTCCTTTTAAACGTATAAAGCCTTAAGGAGATTACCTCGCTCAAATCCTGAAAATACTGTGTGTTTAAAGAAATTTTTAGATGAATCCTTTTGTGCGTTTTCAATATAAAAAAATATATGTTAAACTAAAGGTCATCACAAATACATTGTATTGTTTAAAATTTTAATAAACTTACTCAAATTTTATCAAAAAATCGTAACAAATAGTTCCTTTTTCAACCTAAATTGAAAATTTTCTCTATAACGGCTCAATAACTCGGCATGAATTTTATACCCAAAAATACGTAATGACGTATTTAACAATGTGTATTGATTTTTTTCTCTTATTTCTTTTAATTATTTAAAATATTTTATAAAAATCCGAAATTTCGCGAAAAGGACTATATCACTCCCACACTCGTCCCTATCTCTCTCTCGTCGTTTCGTCGTAAGTTAGTACGGGACAGCATGCTCAAGGTCATTGGGCAATGTAATGCCCTTAAGAGACTCCGCTCTTCCATGCATTATTAGTATTTATAAAATACTTCGATCCGTATGGTGTCGGATTTAAAGAATAGTTTCATCTCATTTCCTCCCGTGGATGTCGTAAAAGACGACCAAGGGACTTACTACTAGAGAATGGGAAGCAACGTTCTCTATAGATTTTACCACCATACTGCGATCGCCTACCCGCCTGCCAAGCGTGGCGATTATGGCAAAGCCCCCAAATTGGAGGCTACGTCCAGCACTGGTGATGATAGAATACTTGTATATATTTTATAGTTCTTAATTTGAAATTATTTAGATTTCGAATTTTGATCTAGGTTGAAAAAGCGTTATTCACAATGAACACTTTGGTTACCCTGCAGTTCACAAAAATAAAGATGGCATTTGTGAGGCATTATTATTGAGAGATTAATTCAAAATTACCAAATTTAGACAAGAATTAAAAAAGATTGTGCAGTAGCGCGCATTAGTAATACCCCCAAAAATGTACACAGTGATATCATTATTGAAAACAAATCAATACTATCTATATATTCAAAATATAGCACTACTATCAGTTAAATATCTAATCGACTTCCTTTTCAATAGGAATCCATGTTATCAGCAAAACGTCTTATCTCCCATTAAATCAGTAATTATGATAATCAATATTCGTCAGAGATAAAAACATTATTGAACAAAGAACGTGTGTAGATTGTATTGTTTTCACTCTAAAATTTAATTTAAATTATGAATCCAAACGTTGTGTGGTTTTAAAAGTGCATTTCGAATTTGGTCCTTCGCTACGGATTTTCAAAACAAAGTAAGTGAATTTAATCTTTTTGATAGTCGTAAAGTGTCTGGTTCTTATTTGATGTGACAACAAAGTAGGAATTATGTGCAAGAAAGACTCTGTGTGATAAAATGGTATTTAAGGAAAAGTTTCCTTTTAGGTGAACTGGCTTTTGCCAGCGGCTTCGCCCGCGTATTATATATTTAATATCTGGATGACCGAGCTTTGCTCGGTATTTAATTTTTTTTTTGGGAAATTGTGTTTTTTCGAAATTATATTTACATACAAATTACATTTTGTTATTTTTCTTCCAATAAAACAAAAAAACATACATTTATGCTTAACTTTATTATCGATAAAGTTGATTATTGAAAACACGTATAAAACATCACATAAACAACAATTTTTAAAAATGAATTCTAGCTAGATCAATTTATGGCCCCCGAAAGCCCCTGTATACTAAATTTTATGAAAATCGTTGGAGCCGTTTCCGAGATTCAGATTATATATATACACAGATTGTATATATATACAAGAATTGCCCGTTTAAAGGTATAAATATCTGGTTGACCGAGCTTTGCTAGGTATTTTTTGGTAAATTGTGTTTAAAATAATAAGTTTATGTTCAAGTTGATTATCGATAAAGTTGGTCATTAAAAACACTAATAAAACGACATTTTATAAAAACGAATCCTAGCTAGGTCGATTTATCGCCCCCGAAACCCCCTGTATACTAAATTTCATGAAAATCGTCGGAGCCGTTTCCGAGATTCAAATTATATATATATATATATATATATATATATACAAGAATAGCTCGTTTAAAGGTATAAGATAAGATAAACCTTCCTCTTGAATCACTCTGTCTATTGATGAAAACCGCATTACAATCCGATGCGCAGATTAAAATATCTAAGCTGGCAGGCCCGAAACGAGACTTTGTTTTATACTATGTAAAGAAAAGATGGGATGAAAAGAGATTTTTATTAAATTCTATTGAGTTGCTTGATCGAGAAAATCGGCTAACGTTACATTAAATTACTAAAAATGTCACGAATTGTTTAACATATTAGTACTAGTTCGGGGAAAAACTGTAAATACATAGGTGCATCGTTCAAGGTCTAAGAAATATTCTATTAAAAAAATGTGACTTAGTTACATACATGCATATGATGACACTGACAAAGTTTCAGGTTGTAACGAAACTCGTCACAAGTTGTATAATTAATTTTGTTGGTTAAAGACTAAATGCTTTATTATTTTGTTTCTCAGTTAATATCTACTGTATTAACTGAGAAACAAAATAATAAAGCATTTAGTCTTTAACCAACAAAATTTTTAGAGAATGCAAAAACGCATACAACTTGAAATACAAAAAGCGTCTCATTTTATAGATATTGTAATAAATATGTCATTTTAGGGAAATGTTATTATAATGCCTTGTTTCCCCGAAGGGCTGGGCAGAGGTGTACCTCAACAAACAAGGCGTGATGTTATGTTATGTTATGGTGTTATTATAATATAATCTTATACATTTATTTGCATAAAGGCAACAAATTCTTCATTATCAGAATGGGTCATGGTCAGTAGGTCGGTTTATTGTCTCTTATGCAAAGAGATATAAGTAAATGAAAGGCAGTAATATTCTCAATACTCAGGAGTCTAGCTTTGCAAGAATAGTCTCAAAGATCCTCAATATCACAGTCACCCTAAATCAATGCTGACTACAATCTATCTCCGCGGTGTTAACGTCATGTTGACAACTGTCAAAATCGTTCTAAAATCAAACCTCTAAGTTTGTTAAACCTTTAGACGTGGCGTCTTATGTTTTATATTAGGTTGGGGAAAAAGTTTTTCGCATTATAGTATGTATGAACTTCTAATAAAATCTCTTTGGCTATACTATTTGTATCTGGCTGGTTTTGGTATCATTGAAAGTTTAAATTTAAAGAACATAATTCCAAATTCAAATTAGGAAAATGTGTGATTTTCATTTGTTTTTCGTACCGTCAAGATGAGTGAATCTAATGAAGAAATTCGATACATTTTAAAATTTTACTACAAAAAAGGTAAAAATGCAACGCAAGCCGCGAAAAAAATTTGCGATGTTTATGGACCTAGTGTAGTGTCTGTGAGAGTAGCACAAATTTGGTTTAAGCGTTTTCAATCCGGAAATTTTGATGTCAAAGATGCACGTCGCTCTGGTCGCCCTATTACGGATAAAATGGATGCCATTTTTGAAAAAGTGGAGCAAGATCGGCATACCAGTATTTACGACGTAGCTGAAGAACTGTAAATTGACCACAAAACAGTTTTGGCGCATTTGAAAAAAACTGGGTACACAAAAAAGCTCGACATTTGGGTACCTCACGAGCTCACTGAAAGAAACCTAATTGAACCGTGTACTCATTTGTGATTCATTATTACGACGTAATGAAACCGAACCATTTTTGAAGAAG
Source organism: Aporophyla lueneburgensis (assembly GCA_932294355.1). NCBI lineage: Eukaryota > Metazoa > Arthropoda > Insecta > Lepidoptera > Noctuidae > Aporophyla > Aporophyla lueneburgensis. The sequence goes on from OW028752.1 coordinate 20,519,627, forward strand.
CTGATAACTGGTGATGAAAAGTGGATCACGTATGACAAGAACGTGCGAAAAAGGTCGTGGTCAAAGGCCGGTCAGGCTTCACAGACTGTGGCGAAACCCGGGTTAACTCGCAACAAGGTGATACTGTGTGTGTGGTGGGATTGGAAGGGCATTATTCATTATGAGCTGTTACCACCAGGCAGGACCATCGATTCTGAACTCTACTGCGAACAACTGATGAGATAAAAGCAAGAAGTTGAGAGAAAGCGGCCGGAATTAATCAACAGAAGGCTTCGATCAAAAATGTACTAGATTCCCGATGAGCGCTTCAAAAACGGCCGGAAAAATAAGAGCACAAATATTTTTGTGCTCTTATTTGAAATTAGTTTGGTCCAATGATAGCCAACGATAAGATGTCTTAAATGCCGCAGCACGCGTTCAAAAATTGTGTAAATAACCACTGTAGCACCAAGTTTTTGGAAGGAATATCTTTTTTTCCATAAGTTTAACTCTTTAAGTGTTTTTCATAAAATAAACAATCAAATAGTAAATATAAATCATTTAGCAAATACATATTATGATTGTTTGACCAATGTTTGCGACAACGCACCAACTATTGTAACAAACATTGTCTGTTCTGGAACAGAGAATGCATGAAGTAGTATTGTAATTTTATATTTTATTTTTGTTTGTAGATTTTCAAGCGAGCCATTTCGCTGTGCAGAATGGGTATCTTTTGTAGCGAAAGAAAGAGGAGAAGAAATATACAAACCTTATAAAAATTCATATTTGAACTTTAATTTAAATGAAAAAATAATTTGATTTAATACAAATTTAACTTCTAAATACTAGTACATAAAAGTAGACGCACCCATTTTTTATACGGGTGGATCACATTGATTTAACCCGCACTTAATTAAATAAAATAACTATTATACTATTTTAGTCCTACTACTTTTTTAAATTGATTAAAAATTTTTGCCACCATCAAAACGTACCTTTTCACCTAAAAAATTATATTCTGCAACTCTACGTCTTTCCAAACGTACTGTGTTCTGAGCATTGAAATGTAATACCAAGAACTACGTCTAGTTCCAAAATAGAGTAAGCACGAAATTGTCAACACATTGTTTTTAACCATATTGCTTAGACTTTAAGTTTCAGTTTAGAATAAATGATTTTGTACTTATATCAAAATGACTTTTGATTTTTAAGGGACATTTTAAATTTATTGCTCTTTACCTTTCTCCGATGACAAAAGGACTTAAATATGAATATTTTGCAATCGTAATTATGCTTTATGTTTGAGTGTTAAGGGTTATAATAAACTGAAGTTGTTATTATTATGAAACGTTTTTCTATATTTCGTAGTAAGAAATATAAATGTGTAAGTGTGTGCAAACGTGGCCACTTGAGCGCCTTATTTTTGTTCCTGATCCTTTATCTAGTGCTATTATTGATCGAAGACAGAAGGGGTGTGGTTTTTCATCATGATAACGCTAGACCTCACACATCTTTAGCCACCCAACAAAAATTAAGAGAGTTTGGCTGGGAGGTGTTAATGCATCCGCCGTATAGTCCTGACCTTGCACCTTCAGATTTCCACCTGTTTCGGTCTCTTCAGAATTCTTTAGGCAGTGTCAGGTTAACATCACGAGAGGACTGCCAAAACCGCTTGTCGCGGTATTTTGACCAGAAGTCCCAAAATTTCTATAGCAATGATATCATGTCCCTACCTACAAGATGGCAAAAAGTTATCGAACAAAATGGTACCAACATACTCTAGTTAAATGTAAATAAACTTTATTAAAAAATGTTTTGAATTTTCTTAAAAAATGCGAAGAAACTTTTTCCCCAACCTATTATGTAATATTGCTCTTGTAAGAATATTATACCACAGATTAACTCAAAACAGTGAACAGTGGTTGCCCAACGGGAATGGCCGTGACTTACGAATTGTAAATAGTGAGTTTCAACCCAGGCAGGCACTTTCTGAAAATTATTTCATCACTTCTGCTCTCAAAACGGTGAAGGAAAACATCGTGAGGAAACCGGCACGTTCTATAGCAAAAAAATCGAAGACTTGTGTCATTTACCAACCCGCACTGGACTCTAGTGGTGGATTCCGGCTCCCTCCCTCTCATAGTGAAGAAACCTGTTTCCCAGCAGTACAGAACAGTATACTTATTAGGCTGATTATATTATAACAAAAAACAGTTGATCATCGCAATATGATTTGATTCAGAAAGATTATCTCGAGACGATTAGGAGCGGTATATTTGAAGACACGATCCGTTTGTCATATGATAAAGCAACATATTACCACAAGGAAAAAAACAATAAATAGAGAGTAATTATGACAGGCAAACGTAATGACAGCATATCACAAACTGCCTCTAGCGTGGCATTCAAGACAGTTACTCGCACTAAAATACATCGTCATTTTATGGCCCTAGAAGACTCGTTCATTAGGTACGGACTCAGCAGCTTCGGGAGAATTTATGCTATATACCTGACAGATATTTTCAATCAAAATCGGTAATAACGACATCGAAGGGACCATTAATATTTGGTTGTAAAAACCTGATTGTCATAATAACCAGTAAGGTTTTTAAAGTACAAATTCGTCAACAATAAAGTCCAAATATGGTCGCTAAATGCAATATTATGTTATTAAAAGCGATGTTCTCAAATTTTCTTAGGCAGTCATAATATAGCATTCAGCCGGGACCTATGGTTTTGGTCAATATAGCCAATATGTTGTTGTCAATGATATTATCTTAAATGTATATTTTTATATGAAATATATTTATAATTTACCACAGCAAATATTCTAAGTAATTACGGCAAAACATTAAAACAAGAAATCCAAAAACAATGACGAGGACCTTTTTAAATATTGTAATGTTATGAATATGTTCAATGGTTTTTTTAACTTTTTAACCGACTTCATAAAAAGGAGGAGGTTATCAATTCGACTGTTTTTTTTTTAATCTTTTTTACCTCAGAACTTTTGACTGGGTTAACCGATTTTGATGATTCTTTTTTATTTGGAAGCTGGTGCTTCTCAAATGGTTCCATTTTAATTTGGTTCCATTCGGACAATGGAATCCATGTGAAAACCATATAAGTCTTAAATTTGCATTAAATAGTTGCGCGACAAATGAACGAATAACGCGATTAGATTAGTGCGGGGTATCTACTATAACTAAAAAGTAAAAAAAAATAACAACCGACTTCTTTAAAAAAACACTACAAAGTCAAAAATAACTTTAATTTCGGAAGTCGGTGGCAAAACAACCTTATACAGATCCTAAGACACCGACTTCCAAAATTAAAGTTATTTTTGACTTTGTAGTGTGTTTTAAAGAAGTCGGTTGTTATTTTTTCGGAAGTCAATAGACCAGCACCTTTTTCGGGTGTGAAATCCTCAAATGAAGTCTCCCGCTCTGGATGAAACGAAAGGGCGTGTCAGCCTTTTACTGACTAAAACCCACCCATGTTGCTTCAGTTGCCTGTGCCAGGGTCACGGTAACTCTTTCGAACAATCACGCGAACCTGGCAGGATAGAAAAACACCCTAATTGCGAAATGCATTATGAATTAGTAACAGAATCGTTTTAAAAATCATTTCTAATCCATTACGTCTTATGTTCGTAAAAAATGTCTGCTTAGCAACATAAATAACGCAATGAATGTGGTTGAATGACAGAGATTCCTACTTATAGTAAGTTACGCAATTATCCCTCACAGGTTCTAACTAAAAAATAAGATGTGACTTTCTGAGTACGATGCCGCTTGAAAATAAATAAATCCTACCAAAATTCAATCATATGTACGGGGTAAGGGATGCAGAATATTTAAAATATTTTTTTAACACGCTTTTATTAGTTTCAAACGTAAGTTAGTATATGCCTATGTAACGGAAACTTTGAACATGATTTTGACCCCCTTAAAAACGTCGGATTAACTCGAAAGGCATACTTATCAAGGACCAATAACAATACAATTATTTTATAAATTTGTGCTATTATCTTTGCCGGGGTTACCAAGACAGCAAAAAACTCTCTTCGAAAACTACGCTGACATACGTCATAAACTACGTTGACATACGTAACAAACTACGCTGACATACGTCACAAACTACGCTGACATACGTCACAAACTACACTGACATACGTCTCCAAATTCAAGGCAACCTAAAAAATAGAAAATAAATAATACATAGTAAAAAAAAACTTAAAAACACGCTTAAACAGAAAACCAAACTAAAAAGTAGAAAAAATTGAAAATAGGGTGGGGTGCTTGATATCAATTAAAAATACCTCAAAACAACCACACGCATTTTGTTAATAAACATGCAACGTACTTGCAAACAATAAGTATAGAAAACGATTTCAATAAGCTTATAAGTACTTTTCAAAACGTGTTTTGTTATCACGTTTCTGTCATACTTTTTCACAGTACAATGACTCTTATTTATTCAATCACACATTTTAAAATATCCTTTCATTTGTAATGGAATCCAACCATAAAGCAGTCTTTAGAAAAGAATGGATAACAATAGAAATAAGCGAATGTGGTTGTTGTCACGTCAAGTCTAGTAGACGTCAATATTAAAGGCGATGACCCACTCAATTCATATATACGATGGATATAGCTATACTGTAGTATTTATTTTTTCACCCACGTGCCGTAAATAAATTACGTAGGAGATGAGTAATCATTATTCTGAGAAGATATCAATTTTGTTTCTTCTAGAGCCTACCTGTTAATAGATTTATATACCAGCTATATGTAAACAGGATGAAATTGAATAGGTGCGGCAAATTCAAATGTATAATTCAAAGTGTGTGCAAATAGTCTTTGACAACACGACGCGACTGTATTAGAACAATTAATATGAAAATTTACACTACTGAACACAAATAAATAAACTTCGTGCGAGTCATCTAAAGAAAATTATATATTATATCTGTATAATAAAGGTGAAGAGTTTGTTTGGTTGAACGCGCTAATCTCGGAAAAACTGGTTCGAATTGCAAAATTATTTTAGAGTTGGATACCCCATTTATCGAGAAAGGCTTTACGCTGTATAACATCACGCTATGGAATCCTATTACTAAGGCTCCGCTTTTCGTCTGTCCGTGCCTCTGAAAGTCACATGGGCGTATCTTTTGGACTGTTATAGGTAGAAACTTGACATTTTCGTGTGTGAACTGATGTGGCCGCTCTAACAACATATAATAAAATATGAAAGGAATAAAATATAAAAAATATATATAATTTTATTTGGGGTGCCCCAGACTTTTTAAAATTAAGTGACTAAAAAACCATGTAGTGTGCGGTGGTACGGAAGCCTACGTATCCGAGTCCGACTGACACTTGGTCGCTTTTTCTTTTCATATCAATAATACCATTATTTTTGTGGGCTTTTCCACGTGTTTCTTTCAATTTCTGGCTTCACAAACTAATTGTTTATTTCCGAATGGTTTATTTTCGGACCTTTTATGAGGCAAAGAAAATAGAAACATTATTGCCACCTATACAAAAAACCACAAAACTGAGAAGAATAAAGTAAGAGCTTTATAGTTAACAAAAGAAAAACACTTCCGAGTCTCGATTTAAATTATAATCTATTTCCAAGAAACCGTAAATAAAGACTAGCTTCAGTAAATATGTGTGTATGTATGGTGCGTACATGTAGGTATAGCTTTTCCGCCCGACTTCGCCAACATGGAGATCGTAATTTATCCCGCTGGAACGTACCAATGGTATAAAGATTCCTGCAGATAGGAGCGACGCGACGGTGCGTGGTGTGATGCAATTCTGTTAGAACAATATAATCCATACTTAATATTATAAATGCGAAAGTAACTCTGTCTGTCTGTCTGTCGGTCTGTCTGTCTGTCTCGCTTTCCTGCTAAAACTACTGAACCGATTTAAATGAAATTTGGTACACAGATAGAATAGAGCGTGAGAAACGACATAAGCTACTTTTTATCCCGGTAGTATGTTCCCGCGGGATAATTTCCGACCTCCACGCGGGCGAAGCCGCTGGCAAAAGCTAGTATCTATATAAAGATAACAATATAACATCTAGATATATAATATTCATTTATTTTATTTTTCTCTTTTTACAAAAGTTCATAATATATTATCCTTTGTGAGATACAGGCGTTCAGACTCTCACCATGAAGTTTCCATAGAAATTGTTCTACTGAAGTCGCTTCGCGTTGTCGCGTCGCGTTGTCACGTCGCGCTTGTCTGCGTTAGCCTTGACGTATCGTAGGTTATGATCTATACGTGTGCCAAATTTTATCTAAATCCATTCTGCTGTTAAGCTTTGAAAGGAATTAGACCGACAGACAAAACTACTTTAACACTAAAAATATAATGTATGGACTGAAGATTAGAACATTAGCATTATTACAGCAAATCATTTAATAGATAATCTTTTCTATGTATAAACGACACGTGTAACGTTTTTTTTGTTTTGTTTTGTATATACACGTGGAACATATCTTGTTATTTGTTCCATTGTTATTTGTGTGAGAGTTACCGACGGCTTGCTGAGCAAGTAAGGTTCTGCTCAGACTTTCACGCATAGCATTCCAGCATAGAAACAGGTTTTGTCGATGGAAAACAAGATAAATGATAGATGGAAGAAAGGTTTCTACCGTCTTATGCACGGCGATGTTAAAACTGAAGAGAAGAAATGTTTCTATTCTTCAGTCGAAAAAAGGCTACGACTGATGTCAAGATTGGCAACCATTTTTCTTTAGTTTTGTCACTCGGAAGTAGAAACATTTTTACAGCATTAAAATCACTAGAAGTCGCCTAGTGGTCAAAATTCTACCATAATAAATTTAAAAATTTATGTAATTCTAATGCATTATTGTATAAAAATATTAGCTTTCCGCACTCTTTCTCCATACCTACAAACTTAAACTGCGTCAAATTTCATACTACTCCGTCCGCGTTATTTTCGAAAATAGGGGTACAATATTTTTGCTTCACGTATTGATATATAGATCAAAACCATCAATACAACCTTCTCAGTTCATTAAATCCGATTTTATGACTATTTAATGAAAAAATATAATACCATAATGAAAGAATAACTGTTTTTGTCTTGATAGAAACGCGAGTGTACGGGTCGCCTTGTACTCAGCCAGGAAAGATGTAAAATTGAATGGATAGACCTTTGTGTATTCTTAGCAGAATAGAGATAATAATAATAAATACATTTCTTTATTGCCATAAAAACAGGACCTCCAGGGCTAGGTCAAATATGATCCGGGGAGATAGAATCTGTCATGTGTCTGCTGAGCCAAGTCTGTCTGTAAACAGACTAAGTAATAGGTGATACGTAGAACAGGCTGGTGTCCGCAACTCCACGTCGACGTATTTTGCGTACGGATGGGAAGTCGGTTATTCCATCCGCCCCAGCTCCCGAGGAAGGCCATTTACATACAGCAAAGCGCCTGTGTGGGTTCGTACCTACAACCTTCAACAGTAAGTCGTGGCCGTTACTACTGGGTACCACTGCATATCTAAGAATAAAAAAATCGAAGACATGAGGCATCTACGAACCTGCACAGGGCCCGCGTGATGACCCACTCCCTCTCACTGAGAAGAGCCATGTGTCTCAATAGTTCCCAACGTTACTGGTTGATTATGCTATGCATATGCAACGCTCCGCTATGGCTCCATCCAGCTCCATCTCCTGGTCTTCCTGGAAAACCAATAGACGGTAAATAGAGGTGGCTGTGCCGGGCGCGTTCAGTTTACAGAAATTGCTCTAGCTGGCAGTAGTGGCCCAGTGGCCCAGTGGTATAGGCCCCGACTTACGAGTTGTAGGCCGTGAGTTCGAACCCAAACAGGCGCTTTACTTTGTGTAAATTATTTCATCACCACTGCTCTCAAAACGGTGATGGATAACATCGTGAGGAAACTGAGGATGTCTTAGAACCAAAAATTCGAAGACGTGACATCTACCAACCCGCACTGGGCCCGCGTGGTTGATTATGGCTCACTCCCTCTCACCAAGAGGAGGCTTTTGTCCCAGCAGTGGGAACATTATAGGCTGCTGATGATGACATAATGTGAGTTAACACAATTCTTATGGTTCGGGTACAGGCATGTGATACAGAGAAATGGGCAAATAGTTGTGACGAATGTTTTGAGTAAGAATGTAGATAGCAACAAGCGTAGGCATAGTTCGGAGACTCGATAGGTGAACTGTGTGGAAGCTGATATGGCTATAAAGAGGGTGATTACTGAGATGACGAACAATAGAAAAATATGGAAGAAGACATGCTGCGGCAACCGTAAATATCGATACTTATACTAGGTAGCTTTTGCCAGCGAATTCGCCGTAAAGGTCATATTTTTTTTTCTCACGGAAACGTGTTACATGTATAAAAGCATTAATAATAACATAATATATGTGTTAATCCAAATTCGTTTGGTCGTTTTTCCTGATTGAATAACATACATCTAAACATTTCATATTTTTTATATTAGTAAGATTAGTGACATAGTACAAAAAGGTAAAATTTATATTTATGTCGGATAAGAAAATAAAATTATTCTCCATTTGATAGCCCAATTCGTCGGCCAAAGAACTACCCTCTATTCGTATTTTCATAAAAAATACAAATTAATATCAAATATCGAATTTACGCAAATATCCAATGTCAAACAGTTTACGACACACAAAACTCAATAGACGCTGATGTGTGCGCTACCTTATCATACAAACATGTATATCTACTACTCAGTTGCAGCACTTAGGTACATTACTACTACCCACAAAGGTTACTATTGTTGCCTCTAAGCATCATTACTGGTTTTTAAATGCGCCAGCGTTTCAGGCACCTATTACATTTCGATTTTCTCTCTTAGTTTAGCAACGCAGTAGGCAAACTGCACCCTTTTTTGCTTTTGGCCCTACTAATTTTGAAATTGAATTGAATATATATATTTTTTTTGTTTTATATTATTTTATTTTTATTATTTTTTTTCTCATTTTTTTTTATGGTGCTCTTGGTCAGTACCATGTTAAATATTTGACAGCAAATAGTTTCACATAAAACAATCAGAGGGGTAAATGCGTAACACTCTAACAGTAGGAATGGCTTTCATTTTGACAGTTCGACAACATTCATTGCGTTATTTACGTTGTTGAGCAGACAATTTTTTCAAACGTATGACGAAATGGATTAGAAATTAATCTTTACAATTATTCAGATTCTGATGTATAGTGCATTACGCGATTAGGGTGATGATTAGTTTTTTTTTCGATTCGTAACCTTAGTTAAAAAGGTTACTAGGTGATTAATAAGGTCAACTCGTGTTTACTTGGAAGAAGTGTTTACTCGCAATTTTGAAACTTTTAACAATGAGAAATTATGTACCCACTTTAACATTCAGGTCGAATTCTACAACAGACGAGCAATCCTAGTAAACAAACACAAGTTTAATGAGTTATCGACTTACATAATTATAAACTAGTGTAACTTAGATGATGAAGCTAAAATAATTCAAATTCCTGGCTATACACATTACTACAATTACAGACAAAGCGCAAGAGGTGGTGGAGTATCAATTTTCGCTCATAACAACTTAAAACACCACTTAATTCAAGAACTATGCGAGAATGACAACCACTACGTCTGGATACATCTTGAAAAGTATTCCCTTGACATAGCTGGCATCTATCGTAAACCAAATGCTTCTAATTTCAAAAACTTCCTTGAAACATACACCAAGCAACTGCATAAGCGGAGAAGAGTTATAATACTGGGGGATTTTAATATTAATGTGCTAAATTTGGATCAGACAACTATTAAATACAAAGAGGAACTACAAACTACTGGCTATAGACTTCTCAACAAAGTTGAGGAGAACTATTGTACCCGAGAAACCGCCACAACGAAAAGTATAATTGATCATGTCTGTACAAACCTTGCAGACACCAAGTTCCATCTTGCTATTATTGCAACTGCTATGTCGGATCATAACCAAATATACTTAGAAGTTAAAAAATATGAACCAGAACCACCTAGAAGAGTAAAATATGAAGCTATAGATTATGAAAAGCTGTACAATACTGTGAGAGATTGGAATGCAACCAACGAAGATGACCCATACCAACTACTTGAACAAAAACTATTATCCAGTATCAATAGCAGTAAAATAACAAAATATAAAATACTGAATCCACCCAAGCAAGATTGGATAAGCAAAACAATTATAAACCTAATAAATAAAAGAAACATACTATGGAACACGCACAAGAAAAAAGTGAATGACCAATTATTGCAGGAACAATTTATAAACCAAAGAAATAAAGTCAGTCAAGTTATACAACAAACCAAAAGTGCTTATTACCAAAATGCTTTTGATCAATGCAAGAAAAATCCAAAAAAAAATGTGGAATTTTATAAATGATCTCTCTAGAAATAAGGCCAGAGAGTCACAAGCACCGAGTAAACTCCTTGTGCCATCTGGTGTTTTGACTGATCAGACTGATATTTGTGAGTGTTTTAATGATTTTTTTTTCAAACATAGGATCAGTTCTGGCTAGTCAAATTCCCAATCAATACCACAATAATTTAACCCATACTAAAGGAACGCAGGCAATTGGAACCTCGGACACACTTTCACAAATACGACCATGCACCATAAATGAAATAGAAAAAAATATTGACAACTTAAAACTAAACACTAGCTCTGGCTTAGACGGTATAAACACAAAATCAATCAAATGCGTAAAAGACTTAATACTAGATGAACTTACAAATTGTATAAATAAACATTTAGAGCTTGGTACTTTTCCCGACAGCCTCAAAACTGCCAAAGTCAGCCCCATCTACAAAAGTGGAAGTAAATCGGATCCAGGCAATTATCGTCCAATTTCAGTCTTGTCGGTTCTTTCTAAAATTTTTGAACGTGTTTTGTACAACCGCCTTGATGAATATCTAACAAAACAAAACTTCCTTTTTAATAAACAATACGGTTTTAGGCCAAAATCTAACACACTTTCTGCAACAATAGATCTAATAACAAAAATTAAACTAAGTATTGACAAAAAGCAAATAGCATTAGGTATTTTCATTGACCTGAAAAAGGCATTTGACACAATAAGTCACAAACTGTTAATAAAAAAACTAAATGACATTGGTGTCACTGGTAGTGCCCTTGATATCTTTAAATCTTACCTGGCAAATCGTTCCCAAGTGGTTAAGATTAACGATACTCAAAGCAGTCCTAAATCTGTGAGTTTTGGCATTCCGCAGGGATCAATTTTGGGACCCTTATTATTCTTAATCTACATAAACAATATTCATGAAGTTGGACTTAAGGGCGATGTATCGTTGTACGCCGACGATACAGCTTTATTTTATTTTGGACACTCTATAGACGCTGTTGTGAGTGACGCTCAGGGTGATCTACATCTTTTAAAGATCAGTGCAATCTACTCACAATAAATGTAGTCAAAACCAACTACATCATTTTTGCGGCAAAAAATAAAAAACTACCACACCACCCACAATTAACCATAAATAACCAACCTATAAAGAAAGTTGACCACGAAAAGTACCTGGGATTAATTTTAGATAACCACCTGAACTGGAAGCCACACATGGAGAGGGTTAGGTCTAAGCTGACTTCACTCACGGGAGCCCTACGGAGTGTTGTCCGATGTCTTTCACGGCAAGTTCGCTACACTATATATAACACTCTTATAAAACCTCACCTGGACTATCTAATTGAAGTATGGGGCACAGCGGCCAAAACCAATATTGAAAAACTACAAAGAGCACAAAATAAGTTACTCAAGACACTCTTCCATTATGACTACAGTACACCAACACAAAGAATATACAATGAAACGAAGTTAATGAACATATCACAAACATATATATATAATACTTGCATCTTGATAAGAAAAATACTTAATAAAAGCATTCACACACAAATACATTTCACAAAGAAACATCAAATACACAAAATTAGGCTCAGAAATGCAAATGACATACAATTAGACTCACCACGAACTGGCTATGGCAAAAAAAATGTGATGTACGAGGGTGCTGAATTGTACAATAAACTACCAAATAACATAAAAAATGTAAAGACGATGTCAATGTTTAAAAAACACTTAAAATTACATATATTTAATAAAAATAAAACGAGCGCACCTTAGTACATTTCGTGCCACATCTAGTTGCGCGCGTTCCGTGTATGTTTACATTTTAGCTGTGTTCAATTTATTAGCGAATACCCTACGCTTTTTAATTATTTCTGTTTTGTTTTAATTGTGTTATTTTTTCTTTCTTCTTACCAAATCTGTACGTAACAATGTTTTTTTTATCATGTAAATATTTCTCATGTAAGTGAAATTTCTTTCTTATGGGAAATAAAGATATATATCTCTAACCCGAACTTCTCGTGTCTGTCTGTGTGATAACGTTGTTTTTATAAATTATGAAACGGATTTTGATGCAGTTCTTACCACAATTTGGAGAATTGATTCCGGATTTTTCTGAGCATGTTAGTACCACACTTTTAAATTGCAATATTTTTTAAATAAACAAGATAAGAAAACAAAATTATTTTTATAATCCTTTATATTTCGAAAATATACCTCAATTTTCGAAATAAAATGAATTATAAAAATATATTTATTTTTTCAAATAAAAACTTTACAGTTGATAACCTTCTTTTAAGGCATGACTGAAAAGAAAAATTACTAACAAAAACAATCCTTTCAAATTACTGTCTTACTTTAAACTTTTCTGTATCTATTTTTGTTTTCACATTTATATCTTGATTGATGAATTTTGTTTCAAAAGTCGAGGTGTCTACAGTGCGTAAACTTTACCTGTCATGATTCTTTCACCTGAATAATGTGTAAGAATCATTGCTTTTATGGAACTAAGCATCAGTATTCGTCGTGCTGCAAGAATGGTGGTTGTTACATTAAGAACGGTTGTCTCAACTGTATTGAGAAATCGCCACCTCAATGCAGTTGAAGTCCAGTAATAGCTTCTTCAGGTCTGAAGAGACTACATTAGTGAAATCCAGTGAGAAGAAGACGTGCTGAAGCAAGAACGGCCAGCCCTAAACCACAAATCCTCCTGAACTCGAGAGCGGGTATGAAATAGCAAGACTGCGCTATGCCTGTCAACCAACACATACAGTGGAGTGAAGAAGAATGGGCAAGAGTTTTGTTCACTAATTAATCTCGATTCTCATTATTCACTTCCGATGGAAGGCGAAGAGTGCACAGGTGACCTGGTGAGCGATACACTCAAGCCTGCTTTATAGAATTGGTCAAATACGGTAGAAGCTCTGTACATGAATGTGCTGTCATCTCCTTCAGAAGCTCGCACAAAGTAAGTAGCCACAGAAAATGGCACTCAGACTAGGGAAAGATATGCTCAAGAGTTCCTTAATGAGTTTGCAGTGCCATGTTTAGTAAATGTGGATGATGGGTCGATACTGATGCAGGATAACGCCCGGCCACACACCGCTCAGGTCGTACAAGAGTTCCTTCAGGAGGTTGGTATCAACTTGATGGCTCGGCGATCAAGAAAGCTTGACCTAAACTCGATCGAGCATGCCTGGGATGAGCTCGGGAGGCAGGTCAAAAGCCGCATACCACCTCCTATCACCCGCAGGGCCAGACGAGAAAATATTTCCCAGTAGAAACCTCGTCTTCAGTATGTCAAACCGTGCTCGAAGTTGTAAATGAGACGTAAAACGTACATGAAATATTGTTTGGGATTTTTACCAGTAAGTTAAAAAAGATAATATTTCGGCTATTATCATTTTTAAAGTTTAAACCGTAACTAACATTTATTAAACTATGATTTTAGAGAAAGTTGATGAAAATTGCCATTAATTGGTTTTTACTTCAAAAGTCTGATTTCTATACTTTATGAGAAATTACAATTTTAAAAGAGCGGTACTAAGTTTTGAAGGCCAATGCAAACTTGTCTATGTGTCTAGATGTTTGGTGCGGATTGGCGCAGAAACGATTTTCACGGCTTTGTGTAAAATTCGGCACGCATATAGTTTACTACCTTCTGCCCGCGACTTCGTCCGCGTTAAATTTCTTATTCCCCCGACCCTTCCCGTCGCGTCGAAACGCCTACCCGTGCGATATTCCCCGTTTTTGTAACATTTTTCATTACTGCTCCGCTCCTCTTGGTTGTAGCGTAATTTTATATAGCCTATAGCCTTCCTCGATAAATAGGCTACCCAACACAAAAAGATTTTTTCAATGCGGACCAGTAGTTCCTGAGATTAGCGCGTTTAATTAAACAAACAAACAAACTCTTCAGCTTTATAATATTATAAGTAATAAGTATATAAGTATAGATAGCCTGGATTAACACAAAGGGTACTTTTGATCGTGCACCGAGCTTCTGACGTTCCACAAGTGCCCTTGTAGGTTTATATCAAATAAAAATATTTTGATTTCATTTGATTTGAATCCCGGTAGTACGTTTCCGCGGACTATTTTCCGACATCCACGTGGCCCAACCGCGTGCATAAGCTAGTACCTACCTTATAAAACTTCTGTTTATTATTACTACTGTAATAAACTTAAACACACAAAAAAAATCTCGATGTTTTCTCATGTCGTACAAATCACGCGAAGCAAGTTCGCTAGTAACATATGAATTTGCGGATGAACTCAAACCTCTGAAAATGTCGAACATCATGTCCATGTTCTAGAATCTTTTCAGGTTCTTATGTGTGTACTTATAAATAGGAGCATGATTAACACCGATACCTTACATATTTTTCTACATCTCCTTGTAGGATAAATGCATAATGTAGATCGCATCCCACATGAGGATGTGGAAATACATTCTTCTACGTTATTAAGTTCAAAGCCCGATTTCATATTCATATATTTTTTTCTCAACACATTCCCAGCCCTTGATCTTTTTAGGTAACCTAATAACAAAAAAATCAAATAAATCATCTATTTTATTCAACTGAAATCAAAAGACTGGTACAAGATTGGAAAAAAATACATAATTCTTCCTTCGTAACGGCATAAAAGAGGACAGGAAAAATCTTAATATATATAAATTATGCGTCACGGGTACCGTGTGGTGCCGGACGTAAAGAATAACACCACCCCATTTCTTCCCGTGGGTGTCGTAAAAGGCGACTAAGGGACTTACTAGAGAATGGGCAGCAGCGTTTTCTGTGCATTTTACCACCATACTGCGATCGCCAACCCGCCTGCCAAGCGTGGTGATTATGGCAAAGCCCCCCAAATTGGGGAAAGCCTAAGTCCAGCAGTGGACGTCTTACGGCTGAAATGATGATGATGATGCGTCACGTTGTTTTTCCGGGATGGACTCCTAAACTACTTAACTAATTTTAATAAAATTTGCACACAGTTTGATCCAACTTGAAGCTATAGCTTACATCTCAATTTATAGTCGCAATAATATTACAAAGAGGAAAGATTTGATTATTTGTTTGTATTGAATAGGCTCCGAAACTACTGGTCCGAATTTAAAAGTTCTTTTTGTGTTGCTACCCAACATTTATTGAGGAAGACTATAGGCTATATAACATCACGCTACCACTAAAAGGAGCGGAGCAGCAATGAAAAATGAGCGAAAACTGGCAGGCAATTCGATGCGACGTTACCTATCATAAGTTTGAAAAATATTTGACCAAATTTCATTTCACCTAAAACTTTTCAACAGTTATCGTTTCGTTTTTTTTTTTACTTTATCGAAGTCACATTTGCCACTGTATCAGTTGACCCCACGCAAGCTTATCGTCGCAGATGGTTTTAACGCTCACCACCGCAACTTCGGCTTGCTGGCCGGCCTCGCCGGCCAGCCTAATATTTTTTAGTCTCTCAAATACTACAGTTAATAGGCTTTTTCACTAGCATTAATTTGTTTTGCTAATCAACCTTTACATCTATTCTAAAATAGTAAGACAAAACTAGCAATTGATACAAAAAAAAAAAAATCATCAAACTTGGCAAATTCGTTGAAGTTTTGTTATTTTAAGCACTTTTTTAACTTTCATTATAAAATACGAGTAAACTGTTAAGCGCTTTAACTTCAACAAATTTGCCAAGTTTGATATTTTTTTTTTTTTTTTTTGTATCAATTGCTACTTTTTTCTTACTATTTTAGAATAGATGTAAAGGTTGATTACCTAAACTTCACATAAACACAATAACATGACGTCAATAAATACTTTAAATTTTCATGACTATGATAGGCGAAAAAATTTCTAAACTTCACCCACCTCCTTTAACGCGGACAAAGTCGCGGACAGAAGCTAGTAATATAATAAAATTTGTGACTCAAGCCTATCATAGTAGGACGTGCTCGCCCCGCTGGAAGGAATACGTAAAATTACTAGTCACCCTGTACATTATGATTCATTTACCTAGCAAAACAAACTCAAAGTGTAGTATGTGAATCTTGAGGAGACTTTGCATAAGACTTATGTGCTTAGTGCCCTGGACGTATTTCACTGACCACCACGATTGAGGGCGTTTCCATCTCAATATTACATTATGCATGTTCCAGTTGCTTCCAGCTGCGTATCTTGGGAGTACAAATTATACCATCAGCTTAGACGAAGCATCTTGTTATGTAGATCTGGATAGTTTATGCCGGAGGAAATTTCACACACGCTTGCCTTGCATTATGTGTGAATGGAACCCAGACTTACATACCACCTCACATTTCGTCTTGTCTGTCTGTCTGTCCATCTGTCCGTACGTCAGTGGTCGGTTCGTGCCATTTACCTTTAAACTACTTACACCGATAGTAATCGGAATGGTGTTTTCTGAGCACTGCAAAATAATTATGTACTCAGGTAGTAACTTTAAGTACCGACTTTCCACCTCGAAAAAAGTGATGTAGAGTGAAACTGCAAGAGTGGAGCGCCTATTACTTGTATTATACAGAATTTACAAACTCAAGCTCAAACCTCATTCTGAACTTTATTGCATCTATTTAAAATATATCCTTTTAATACTGTTGCTATTCCAAAACCAACTTGCCCGTCTTACGATTAAAGTAGATACTTGTGTGATTTCCTCAGGTTTATAGAATTAGGTAGTTAAAAAGTCGTTTTGTTCCAGGTGCAGCTGATATGAGCCATGATTCCACACGTAAGTGGATATCAAGAGAGCGTAGAAGAAGACAATATACTGTTCGCTGCTGAAAATGTGAAAAGTAAGCAAGATTCTTTATTACGTTTTAATTTTATCAACAATGGTATCGTTAGCATTTTACATATTTATAATTTTAAACAAATCAAAAACAAGGAAAACTATTTTTTTCTAAAAAATTGCTGAAGAATTTGTTTATTTGAACGCGCTACTGTCTAGAATTAAATTATTTTTGCATTTAATAAGCTAATACTTGAGCATAACGTAGCATTTCGTGTGGTGCTGGACGTAAAGAATAGCATCATCCCATTTCTTCCCGTGGGTGTCGTAAGAGTCGACTAAGGGACTCACTAGAGAATGGGCAGCAGCATTCTCTATGCATTTTACAACCATACTGCGATCGCCAGGGTAACCTATATAGCCCGAAGAATTGCTAAACTTAAGTGGCAGTGGGCAGGGCACATTGCTCGCAGAACAGATGGCCGATGGGGCCGAAAGGTTCTGGAGTGGCGACCGTGCGTAGAGTTGGAAGACCACCAACAAGGTGGACCGATGACCTTGTAAAGGCCACAGGAATCCGCTAGTTGCGGGAAGCATAAAACCGGTCGAAGTTGCGGAGCTTGGGGGAGGCCTATGTCCAGCAGTGGACGTCTTTCGGTTGAAATGATGATGATGATGACTGCGATCGCCAACCTGCCTGCCAAGCGTTATGATGACGGTGTTGAGGGTCAGAAGGTTTGGTAAAAGAATATACACTACGGCATATCAACCGCAGTCAAACGGTCAGATAGAAAAATGGCATCGGACGTTGAAAGCAGCGTTGATGGCTCGCGGTTCTACCAATCAATGGACCGAACAGCTACCCACTGTGCTATTAGGACTGCGTACAGCATTACGCAACAATAATCTTAGTCCGGCGATAATGACATACGGAACACGCCTGCCATCAGATTTAATCGTAAAAACAGAAACGAGTATCAATGAAAGCGACTACGTACGTCGCCTATTGGAAACTATAAAGTTCGCCTCGCTCGAACAGCAATCTAGCTGGGTCATTCATACACAAGGACCTCGCGACGTGCACATATGTTTTCGTGCGGAACGACACAGTACGATCGCCGCTACCTCCGCCGTACGATGGACCGTATGAAGTTATCCAGCGCTACGACAAGTACTACAAGGTCAAGCTACCACCACGCACATCAGTCATATCGTTGGACAGACTCAAACCCGCCTATATGTACAATGATCCCAGTGACGATACTGATCACCACCAACATAAATGTCCAGCACCAGCATCAGTACCAGCACCTGCTCAGCGGCAGAGTCGTGAAACCAGCAGTACGCTTCACTTAGAGGGGAGTGATGTGGGACACACCAGTGGCGAAAAAAAATGCTTACCTAGGCCGGACGTGGCGCACGTAGTCCAGTTACTTAAAATCTGTGACTGACTTCCTGGCTTCAGTCTTCTATAAGCAGATGTCTTCAGTCCACCTTTACTATACGTGTAAGCACTGGTGATTGAAACAGTGTCTTGCAAGTATAATAAAAGTGGCTTTGAAAAGAGCCGTTTTTGGTGTGATCAATGTGATGACGTTGACGTATGATGTCTACTAGAAAAAACTACTTAACTACAAGACTACTGACTTATTCTACTTATACTCTAAAGCTATTCGTCTTTTCTTTAGTACAAAGTGCGCTAAGGCATTATCATAAAAGCCGAGATGATTCTTAATTTTTAGCAATAAATGTTTTTCCATAGAAAAAATGGCTAGATCAGATAATCGTTCTTATTTTTGAGAATTACGCATGTACGTATGAATTCGCTTCAATGCCAAAAACGACCTCTCCGCGGATGCAACTGTAACGGGAAGTGTCAAAAATATACTACACTAGCTTCTGCCCGCGACTTCGTCCGCGTTAAATTTCTTGTTCCCCCGACCCGTGCGATTTTCCCCGTTCTTGCAACATTTTTCATTACTGCTCCACTCCTTTTGGTTGCAGCGAAATGTTATATAGCCTATAGCCTTCCTCGATAAATAAGCTACCCAACACAAAAATATTTTTTCAATTTGGACCAGTAGTTCCTGAGATTAGCGCGTTCAATCATAAAACAAACATACAAACAAACAAACAAACTCTTCAGCTTTATAATATTAGTATAGATAATGTTGTAATTTGAGGAAAAGTGTCACACAATAGTGAATTATAACTTAACCTAATTACGTGTTTCTTATTTTCAAAACATAACCTTGAAAAGCATGTTTCCTCACGAAGCAAATAATCTGTCCCACAACAATCTAAAACTATTAATACTGCCATCCTACTAATAACTGTTCAAATGTACTCTAAAAAAGTAATTTCCACTTGCTAATCTATCGACTTACTACGAATTCCTAATGGCTTATGTTTAACTTACCACCAGGTATAGTAACATATAACAGACAAAACTAGTAAATGATCACCAAAATTAAACCCACATTTTAATGTAAAATTATAACCAAAATTTTAACATCTTGCTATCCTATTTAAGCAAACTGACTCCAAATAAATCATTTTTAATCCAAAAGTAGTAAATGATCACCAAAATTAAAACAGCATTTCAATGTAAAATTATAACCAAAGTTTTTACATCTTGCTATCCTATTTAAGCAAACTGACTCCAAAAAAAATCATTGTTAACCCAAAAATAGTTAGTGAACACGAAATTATTAAGAGTGTACTACGTGAGTTCGACAAATGGGTGTGCGAATAACACTTGTGCGACAAAACTGTACTGCGACTCACCATAGTTCGAATGCACGCTTATGCGACACACTGAATCTAGTCGTTTCTAGCACTCGCCGGCCGCTGCCGCGGCACCGCTCGCTTCGCTCGCTCGGCTCGTGCATAGGAGGTCACAGTTTTAACCTAACCTAACCTAGTGTACTATGTGAGCTCGAGTGTATCGCACAAGCGTGCATTCGAACTATTGTGAGTCGCAGTACAGTTTTGTCGTACAAGTTATGATTTGGTGATCATTTACTACATTTGGTGTTCGAATACAATTTAAAGAGCAGTCGTGACTAAAATAGCTAGTACTATGGTAATTTTTGACTTTATTTTTCTGGTGTCAAGTATATATTTTTGGTTAAAGAACTAAGGGTATCAAAGCATTTTATGGTGATCATTATATTTAATCCCATTCCTAATTGCGAACGCACAATTTCACAACAAACTCACAATTATCAAATTCTAATTGTTACACTAGTACTACACTAATAACTTACATGAATACAACGAAATAAATGCTTATTAACCACAAGTATCAACAAAATAAAAGGTTTTAAGGTTAAAATTCTATTTACGTCAATGGTCAAACAAACATTTAAAATGACAAAAGTACTGTCGCGTCGAGCGAGGGCTCAAGGGGGCGGGGGAAGGGCCCGAATACTTACGAAATTCAACAAAGGACCGATATTGCTACTCAGTTCGTTCGAATAACCCGAGTATCGCGGCTTCCCAAGGCCTCAAAAAAATGCGTGTCACATGACCTGAAGTGACGTCATGACGAGATTATTTTGTATAGAAATGTTTGTGTTCATAACCCGGAGTTTAGACCGGGTTATTCTGGTGCAAAACGTTCGCGCGCGGTTGGGGGAGATTCGCGCGTGTTATATTAAGCAGTATATAACTATAAGTGTATATAATATATACTAATTTATCAAGCTTTGAATGTCAGAATAGTAATGGCTTATTTATTGTGTATAGGAAAGGGTTTCAATAAGTAAAGCACATAAAGACAAGACTAGACATTTATTTCAATTAGGCTTGTCAGCAATTAATCAGAAAGCTAGTCATCCGTTCCAAAACTAGGTCTTCATGGAGAAGAAGGACAAGAAACTCCATGGAAACAGTATTGAAGTATTATATTAGTACATTTCTTACATTGCCATACATTATCATTATCTTAAATAACTTAATTCTATTTCTTGGACCATTGTCCAAGAGAACTCAGAAAAATATCAATATAATCAAAATATAACAATAGTATCTAGGAAAGAATATGAATATTCCATTTATATGATTTAAAACATTAGCAATATTGGCAACACTATAAACAGTACAACAACATTGTCATAATAGGCAATAATTAGGTTATAACATCAATTACTTAACTTACGTGACCTCTGGTCGATCCTTCCACACAACGACAGCACTAGAACTAGCCAACTGAACATCTGCCAAGCAACTGACTGTTTCATTTTTTTTTTTTTTTTGACAATGACTTCTCGTAGTTAGCCCGAAGGCTTTTACTACTTAACCGGGCTTTCCCTGCGAATGACTTTAGATGCGAATCTAAGGCCTCCAGCCAGGGGCTTACAAACTAAAGGAAAACTACAAACTAAGCGACTAAGACCTAAGGGTACCCCCTGTGGGGTTCGGACCTCGGCTTAGGGAGTCACTGGTGGGGGGGATCAGCAAGGGATAGGCTGGATCTGGGGGGTCGTTAACTGAAGGCTCAGCGACGCGGGCTGGCTCATGCAAGGGTCGGGGGGGACTATTAGCTAGTCGGGAGTGTCGCGACGACGGACCTCGGCGGCGAGGTCGGTATGACGGACGTTTCGGTTTAAGTAAGGTGCTGGTGGCCCTATTGCTCTCCTGGAGGAGGGTAATGGGGTCATCAGGGTCGGTTAGAATATGCCGCGGACGGCGGGTCTTGCTAATGCGGGAGGGGATGTAGTTGGCTGCCGCGACAACCAGAGGGTTGCGGTGGGTTGCGGCCCTATCGAAGAAACGCTTGGAGATGCGTTTCATGAATTGATGGATAGTCGGGAGTTTAAGGTCGAGGTGGAGATTAGCATTCCGAACGTACCAAGGCGAACCTGTGGCGTTGCGGAGAAAACGGTTTTGGAGGGTCTGCATCCTATGGACGTGGTGGGGTTTCGCGTGTGCAAAGACTGCACAAGCATAGGTCATAATTGGCCTAATGCACGCGGTATAAATGAGCTTTTTGCACCGGAGTGACATTTTGCTCTTTGGGTTGAGAATGGGGTGTAACCTACCGAGAGCGAAAGCGGCCCGCGAGCGGACCTTCTTTATGTGCTCAGAGAAGGAGAGATGCTGATCTAAGATCACGCCTAGATATTTGGTTCGCTTCTCCCAAGGGATCTGCTTGTCGAACATGGATAGCGGTCGGGGGGCGGGGTTTGAGTCGCGGTTTCGTAAAGAGAACCGCCTGACTCTTGTCGGGGTTGACCTCGATTCGCCACTTCCTGAACCAGTCGGCGAGGTCGTCGACTGCGGCCTGGAGGTAGCGAATCAAGGCGTCTTGACTGCGCCCCGTGAAGTAAATGGCCGTGTCATCTGCGAACAGAGCCAACTGAGCCTTTAAACTTCTGGGGATATCGCTAGTAAATAGCGTAAAAATGAGAGGGGACAAGACAGAGCCCTGAGGGACTCCTGCTCGGTTAGGATGGGGGGAGGACAGTGCCCCTTCGATGCGATAGCGAAAGGTGCGGTTCGATAGAAAGTCTCGTAGGTGGCGCACGTAGTCCAGTTACTTAAAATCTGTGACTGACTTCCTGGCTTCAGTCTTCTATAAGCAGATGTCTTCAGTCCACCTTTACTATACGTGTAAGCACTGGTGATTGAAACAGTGTCTTGCAAGTATAATAAAAGTGGCTTTGAAAAGAGCCGTTTTTGGTGTGATCAATGTGATGACGTTGACGTATGATGTCTACTAGAAAAAACTACTTAACTACAAGACTACTGACTTATTCTACTTATACTCTAAAGCTATTCGTCTTTTCTTTAGTACAAAGTGCGCTAAGGCATTATCATAAAAGCCGAGATGATTCTTAATTTTTAGCAATAAATGTTTTTCCATAGAAAAAATGGCTAGATCAGATAATCGTTCTTATTTTTGAGAATTACGCATGTACGTATGAATTCGCTTCAATGCCAAAAACGACCTCTCCGCGGATGCAACTGTAACGGGAAGTGTCAAAAATATACTACACTAGCTTCTGCCCGCGACTTCGTCCGCGTTAAATTTCTTGTTCCCCCGACCCGTGCGATTTTCCCCGTTCTTGCAACATTTTTTATTACTGCTCCACTCCTTTTGGTTGCAGCGAAATGTTATATAGCCTATAGCCTTCCTCGATAAATAAGCTACCCAACACAAAAATATTTTTTCAATTTGGACCAGTAGTTCCTGAGATTAGCGCGTTCAATCATAAAACAAACATACAAACAAACAAACAAACTCTTCAGCTTTATAATATTAGTATAGATAATGTTGTAATTTGAGGAAAAGTGTCACACAATAGTGAATTATAACTTAACCTAATTACGTGTTTCTTATTTTCAAAACATAACCTTGAAAAGCATGTTTCCTCACGAAGCAAATAATCTGTCCCACAACAATCTAAAACTATTAATACTGCCATCCTACTAATAACTGTTCAAATGTACTCTAAAAAAGTAATTTCCACTTGCTAATCTATCGACTTACTACAAATTCCTAATGGCTTATGTTTAACTTACCACCAGGTATAGTAACATATAACAGACAAAACTAGTAAATGATCACCAAAATTAAACCCACATTTTAATGTAAAATTATAACCAAAATTTTAACATCTTGCTATCCTATTTAAGCAAACTGACTCCAAATAAATCATTTTTAATCCAAAAGTAGTAAATGATCACCAAAATTAAAACAGCATTTCAATGTAAAATTATAACCAAAGTTT
Organism: Aporophyla lueneburgensis; assembly: GCA_932294355.1. NCBI lineage: Eukaryota > Metazoa > Arthropoda > Insecta > Lepidoptera > Noctuidae > Aporophyla > Aporophyla lueneburgensis. The sequence goes on from OW028752.1 coordinate 20,543,530, forward strand.
TTACATCTTGCTATCCTATTTAAGCAAACTGACTCCAAAAAAAATCATTGTTAACCCAAAAATAGTTAGTGAACACGAAATTATTAAGAGTGTACTACGTGAGTTCGACAAATGGGTGTGCGAATAACACTTGTGCGACAAAACTGTACTGCGACTCACCATAGTTCGAATGCACGCTTATGCGACACACTGAATCTAGTCGTTTCTAGCACTCGCCGGCCGCTGCCGCGGCACCGCTCGCTTCGCTCGCTCGGCTCGTGCATAGGAGGTCACAGTTTTAACCTAACCTAACCTAGTGTACTATGTGAGCTCGAGTGTATCGCACAAGCGTGCATTCGAACTATTGTGAGTCGCAGTACAGTTTTGTCGTACAAGTTATGATTTGGTGATCATTTACTACATTTGGTGTTCGAATACAATTTAAAGAGCAGTCGTGACTAAAATAGCTAGTACTATGGTAATTTTTGACTTTATTTTTCTGGTGTCAAGTATATATTTTTGGTTAAAGAACTAAGGGTATCAAAGCATTTTATGGTGATCATTATATTTAATCCCATTCCTAATTGCGAACGCACAATTTCACAACAAACTCACAATTATCAAATTCTAATTGTTACACTAGTACTACACTAATAACTTACATGAATACAACGAAATAAATGCTTATTAACCACAAGTATCAACAAAATAAAAGGTTTTAAGGTTAAAATTCTATTTACGTCAATGGTCAAACAAACATTTAAAATGACAAAAGTACTGTCGCGTCGAGCGAGGGCTCAAGGGGGCGGGGGAAGGGCCCGAATACTTACGAAATTCAACAAAGGACCGATATTGCTACTCAGTTCGTTCGAATAACCCGAGTATCGCGGCTTCCCAAGGCCTCAAAAAAATGCGTGTCACATGACCTGAAGTGACGTCATGACGAGATTATTTTGTATAGAAATGTTTGTGTTCATAACCCGGAGTTTAGACCGGGTTATTCTGGTGCAAAACGTTCGCGCGCGGTTGGGGGAGATTCGCGCGTGTTATATTAAGCAGTATATAACTATAAGTGTATATAATATATACTAATTTATCAAGCTTTGAATGTCAGAATGGTAATGGCTTATTTATTGTGTATAGGAAAGGGTTTCAATAAGTAAAGCACATAAAGACAAGACTAGACATTTATTTCAATTAGGCTTGTCAGCAATTAATCAGAAAGCTAGTCATCCGTTCCAAAACTAGGTCTTCATGGAGAAGAAGGACAAGAAACTCCATGGAAACAGTATTGAAGTATTATATTAGTACATTTCTTACATTGCCATACATTATCATTATCTTAAATAACTTAATTCTATTTCTTGGACCATTGTCCAAGAGAACTCAGAAAAATATCAATATAATCAAAATATAACAATAGTATCTAGGAAAGAATATGAATATTCCATTTATATGATTTAAAACATTAGCAATATTGGCAACACTATAAACAGTACAACAACATTGTCATAATAGGCAATAATTAGGTTATAACATCAATTACTTAACTTACGTGACCTCTGGTCGATCCTTCCACACAACGACAGCACTAGAACTAGCCAACTGAACATCTGCCAAGCAACTGACTGTTTCATTTTTTTTTTTTTTTTGACAATGACTTCTCGTAGTTAGCCCGAAGGCTTTTACTACTTAACCGGGCTTTCCCTGCGAATGACTTTAGACGCGAATCTAAGGCCTCCAGCCAGGGGCTTACAAACTAAAGGAAAACTACAAACTAAGCGACTAAGACCTAAGGGTACCCCCTGTGGGGTTCGGACCTCGGCTTAGGGAGTCACTGGTGGGGGGGATCAGCAAGGGATAGGCTGGATCTGGGGGGTCGTTAACTGAAGGCTCAGCGACGCGGGCTGGCTCATGCAAGGGTCGGGGGGGACTATTAGCTAGTCGGGAGTGTCGCGACGACGGACCTCGGCGGCGAGGTCGGTATGACGGACGTTTCGGTTTAAGTAAGGTGCTGGTGGCCCTATTGCTCTCCTGGAGGAGGGTAATGGGGTCATCAGGGTCGGTTAGAATATGCCGCGGACGGCGGGTCTTGCTAATGCGGGAGGGGATGTAGTTGGCTGCCGCGACAACCAGAGGGTTGCGGTGGGTTGCGGCCCTATCGAAGAAACGCTTGGAGATGCGTTTCATGAATTGATGGATAGTCGGGAGTTTAAGGTCGAGGTGGAGATTAGCATTCCGAACGTACCAAGGCGAACCTGTGGCGTTGCGGAGAAAACGGTTTTGGAGGGTCTGCATCCTATGGACGTGGTGGGGTTTCGCGTGTGCAAAGACTGCACAAGCATAGGTCATAATTGGCCTAATGCACGCGGTATAAATGAGCTTTTTGCACCGGAGTGACATTTTGCTCTTTGGGTTGAGAATGGGGTGTAACCTACCGAGAGCGAAAGCGGCCCGCGAGCGGACCTTCTTTATGTGCTCAGAGAAGGAGAGATGCTGATCTAAGATCACGCCTAGATATTTGGTTCGCTTCTCCCAAGGGATCTGCTTGTCGAACATGGATAGCGGTCGGGGGGCGGGGTTTGAGTCGCGGTTTCGTAAAGAGAACCGCCTGACTCTTGTCGGGGTTGACCTCGATTCGCCACTTCCTGAACCAGTCGGCGAGGTCGTCGACTGCGGCCTGGAGGTAGCGAATCAAGGCGTCTTGACTGCGCCCCGTGAAGTAAATGGCCGTGTCATCTGCGAACAGAGCCAACTGAGCCTTTAAACTTCTGGGGATATCGCTAGTAAATAGCGTAAAAATGAGAGGGGACAAGACAGAGCCCTGAGGGACTCCTGCTCGGTTAGGATGGGGGGAGGACAGTGCCCCTTCGATGCGATAGCGAAAGGTGCGGTTCGATAGAAAGTCTCGTAGGATGAGCACGAGACGGTCTGGCACTCCGAGTTGGTACAGCTTGTATAACAAGCCGTTGTGCCAGACCTTGTCGAACGCTTTCGCTATGTCGAAGAAAACTGCACCCGTGAACATACCGCGTTGAAAACCAACGCTTATATGTTCGACGATACGGTGCACTTGATGGACACACGAGTGTTGGGTTCGAAAACCAAACTGCTCGTTTGGGATGAGGCCCTTTGTCTCGGCGTAATCTCTGAGACGCTTATAAATAAGCCTCTCATAGATTTTGCCGAGCACGTTGAGCAAACTGATGGGGCGGTAGCTCGAAGGCTCCGCCTTCGGTTTGCCGGGCTTTGGGATGCCAATGACTGTGGCTTCCTTCCAAGCCTGTGGGAAAATATTGTTGTTCAGGGCACCATTGAAGGTGGTACACATGAGCATGATCAAGTGCGCGGGGAACAGCTGGAACACCCTATTGGTGATACCGTCTGATCCGGGGGCCTTGCGGGGTTTGAGACCTTTGATGAGCTCATGCACCTCGTCAGGTGTGACGGGGGGCAAGGGCTCATCTGGGTCTTCGACGGGCGGGAGTGAAGCTCTGCGCTCGACCTCAGCATCGACCTCAGCGAGGTGATCTGGGTCTACTGGCAGTAAGCTAGGCGAGCATTGTGCCTCGAGGCTGTCGGCTAGGCACTCGGCCTTGTCGGCATCCTCGAATGCAAGTGTCGCATCGGGGCGGATCAGGTGGGGCATTGTGGTGACTTCTTTGGATTTGAGTTTCCTCTGAAGCTCCCAGAATGCCTGGTGGGTCGGTTCTAAATCGCCCAGCATCTTTTCCCAACCGGCGGAACGTAGCTTCTCAATGCGTGTCCTTACAGCACGCTGTAAGTGACGCAAGTGAGCCCTGTTCGCGTCGCAGGGAAAGTTGCTGTAGGCACGAACGGCCGCGTTCTTCTCATTCAGCAGAGCCCGTACATCGTCCGGAAGTTTCCAGCGTTGGTCTCCCAACTCTGGAACTTCCCTTGAACATTCGTTCAAGACCGATTGTACGTGCTCTGTGAATGAGTCGATCGCGGCCGTTGTGTCAGCGATCGAATCGAAGTGATCCGGGATGGAATCTAAGTGAGGGGACGTGGTGGCTTTCAGCTTTTCGCTGACTTTCCTCCAGTCCGTGATCACTTTAGTAGCGGGGGGTTGGGTGGGATCGTGGGAACCTAAGCGGGAGGCCAGGTGCATGACTACCGGCCTATGGTCGGAGTCGAGCTCGGGTATAGCTTCTATAGAATCCAGCCTAAGGCTGATATTCTTAAGAAGAGCTATATCGAGGACGTCTGCGACGTGGGTGGGATCATGGGGGAAATGGGTAGGGGTCATCGGGGCGATGACGTCAAAGTGGAGGGTGGAACAGAGGTCGAACAGGTGTCGTCCTCTGGTCGAAGTCCTGGAACTGTTCCAGGTTGGGTGTTTGGCGTTGAGATCGCCCGCTATTATAACGGACTCACTCAAGCCAAGAAGTAAATCGAGGTCGTCCGTGAGGAGTTGGTAGTAGGGGTCACAAAACCGCTGGTATATAAGAAAACCGGTTTTTCGATTTTCATTTCATCCCAATACCGGTTTTCCGGTTTTTTCGGTTATTTCGATTATTTCCATGTTTTTGTTTACATAAACCTCTTTTTATGTTTCTTAAGTCTTTTTGTCGTCAAAAGTCGTTAGTAAACTTTATTGCTAAAACAGAGAACACTAGAATAAATTGAAAAACTCCTTTTGAGAGAATAAACTACAAAAAAAAAACAATAATTATTGTATCTGAGAATCAAAAAATACATCTGGCTTAAAGCAACGATAAATTAAACTCCATTCTTATTTTTGTAATTCGACCGTAAAATTGAAAGAATGTCTAAAGTGTTATTATCATTCAGCAAGATTCGAAGCCGAATTTACTTTATTAATCAGATGTATTTTTACAGTTTGTTTGACGTCAATTAATCAAAATCAAATTATGAAAATAAAAACGTACCTCATTAAATTAACCGGATGATGAGAAGATTCTTTTAGCCGCGACACTCAGAGGGAGAAACTTTAAACAAATTATTGTACACCTGCAAAAGCTTCTATTTTCATAAAGGGCCAGCTCTACTTTAATCATCATCATCATCATGTCAGCCGAAAGACGTCCACTGCTGGACATAGGCCTCCCCAAGCACCGCCACTTTGACCTGTTCTGTGCCTCCCGCATCCAACGCATTCCTGCGGCCTTCACCAGGTTATCGGTCCATCTTGTGGGAGGCCTTCCAACGCTCCGTCTTCCAGTACTCCAGAACCTTCCGACCCCATCGGCCATCCGTTCTGCGAGCAATGTGCCCTGCACACTGCCACTTAAGTTTGGCAATTCTTCGGGCTATGTCGGTAACCTTGGTTCTCCTACGGATCTCTTCATTTCTGATTCGATCGCGTAGGGAAACTCCAAGCATAGCCCTCTCCATTGCTCTTTGGGTGACTTTGAGCCTTCTTATGAGGCCCATTGTGAGCGACCACGTCTCAGTGCCACATGTCATCACTGGCAACACACACTGGTCAAAGACTTTTGTCTTGAGACACTGCGGTAAGTGGGACGAGAACATATTGCGTTGCGTAGCGTCTACTTTAATGATGCCAGTTAATTCATTCTCAAATCCCGTATCAATAGCAGTGGACGTCCTGTTTTTTGGGTAGGAAATCATTACTTGACGTCTCCCACTCTGGGTGGGGCGGAAAGGCGTGTCAGACTTTAACTGACAAAACCCACCCATGTTTCTTCAGTTGCCTATGCCAGGGCCACCGCTCTTCCGAACAAATCCGCGACCCTGGCAGGCATCGGTCCTAGTAGACCTTTTCATTAATGCTGACATCTCTTTGAGGCGCGCGTGGAATACAACGCGCCGTCTACCGGGCCTGGTCCTTACCGGGTGGCGAGCTACCCATTGCTCGCCGCCCGGTAAGGACCGGAAGTCCACAATGGATTCCCGACGCCCGGGGGTCTCCTGTGGGTTAGGGGCGTGGGGCATATATTGCCTCTCCCTCACATGCTCGGCGTCCTCCTTCGCGAGCATTACTGCCTCGCAGAAGGAGGTAATGGCTGCCCTTGCCCTCTCACTTCGCACATGGCCTGGACCTAGGCCGGACGCGAGAGATCGCCGCCGCCGATCACCTCCACGAAGACACGGCGGTGCTCCGCCCAGGCAGGACAAACTTTCACCGTATGCATATTCATATTCATATTCATATATTTGCGTTCTACAAGGTAAAACAGGTGTTAACAAAAAGCTTAAAGCTAAGAGCCGTTGTAGACCCTGTTAGGGCACAGCAAAAGGTATTGTTAGGTATGTACAATTATTACTTATTTCTAAAAATTAAATTAAATAAAAAAAAAGTCATAATCTTAGTAACTAAAAATTAAAAAAGAAAATTATACAAAACTGAGTAATTGGATTCTAAAAAATAAAAAATAAAATATTGCAATAACTAAATAAAAAATAAATCAAAATCTTAGTAACTAAAAATGCTCCACGGTGTCCTCCAGACGATAATGATTAGAATATGTGCAACCACACAGTTGTAACACCCGGCCGTTACACTATCCTGAATAGAACGTCGTGAAGCACCCGTGTCTGTTGAGAACCTGCGTAAGGCGGAATCTGAGGACGCCGTGGAACTTCTCCAGCCACTCCTCAAAGAGAGGAAGTGGTGGACGTAGTACGTCCGTTGTTAGGTTGAGACTCAGACACAAACTTTGCAATTGATTGATATTATGCCTCGGCAAAGACAGCACCAATGGTGTGTTCAATATAATAATTGTAATTGATGAGACAATATGTGTACATTGTAAACATGTAATATCGTTGGATTTTATTATTTTAAAAGAAAACCGAAATAATCGAAACCTCGGTTTTTGCTAAACTGAAACCCGGTTTCTAAAAATGACGTGAAAACCGGTTTAACCGGGTTTTTCGATTTCGGTGAAACCGGTTTTGTGAGCCCTAGTTGGTAGTTCTCCGTCGAGGACTGAGGGGCAAGATAGGCCGATGCTAGAGTGATCGGCTGATGACCTGTCATTCCTAAATGACAGATCGAAACTTCTAAACGGGAGAGGGGGGGAGGGTCCATGGGGATGCAGTACAGGGACTTCCTATAATAAATGAGGGTGCCGCCTTTGTGGCAGCGCGTCCTGTCATTGCGAACTAAGCGATAGTTGGCAATTTTCGGGTCGCGATGATTCGGTTTAAGGAAGGACTCTTGAATGAGTAGAATGTCTAATTGATGGTCGCGGAGGAAAGTGGCGATCTCATCACGTTGGTTGAGTATGCCATTGGCATTGAAAAAACCTTACTTTAGGGATCGGGGTTTGGTTCTCGCTAGTACTCGACTATCCATAATGGGGGGCTTGAGTAGAGAGGGAGACAAGGGCTTGCGTAATCTCCGGATACGCGTTGTTGATGGCCTGGATTTGGAGCAGGTTGCCGGCGCGTGCTGCGTCGACTAGCTCCTGGGCCATACGTTGGGCTCTGGGGGAAAAGAACGTTGTGAACGTACCCGAGATGATGTTAAAAGCATCTAGGGGGTTCACCTTTGCTCCAGATGGGGGTGCTACGGGACGGGGAGCAGGGGGTGCGGGTTTGGCGGCGGGAGCGGCCATGGGCTTAACGGGCTTTGCGGGGGGCGCAGGGGGGGGGGCTGGGGCGTTGGGACGCGGGTCCAATAACGCGGGAATCCCAGCGGGGGAGGGCGTGGGGGGACCTAATGCAGGGAATGCCTGCATGTGGTTCCCTTGGTTCCAGTGATTCCAGGGGCTGGGTCTCTGGGGACTCAACCTCTCTGGAAGTTTGGAAGAGGGGGCTTCTCTTAGCTGGCGAGCGTTGGCGCGCTTCGCCAGTTTCGAGGAGGAAGACTTCGGGGCCTTGGGGCAGCCCCGGTAGTTGGCGGGGTGGCCGGCCTCTCCACAGAGAACACAGCTGGGTGGCTCTGTGCAGAGGGCTCGGTCTTTGGGACGGGGGCAGTCAGCTGTTCCGTGATTCCCCAAGCACTTTACTCACCTGGGGGTTGCGAAACAGTGATGCTGTGAGTGCCCGTAAAGCTGGCACCTATGGCATTGGCCAATGTTGCCAGTTTTCCGGGGCTTCTCAATGCGGATGCCCGTGAGACTGCAGACAGCCTTAATCCTAAAGATAGGGTGGTGACCCTCGGTGGGAGGGCACACCACTAAAACCATGTCGAATGCCGGACCATGTCTGGCCCGGTGCATTCGATGGACCTCATCTACGGGCACGTTTTGTGCCTCGAGGTCGGCCTTGATTTCGTCCGTGGCGATCTCTACGGGGATCCGTCGGATCACCACCCTGGTTTGACGCTCCTCAGGCAGGGCGTAAGTGTGATAGGACACATTACGTGCACTGAGGAGTTTGGTCAGGTCACGAAAGTCTCGTGACGTAGGGGTCTGGACTTTAATGCCCTGCTGGGTAGAGCGGGCATTAGTGAAGTTGACCCTCTGGTCAACACACCACTTGGAGATCTCCGTCCACTTCGCCTTGTCCTGTATAAATACAGGGGGCGGGGGAGGGATCTTTTTAGCGGTCTTGTTGACCGGAAGGGTGGGGGCAATGTCGCGGGGAGCGACAACGTTTGCGGAGGTTGACGCTTTAGGGGTGGGGATGGACGCGGCGTTAGCCTGCGGCGCAAAAAGACAAACTCTAGCGCCGCCCCGGCCGCCGCTAGAGTTTGTCTTTTTGCGCTTGTTTCCCTTGCCGCTCGGTTATCCTCCTCGCCAGAGGAGACCTCTTCGGTGTCCATCGAAATGGGCACCTGAAAGCTGGGCACGGGGGGAGACTCTAGAAAGTCGCTAAATGTAGCGACGCTAGTCTCGGGAGTCGAGGTAGCGTCGGCGGCGATGGTATGCGCTTGGGCAACCAGGGCGCGCTTGGACAGTCGCTTAAACAACCCCTTGAACTCGGGGTCGTCCATGAAGAGCTCGCAGAGCGAGAAAAAACTTTCTCGCTCTTTTGAGCTCCACTCGGCGACCTTCGAGCCCAACCTGGTTGGGAAAGGGGAACCCTATTCGCTCATCGGAGCGCCTAACACCTAACAAGCCCTAATCCCCGGGTGGGTGTGCCCGGGGGTGAGTAGCACTCCCTGTCGGGTATAGACAGGGAGGTGTGACCTACTGCGTGAGCCCTAATCTGTGTGTGCCGTCGCCAATCTTATTGTGCGACGGGGCCCTAACCGGTCAGTGCGGATGGGTATAGAGATACCCTGACCAGTCTAGTGCAGGGGGTATAGAAATACCCGCGGCACTAGTACGCGGCTGTGGAAGGAATACTGTCACCGGGACTGACGAGGGTAGCCCCCAAGGCCAGCGATCCGGGACCCGTCCAAACTTACGCCTAGCCCTGAAGGGGATAGGTGGGTGCATTGGGTCAGCACCCACTCGGTTTCGTGGACACCGTGAGGTTTCAGCCGAGGACCACGAATCTGTGGATTTGCCCAGAAGGGGCCACTACGTTTTAGACGGTATCCAAATAAAGAAACAATTGTCTTGAAAAATACAGTTTTGAGACAATTCACAATCAAAAATAAATTTTCGATTGCCAATTGGGTAGCCGGAGCGATTACGATGCGGAGCTTTGCGCAGCAGACACATCACTGAACTGAACTTTCACAGCGGCGGAGTGGTGGGGGGCGCGGGCGGCGGAGCGGCGAGCGCGGTAACAACACGTCCGTTCGCTGCGGAGGTCGAGCGTGGAATGTGACTGTTTAATTTTTTTTTTTTTGGACACTGACTTCTCGTAGTTAACCCGAGGGTTTTTACTACTTAACCGGGCTTTCCCTGCGAATGACTCTAGATGTTAATCTAAGGCCTCCAGCCAGGGGCTTACAAACTAAAGGAAAACTACAAACTAAGCGACTAAGACCTAAGGGCACCCCCTGTGGGGTTCGGACCTCGGCTTAGGGAGTCACTGGTGGGGGGGATCAGCAAGGGATCGGCTGGATCTGGGGGGTAGATAACTAAGGGCTCAGCGACGCGGGCTGGCTCATGCAAGGGTCGGGGGGGACTATTAGCTAGTCGGGAGTGTCGCGACGACGGACCTCGGCGGCGAGGTCGGTATGACGGACGTTTAGGTTTAAGTAAGGTGCTGGTGGCCCTATTGCTCTCCTGGAGGAGGGTAATGGGGTCATCAGGATCGGTTAATATATGCCGCGGACGGCGGGTCTTGCTAATGCGGGAGGGGATGTAGTTGGCTGCCGCGACAACCAGAGGGTTGCGGTGGGTTGCGGCCCTATCGAAGAAACGCTTGGAGATGCGTTTCATGAATTGATGGATAGTCGGGAGTTTAAGGTCGAGGTGGAGATTAGCATTCCGAACGTACCAAGGCGAACCTGTGGCGTTGCGGAGAAAACGGTTTTGGAGGGTCTGCATCCTATGGACGTGGTGGGGTTTCGCGTGTGCAAAGACTGCACAAGCATAGGTCATAATTGGCCTTATGCACGCGGTATAAATGAGCTTTTTGCACCGAAGTGACATTTTGCTCTTTGGGTTGAGAATGGGGTGTAGCCTACCGAGAGCGAAAGCGGCCCGCGAGCGGACCTTCTTTATGTGCTCAGAGAAGGAGAGATGCTGATCTAAGATCACGCCTAGATATTTGGCTCGCTTCTCCCAAGGGATCTGCTTGCCGAACATGGATAGGGGGGTCGTGGGGCGGGGTTTGAGTCGCGGTTTCGTAAAGAGAACCGCCTGACTCTTGTCGGGGTTGACCTCGATTCGCCACTTCCTGAACCAGTCGGCGAGGTCGTCGACTGCGGCCTGGAGGTAGCGAATCAAGGCGTCTTGACTGCGCCCCGTGAAGTAAATGGCCGTGTCATCTGCGAACAGAGCCAACTGAGCCTTTAAACTTCTGGGGATATCGCTAGTAAATAGCGTAAAAATGAGAGGGGACAAGACAGAGCCCTGAGGGACTCCTGCTCGGATAGGATGGGGGGAGGACAGTGCCCCTTCGATGCGATAGCGAAAGGTGCGGTTCGATAGAAAGTCTCGTAGGATGAGCACGAGACGGTCTGGCACTCCGAGTTGGTACAGCTTGTATAGCAAGCCGTTGTGCCAGACCTTGTCGAACGCTTTCGCTATGTCGAAGAAAACTGCACCCGTGAACATACCGCGTTGAAAGCCAACGCTTATATGTTCGACGATACGGTGCACTTGATGGACACACGAGTGTTGGGTTCGAAAACCAAACTGCTCGTTGGGGATGAGGCCCTTTGTCTCGGCGTAATCTCTGAGACGCTTATAAATAAGCCTCTCATAGATCTTGCCGAGTACATTGAGCAAACTGATGGGACGGTAGCTCGAGGGCTCCGCCTTCGGTTTGCCGGGCTTTGGGATGCCAATGACTGTGGCTTCCTTCCAAGCCTGTGGGAAAATGTTATTGCTCAGGGCACCATTGAAGATGGTACACATGAGCATGATCAAGTGCGCGGGGAACAGCTGGAACACCCTATTGGTGATACCGTCTGATCCGGGGGCCTTGCGGGGTTTGAGACCTTTGATGAGCTCGTGCACCTCGTCAGGTGTGACGGGGGGCAAGGGCTCATCTGGGTCCTCAACGGGCGGGAGTGAAGCTCTGCGCTCGACCTCAGCATCGACCTCAGCGAGGTGATCTGGGTCTACTGGCAGTGAGCTAGGCGAGCATTGTGCCTCGAGGCTGTCGGCTAGGCACTCGGCCTTGTCGGCATCCTCGAATGCAAGTGTCGCATCGGGGCGGATCAGGGGGGGCATTGTGGTGACTTCTTTGGATTTGAGTTTCCTCTGAAGCTCCCAGAATGCCTGGTGGGTCGGTTCTAAATCGCCCAGCATCTTTTCCCAACCGGCGGAACGTAGCTCCTCAATGCGTGTCCTTACAGCACGCTGTAAGTGACGCAAGTGAGCCCTGTTCGCGTCGCAGGGAAAGTTGCTGTAGGCACGAACGGCCGCGTTCTTCTCATTCAGCAGAGCCCGTACATCGTCCGGAAGTTTCCAGCGTTGGTCGCCCAACTCTGGAACTTCCCTTGAACATTCGTTCAAGACCGATTGTACGTGCTCTGTGAATGAGTCGATCGCGGCCGTTGTGTCAGCGATCGAATCGAAGTGATCCGGGATGGAATCTAAGTGAGGGGACGTGGTGGCTTTCAGCTTTTCGCTGACTTTCCTCCAGTCCGTGATCACTTTAGTAGCGGGGGGTTGGGTGGGATCGTGGGAACCTAAGCGGGAGGCCAGGTGCATGACTACCGGCCTATGGTCGGAGTCGAGCTCGGGTATAGCTTCTATGGAATCCAGCCTAAGGCTGATATTCTTAAGAAGAGCTATATCGAGGACGTCTGCGACGTGGGTGGGATCATGGGGGAAATGGGTAGGGGTCATCGGGGCGATGACGTCAAAGTGGAGGGTGGAACAGAGGTCGAACAGGTGTCGTCCTCTGGTCGAAGTCCTGGAACTGTTCCAGGCTGGGTGTTTGGCGTTGAGATCGCCCGCTATTATAACGGACTCACTCAAGCCAAGAAGTAGATCGAGGTCGTCCGTGAGGAGTTGGTAGTTCTCCGTCGAGGACTGAGGGGCAAGATAGGCCGATACCAGAGTGATCGGCTGATGACCTGTCATTCCTTAATGACAGATCGAAACTTCTAAACGGGAGAGGGGGGGAGGGTCCATGGGGATGCAGTACAGGGACTTCCTATAATAAATGAGGGTGCCGCCTTTGTGGCAGCGCGTCCTGTCATTGCGAACTAAGCGATAGTTGGCAATTTTCGGGTCGCGATGATTCGGTTTAAGGAAGGACTCTTGGATGAGTAGAATGTCTAATTGATGGTCGCGGAGGAAAGTGGCGATCTCATCACGTTGGTTGAGTATGCCATTGGCATTGAAAAAACCTAACTTTAGGGATCGGGGTTTGGTTCTCGCTAGTACTCGACTATCCATAATGGGGGGCTTGAGTAGAGAGGGAGACAAGGGCCTGCGTAATCTCCGGATACGCGTTGTAGATGGCCTGGATTTGGAGCAGGTTGCCGGCGCGTGCTGCGTCGACTAGCTCCTGGGCCATACGTTGGGCTCTGGGGGAAAAGAACGTTGTGAACGTACCCGAGATGATGTTAAAAGCATCTAGGGGGTTCACCTTTGCTCCAGATGGGGGTGCTACGGGACGGGGAGCAGGGGGTGCCGGTTTGGCGGCGGGAGCGGCCATGGGCTTAACGGGCTTTGCGGGGGGCGCAGGGGGGGGGGGGCTGGGGCGTTGGGACGCGGGTCCAATAACGCAGGGATCCCAGCGGGGGAGGGCTTGGGAGGACCTAATGCAGGGAATGCCTGCATGTGGTTCCCTTGGTTCCAGTGATTCCAGGGGCTGGGTCTCTGGGGACTCAACCTCTCTGGAAGTTTGGAAGAGGGGGCTTCTCTTAGCTGGCGAGCGTTGGCGCGCTTCGCCAGCTTCGAGGAGGAAGACTTCGGGGCCTTGGGGCAGCCCCGGTAGTTGGCGGGGTGGCCGGCCTCTCCACAGAGAACACAGCTGGGTGGCTCTGTGCAGAGGGCTCGGTCTTTGGGACGGGGGCAATCCACTGTTCCGTGATTCCCCAAGCACTTTACGCACCTGGGGGTTGCGAAACAGTGATGCTGTGAGTGCCCGTAAAGCTGGCACCTATGGCATTGGCCAATGTTGCCAGTTTTACGGGGCTTCTCAATGCGGATGCCCGTGAGGCTGCAGACAGCCTTGATCCGGAAGATGGGGTGGTGACCCTCGGTGGGAGGGCACACGACTAAAACCATGTCGAATGCCGGACCATGTCTGGCCCGGTGCATTCGATGGACCTCATCTACGGGCACGTTTTGTGCCTCGAGGTCGGCCTTGATGTCATCCGTGGCGATCTCCACGGGGATCCGTCGGATCACCACCCTGGTTTGACGCTCCTCAGGCAGGGCGTAAGTGTGATAGGACACATTACGTGCACTGAGGAGTTTGGTCAGGTCACGAAAGTCTCGTGACGTAGGGGTCTGGACTTTAATGCCCTGCTGGGTAGAGCGGGCATTAGTGAAGTTGACCCTCTGGTCAACACACCACTTGGAGATCTCCGTCCACTTCGCCTTGTCCTGTATAAATACAGGGGGCGGGGGAGGGATCTTTTTAGCGGTCTTGTTGACCGGAGGGGTGGGGGCAATGTCGCGGGGAGCGACAACCTTTGCGGAGGTTGACGCTTTAGGGGTGGGGATGGACGCGGCGTTAGCCTGCGGGGTGGGGGCACGCGAGGGAGGGGATGATTCCTCTATTGCGGCGAACTTAGCGGCCGGGGCGGCGCTAGACTTGGTCTTTTTACGCTTGTTTCCCTTGCCGTGGGAAACTAGCGTGAATTGTTCCTCATCCGACGAGGGGGAGGAGACCGAGTCTGCTGCTCGGTTTTCCTCCTCGCCAGAGGAGACCTCTTCGGTGTCCATCGAAGTGGGCACCTGAGAGCTGGGCACGGGGGGAGACTCTAGAGCGTCGCTAAAAGTAGCGACGCTAGTCTCTGAAGTCGGAGTGGCCTCGGCGGCGATGGTGTGCGCTTGGGCAACCAGGGCGCGCTTAGACAGGCGTTTGAACAACCCCTTGAACTCGGGGTCGTCCATGAAGAGCTCGCAGAGCGAGAAAAAACTTTCTCGCTCTTTTGAGCTCCACTCGGAGACCTTCGAGCCCAACATGGTTGGAAAAAGGGGAACCCTACTCGCTCATCGGAGCGCCTATCACCTAACAAGCCCTAATCCCCGGGTGGGTGTGCCCGGGGGTGAGTAGCACTCCCTGTCGGGTATAGACAGGGAGGTGTGTCCTACTGCGTGAGCCCTAATCTGTGTGAACCGTCGCCAATCTTATTGTGCGACGGGGCCCTAACCGGTCAGTGCGGATGGGTATAGAGATACCCTGACCAGTCTAGTGCGGGGGGTATAGAAATACCCGCGGCACTAGTACGCGGCTGTGGAAGCAAAACTGTCACCGGGACTGACGAGGGAAGCCCCCAAGGCCAGCGATCCGGGACCCGTCCAAACTTACGCCTAGCCCTGAAGGGGATAGGCGGGTGCGTTGGGTCAGCACCCACTCGGTTTCGTTGACACCGTGAGGTTTCCACCGAGGACCACGAAACTGTGGATTTGCCCAGAAGGGGCCACTACGTTTTAGACGTATCCGAATAAAGAAACAATTTGTCTTGAAAAAGACAGTTTGAGACAATTCACGATCGAAAATAAATTTTCGATCGCCAATTGGGTAGCCGGAGCGACTACGATGCGGAGCGTTGCGCAGCAGACACAACACTGAACTGAACTTTCACAGCGGCGGAGTGGTGGGGGGCGCGGGCGGCGGAGCGGCGAGCGCGAGAACAACACGTCCGTTCGCTGCGGAGGTCGAGCGTGGAATGTGACTGTTTCACTGTGGCTCCGGCCTTTTATACCCGTTAACAAACAAGTATGACTCAACTGACAGCTGAGTCAAATCAGTGCTTGACAGATATAAAAATAAGTTTATAATAAAAATCATAATGATTAAATTCAATCATTCAATATTAGACACATAATAATTACATATATCACGGCCATACTGACAAGTACTTCGCTCTCGAAGTACATTAGATACCTTTTTCCTACAATTGTACTTTTTTATCCTTTTGTTTTTTCTCCTTTTGTTTTTTCGCCTTTTGTTTTTTCTCCTTTTGTTTTGCCAAGTGCCTAGACGTGCCAAGTCCCCTCCACCCACTGCTAGTGGTATAGACTTGCACCAAGCAAATGACCGACCAGCAGAAACAATTTTATCGGTTACTTCGTCATGCAAGTCCCATTCACCCGCTGCTGGTGAGATAGACAAACACCAAGTAAACGATCGCCCAGCGAATCTATACTTTATTTTTTCTTTTCGTTTGATTCTTATTTCAGGTTCTCTAAGCGTAATAAAACTTATCTACCTATGTATCGAAACCATTTGTTTTTTTTTCTTTACCTCCCTAATGTAATAGAAACAGGTTAAGTACTTTAACAATGTTGACAAATAATTTATCTTTTATCGGTGTATTTTAGTTTACAAAACAATTGTTATA
This sequence comes from Aporophyla lueneburgensis, assembly GCA_932294355.1. Lineage (NCBI taxonomy): Eukaryota > Metazoa > Arthropoda > Insecta > Lepidoptera > Noctuidae > Aporophyla > Aporophyla lueneburgensis. The sequence continues at coordinate 20,559,506 of OW028752.1, forward strand.
GAAATAATTGAAAAAGCCATTCCTATTGATTAACTTTTAACTATTGAAATTAAAAATTAACCGTTGTATCAAAACGGTAGCCAGTGATCATGAAAATGATTCGAATAATTCATCGCTCGGTCAATCTGACAATATTACCGAAAACCGTATTCAATAAACATTTACTATTAACATTTCCACAAATTTTTGACATGGCCACTCCGACCAATATTTCACTTTGGAAGTAATAACTGTAATGAATACCTAACGAACCAAAGTAAAAAAACAATTATTTGACAGAGATTAATCTTGATAAAAGCTTATTTATTTTTTGTACTATGTGATGCTCACTACTTTGGAAAAATAAATAATTAATCCAATTAAAAAAGCCACATCCTCAAATTAATTTCAGAAGGTCGTGTTAGCTACTTTCTAACACTTGTCAACGGAGCCTGACTGTCCGCTTAAATAGGTCCAGTGACCAGCAACGAAATACCGATTGAAGAAGAGATGGAGGATCATACCGCAGTATAAATTGAATTTTCAGGACGTTTCAACTACTAACTATATATTCCGAGTATTTATACTTTGTGTTGTTTTCTTCGTTAAAATTATCTCCGAAACAATTATAAACATCAGAACCTAAACAAGTAATTTTAAATTACCATGAACATTTGAATAGCATTTAAATATCTCTCAAATAACATCGTTTTTAAAGTACTTATACAGTCAGATCGAAAATATGTTCGTACTGTTTCACCGACTCAACAGTTTGTAAATGTTTGTAACGTCAATTATCACAGAATGACATTCAGCTATCATCTTAATATTTCAAACCGAATCAATAGTGTGACACTGATAGCATCTTTATTTTCTATTGTTTTTATTTTATTTACTTTTCATAAAATGGTCAGGCCATTGAAATGAAAGATTTGGGTTGCTTTATCGGTAATCGCTGTAATGCAATTTAATTTAATTTTCTATGTGATAATCTGCGCAGTATCATACAATAAAGAGATGAGCATGATAAAGGAAATAATTTGATAAATGAAGAAGATATAACGGATCAGACCATAGAACAAAAAAAAAAAAAAATTAATAATGGTAAACGCCCATTAAAACTGTTACATCATGTTATTACATCAGTATTCACAATACCTTTTTCTTAATCTTCCAAAATAATTATCCAATAAATCATAATAAATCTAATCTTTGTCAATGTATCGTTTGAACGTTCAGTTTAATTGAAATGGACAAAAATGCTTATAATTTGAAAATAACCTTTTACGGCCATGCCGAACTGTACGTCATCTCGAACGTACTAGTGTCAAAAGCGATAAGAGGAACATTTATAATGTTTTCATTGGTCTCTGACACAAGCGATGTTATGGCCTCAGCCGCTGCACGTGAGTGCCCTAACACGAGGCCTTAGACTCCAGCGGTAAATTTTCATTTATTTCACAATTAAATTAACCTCGAATTGTGTAGTTTAACCTCTAAGTCCCTGAGATACCACATGTGGTATAGACACAATGGTTTTAATTGTGTCTGTAATTACGGTATTCAATGGGTTAATCATTTCCCACATCAATTCCTTTTTCATTTTTATTTGTGTTGTTTTATAAATCCGGTCATTTCAGTTTGACCAAACCTAAATAATAAGATTTTGTCTCATGTCTCATCCCTGTGAGTATGTCCCTATAATAAAAAGCTCACAAGCTAATTCTAAATATCTTAAAATAATATACCGAACCCTCTAAAGAAATTAAACTAAAATTTGCTTTAAGTACTGAGATCTACATAATCACTTTTATAATTAAACAAAGTGTTATCTGATCTATGAATTCTGCGTTTACTACCACCTAATATTTTTTCATATTTACTCCGTTAATCAATTGATTTCAAAATGCTAGAACTACCTTGGGCATACACCATCAGTGACATGTTCCGAAGCTAATACTTAACAAGCTGTGAAGAATTAACACTTAGAATATATCGTATGTCGGAGCAATAAGTCTATCTATAGTGTATTCAAATCCTAATATCAAATTTATTTTATAGAAACTTGAATATCTATTTGCTTTACGTGTAGGTATCAAGATTATTATTTTTAAACTAATTTGTTAACATGTTTGAAAATTAAATAGCAAAAGCAGATTAAGACTAATTAAAAATGCAAAAAACAATTAGTCAACATTATGACGTTTTTAGCATCTTATTTTCTTCTAAAAGTAATTCATATATTTGTCGGAGTTTGTTATCAATTACACATTGTGAGTAGTCCGCATAATTTGTTGTGAATTGTTCTTATTATCATTCATTTAGGTGATGTTTCTATCAGATATTGTCTTATAAATCAGAGCATAATTTATTGAGTACTTGGTTTACGCACTAATTGATTTTTTGCTACTTATTTCAAAAATTGTAATCGATACTTTTATTCAAAACAACAAATGACTTGTTACTTTAATTTTAAAATGATTTACGTTGCTGAATTCGCCGTTGTTTATTCATGACAATTATTCTTGTAATATTTGATTACTTAATAATGTAAGTCTTATTAGATTAAGCATACTTTAGGGTTTTGTATCAAGTAAACACATGGCGTACTTCCGCGCGCCATCGGACAGAGTTGTCATGGATATTAAGGCGAGACATTGTCCTATAAAAGAGCTCACACTCAGTGAGCAAGTCAGTCTATCTTCGGATTAGACTCATTACAGAGCCCCTGCTCCCGACAAAACTGTCGGTTTACCTGGTACAGCGCTGCTGTATATTCACATAGCTGTATTGACTAGCTAAATAGCGAAATACACTTTGTATTTGGGTGGCTTAGGCCTCTGTACGAACTGTAACCTTTAGGGTTTGTTCGTCGAACTGTATTGTTTTAACCTACTTTATCATGTGTTACCTTTTTATTGTGTTTCTTTTTATATCGTGTAATTAATATTGTATTAAAACCTTACCCTACCTTTGTAATTGTTTATACTTCTTGTTTATCCCAATAAAATGGGAACTTCAAACCCTGAAGATATACCACTCGGCACTCACAATTTATTTGTAACCTAATCAACGGTTTCTCAGCCAAATTCTGGGCTGACTATATTTAGATTGCTATCGACACGCTAAGAAGAAGAACGGTTTCTCCTTAAACTTTTCTAATGCTGCGGTAAATAATAAAATACGTGGCCAGCCAAGTGTGCATTACGGCCCTAACGTAACGATTTCTTGTTGTTAGTACGTGTATCATCATTAAAACTTTACGAAAAACGGATTCACTTTACTATTTTTTCAACCGACTTCGAAAACTATTTTGATGATTCTTTTTTTTTTAGTTGATAGCTGTGTGGTCCCATTTGAATTTTATTGACTAAGCCTTGGTAGTTTTTGCATTAGCTTCGATAATACGAATTTAATCCACTTTTTTATCGTGATGATATTGTAATAGTCCTGTCACTGCTATTTACGTGGCCAGCAGTGATATAGGAGATACATACCATAACTAAAAAGTTAAAAATAAAAAACCCTTTTCAAAAAAAACAACAACCGACCTCTTTAAAAATTAGTTTATAAAGAACATTGGCCACGGCCCATACATGCTGTGACCTATGAAGTACCTCGAACATAAATAGTGTATGGATTAATTCGTTCCCCTAGGCTCAATTATCAACCTTAAATTGAAAATATATTATTTATAAGCCGAGGATCATAGAACTTTTCACATAAGTATTTCGTAACTTTTGAGGTTATGATGTAAGTTTGCAACCTCAGCTAAAATCGCAAAAATGAGCCTTTCTAATTTTTTCACTGATGTATCTAAGACACAGGTGCAGTGGAATGTGCATGAATCAGGGTATGATTTAGGTAATGATAAAACCATTTCTCATTGTGTAGGCATCTACGTATCATTGTCTTACAAATGACAGTTAAAAAAAATGATAACCATGTATTTACAATCCGATCGGTGTTATCTTTGTCAGCTCTAATGTCATATAATACATTTACGTTTCGTTCTACCTTTTGCGACTCATTTCGGAATACTCAATTCATATACCCATCTAAAAATAATTGTATTCATAATACACTAAAAAAACAATTAAAAACTTGGCAATAATAATATCTAGAATTAAAAAATATATGTTTATTTGAGTGATAAAATAAAACGTGTACCACAGATGAAAACGGGACGGGTTTGGATGCGTTCAAAATCTATAAAAAGAAGTAAGAAAATGCGGTTTTTCTTACAAACCTAAATTATTTTACCGGCTACAATAAAATAAGCTGGACCCCGTAATTTAATTTAGACTTAATTCACAAGTTTTTGACGTATCGGTCATTGGTGGTCGTTTCATATTTTGGTCAGGTTGTATTTGACCAATGTTCTTTGTAGTTAATGTTAAAAGTGGCTAGGTTCTTTTTTAAACTTTAACATCTGTAACCAGTACCTCTTTCTGTGCAAATAAATACTAAACATTGCGTAGTTTCACTTTTGTGAACACCTGCATCATACTGTTTCCCCTTTTTTTCAAAATTGTATCTTCTAATAATAGTTAACATGTTTCCATCCACAGTAATCCATTGGTACTTGATTATCTATTGGTACTTGATTATCTATTGAATGATGATGTAAAAGTGATTGGCAATACTTAATCCCTTAATTTAATCATTTTATCCCTTTGCATTTCGTTTTAATGTAGAAGGGCCTCTAAGGATTTCACCGATTTCATTTACTACTTATTTCCGGAAAACTTTCTGATATTATTACAAAAAGTCGAGGTTCCGCAGTCTCAAACCTTCAAAGCAACTTGCAGCACCGCAGCTCCGATGTCAAGGTGCAAGTGTAGTCGGCGACCCGCCAACGAACGGTTTCCAATAGTTCGTTAGTAGCCCCACCATCGAGCATGAAAATAAGAAAATAAAATTCATTAGTAAGCAGTTTTAAAAGGACAGGGAACAATCCCACTTCTGATGTTATATTAAGCAGTATATAACTATAAGTGTATATATATACTAATTTATCAAGCTTTGAATGTCAGAATGGTAATGGCTTATTTATTGTGTATAGGAAAGGGTTTCAATAAGTAAAGCACATAAAGACAAGACTAGACATTTATTTCAATTAGGCTTGTCAGCAATTAATCAGAAAGCTAGTCATCCGTTCCAAAACTAGGTCTTCATGGAGAAGAAGGACAAGAAACTCCATGGAAACAGTATTGAAGTATTATATCAATACATTTCTTACATTGCCATACATTATCATTATCTTAAATAACTTAATTCTATTTCTTGGACTTATCACGCGCACTAAATGTTTTGTTTTCGTTGGAATATAAAGACAAATATTGTTTTATGTAGGTTGCGGTTTTGTAATACTTTAATTTTATGGTGTAAGATTAAATACATTCAGTGTGATTATTAAACACTGCTGAGAACTACTGACTGTCATAATTTCGTAAGGGAAGCCGACAAGAATCGGCTTATTAGTTACCTGCGCCACTGGGACACACGTCTGTCCACGTACTGTAGAGGTTGTATGCATGACACAGCCTTACGATTGTACAGGCTGGTTTTAATTATGACATTCGAACTGTTGTAATTAATTAAAAATAATAGATAAAAATCTATAAAATCAGGAAATTACTCTCAACCACCGGCATTCTTTTACCAAACCTTCTCAACCTCAACAACGGCAAGCCCCCCCAAATTGAGGGAGGCCTATGTCCAGCAGTGGACGTCGTACGTCTAAAATGATGATGATGATAAACGTAGCATGCGTAGAATAAAATCATCCACCTTTATCATCGCGTAAGAACGCTGAATCCACGATTACGTAAAATTACAAATCCACAAAATCACCGTTCCACGAAAACTCGAAACTCGAACGTAGTCTGCAATGCAAGTTACGATTCTGTTACTAACAAATTCATCTCTTTTTGTTTGAAAAACGGAACAGATAAACTCGCATTCCGTGGAAGCGTGTAAAGAATAAACAAAAAAAAACTGAATTATTTCTCCTGCCTGATAAACAGTCTAGTCTTAGCCTTAATTTAAGTGCGCACTCGTGTAAGGAATAAGTCACACCGTATCATGACACCCCCTCAGTGATTGCAAATCGTATACAATAAATCTAACATGCTTTCAGCTTTAGAACAAAAGCTTGCGTGATCAATGCCTTTCGATATAACAATGAAAATTCCAGATCAAATTGAAACCTCTCGCTATGTTTTTCTTCAAAATTTTGCTAAAACTAAAAGGGTAAATCAGGACATCTATTAATAATGTTTTATTAAAGTTCTTCGAGGTATAGGCCACAGATTCGCAGGTGTGGATGTCGGTAAATATTCAACGGTTGGTGATGGGCGTGTTAATAGCTTACACCTTCTACGAGATTGCTTTTAAGAACTAATCTCAATTTGAAATTAAGAATATAAGTAATGGCGGAAGCCTAAAATTTCCATATTTGATGAATCTTCGTGAAACCAATATAAAGGAATTAAAAATAGCAACGTAACCACATACCTTAATAATCCAGAGATCCCGAGCTCGTTCTTTTACTGGAGATGGCGAGGTTATGCTGCCGGCCGGCTAGCTCAATCTTGATAAATCCACCGGTAGAATGGTTCAAATTCCAAAAAATCAACACTGCACTATAAGTTCTCAATGAAGCACAGATGTAGGTCTATTTATTTTACAAATATCTTCAAGATTTCACCTAAAATGGAATTTTTAAAGACGGAGTGACGCACTCGCTTAACCGAAGTGCGGGCGGCGTGAGGAGGACTCATTTTTTCCCTTGCTAACGCCATCTATCGGCAATGTTGCGAGAATACTCAAGTACGTTTCAATACATGGTCGCTGCGATGGCAAATATTGGTGCGAGGATTCATCAACTGAGAAACTAAAATATATAATTTGAAATGATAAACTATTATGTTCTATGTGAGAATCCTAAAATATTGTTATTCAGTTTTTTATATTGGTAAAAGCATTGACGCTTCACCAACGGTATTAAAAACATTCTATGTGTTAATCCAGGTTAAATATGTTGCTATCTGAGTGCCAAATTTCATCCAAAACCGTTCAGCTGTTTTTGCGCCAATCTGAAACATACATCCAGATAAATGGGCAAAAATTCTTATAACTAAATTTTTAGCATCAAACGCGCTACCGCGATCTTACTCAATGTATGTACAGCTTTAAAAAAAATGTAAGTACAGCCTAAATTTCGTTTCTATTAATAGAGAGATACCTAAATTTTGTATAGAATATACATATGTTCAACAAAAGTTTCAAAACAAAAGATATATAATGCCGCGAGCAAACAGAGAAAATGTAGAAGTAGGTAAGTACGACCATGTTTGAATTTATGATTACATACATACAGAATCAACTTATAATGTTCCCACGTCTATGACACATGTCCCTCTCTGTGAGAGGGAGTGGGGCGTAATCCACCACACGGGCCCAGTGCTAGTTAGTAGATGTCAGATGTCTTTGGAGTTTTGTCTCATTGTGGGGAAACATGCCGGTTTCCCCACGATGATTTTCTTCACCGTTTTGAGAGCAGTTGTGATAAAATAATTTACACAAAGTGCCTGTCTATGTTCGTATACCTATACTACCTACAACTTGAAACTCACCGTTTCTGCTTACATAAAATGATAAAAACGAGAACTGTTTCCCCCAATAATTAGGCTACCAAAAACAAAAATGTTTTTACAAATTCGATTGGTAGTTTTAAAGATTAGCACGTTTGAACAAACCAACTCTTCAGTTTTATTATTAGTATAATATATATTTCATGAAATATTCATTCCGTGATTTTATACAAACTTATACAAACTTAGAGGGTCCTACTGGGGATTTTAATGATAATAATTATGTAAATGTGTACATGTTACAGTGGTGAATTATATTTTATCAAACAAGCAGTCTAACATTGACGTGTAAATAGAAAAAACATAAACCGTAAGAAAATTTTGATATCGCGCTTCCCTCGTCAATTTAATAAAATGTAAAGCAAAGAGAAAGTTGCAAAGTAGTAAGCTATTGCTCGTCTTTATTCTCATTGGTCTCGCAAGTTTCCGGACTTCAGTTGAATTTCACTAAAACAGGGAGTAATTATGTAAAAGCAGTTCTTGGTGTTTGTGTTCAGGCTTTCAAGCCAGTTTTATGCAAGCAAGGCGTCGGCACTTCTTGCAATATTCAGTCTTAGTGTAGGCACAGTAAATAGCATATTTGATTAATAATACATGCAGCTGAGATGCTAATGATAAGAAGGATATATAGCTCAGTTTTTGTTCAACTCAACTCTCATGTTTCACGAATAGATAGAATAAAAATGATAAGAGGAAGTCTGAAAGTGGCACTAATAACTGAAAACTTTGGGTATAAGAGTAGAGGGAGACCAAAGAAACGATGGATGGACTGTGTGAATTTTGGTATGGATAGAAAAGGGGTGACTACCGAGATGACGATTTGAGAAGTATCGAAGTAAAAGACATGTTGCGCTGACCCTAAATAAATTAGGATAAGGGCAGGAGCTGTCCTGCTGTCGCGAGAGTTGTTTGAAAGGGATACCGTGACCCTGGCACATGGGCAACGAAGCAGCACGGGTGGGTTTTAGTCAGTCAAAGTCTGACACGCCCTTCCGCTCCACCCAAGAGCGGGAGATGTCATTTGATGATTTCCCACCCACAAACATGCATGACGAAACACAAAACATAAAATGTCAGCTAGTACACACCAATATACCGACAAAAAATGTAGGAAACTTTAGTCATGCAAAATCTGTATAATACAGAGATTTTTGCATTAGTATAGTTTAAAAAGTTTTGTAATTATAAACTGACTCACTCAACATTGAGTCAGTTTATAATTATATATACTCAATATCGCACAGCACAGCTCTAAAATATTACACACAGATACCTTATAAAGTGTTAGCATCCACTAAGGAAAGATTTTTGGAAAGGACATGGCTAAATTGAAGTATAGGCGAAATCCTGGCAAGTTATAAATATGGTACCTAGCAATATGTAAAGCTGAATAGTTGAATATTAATATTTCATATAAACACTGTTTCAGGAACTTTTCATTTCTTTACAATCTTAAAAATAAAATCGCTATCGTGTAACTCCTACGGTAGGTATGGAAACTGCAAACAGATGACATTGCTATGGACTTTTACCTAGGCGTATCTGCATCTGTTGTATCTGGATTATATTGTATTTTTGACTAGCGCCCCATTCCCATTGCACACGGTGGCACTTGAGTAAATATCAACAAAGAAGTAATTGCACCAAAAACGTAACACAAAAGGTTTTCTACAATATGCGCGAAAACCACTCCCGCTCGCGTGTATAGTACATATTATACCCTTGTAAAAAGTTGAAACAAAGACAGTTTTCACAGAAAAAATAAATAAGTGGCTGAAATGATAAGCACGTTTGAAAATAAGGATTAATATTAACTGACCCAAACAAGTGTATGATTTTTGTATTTGAGGTAGGTAAACAATTCTGCTAAGTATTACACATTATTTAAATCTAACTAATCTAAGTCCCCCTGGTGCGTTTTTTGTCAGTCTATTTGTACTGATGTATCAAAAAACAGATTTAAATCAATTTAGGAAAATCCTTCCGCCTGAGTACTTTTCTTGCGCGCGTTGCTGCGTGGTAATTAATAAAACCGGCCTAAACTAGATAACGAACGCAGTGAGTAACCAAGGACATATAATATATTGAAATAAAACAACTAAAATATGATTTATTTATTTGTTCTTTAATCTATGAATCTTCTTCAATGCCCCAAACACACAGTGTCTAGAGGTGTTTGCAGTCCATTTTAATTTGGTAGGTTTAATTTCTGTTCTGATACAGGTCTAGGTACTGGTTCAGGTATTGGTTCAGGTTTAGATCCAGGTCCAAGCAGATTTACCCGATTTTGATGTGACTGGATGTGACGTTGATAAATTCTGTATCAATGAATCGTTTCTTTCCACTGCATGGCGTTGTATACTTCTCACAGAGCGGCCACAATTTATGCACACCATGGTATGGCCAAATAAACAAACATCACCCGTAGCTTTTGAATTACCGCAGTTTATGTATCGCATGATGAATTTATTGAAAGTCAAGCCCGTGTAGAGTAGGTAGCAAGAGGTCAGTAGGTAGGTGAGCACACACAATAAGTCTAATAAACAAGCGTGGATCAGTGAAAATCCAAAATAAAAAAAACACAACGAACAAGCAAACGGGAAAGCGTTCAAACGACGTCTGACATCTGACGTTTGCTTTTTATGATAGAGATGTGATTGAACTTCATGTGTAAAAGAATCGATAAAATAATCGAAAGAGTTGAAAAAATTTGATTTCGGTTTTTTCGTCCACTATTACTATTATTACTTAATATTTTTCTAAACAATATAGATAGTAAGATTAAAAAACGAGGCACATTCCTTGAATGAAAAATTAGAAATGGAATGTGTCTTTTTTTTTTCTGGATTGGAATTCATCAATTGACTTCTACCGCTCTGGGCGGAGCGGGAGGGCGTGTCAGACTTTTACTGACTAAACCCACCCGTGTTCCATCAGTTGCCCATGTGCCAGGCTCACGGTATCTCTTTCGAACAATCACGCGACCCCGGCAGGCATCGGTCCTAGTAGACCCCTACACTGCTGCTGACATCTCTTTGAGGTGCGGGTGGAACACTACGCGCCGTCGACCCGAGCTTGGTCCTTACCGGGTGGCGAGCTACCCATTGCTCGCCGCGCGCAAGCTCGCGCCTACGGTGGCCGGGAATCCGCTTTCGACTGCCGACGCCCGGGGCGTCTCCTCCTGCGGCGGCTAGGGACGTGAGGGCGCAGAGACTACCTCTCCCTCACGCGCCCCGCCTCCTCCTTCGCGAGCATTACTGCTTCGCAGAAGGATGTGACGGCTTCCCATTCCCTCTTGCTCCGTACCATGGCTCGCACCAGGCCCGGACGCAAGAGGTCGCCGCCGCCGATCGCCTCCACGAGGACACGGCGGTGCTCCGCCCAGGCAGGGCAAACTTTCACCGTATGCTCCACCGTGTCCTCTAGACGATCCTCACAATGAAAACACCCGGGCGTATCCTCCCGCTTTATCCTGAACAGGAACCCACCGAAGCACCCATGCCCGGTGAGAACCTGCGTCAGGCGGAAGGTGAGGACGCCGTGACGCCTCTCTATCCACTCCTCAAAGAGGGGACTTACCGCCGCAATTGTGGCGTGCCCAATGGAATGTGCCTTGAATTGGAATGTGCCTTTTTAAAAACTACCCTATTTTCCGAATCAAAAACTGCTGAAAACACAATAACAAATCACTAAACAGGACACCGAATTGAACGCCGTTGATTCCCGCCAAAAACTCTTTAGTTTCAGAAAGTAAATCGTTTTAATAGCAGTTATCAAAAATCGAATCAGTTTCCATTTGACATTCTAAAAAGCGCTATGACCGGAGGGGTCATAGCGCTTTTTAGAATGTAGTGTCTAGCTTGCAGTACTGTATTATTTCCCCTTGACATGTCAATCAAAAAGCTTAAAAAGCAATTAAGATACTTTTTTTATGCTAAACAGTTCACGAATGTTCTTGGAAATTAATAAACACTAAATAATTCATTAATGAATTTTTAAATATTACGAGTTAATGTGAGATTCCAATACATTCTGAGGGTACTCATTTAGCCATCTCCTTTTACCCCTAAAGGAGTAAAATAAGTGAAAGAAGTTTGCATGAAAGTCCGTCATTTCAAAGTTAGATTCTTCAAAGTGTAAATCACAAAATCGTCTATGTTTGGATAATAACGCAACATACATCGGTGCTTAAAGGGGTGAAAACGGGGAAAAAATATTATTAAAGTTGTTCTTTCGCAAAATGTTATGTTCAAGTAAAATATTGCACACGTGTATCTTGTTATTACTTAGCTTCTATCGCCGCTCGTCTATCTGTCTGTCTGCTGTCTGAAATGTTGAGGAACTTGTGGTTGGATCTCATGCTGTACTTTAAGGCCGGCTTGTAGTGCGGTGTGTAGGCATGAAAACGCTTCCTCACCCCCCGCATAATAGGTATGTATCGAGCGTATAGACGCAGCGAGCGAGCGCCCGGCAGCTAGCCGCTGCAAGCGTTTGAACATGCCACAATGCAGCGTAAATGCAGAAGGTAAGGTATATTGGGTTCCTTTAAATTGACGTTAGAGATTTTTTTTGTATTCTTCTTTTATTCATTTCTTAAACTTTGTTTGTAGCGCATGGGTGGAGAAAATGGGAATGTCGATTGCAAAAAACAGTTTTTCGAACTAGGAATGCCCGATGCCTGTAGCTATGGTGCCAGTCGTAGCCTCTATGTTTGAGTCCAAAGACTTTTTCTCTTCAGTATCAGCAACATTTTCTGAACTGACTGACACAATTTCTTGGCACATGTTGGATTGAAGCTTGAATTTTGCCATGAGCCCAAATTTTCTTTCGCCCATTATTTTAAAATAGCCTTTTTTACATTCAAACAACGCGTTGTGCCATACTTTCTCTTGCAATTGACGTAAGAAATAATTCGCGTCTATAGTTCGCCTACAAGCAACACTTTTTTCATCTGCGTTGTTATTCTTTACCTCAACAAACAAAGAATCGTCTCCATCGGTCCTAAAACAAGCGAATTTAATATATCAAAAATATTAAAAACTCAGATCGCTGAAAAAATGGCAGTAATATAATAATTTTATTTGCTTACATTTAGTAGCTTCTATAATAAATCGATAATTATAAAGTATTATACACAAAATACATAATAATGTAAATCTCAAACAGATTTTATTCGAATTTTTACCATTCAATCGATTATTCCAAGAGGAATGTTTAGAGAAATATTTATGATTATTTGGGATATATTACCGAGATTACCCTTGCGAATTGAGGTAGGTCGGCTGGTCTATTATAATAACGATAACTTTATTAGAAAACAACCTACTAAAGAAACGCTTATCACAATACATAGTCACAGAAAGTGTATGGGAAACTTTAATGTCTGGGACTATATTATGCAATATCGTATGTTGAATATTTCCTTGTTCATTTAAAATATATCAAAATACAGATACATTCGTTATTTACTTATAATACATAACATAGTAAGACAGAATGTATCTATTAAATTATGGTGAACTCACTGTGACTAGTAGTTCGTTCTGAACAGAGACCATGTGACTAGATATTTCGTTGATTACTTCGTTAACTTATTACAAATGAAGGCCTTTCTTTTGACATTATACTTTCTTACATTCATTTTTTCGATCCCCTCTTAGATCGTTACCCCTGCGACCGATTATGCTCAGATTCAAACTTAAAAATTGTATTTGACTCAACCACTCCTCAAACAAAACGAAGATTAATTGAAACTGTAACTGTTGTAATGTTTTTGTACATGTGTAAATTATGTTTTGTTTTTTGACGTCATACACTTTTAGTAACTATGCAAAGATGGAAAAATCGGAACATGCATTGTGAGGTCTCAGTTCTAGGCGAACCACAAGTAATAAAGTTTAAGTACTTATGTGGGACTTTCGCATATTGCATTCAAATTTATCTAAGGAGTGACAACTACCCATGGCTTTTTTGTTCCCATTGAAGCGCTGCAAAATAAACTTCATGTAATCTGATACATTTTACGTCGTTAAATAATTTTAATGACGTGAAACGACGTTTATTTATATTATATCGTATAGTATAATAAATGATTTTGAAAAATCTCGGTATAATTACCTAGATTTTTTAATATCAATTATTTTACTATACGATATTTAAAGTTATTGAGCAACCATAAAAATATTTTGAACAAATTCAATCTGTTCAGTAAATCTTTACCTACTGTAATTTTTTATATTGTGGCGTGTCTAAGCAATGATTGTAGGTAAATAATGTTTGGAACTGAACGTTATCAAACGAAATTATTTACCGTAAATAAGTAGATTATCTGCTTAATTATTTATTTACAGTAAATTATTAGAAATTACGTAGGTACGACTCAAGTACGAATTTTCGATATACCTTAGTTTTCAACTTTCTGAATATCCTTTTATTCTTTTTATTACCCATTTTTGTTACAAGCTAACACATTTTTTTATTAAATTGTTTATCTATTACAAAGCGCAAGCGGGGGGGGAAGTCTGTGGAACAAACGGCGTGCGTCCAACCTCGAAGACGTCTCGGCGTGCACTGGCCGGTCGTTACGAGCGCTTGAACTGCTAGATTTCGTGTAAATTTGTTTCGTAGAAAAAAATTATAAGGAAATTATAAAATGTGTTCTCACCAAACCCTTAAAAACAATAAACCCTATCTTTTGGTATAAATTTTACATGGTTTGATGATGGAATCTCTTCAAGGCACACGTTTAAAATAGTGATTTAGTGTTATGTTTATGATTTTTTTTTTATCGAGTCAATTGTTTTAATTCACGTTTCTATCTTCACACAACCCTGGACAATATGTTCAATTTTTCTAAACTATTTTTGTTTTTACGGAATATTGTCATTTTGCACGATTTACAGAGGTTTGAAAAGTTAAAAAGTACTGCAACCTCGCCTTAAGACACGGAATGCTCTCATACGTGGTCTGATTGTCCTCGTCTGGTCCAAACCCATCTTAACTCACTTATTCATCACACACTCACTCCATACACGTACATAATACACTACACACGTCTTTTAAAAAACGTTTTAGTTAATCACTCATTTAACTTTGCTAATTTATTGTTTGGTTACTGTCATCGTTCCAATCAACATTACATATGTGCCTCCCTACTATGACGTAATAGTGTAAGACGAGGGAGACTAGTCTCCACGACACAGGGAATCCTAGTGTGGAGGCTAGTGCTATTTCAATTTGCACATAGCAGTTGTTCTCTTTTTTTTATTTTTTTATTTACTATCCACTATCATAAATATGAAAGTTTGTACATTTAAATCTGTCCGATTTGTGTATAGGTAGAATTTGAGCTTTAAAAAAAACTAAGAAAATCTTTTTTTAATCAGGCTACTTTTCCCGGTCTACTTACTTCGAATACTACTAGGTTTACTTTGAGTAAATAAAACACAAATAATATTCTCACATACTATTGAGCCGAAGTAATATGAATTACAAACTGAAAGAAAACACACCTATATGTTTAGTCGAAATAATACTAATTTGAACTGACATTTTAAAGTCGAAGTGTTTCCCTGACTCTGCAAGTATATTAGCATCTCTATATTAAAAATTTAAATAAAATTTATGGAACCCCTGAAATAAACAAAAATCTCTAAAAAGTAAAAAAAAAACTATGTATTGAACTCTACAAATCGCACTTATCCCAATTTAAGAGGCCGTATACAATTTATTTCACAGTTAAAATACTGTATTCTACAATATTTTAACTATTGCTTGTATGTATATCCTGGAAACCGCAATGTTTGTTAAAACAAACCCCAATTTATTTCCACGCCTACAGGAAACTGTACCGCGTAACAGACGGGATATGACCATTGTTAGAGTATATCCAGCAAAAACGGCACTCATGCGCAAAAGTATTGTCTGTATAGCGCCTACTATATTTATTGACTAGCTCACCCGTGCCCACTTCGTTGGGCGGTAAACATTTTAACTTGTGATGAAATTATGAGTGTGGTTTGGTTAGTACTGAGTGCTATGATTTATTTCCTGACTGCCAAAAGGAGGGTTTTGCTTTTCTTGCATATGTATGTATGGATATATTTGCATGCCACTTTGGCTATATAACCGGTTTTAAATGAGTGAATGAAATGATTATTACTGAATAAATTATGTTAAATTTAATTATTCAAAACTTCTCTGTATACTATATTAGATGTAATGCTATTATTTGGTACCAACATATTTTGTCTTCAGGAGTTCCAACCCGAGATAAGCCAACATATAACTGTCCATGGGAAAAACATGGCTTTCTCAGGTCAATGCCCACCAGAGAGAATGTTTGACCCTGGGACTTATTTATAGTGAGGGCAAAAGAGATTTTGACGGGATACTGTTGCCTTTTAAACGGTATGGGTAAATCTGTCGGAATCAGGGTATCCGCGGAATATAAGCCAGTTGTCTCACTGCTGGCCCTGTGAGAATGGTCGCCACGATTATATTCTCCCGCAACTCTTTTATAAGCAGCCTTGTGCCATTACACATGTGTGGGGGGCTCAAGTTTCTTAATAGCATGATAGGAATACCAACTTTTAACATAAGGTCATGAGAAGGTAAGCCAAAAGGGCTCAAAGAATTTAAAAATTCTTGAGGATAGTGCTGTATCTTCAATATTACACACCGTATCAATAGACTTATAGTGTTTGACTTGACTGGGAATTTTCTCTAAAATCAGTTTATTTATCTCATTCCCTGTATCGTTTCTAGGAGACACTATTGCCCTGGAACAAAGCCAATGATAATCTCTTTCCAATAAATTTTCAAGGCCGGGATAAATAGCGTCTATCAGATGTTCTAACCTATGTAATATGTGACCTAATCTGTCGTCAAGTTTAATGTCATCGCTAGTACTGTTCGTGCTAGGACAGCTAATTTTTCCTTCTCCAAGATTTAATAGTTGATGCGGAAAGTCGTTATCGTACTTGTCGCTCAAATGAACTCTCATGTTTGTCCGTAAATTGAGAGTTTCAACAAAACTCCATAAGTAAGATGATTTTAAGCATGCCCTGATAACATCGGCGCGTGTTTCTTTTGTTATTACAGGCAATGTTTGCCGAAAATTACCCGCAAAAACAAAAGTAACACCACCCATAACAGCATTTGAGTTTGAGCGTTCGGTTTACTGCTTCAACATGAGCTCTATGACTCATGGTACATTCGTCCCAAATAATTAAAGATGTCTATTGTAACAGTTTCCCGAGTGGTCCATTTTTACGTATGGAGCATACTGACTGTTGTTCCAATGATACTGTCAGTGGTAGCTTAAAGGTGGAGTGTGCTGTTTTGCCATCATTTAATAGAGTTGCGGCAATCCCTGAAGAGGCAACAGCTAGCCCCTTTTTCCCGGATTGTCTGACTTTTGCCAATACAAAATTTGCGAGGAACGTTTTCCCAGTGCCTCCTGGGGCACCTAGAAAAAATATTTTACGCCTGTTGTTTATAACACTGTCAATAATAGCATCAAAAGCTTTTCTTCTATGGGTAAATGGATAAAACGTCCGTACAACGCATGTTCTAATGCGGTTCGTGAATGGACGGCGGCATTTTGCGATTTAGTCATTTTATATTATCTTCGAAACTATTCAACCAATTGACATACTGTTTTGAGCAAATCGTATTTTTTTTTCGATAAGATTTAATATTTTGTTGTTTAAAAAATCGTCCAAAGGTAAGTACGTCGAAAAATACTTTTCTAACACATAAAAGCTACTATATCTGCTAAAATATAAAAGATAGAAATATGGTGTTGCGGACTCTTTTGTAGAACTATTCAAAGCGGACCAGGTTGCCATACATTGTTTTGAATTATATACAACTGTTAAGGCAGCGCATGCAAATAACTCTGATGTAAGAGCTATTTTTTTCCGCCTGGCTAGACAAAAATTGAGATAGTTCGGCTAATATGCATGATATCTTTATAATTTATAGCCTATATAGCACTCACGAATAATGTAGCTTTCTACCAGTGAATCAATTTTTAAAATTGGTTTATTACCTCCGGAGATTACCCCCTACATACAAACTTACAAACAAATGTTACCTCTTTATAATATTAGTATAGATTTATTATTTTGTTTTTGCCACCGACTTTCGAAATTGAAGCAATTTGTTTTGGTTTTTTGGAAGTCTGTTGTTTTTTTTTTAATATTCCCCAGTGGTTGAACCTTTTTGAGAATTCCGGGATATAGGATCAAATTAAATTAGCTGGCAAATATTTTACCCTCGTGTCCGATCGATCGAAATCTATACCAGATTTCAAAAACGAATGAACGAAAAATTTAATTTATTTGGTCCATTATTGAAATATGATAGCGGACTCCTGACCACGGGGTTCCTATCTGAAACTTTCTAAATATACTATCGGTTTTCTCTAATCCTGCTGCACTTACTCGGTTATCAACTTTCCGCCCTGCTATGCCAGCTCAAAAACGATCTCAGAGTATGAACCTCTGTCTAAACTTCCAGAGAATGTTTTCCAAGCTCATTAAAAGAACAAATTCACGCTAAACCCAAACAAATACGTATATTACAGGCGTACGGGCCGCAACGTAGCGCATTTTCATACAAATAATGAAATGTAAGAAAGTGACGTAGGAGGCTTTTTGCAATGCCTTCCAGTCACGTAACCGCCTAAATATGCAAGAGATTTTAATTTTTAAACCTCTTCTAAATTGAGAACAGCAGAGCCCTTCTCAACCATTTCATTTAACAGGCTATCGTATACAAAGTGACCCGTTTCGATAGGTAACAATTGCACTATCAATCAGAATATGAATCATATTAAAGATTATTTCTAATCCTGTGCGTCATTTCTCCAAAACAATTGTCGGCTCAACAACGTAAATATCCCAATGAATGTTGTTTAACTATCAAAATGAAACCGATTCCTATTGATAGCAAGTTACGAAATTACCCCTGAGATTTGACTTGCCCCCGACAGCAAAGATCTGTCGGCAGAATTATGGCTGTCTATTTGCTTTAAACCGACAAAATTTTCGGGTTTGGATCTGTGAACAGCGCAGCGTTTACAGGACTCCTAAGATAAACATTGATTGATGTTCAATTCGGTCCGCAAAGGTATGTTTGTGAATAGCTATGCAGAACGACAAGAATTAATGACATTATGCTCACGCCATAATCCTGAAAATGGTGGATCCATTTTGCAATAATAGCTTCAATGATGGATGATAGTTAAAATTGACAGTAACACGTGAACAGAATTTCCCTCTACATTAGTTATGGTATTTGATTGATAAACACACATGTTGGCACTTAATAACATTGAAAAACTACACTATTATCTACAATATTCATCATAATTTCAGCCGAAAAACGTTCACTGCTGGACCCCCAGTTTGGAAGGGCCAAAACTGCCTCGCTTGGTAGGTGGCTAAGTCATTAATTTTGATGAATCTGCATAACTTTTGCCGATCGCATGGTCCAGTACCGGCAACGCATTTTTCAAATGTCTGCCTTATCAACTTTCGATGATAGTTTCTGCAACTAAAATGGTTGTCACGGGTAACGGGGAATCAAGGTTCGATTTCGGAGAGGGAGCCTGAGAAACGGCTACCACATTCAAGGAAGGCAGCAGGTACGCAAATTACCCACTCCCGGCACGGGGAGATAGTGACGAAAAATAACGATACGGGAGTATATTATACAATCCTATGTGGATCCACAATATTCATCATAGTTGCAGCCGAAAGACGTTCACTGCTGGACCCCAATTTGGCAGGGTTTGCCAAAACTGCCACGCTTGGTAGGCAGATTGGTAAACGCAGTATGGTGGTAAAATGCATAGAGAATGCTGCTGCCTATTCTTTAGTAAGTCCCTTAGTCACCTCTTATGATACCCATAGGAAGAAATGGGATAGTGCTATACGCTGTACGCTCGGCACCACGCAGAACCATTGACACGGAACCATATTATCTATTCATACAATGTGAAAACCACATACTTGTTATCGCCTGTCGTGACGATATACAAAAAATTAGCGAAATCGGTCCAGTAATTGTGTCAAAAAGTTACGTTTTAATTTTAAGCAAATTTGAACATCCTGTATAATTGCAATGACCTTGAATTGGAGTGTGAGAAGTGGGAGTGAGACACTGTTACTCATGTATTTGCCTAAAATATAAAATTGGTACACCTAGCCGACAAGGTACGAAGCTACGTTGTTTTAGCAATGTTTACTTTTATTGCATTTATTTTAACTAACTTTTGATCGCCCATTGGTCGAAATTCGACCGTAGTTCATTTGAATAGAAATACATTATTAAATGAAAAAATATATAATAATAAATATAAAAAAAAAATATGGTTATATTTGATATTCAGTAACACTATAGACAAATTGTTGACGCTGTACTACTGTGGAGAGGGTTCGCTGGCGGGATGGTGACGGCCAGGACCAGGGCGTAGGTGTAATGAGTAAAGAATACTTCTTCAGGACTCTCTTCCTTATTTTCTTAATACTTCTTAACTGCTGGATATGGAATGAATTATCACAGGCTCTGTTTTTATAGAATTTTCCTTATTATTTTTAAATATTTATGACAGTTCAAAATGTCATAATTATCACCAGTCTGTACAATCTATGACCAGCCTGTACAATCGTGAGGCATACAACCTCTACAGTTTGCACACGACACTAAGTTTTGTATGGGAAACTTACTAATGCCATACTTGACACTCCACATAAAACCACAAAAAAATATTTCTTAAAAATCTAAACTAAATTCCTATCGTCACTAATACAAATAATATTAAAGACAAATATTCTCGATATGATCATAGATTTTAAAAATGAAATAGGTTATATATCTGTAAAATTAATTTATTACCTATGGTTATACTTGACATTCAGTCAACATTCAGTAAGAATCAAGGAACTGAAATCCAACCTGGAATGCGCACAGGCTGCCAATACGCGGTCCGAGCGAGATAGCTTCGCGAGAGCCCTCTGTCCCTTTCATTAGGGTGACCAAGCACTATGATGTAGGTAGATACTAATATCACAGGATATAATATATTAACCAATAATTTGATTAAAAAAATAATAATAGTTACGCTTTAAAGATGGATTAAAGTAAAACGCAGTAAACATAAACGCAACGCAACGCATAAACTCTGCTATCGAGTATTATTGTATAACCTGGAATATCTGGCGCTGGCGCGCTGGGCAAATAACCATTTTGTTTAGTATTTATTGTCGTAAAAATCTAACAGACGTCGTTTTTAAGAAAAATGGTTTGGACACTTTTTATTGGGCAAATGCGTCAATGGACTTTACACGTAAATAATCTTATAATTTCGTTAATTATGGGCACCCTACTTCAAGAAAGGGACACAGGGCTCTCGCAACGCTTTCTCTTTCGGACCGAATTTCTCTTTGACCAAGTGATTGTCAATAATAGAACTTAATGCCATATACCTAAGGTTTATTTTATAATGGTGTCAAATTGACAATGCACGTTCCAGGGGTCGGGTATAAGTTCCTTGGTAAGAATCAAGAGACATAAAATATTAAAGACAGATGTTCTCGATTGGACCACAGATTTGGACCATAAACAAAAGAATATATATGCATGTTGTATTAAATACACGGTAATGAATAGTAGTGTGTGTAACGTGTTATTTGTTGAAAATAATGTATTTTTACGCATAACTTAAAAAAATATTAGCTTTCGTCACTTCTTCTCTATATAAACTATAAGTGTGCGAAATTTCATACTCCTCCGTCCGCCCAAATTTCGTAAAAAGGGATCCAAAGTTTTCGCTTCACGTATTAATATATAGATTATTAACAGGTTTTATTTTACTATAAGTTTTAATTAACTCCACTTGTATGTCTTAAAATTTTGCAATCAAATTTGACCCACTTCCAGTGAAGCTATCTGGCTGAAAATTGGCACACACGTTTGATTCCCTTGATAATGCACGATAACAGCTTTTTTTAATATAAAAATATTTTTTATTTTATAATAAGTTTGTATGAAAATTTCACTTTTAAATTTGGTTTTTTTTATGTTATGATTAATTTAGCTATACTTCTGTGATAACATGCGTGTAGTGTCATTTTTGCATGTAAATGGTTTCTATACTGTATACCTATTATTTACTAGCACTGACTGGTGACTGAGGGTAGGGTCCTAAGTCAGATCCCCGAATCAATGAATGAAATATGTTGCTCTTTTTCGATTACAAATTCTTGGGTAGTGTGTTCCTCGAATTGTATAAGATAGATGAAATATTAATAGAGAGAACTCCGCGGAAGTGATAAGTATCAATATTAAATTATGACAAAACAAATGATTGACTGCGGAGTATTAAACCAATTCACAGTTAAACCAATATCGAAAATTTGGGACTAAAATAAATAGAACCAAATTTCAGAAAGCAAACTAGTGAAGTCGGTCATAAACGGAATATAGTGCACCTATCTAAAAGGAAATAGTAATTGAGAAAACTTTGTGAGAGGTTGGAATTCGGAATTTCGGATGCATTTTCCCTTCTAAAAACGTTCATTTATGTAGGTCTCTCACTCTACAGCTAGTTTGGGCCACTTTCTCTTGGACTTATGAAACTACCTTGCTCGTTCCAATAATTCGAAATGCTAATTTTGTCTCATAATCAGTGATCGGAGTAGGTAGATTGATTTTACGTACCTGCATCATGAACAGTCATAGAAATCACAACATAGATAAGCCTTTTTTTCCGGAATTTCATTTTAGTACTTACGGGATTGAATCAAATATTGTGTGAAAGTAAAGATTTTAAACTAGGTACTACATTAGAAATTTATAGAATGCGATAGATAAACATTTAAAATTGTATTTTTCTTACTGTGGAAGGCCGATCACCTATATACTATTAAAAACACAGCAAAAGGGTGAAACGTTTCTTATTCATATTGATTTATTCTTTACTAGCTTTTGAAAACGGCTGCGCCCGCGTGGAGGTCGGAAATTATCCCGCAGGAACGTATTACCGAGATAAAAAGTAGCCTATGTCCTTTCTCAGGCTTTAAACTATCTGTGTACCAAATTTCATTTAAATCGGTGCAGTAATTTTAGCAGGAAAGCGAGACAGACAGACAGACAGAGTTACTTTTGCATTTATAATATTAGCAAAATCCCGGAATCCCGGAGGCACATACCATACATACTAATATAGGTATATGTACGTGCCTACTCTGATCACTGCTCATAATATAAAGGCGGAAACTGACTTACAACCTTTGTTTATAATACATGATTCGAGGCGAGCTTGATTTCAAAACGGCGATACACAAGACAAGCACATGACTTGGAGCGTGCGCCTTTTTTTGATACATAACGGTCAAACCCTAAACGCGGCGAACACTCACTTCGAGCACTTGACTCAAGCGTGCTCTATTTCTTTTTACATATCAGTCATACCAAAAACGCAGCGAAGGCTAATTTCGAGTACATGACTCGAGCGTGCTCTATTTCTTGTCACTTATCAGTCATACCCTAAACGCGGGGAACACTCACTTCGAGTACTTGACTCAAGTGTGCTCCATTTTTAATCAGAATCGCATAGATTATAACCATACAGGATGGTCTCATAACGTATAAACTCATTTGGTCTAATTTCATTTTATTATCGTTCATAATAAAATATAACCAACGTGAATATAATCAACGTGAGATATACCAACTGTTGATATAATTTCTTTACATATAACATTTAATTATTCTATAATAAAACTTAATTAGTATAACGTTGTTTGATATAACGTTAATGTAATCGAAAATCATTTGGTCTAACGTTTAATATGTATATTGTTTATTATTTAATCGAAAATCATTAGGTCTAACGTTTAATATATATAAAAAACGTCATTTTGTTAACACCCCGACTCAGAGTACCCCGACTCGGATAGGTTAGGTTAGAAGGCTAAGGCGGGAGCGAAAAATAACCACGAAGGCTAACGCTCCGCTTCGCTCCCACCTTAGCCTTCGTGGTTATTTTTTTAAACCACCCAGAAATAGGAGCCCCGCGATGCGGGGCTCCGCCTATCTTAGTGACCTATCTTAGCGCATGTGGTAATCAGTTACTAGTGATATTTAATATCTACTTAGGTTACATGTATGTTATGTCAAACGATGTTATATTTAATGTATGTTATGCTTATAAAAATGAGTTATTTTAAAATTATATCAATCGTTCACTATATTAACTAATCGCTATATTAAATAAAATTATAGGTTCCATTGTTATATGTTGTTAATATTAGAGATTTTGTTGTTATATCATCTATTACTTACCCATACAGGGTACTAGGTGGATATCGACGTGAAACCTATTACCACGAATTCAGTACATGATTCTGACCCCCCTCGCTAGGGGAATTCATGGTTACAGTTTGCGCATTGATGCCCTTGCCACCCTGTATAATAATAATCTACCGCCAACAACCAACACTTGCGTCGTTGAGATTGCGGAAGGTTTTCTTACGTAAGTTGGCATAGTACCAAGCGTACCCGCCAGCACGTGGAAACAGTCCCATGGGCCCAAAACTAAGGCAAATAAAGAAAATCCGAACGTAAAAAGCAAAATAACGAGACTTTGTAGGACTGTGGGAGAACCTTTACAGTTACTTCTAATGATTGTCTGGCCGTTTGAGTACTTTATGCGGGTTATCATTTGTCCGTCGACTTGTTGAGCTCCTTAAGTTCCGAGTTGAGCTACACGATTAGGTACTGACAAATACGAGTCCTTGACAGGTCCACTCAAATCAATGTGGTTTTTCCCTACAATGACAACTTCAGACACTAATTTGCATGGTCCTCATTCTACAAATATTACACCGTGGAAACTCAATTATCCGCACTACCAACCACGATCAAATTAAAAAACCGCTTTTCTTGATATTACCGAATGCCTAACGACTTGCTAACGACAACAATAAGTCTCGCAAAAAAAAAAACTCAATTACGCAAAACCACAAAACGTATTTGAATGAAATTTGAAAAGCAAATCATTTATAACCTGGATTAACACATTTAATACTTTTTATTCCAATAGTACGATCCCAGGAGATAATTTCTAAAACATATATTGGATCATACTTTTTGACCCAGTGTAAATTACATGGTTTAACGACTGGTATAAAACTAAATTTTATTCGCTATATATATGTACGAGTTGATGATGAAAGCAAATGAATTACACGCAGACAAATTTGATCGTTGCCCTCCTAGCTAGTCTAGATATAATTATTGCGTGTGAAAGTATTGTTCAAATAATTTACAGGAATAAATACATATAAGTATTTCTTTAATTTTATTATTAAAAGCTTTTATTTAACTTCATTTTTATATGTTACTTGCCTGGAATTTTGCCATCAATATTTCACCAACTTCTACGGAAGCTACCGGTCTGAAATATTATTCGGTTCTTGTGATAATGAGCTTATCTATACTTATAATAAAACTGTAGAGAGGTCAATTCTGTACATTGAAAATATATTCGAAATTAATATTGGAAGATGAATGGTGATCGATACTGATGCCAAAAATGCAATCAGTAAATTTTTTGTCTGTCTGTCTGTCTGTATGTGCACGCATAGGTCAAAAACTACTGAAGGGATTTTAACCAAACTTAGTACGATTGTAGTCCATACTCCTGGGCAGATTATAGGCTATATAACATAACGCTAAAACAAATAGGAGCCGAGCAGTGACGATAAATTTGAAGCAAGTCGGATGAAAATGCGCTTTCGAGCTAAAAAAAATTAACCTGGATTAACACATAAGCTACTTTTTATCCCGGTAGTACGTTCACGCGGGATATTTTCGGACCTCCACGCGGGCGAAGCCCCTGGTAAAAGCTAGTTTATAATATAAGTAAAAAAAAACGTTATTTTTAAGAAAAAGAGTTTCGAAACATGCTTTCCAACTGACCTTTATCAAAACAATGAATTACCAAAATCCTAGCTTAACACCGTGACCGTTTCTCCTACCCTGGACTTAAAAAGAACCTTCGTTTTTTTTTTTACTTTTCATCCCTGACAGACAGTTTCATCCCGAATGCGAGACATCAAACACTACCCTTTATGCCTGGAGGCTTTTATTTAGGTTTTACGTTCGGTTTACTTTTCAGTTTATTTTTTTATTTATTTTAGCTTGCGTATAGTTTTCAATGTCTTGTATGGAGTGTGCTAGCTGAAATATGGCTAGTAATGTAATGTTTGTTTCGTTATCATTATATGTATTAATTACTTACATATTGTTACGAGCTGGGGTTCGAGATAAATTAATTGAAACCAATATTACCGAAACACACAAAAAAATTGTTTAATTAGATAAACACAAATTCCGCAACAACAAGAAACGTCACAAGGAATCACTTGTTTCGCTTGTATTGTATTCGATCTCATCCGTAATCGAACTGCCTGTCAGCCCGACAATCGACTTTTATTCCCGAGCAGAACTTTCACGAACACTCGACACTTTGCCACAGTCCACAAGTAGCGTAGAAGCTACCAGGTACTTCCAGAAACAACTGTTTACTGTTTAATCCCGCTATTCGACGATAGATGGCGGTGGCGTCTACGTACAATTGTTCGTGTAGTACTTGCTACTTGATAACAGATGGCGTTAGCGTGTCGTTTCTAGTAGTTTCGAACACTGCCCCATCCTTAGATGGAGTTAGCGTGATGTTTCTAGACTTTTCGATCTACGTAACACTGCCCCCCTCCTGAGATGGAGCTAGCATGATGTTTCTGGACTTTACGATCTACGTAACAAATAATATTGTATATAATCAAGTTCTTCTAACTCAACAGACAGCTGTGCTGATGGGGAGTTTGTTGCGCCACTTTTTCTTCCCAGCTAAAGCACTAGGAAGTGGCGAAGGGCGGGCGTTTTGAGGGACTCTCTTATGTAACTTTGACGTTCCAAAAGTACCGACTCTCAGCCTAGTTTGAATAAATGACTTTTGATATTGATTTGACCATCCCAGGTTACATATATTGTAAGGACTTAAAGCCACAACGTACACAACGCTACTTCTCCTTCGTAGCATGTCTACTCAAAAACTAACATGTTACAAAACCAAAATACGGATTAATAACCAGAATGTCATGGCACTAATATGTCAATGGAGCTCCTGCACGATGCGAGTTAGAGCTCTTATTCACGAGCTTATACATATTGCCAACGACAGAGTAACTGCATTCGTCGAAACGCGATGATGACGCTGATCTTTGAAGATGGTACGTCGCTGGCTGCCGTCGACACGTATCGCCGGTAGCAGTTACCTTTGCGTTGGCAACATGCCGCTCGTGTGTAAGAGATCTTACTTTACTACCGTTTGATTAACTATCTAGTTTGTGCTAGGTTGCGCCATATATTGTACTTTGAGTAGCGTCGTGGCCCCCAGGCATAAGCAGTGGCGGACTAAGGGCGGAGCAAAATAGAGAAATCCTTTTTAATCAAATCAAGACTAAAATATGGTCAATAAGTGAAAGGCCCCTAGGGGCATAGTTTGGGCCCCTATCCATACTAGATATTAACGTAGACTTTTAACATCGCTCCGCTCGGTCTTGTATCCTACATTTTCCAGGTTTTTTGTAAAGGTTGACAAATAAATTATAAGAATTTCTTTGTCAACCTTTACAAAAAATTCTGTCTAAAGACAAAAGAAATTTTAAACCATGCACATTTATTGTTTATCATCTATTCGTCTGATGCGCTAGCTTTTCTGTAGTATCTCCTATTTCTGTATCAGTAGTCGAAAGAAAACCTAAAGCGTTTAAAACAGCGTCTGGTTTCGTTCCCAAAACGATAAAAAAGGACAGCTTAATCTACCTTTTAACCCTGATGAACTGTTTCTCTACGAACGGGAATTAAGGGCTGAAAGATTTATAAGGGTTAAATTGGGAAGGCATCAGCGGGTTTGTGGCTAAATGGTTGTTTAGCAGGTCTATTGACCGGCCGCAGGCGACTATGATAAGTTACTCTTCTTCAGTCATTAAGACCGCTCGTTCCAGTCCGGTTAGGTACTAAAGTACGTTGCCTAAGAAATTATACAGCAGGCAATTATACAAGTCCAAGATAGAGATGGGAGTATGTCTAAGCCAATATATTTAGTTTTGCTGCCATTTAGCATGAGGAGGTTTCTGTCCAATTTATGTGCGATTAGCGACAATCCCTGTTCTGCTAGACGGTTGTACACGTTCCTTCGTTTTTCTGTGAAATAATACTATATACTGTTTTTAAACTATTATAAATATGATTCCATAGTACATTCGTTTTAATTTTAAACTATTATAAATATTATGCCATTGTACATTAGTTTTGTTTTTAAACTATTATAAATAAGATGCCATAGTACATTAGTTTTGTTTTTAAACTATTATAAATAAGATGCCATAGTACATTAAGTTTGTTTTTAAACTATTACCTTTGGTTAATTTGGCGAAAATTTTAAAGTGGTTGACTCATTTGTAGGCAGCTATTATTAGACAGTGCACTACGCCCACGTGAAATTTTGGTGGCTACCCACCGCGTCAGGTCGTACCCTGCGTTATTACATGTTTTCACTTAGCGTCTCACCGTCCTTTCTTTTCTTTTAAAGGCGGGTCCTAAGGTTCTTACTAAATGTTTATTAATCCATAATCTTCCTCAATTTTACTTGAGTATTAAGCAATAACTATTTTTATAGTTAAAACTTGAACTTCCAAAGATTGCCCCCTACATACTATGTAAAAATCGTCTTAGTGTAACGTTTCAAATATAAAGGTCAGATCATAATCGTTCTGTACTCGTAAAAGGCCGAGCCCTATAAAACTCATGTAGCATTTCTTTATTGCCGTTCCACAAACAATGAAACACTAAATATCGTGACCAGCGTGTTCTGTTGCATGTTAGCGTACAGGATCTGCTGAACCGACTGCATTTAGATAACCATCGTCACGCTAAGAAGAAGACAACAACGGACGGAGACAGCCTTTTCCAAACTATGTTTGCGCCAGCTTACTGTCTAACAGTATGCAGCTGAGTACCAGTATTTTACATGGAACGACTGCCTATCTCACCTCTACAACCCAGTTACTGGGTAATACGAAACCCCTTGGTAAGGCTCATTGACAGACTTTTGGTTTTCTGACAATCCGTAACGACTGCCAAAGATCCAGAAATGACAACCGGGATAGTACATAAAACTAATGTGTAAAAATTGAATAACACTTTGTCCGCGATATTACAAAAATACTTCTACAAATCGAAACAAGAGTACTTCGTAAAATAAACGATAAACGGTAACTCTCTGTGCACGTTACTCTATCACGTCATGCGTCAGTACAAAATGTCTTATCTTCAAGGATTGAGGGTCAGACTTTTGAGCTTTTGATGACCCATAACGCCTATCAAATATCTACAAATGACAGTTTCGACCAACCGAGAGAGATTGAGACACATGACATGATACAAAATATTCAGGTTATGTCGTAGCCACGTCAGTTCAAATGAATTAAAATTAATTCTTACGTAGTATACAACAAAGTCGCATTTCGTGTCTTGACGCTTAAGGGTCAGCAGTAGGAAATCGTGTTATGGGATTTCGATAAGTTTATATAGTAAACTTAAAGTAATTGCCACGAAAAAATACATCTGGCTAGCCCAAGAGTTTTACTAGACGATGAAAAAATTGGGTTGGGCATAAACCTTGCAGATGA
Organism: Aporophyla lueneburgensis; assembly: GCA_932294355.1. Taxonomy (NCBI): domain Eukaryota; kingdom Metazoa; phylum Arthropoda; class Insecta; order Lepidoptera; family Noctuidae; genus Aporophyla; species Aporophyla lueneburgensis. The sequence continues at coordinate 20,588,913 of OW028752.1, forward strand.
TTGTTAAAAAAATATTGAATTTCACTAAAAACGTGTAAAAAGCACTGCCGTATTTTGATAACTTAAGGCTTAAAACAAGAAGGCACCTATTGAATTTATACAAAAATAAAAACAATAAAGAACAGAAAACCCGATGCATTTTTTAATTTTCCATAATGTTACTTCTGATTTGCGTAAAAAATTCGCAAACTTTCTCAATTTTGACGCTCGAAATCTCCATACAATTTACTATGGCGACGCGGCTTATCATTTATATAGCAGTGTTCGATCCGCGGAGCTCAGTCGACCGCTTGTCTTCAAGGTGGGTGCACGTCGCTCTTAGTAAAAAAATACGCGGCAAATAATGGCCTGTGCGTATACGAGATCCCCCGCACAGTGGTCGGAGTCAGAACAATTTATACAAGTACTAAAATTTAAGATTTTTGAGCTCGATTCTTTCTGCACGTATTTTGTATATTGTGACAATTCCTTATTTGTTTGTTATTATTTTTACGTCTTTCCGGTTCATAATTATAATCTTATTTTCAAGTACTTAGTGTGATATAATTTGCTCTAACTACATAATTGTTCTCTTTAACTACACAACATAGCCCTGTCGTGTTTGGGCTCGTAAGATTTGTCTCGACAAGTACTATAGATCTAGATGGTGTCCAGGGTCTGATGATGAAGTCGGAAGGTGGCCATAGAAACTCTTTAAGTAAACAACATAACATCGTCGTGTTTGGGCTCGTTAGATTTGTCTTGACGAGTACTATAGAACTAGAATAATGTCCAGGGTCTGATGATGAAGCCAACCGGTGACCATAGGAACTCGTTAAGTATACAACATAACCTAGTCGTGTTTGGGCTCTTTAGATTTGTCTTGACAAGTACTGCAGATCTAGATGGTGTCCAGGTTTGATGATGAAGTCGGAAGGTGGCCATTGAAACTCCTTGGTCAGTGGATATGAAACGGGCACTATGAAACTTTGGGACCCGGTGGGATGTGGGAGTAGTAGGGTGGGGGAATACCATGGGACACCTCAAGAACATTGACCTTGACCTTGGGGTCGTTGACCTTAAGGTCAAACTCAAAATTCAAGATGCGTTTTTCTCCCAAGGTCACTGACCTTGACCTCATGGTCATTGACCTTGAAGTCAATGTCAAAATTTCGAAAGTCAAGATTCGCGATTTCCCAAGGTCACTGACCTTGACTTCATGGTCATTGACCTTTAGGTCAAGATCAAAATTCCGAAAGTCAAGTTTCACTATTTTCACAAGATCACTGACCTCGACCTCATGGTCATTGACCTTGAGGCCAAAGTCAAAATTCCGAAAGTCAAGTTTCGCGATCCTCAAGAGCAAAAACAGGTCAAAATTCAAGGAAAGTGACCTTAAGGTCAAAGTACCTTAGAATCAATATAAATAACCACGAAGGGCATGTTAAGGTCTTCCAGACCCCGCCATCCCCTTCGTCGATTACTTTAAGTATACAACATAACCTCGTGGTGTTTGGGGCTAGTGTTGCAAAAGACTCGAGGCCTCGAGTCGTAATTTTAAAGACTCGACTCAGTTATGCAAGACTCAGTGTGCTCAAAAGGCTCGGAGTCTAGAGTCAAGCCGAGCCAGAGTCATAATCGAGTCTTAAAAAAGGACTGGAGTTTTGAAAAGGACACGAGTCTTAAAAACGACTCGAGTCTTAAAATGAACTCGAGTCTTGTAGCTCATCATTCGAAAAAACTCGAATAACTTGTCAGATTTTTTTGTACGCAAAGTTTCATCATAACCACTCATTTGAGTTTATTGCCTTCTTTCTAGTCTTTTCGAATGATGAGGTACAAGTTTCATCTTCATGCTCCGAGTTTTTCTTTAAGACTCTGGTTCATTTTAAGACTCGAGTCCTTTTTAAGACTCGAGCCTTTTTTAAGACTTAAGTGCTTATCTGTAGACTCCAAGCCTTTTCAGCACATTGAGTCTTGCATAATTGAGTCGAGTCTTTAAAATTAAGACTCGATGACTCCTTTGCAACTCTAGTTTGGGGTCGTTAGATTGCATGCGCAGTCTCAAGCAACAAAAAGAGGCACTTGCACTCTGAAAAAAAATCATGAAGAAGACGTATTAATTGACTTTATTTTTGAAAATCATAATATAACAGCTGATTGATGTCTACATACAAAACTACAATAAACCACCACATCTCCAATCCTTCCTTACTAAGTATAAATGCAATAAAAAAACAACATATTATCCACTTCTATTTTTAATATTATCTTCAAGGTTCCTGTCGCTCGAACCACTATGTAAACATCTATGTGTGCGTGAGCGAGGCGCGCGCGCCTTAACGCTGTGTGAGTAGCGCTTCAATACCTAATTTTCTCTCGCGCTTGCAGTGTATCCGACCCTTAAATCTTTTAAACTACGCAACGCATTTTAATACGGTTTTCATAAACAGAGTGATTCACGAGGAAGGTTTATTTGTATTAATACGCGAGCGAAGCCGCTGGCAAAAGCTAGTTTTAATATTAAAAACCCCTTATTAGAGAAACTGGTGTTATATAAAGTAAATTAATAAAATTAATAAATAACTATTAATCCTAATAATATCTGGTTGACCGAGCTTTGCTCGGTATTTTTTGGTAAATTGCGTTTAAAATAATAAGTTTATGTTCAAGTTGATTATCGATAAAGTTGGTCATTGAAAACACGAATAAAACGACATTTTATAAAAATGAATCCTAGCTAGATCGATTTATCGCCCCCGAAACCCCCTGTATACTAAGTTTCATGAAAATCGTTGGAGCCGTTTCCGAGATTCAGATTATATATATATATACATATATACAAGAATTGCTCGTTTAAAGGTATAAGATAAGATTATAAATGTGAATGTTTGTGAGGTTGGATGTTTTTTACTCTTTCAAGCAAAAACTACAGAACGGATTTGAATGAAATTTTGGTATACAGATAGTTTATAACCTAAATTAACACGTGATACTTTTTATCCCAGTATTATGTTCATTAGGAGATATCGAAATAACAATACTTACGGTTAATCAAAGAAGAAATTGTTCAGGAGAAATTGAAAATGAGACTGCTCTGATAATTCGAATAATTTCATTTTTGTTTTAAGTCACCCTTTTAGAACCCATTTTCTACGAACATTCTGGGAAAACTTCGTTACTTTGTTTTGTCTACACAGAGGCAACTTTAACAGCTAACGCGTAGGCCAAATATAGCCTGAAGACTTGAATTCATTTTACGGGTAAAATTAAGTAAAACATTTTCATTTCGAGTAATTATTAAAGTCTACCATGGTTTACAAAGTTACCTCGTTTTACTGGATCACTATTACATGGAACTGAGGATCCGGTGTTAAAGACTGTCCACGACTTTTGAGTTAGCGAGGTGCGGCGCGATAAGCGGCGTGAAATCAGCACGCGGGGCGTTGTTCACACCACGTACTGCTCAGTCGAGTTACCGGCGATACGCGACAGATATGCGAAATGTAGCTCACTGAAAAGAAAAGAGAGATACAAGAGCTAAAAGAGTGATATAGCTCTTTTGATCAAAAGAGCTATATCACTCTTTTAGCTCTTTAGCTCACCGAATAACTCTTTTAACTCTTGAGCTCAATTGATTTACTTGTGAGCTACAGATCAAATTGAGCCACTCTTCTTTACGCGAGTCAAACGAGACAACTAGCTCAGTGGCTCTATAAAATCTTTAAAGATCTTTAGCTCATTTAACTTAGTTGCGAGCTATAGATAAAATTAGATTCATTGGGTTGTTTTGTTTTTATTACAAACAAATATTAAAATTATGAAAACCAATGATTTTCCTTCATACTTGAACAGGCTTAGGACTGTCAATCTAGATGAATAAATATTTAAAAAAGCTAATTAATTGACAGTATAATGTATTGAATGGTCGTATATCATTTAGTATTTTGTTTTGTTATCAAAATCACAAACTATTATTCCCTAAGGATTTTCATACTTATGTAAAAGTGCTAAAGCATTTTTCCTTTTAAATTATGTACGATAAGAGTTATTTTACTATGACGTATTGAGCCAAAGAGTCGGTTAGTGAGCGACATGCGAAATCGTTCACCTGTTCGTCGGGGAAGTTCGGGCCAGTTCGGGCATTGTCGGGCCGCTGTCGGCGTTTCGTCGGTATCACTCGTCGTAACTCGCACAGCCACAGAGTATAGAGTCAATGAGCCGTTGAGCTAAATGAACTAGTGAGCTATTCCGTGAATGACTGAGCGACTGAGAGCTAGATTGTAAATAAAGAGCTAGTTCAATTTTATCTCTCATTCGCGAGCTACCCATGTCTAACGCGATCAGTACATAAATTACTTTGTAAATAATCCAATATAGTAAATAACTAGGTTTTGCTAGCGGCGGCGTATCTATTCTATACTTATAATAAAATTGTAGAGAGGTCAATTCTGTACATTGAAAATATATTCAAAATTAATATTGGAGGATGAATGGTGATCGATACTGATGCCAAAAATGCAATCAGTAAATTTTTTGTCTGTCTGTCTGTCTGTCTGTATGTGCACGCATGGTTCAAAAACTACTGAAGGGATTTTGACAAAACTTGGTACAATTGTAGTAAAACCGCTGGCAAAAGCTAGTTATACATAAAAATCTTCCTCTTCAATCACTTTGTGTATTTATGAAAACCGCATTCAAATTAATTTCGTAGTTTAAAAGACGTAATCGTACAAGCGGGGGAAGCGACTTTGTTTTATACCTACTATGTAAAGAAAAATACTGTATTGAAAACTATTCTATTGGCGTATATTAACATATTAGTATGTACCTGTACTTTTATAAATTATCAATTTAATTATACTTACTTTTATATTCCGGAAATATGCGGAAAACATTGTTTATTTGCTTCCCACAACTTACAACTACTTCTTAATACATTTTTAAATTTATGCTAACGATATTTTGTAAATCATAGGCGGTCATTTAAACATTTCAGTAATAAACGCTTCGGAATTCATATATCGCTACATAATAGTGTAAAATATTGTAATCCGCGCACCGCTTAGTTCATGTATTTTTGTATAATTATTTTCACGTGGCCGCCCTCCCCGCGCTTAGCTACCGCTGATAGGGGCAAAGTAGTGCCTAGAACTGTAGGATATTCTAGCTTTCTTCGTGAATACACTCTTAGACACCTTGTGTCTTGCGTAAACATTCAGTAACGTAAGTAGCCAATAAAATTTTCAACAAATACCAAATGTGAACGCACCCTTAGGTCAACAAACTCACTATTTAGTAATTAAGTTAATTTAGCCGGTCAGGCTGTAACACCCCTATCACAGTGTACACTGCCCAACCTAATTGCCCAATAAGTGTAAATAGTCGTTATAAAAGGAAACCAGCGAATTAAACTGCTGTTAAACAAAGAGAAATGTAAATGAAGTAAACAACGGGTTGTTTATGGTGTCAATAACCTTTTGTACGGATAATGTTTTATGCATGTTAAAAGGATATCACAGATATTCACACGCACGATAAATAGGATTGACGCAAAACTAGTTTTAGGGTTCCGTTTCCAAAGGCAGCCAACGGGACTCTATTAAAATGGCTCAACCGTCCGCCCACCCGGCGCCCCTTCGTATGATTCAAGGCTGTTTTTCATGTTAGTTCAAACTTTTCAACCGTTATAGGTAGACACTTGAAATTTTTCATATATTGATGTTATGAGCGGAGGTTCAGGATAAGTTAATTAAAACTAATATCACCGTAACACAAAAAAAAAACTGTTTAATTAAATAAACACAAATACCACAACAACAAGAAACGTCAAAGGGAATCACTTGTCTCGCTTGTACTACATCACTTGAATCGCATTCGAATGCATTCGTAAACGAACTGCCCGTCAGCTCGACAATCCGCTATTTACATCCCGAGCAGAACATTCGCGAACATTCAACACTGTGCCACAGTTTCAGGTAGCGTAGACGCTTCCAGTCCTTACGAGAGTAAACTGTTTACTGTTTAAGCCCGCTATTCGACAATAGATGGCGGTAGCGTCTACGTACAATTATTCGTGTAGTATTTGCTACTTGATAACAGCACGCGTAGCATGACCACCATAGAAACTAGTTTTGTCGACGGAAGAATAGACAAAATGGCACGGCGATGTTAAAACTGAAGAGAGGAAATATTTATATTCTTCAGTCGACAAAATTCTGCAATGTCGAGCATGGCGATTAATTTTTCTCTACTTTTGAGTTGGAGTTTCAGTTGGCGGTACATTTTTCTTTACAGGATTATATTAATTATAATCATCAATACAATACTCTAACATCGTTTAATACCACTGTATGACTATTCAATGAAAAAGTCCTTACCGGATCCACCTTAATTACATTAGTTACCACTGTCTTGCTATGAAAAGAACGACTGTCTTTGTCTTCATAGAAAACCGAGTCTACGTGTGGCCCCGTGCTCGGGCCGAAGAGATGCCGAATTGAATAGAAAGAACCTTGTCTATTCGATGGAGTTATAGTGATGTTTCTAGACCTTTTGATCTACGTAACACTGCCCCCTCCTGAGATAGAGTTAGCGTGATGTTTCTAGACTTTACGCTCTACGTAACACTGCCCCCTCCTGAGATGGAGTTAGCGTGATGTTTCTAGACTTTACGATCTACGAAACATTAAATAAAACAATAACATTTAATAATACAATAAAGTTAAGTACGTCCTTACAAGTAACGTGTTTTTATAAAAAAAAAAACAAAATCCAAAGTTATTTATCTAAATTAGAGTGAGAGTCAACACTTTTCGAACGTCAAAATTATATTAGATAGTTCCCCAAAACACCCGCCCTTCACCATTGTGTTGCGTTAAATATTGTACGGCGGTACGGAACCCTTCGTGTGCCATTCCGACTCGCACTTAGCACCTTTTAAATTACACTTTAGGCACAGATACTCGGGTCTGGAATAGTCTGTGAAACTCAGTGTATTGATCCCGTACACAAAAGTGACATTTGGGAAGTTTGAGGGAAGATTGCGGGTTTTAATTTCAGTTAATGTCGGTAGAAGACTTTATTTTATTCAATGAAAAATTCATTGATTTATTATTTTTTAATGGAATAAGTAAGGATCGTAGTCGGTGTTTTGTATAGGTCCTGCTAGAGTCGCGAATTTGTTCGAAAAAGTTACCGTGGCCCTGGCATAGGCAACTGAAGGAACTCGGTTGGGTTTTAGATAGTAAAAGTCTGACACGCCGTTCCGCTCCATCCAGAGCGGGAGAGGTCATTTGATGATTTCCCACCCAAAAAAAAGTTTAGTCAGTATAGGGAACATAAGTATAATTAAAGAGCAAAGAAAAACAATTATAAAAAAATCTTTAGTTGATTTTAATCCGTATTTAATCTATTCTTTATTAACTTTAGATAAGTGATTAGAAAGTAGACGGAGAGTAAATATTATGTGCCTGCAACGTATATGTAGACAAAAATTCAAGATACTCGAACAGTGCAATCAGCAATTTTGCAAAAAAAAAAAAACATTTTATAAAATTTATTCTCTACTCAAAGTTCAACACTCTCAAAGCGATCAAATAAAAAAATATTAATATGGGTAGATAAACGAGTATTTTCTATGTCACACGTATGATCGTCAAAGTCAAAAAATGGAGTTTGATGTACATCCGATAATTTACATAAATCGTAAAGTTAACCCTTTTCGAGCACGAATTTACGATTCAGAATACATTGCGGAGAGATTTTAAATGGACGTTGCTCGAATTTTTCGAATTTGAATCGAGAGCCTATTTAAATCTGTCATCGTGCTTCGGTAGATTTAATGTCAGATCTTTTGACAGTTGATGACATAAAACCTCTTCTGAAAAAGTTTGATGTCAGTGCCCATGTAGATTTATGTGACATAAAATATTTTCATTACTTATTAACCTGCTTTCTTACACGCTTTTTTATAAGCTTCACCTGTATGTTTGTATGTTTGTTTGTAACCGACTCCTTTGGGCTCGATTTTGACCCACATCAAACAGTCAGATTTCATTTAAACTTTGTAGACTTATCGAGGACTGATAAAAAAATAAATAAATAAAAAATAAAAATCTTTTATTTCAGACCCTTAAAGTCCATTTGGTTAGTATACAAAGAACTTAAAACTAATGTTAGTACTTATATATACCAATGAATTAAATTAAAAATATTATTATGCCATAGTGGCATGTAGGCGTATCCAATGTCCCAGTATGGGGCTGTCCCACCTATCTGCTATAACATTCAGGATGCTGTTAGGGCTGGCGCGTACCCTGCGCATGATGGAGGTGCATCGCTTGCGCATGATGGCGTGGAAACCATCTATTCCCGCCTCTGCAAACATGCTGGAAGCACTGCAGTAGCGCGGCAACCCCATCAACACCCTGAATGCATTATTGTATTGAACGCGCAGAGCGCTGTATGTCCTCTGCGTGTAGCTGACCCATAGACTGCACGTATAAAACGACTGACAGTACGCTGTAAACAGTGTAGCTTTTACTTGAGTCGTACACTTGGCATATCTACGAGCCAACATGTTGCAGCGGACAGCCAACGCCCTGCGCTCACGCTCAATATCCAAACAGTCTTTCATGTCTTCGGAAACCCAGATGATGACAAAACAATAATTTTATAAATTCGGAAACACTGATGACAAAACAATAAATTTGTGCTATTATCCTTGCCAGGTTTACCAAGATAGCAAAAAAAACTGTCTTCGAAAACTACGCTGACATACGGAACAAATTTCGAAAACTACGCTTTTTTTTTTTTTTTTTCAGGATGGGAAATCATCAAATGACTTCTCCCGCTCTGGGCGGAGCGGGAGGGCGTGTCAGACTTTTACTGACTAAAACCCACCCGTGTTCCATCAGTTGCCCATGTGCCAGGGTCACGGTATCTCTTTCGAACAATCACGCGACCCCGGCAGGCATCGGTCCTAGTAGACCCCTACACTGCTGCTGACATCTCTTTGAGGCGCGCGTGGAACACTGCGCGCCGTCGACCCGAGCTTGGTCCTTACCGGGCGGCGAGCTACCCATTGCTCGCCACCCGCAAGCTCGCGCCTACGGTGGCCGGGAGTCCGCTATTGACTCCCGACGCCCGGGGCGTCTCCTCCTGCGGCGGCTGGGGACGTGAGGGCGCAGAGACTGCCACTCCCTCACGCGCCCCGCCTCCTCCTTCGCGAGCATTACTGCTTCGCAGAAGGAGGTGACGGCTTCCCATTCCCTCTCGCTCCGTACCATGGCTCGCACCAGGGCCGGACGCGAGAGGTTGCCGCCGCCGATCGCCTCCACGAGGACACGGCGGTGCTCCGCCCAGGCAGGGCACACCTCCACCGTATGCTCCACCGTGTCCTCCAGACGATCCTCGCAATGGAAACACCCGGACTCATCCTCCCGCTTTATCCTGAACAGGAACCCACCGAAGCACCCATGCCCGGTGAGAACCTGCGTCAGGCGGAAGGTGAGGACGCCGTGACGCCTCTCTATCCACTCCTCAAAGACGGGACTTACCGCCGCAATTGTGGCGTGCCCAAATTTCGAAAAAAAAAAAAAAAAATGTCAGCGTAATTTCGAAAACTACGCTGACATACGTAACAAAATTTGAAACACCCTAAAAAATGTAAAATACTTAATACTTTAAAAAACTAAAAAACTCGCTTCCATAGAAAACCAAACTAAAAATTTGAAAATAATGGAAAAAAAGCGTGAGATGCTTGATATGAAATAAAAAATACCTCAACATACCTCAACCTTACCTTACCTCAATTAATAACTCTACCTAAGGTGATCTAAGCTTAACAAGCTTAAACATCACTCAATAAAACCATAAACTGAATAATTATTTTCTTCCATTTCAGATTTAAGATGGTACGACCGGATCCTACTCAACAGACCTCTAAGGATAGTCCTTATATTGATCATAGCTTCAATCGTCACCCCACTGTTAGTATACAAATTCATAATGCTCCCTACCCTTGAGCTACCACCACCTGATGGCTTATCAACTGGCTCCTGCCTCATTGCAAGAGAAGGGAGGCTCCCATGTGGCATAGAGGCAGTACCACCCGAGAAATGCCACGAGCAATGCTGTTATGATCACCACCACGACTTATGTTACCATAGATACCCTTCAAGATTCTCCTACTCATTTCGTGGACAATGGACAGAGGATACTTACTTGAATCCAAGGATGCTTACAATACCATATAATGCACAGAAAAGCTATAAAAACCTGAGACTCTCCATCGACGAAGTAACAGCCACACATCTTTCTTTCACATTCTACCATTCCAACAAAATTCAAGGCCGTAGACTTGAAAAGAAGAATTACTCGTACAGAATAACAGAACCTGATAAAAGACATCCAGACAGAACGGAATTAAATATCATTGTAAATTCAACTCAAGGAAACATTTTCAACACAGCCCGAGGACCTCTGATAGCTGCAGACAATATATGGGAGATGTCGTTTAAACTCACAAATGAAACGATGTACGGACTGGGAGAAATACCCTTAAAACCAGATACTGTGAAAGTTTTATACAATCATAAAGGTGGACTGAATTCGATTCCGTTAATATTTGCTCAGTTGAACGGGTCCTACCATGGTTTGCTGATTGAAGCGTTGGCCCCTACTGAGGTAATTGTTAGAGGGGATAATCAATTGGTAATTCGCAGTATTACGAATTTGGGGCTGAAGTTCCATTTGTTTGTTGGACCGAAGCCCAATGATGTGATGAAAGATGTCATGGTCGCTATAGGGGCGAAAAAAAACCTTGAATATTGGATGCTAGGCGCACATATTTGTAGGTGAGTTTTCGATTACTTATTTTCCCATATCTTTAGAGCCAAATTTTCTTAGGTTTATTTTCAGAATGTTACGTGAAAGTTTGTTTGTTTGGTGGTTTAGATGTTTGTGACTCAATCACACAAGAACGACTGTACCTACAGATTTTTGTTGAAATTTGATGGACAGATAGTTTAAAACTTTGAGGTATGAAAGTATCCTCTTAACCTCATGTGTTAATAGGATACTTACTTTTTATCCCCATAGTTACTTTCCCTTGGGATAATTTCCGACTTCCACGAGGGCGAGGACGCTGGCAAAGGCTAGTTTTTGTAAGCACATTGCAAATTTGTAAGTTTTTACAAGGACACTGTGCAATAATAGACTACCTCGTTGTTTTAATGATCGCCGCTTCTAGTGGGTGTCGTAAGAGGCGACTAAAGGACTTCCTAGAGAATGGGCAGCAGCGTTCTCTATGCATTTAACCACCATACTGCGATCGCCAACCCGCCTGCCAAGCGTGGCTATTATGGAAAATCTCCCCAAATTGGGGGAGGCTTATGTCCAGCAGTGGACGTCTTTCGGCTGAAATGATGATGATGATGATGATGAAGCGTACTGCTGAGCATGATTTCGAGCAAAGTGCTATTAGATTTTTCCATCTGGAATTTCTCGGTAGTAGCCCGGAGTTTGTATTTGTGCCCGGTTAATGGCTTGCGACCACGCCTAATCCTTATAATAATTTAGCCTGTTTGGTAGGAATTTTCATTAAGTTTTCGGAGGAAATAAATAGCCTTAATTTAAATAAGTTCCTTAGTATTCAAATCTTCGTCACGGCCTTTGAACTGACTGATCCTTAAAGTAAGTTCAAACTTCTAAAACAAGTCCTCAAAATTCTTCTAAGTTACTCAATCACAATCCATCAATTCAAATTCATTAACTTCAAAAACTATTCAGAAGTAAGAAGTTTGGCTCCCTTTCCTAACGACATTTTTAAAATGTTTATTGTTATTGTATACATAAATGGCACAAAAGAATAAAAAAGAAAATAAATGTTCTTTTTATAATTTCATTTTTATTTAATGACTAGCAGAGGAAAAGAATAATAAATATTATACTCAGAGTAGCTCAATCCTTTCATGAGCTCGATTAATTGGTTAAATCAATGCTGCTGCTCTTAGATAAACGAGTCAGCACAATTTATAGCGGAGTTCAGAGTGTTCAAACCCGTCACATCGTTCGACAAGGTTCAATTAGAAATAATTGATACTATAAATATTAATTACCTAATTATGAGACGTTTTTCAACAAAGAATTCCAATTAAAAGTAGCTCACAAAGTAACAATTAATGATTAAAGAAATTGATTACACGAAGTTCCACAATAATTCTTCGTAGGAACAAATAATTCATGTTTTTGCAAACCGTGAAAAGTTCCATGACCCCGAAAACGTAGTCGTTTCAATCACGCGACGAAATTCTATGTAATTTACACTTCTGTGAGTCTTATATCTATATGATTTCTCACGATCTATTCGACGTTGTGTAAAATGTTTCAAGATGTTTTGTGAAATTTAAACCTATAGGTATAAGTAAAAGGTCAAATCAAATCAAATCAAATATTTTTATTTTTAGAACATAGGTAAACAAAAGTACAGATGTCAAAAATAATATTTAGAACGCTATGTCTTGCCATCAATGGCGTACAAATGTTATTATCAATAAAACAATCAACTAATAGTAAAAATTCAAAATAAATTAACAAAAGTCATGTGGTAAATCAAAATGCACAAATAAATCACAAATTGAACGAAATAAATTAGGTTAAAATATAATAAAACAATTAGATTAATAACAAATAGAAAATGTCAATAGATATGTGTCTTCCAAAAATAAAATTATAAGCAACATTCATAATAAAGCCTCGTCCCCACTAGGAACATTTGTCGAGCGACATGTGTCCCCGGTACATCGGGCGAAGTCGGGCGACGTCGGAAGACATCACCGCGACATTGTTGAAACTGTTCCTTATCGCACAGTCGATGAAGAGTAGTGATAGAGTGTGGACGTGCGTGCAACCTGCGACAATGTGGTCGAACGACGTAGTGCTGCGACTTATTGAACTATATCGCTCCTATGAGTATTTGAAAAATTATAAAAGTGTATGATAAGGACGTGTAAGAATCACCACTTGCTAGGTACCTTAACGTAACAGCAAGTCTAAATTTAGCATCCACGGGATCACGGAATCTAGTTTTCTGTTTAGATGGGGATATTTTACACAAGAGTATTTCAAAGTCTGTTGATGACATCCGAGTAAAATTATGAAATGAGCCGTCTAGAACACTGAGATCATTAAATACACTTGTTTTGTTTCGCAAGTACTGTTTAATCCACCATCTTCTCTTCTTTTTTGATATTGATGTATTCATCATTATATAAGCCGCACTGTACAACACTACCTCTTCCGGAGACATGATAGGTTCGACTGAACTGATGTGGACGGAGACAAGACATCGGGCGACGTGGGGCGATGTAGGGCGACATCGCCCGATGTCTCCGGGAACACATGTCGCTCGACAAATCTTCCTAGTGGGGACGAGGCTTTAATAAACAAAGCTCAGAATCTAGTTTCATTAGTCATTTATATTATAACTAGCTTCTGCCCGCGACTTCGTCCGCGTTAAATTTCTTGTTCCCGCGACCCTACCCGTGGCGTCGAATCGCCTACCCGTGCAATATTCCCCGTTTTTGCAACATTTTTCATTACTGCTCCGCTCCTCTTGGTTTTAGCGTGATGTTATATAGCCTATAGCCTTCCTCAATAAATAGGCTACCCAACACAAAAAGAATTTTTAAATTTGGACCAGTTGTTCCTGAGATTAGCGCGTTCAATCAAACAAACAAACAAACAAACATACAAACAAACAAACAAACTCTTCAGCTTTATAATATTAGTATAGATTACAATAAATTGAACGTCATAGGAGAAAAATAGTATGAATAGTATGAATGTCAATAAATTGAAAAATAAATAAAAAACCGACTGTCACAACAAACACTACAAAGTGAAAAATACCTTTGATATATTACATCTGTATTTTAGTTTTTGGCCACCGAAATTCAAGTTAGTTATTATACCTACCTCACACTAATAATTCATACTACTACTTGTTATGTTATCAACAGTGACAGGAAGTATTATAACATCATCAACATACACAAAGTGGATACGTACGATTCGTACTAGTGTTCGCCCAGTGGTCAAAATTCGACCATAATTCATTTGTAACTTACTAGGTATAGGTTTTAAACATCCTAGAGACGTTTAGAAACCAACTAGTCCTTACGGCCTTATCACGCTAGCGGTTCACGTGCGTCTTCAAAGCCGAGCGAGGGCGCAGCGAATACGTTGCGGCCGCACATTGAATAAGCCACGCATGCGCCGCGAATACGTCGCGGACGCGCATCAAGTTCGCCGCGGATAGAACCGTTACTGAGTGTATTGTACAGACGCCAGCACATTGACCTACCCGAAACTGTCAAATTTTGCCAATCAATCTAGAACCTAATACTTTAGCGATAAAGTTGAAAACCTATTAAAGAAATTTGACAGATTGTAGTAGCTTTATGTCTACGTAATAAAACCGTTGCGAACAGGCGTCGAAAATGTTGCGAATTGCCACGCGCCCGCGTCGTCTTCGCTGTGCAGACGTGACGTGATCGCGACGTATTAGCTGTGCGCCCGCTCCACTCTGAAGACGCTCGTAAGCCGCTATTGTGATAAGGCCCTTAGAAGCGCTTGTAAAAAGTCATTTGAAATGCAATGCTGTCGTCTGGTCGCCACATGAAGCCAAGTACAAACTAATGTTAGAACGCATCCAGAACAAGTTTGTGAGATTCCCTTACTTAAAGCAGTATGGCGTGTATCCAGAATATCCACTGCTGTATGTACTCTATTTGTGCTGGGTAAAGTAGGGTACAATAAACTGGAAGTAAGAAGGGAAGGAGCTTCGTAACTTACTTATTTAAGGTTATGCGTGGTAAAATACACAACCCAGGCGTCCTACGCACGGTTGCGTTATGTGTGCGTGATGGGTACGTGGGGCGACGGAGGCGGCTGCCGCTGCTGTGGGTGCCGCCCGCTCGCACCAACTTGCTGCAACACACGCCGCTGACGCGCGCCCTACGTACACTTAATATGGTGTCACAACTTCACAACAGATTGACTGCTTCAATTGTACTCTGAGCGAATTCACACAGGCCGCATTTTGTAAGATTACTCTTGGTTGTTCACAATAATACAGTTACTTGTAAGTCGAATCATTGTATGCTATTAGGTGAGCCTATGATAGTTGTATGTGTGTTTTAAATAAATAAATAAAAAGAATACCGCAAGCAATCAAACTCTTGGGAGCTTGGGCTATCGGTATTTTCAGGACGCGCACGTTAATTATAAGGTTTTAGAAACGGCGCTGAGTTAAATAAGTTCTAGAACAATATTACATTAAAAAGAAAAAGGCCTACTATACTAAAGCGTGATAAAAATTATTAAGACAAAATTCAGTTTAACAACAACCGTTAACAGCGGTCAACAACCGTTATGTTGAAGATGTAATTCTTATTGCCAAAAAGAACTCGAAGATAGGTGTGCGTTTCACTGAACATTCCCAATGTACAATAAAATGACTAATAAATGCTCTGCATAATACGACTGATTACCACGCCACCACAATCATTAATCACCACAATCATCTCTGATTGTGTTTAATTCTGATTTGTTGACATTTAATTTATTATTTTGTTTTAATTATTATTTTTAAATTCTATGTTATATTGTGATATTTTGTATTATCTCGTGTTTCGTGTAGTGGCCATATGGGAGAACCTGAAATAAATGGTTTTTTTTTTTTTTTTTTTTTTTTTTTTTTTATTATTATTTTTCACACTTGGAATTCTAGTTTTTCTGTCTAATCAAATCACGATCAACCCATTCAATGTAAGAAAAAAATCTGCATTCACATCTTTTGTAAGAAAATCTAGCATGTCGAATGCACATCATCATCAGCCTATATTGTTCCCACTGCTGGGACACAGGCCTCCTCTCGGTGAGAGGGAGTGGGCCATATTCCACCACGCGGGTCCAGTGCGGGTTGGTAGATGTCACATGTCTTCGAATTTTTGATTCTAAGGCATGCCGGTTTCCTTACGATGTTTTCCTTCACCGTTTTGAGAGCAGTATAGTCCTGCAGACCGTATTTCGGCCACGGTAGCCAATCGCAACGGAGACTAGCCATCGACGCGGAGATATTATAGTGCTCAAGTATGTGCGCAGACACAGGAGCACTCTCTCTTCCCTCACTCTCATAGCCCGATGGGACGGCAATCCGACACGACCAGACAGAGATCAGGCGTAGGACCAATGGCTTAACGTGCTTTCCGAGGCACGGGGGTATCACACCGCCAATTTCCAAATTCCGGGCTGTTACTAAACTCCTAATGGAAAAACCCAGTAACACTTCGCCCGACCCGGGAATTAAACCCAGGACCCCACGCTCAACAGTCGCGCTTGCGACTACGAGGCCAACGGGGCAGTTAAAGAGAGCAGTAGTTAGCATGAGACGGTGTAAAGGGCAGTGTAAATACCGGTACACAAGTAGCATCTATTACTTCAACAGTTAGGTACGATACGTATGGGCCATACGATAGGTTGCCTACTTTTTAAACGCATAGTTCAGTAAGTCAAAACCCATTACATAGAAGACCATGACCGTGGTAGGGTTACCCATATTTTCAGTTTAAGATTCTTTTATAAATTTCGACCAAAATCTCCAACCCAATTTCAGGGAACCAACATCAAACGACCCACTAGGAGAACTCCGTACTTTCATATCTTCAGCAACTGCCCAAAGAGTGCCATATGAGAGTCACTGTGGTGCTGTTCCTGTGGTCTTCGAAACTGAATGCAACGATACCATGGTATACCTTGTCGACCAGGGTGAAATGCAGATCAGGAATGCTGGAAAGAAATTTGCACCTCATGTGTCACCATATGTAAGTGCTAATGATTGTATTCCTTCTTCAACGTTCTCTTCAAATCATCAAGAACTATTATAGCACCAATTCCTAAAAAAAAAGTTGGTGCCTTACAGGATTCAACGCGGATAGACATTATATTATTATGAACTTACCTACAGTAAAGCTTAGGAAAAAAAGTTGCATCACCATCATCTGCCTACCTATGTTGGGGTTTACTTCCAATCTAACCGGATGCAGCTGATAAACACATAGGATTTAACATGGAGTGACTGTCTATCTAAAGTCCACAACCCAGTTACTGGGTAATACGATACCCCTTGGTAAGACTGGTGGCTCCACAACAAAGATGGCAACCGGGACCCCGGCTTAACTAAAAATTTGGGTATTTAGACGAATTCATCGATTTTGGAGACCCGCATTATTTTGTAAGAGGCAAATCGACGAAGCAGAAGCATCGATGTCAACAGGGACCAATATTTGTTCCGGTCTAGACGGTACGTCTTTGTGATTTACTGTAAATGGAAGTATTCAAGACGAAAAAGGGTCACAGAATATTTAAAAAAGTTATTTATATGTTGCTGCAGTCGTTTAGATAGTTATTTTCTCCATAACAGTCATAATCACAATTCATATTTATCAATTCAATTTCATTGTTATTTATAGCATTGGTATTGCAATTAAATAATCATTAACTGTAACGATAACGTGAACTAAGTATCTTTGCGAATCACTTAGATTTTCAATTCACTAAATTTATTAGATTGGTATAAACACCTACTAAAAATTTTCTAACTTCTATAAGTTAATAATCAAATAAAAAAAAAGGAATAATGGTTAATTTAATTATCTACTATTTAGTTTCTCTATAGATATAAAATAGTAGATAATTAAATTAGTGGAAACATTATTTACGACAAAGATTGTTATTGATTGAGAAACAAACTTCCTAAAGATCTAAGAAAAGGCTTCCGCAGACAGGCGCGACTCGACTCTAGTAGAACAATTTCTATGAGAACTTCATGTAAACTGTTCTACGCAAGACTGATCACATCTGATAGGTAATGTATACCAAAATCATCAACAATTATGGTAGATTTCAAGTAAACACCTTGTTTGTCAGTGTCTGTGAGCACTGTTATTAAATAACAACATTAAAAAGTAATTTCTATGAAAACTTCATGGATATTCAAACAGAATCGCGTCACATCTTCGCGTCGTGCCTATCTGCGGGAGCCTCAAAACCAACCTAAAAGAATATAATAGGAACCAAAAATAATTTGTCGATATTACTTTTACAGATAAAATACACAGCACCACCGACAGTTATAGAAGAAGAAAGCAAAGAAGATAATACAATAACAGAAGCAGGAGAAGCAACTACAGTAGCACTACAAACTACAACAGCAAATGGACGTTGCTTTGATGACGAAGCTTTTGCTCTTTACAATATCCGTGATACCGATTCTTACCATCTGTATAAAGGCAAAGTAAACGAACACGACGTTATCTATCCTGGTTATATTTGGGCAAGCGAAAACTTCATGCAGAACTTGTGGATTTTTAACACTAATTTCGAAGCTGTTATTTTGGAAAATAATTGGCCTTTAGACGAATCTGAAAAGGACCGTGATGCATTTTATGAATATTTGCCGTATTTTAATGAGGTAAGTTGCCAAACAATATTCTGAAAATTTATATCTATACTTATAATAAAACTGTAGAGAGGTCAATTCTGTACATTGAATATACATTCAAAATTAATATTGGAGGATGAATGGTGATCGATACTGATGCCAAAAATGCAATCAGTAAATTTTTTGTCTGTCTGTCTGTCTGTCTGTCTGTCTGTATGTGCACGCATGGGTCAAAAACTACTGAAGGGATTTTAACCAAACTTGATACGATTGTAGTCCATACTCCTGGGCAGGTTATAGGCTATATAACATAACGCTAAGACATATAGGAGCTGAGCAGTGACGATAAATTTGAAGCAAGTCGGATGAAAATGCGCTTTCGAGCTCATATCCTCACATACGTTGATCATACACCAAAAGTAAGTCCACGCGGGTTTATTTTCCGACCTCCACGCGGGCGAAGCCGCTGGCAAAAGCTAGTCTTTAATAATTCATTTGGCAGAGAGCAATTTATCAGATGACGGAAGTCTTCAAAACATCTATTAATTATCCTAATTTAAATATGATGAATCATCGTATGCTGATGAGAAAATTCGTGATAAATTATCACAAGGAACCGAAACTTGAACTTTAACTTAGGGGTGCGATAAAAGCCGGACTACATAATGGCAGAATTTGGTTTTCAAATTGATGAATAAGTTACGATAGTCAGAAAACCAGTATAAAATAATAATTTATGGACATTTCAAATCATGTTATTTTATTGTGTAATTTACCTATAATCTGATGATTATTACATTTTTTGTTTTTCTAATACCTATAACATAAACTAACCTAGTTAGAGAAAAAATAAATAGTAGAGAAGCAACAATAATTTATATTTTCTACTTCAAAATTTAATGAAATACCCTTCGGTTTCAGAACTTCGAAGCAGCTTTTAATATTACTCCCAAATGGAATGCTACTCGACCCACACGACCTGTTTCCAGAAACACACGACTTACTAACGAAACGGAGTTTCCAGGAGAACATTATCTCATCAGACACAATGAATACGGAAACCAATTTATCAAAGCATTTGAAAAAATCAAAGGGTCCGTCCCAACGTCATCCAGTAGTCAATGGATGAATGGAAACGTCACTATAAATCGACAGAACATAACAACTTCTTGGACTAATCTGCGGAAAGAACTCGTTGAGGCAAGTTTGGGGGGTGTTTCTGGTCACTGGTTCTGGTCATCTCCCATTTGCGGCGATACAGAAGAATTCAATAACGTTACACAAATAAGACTATGCGCCAAGTGGTACATGGCAGCGACATTCATGCCAATGATCAAGATTCACTCGAAAGTAACTCCAAGAGATCCTTTAGCATTTGTTGGAACTGACAGAGTTCATATGATAACAGCATTGAATAGACGGCTGAGTCTGCTACCATACATCTACACAGTTCTCCAAGATGGCCCACTCCTGAGGCCAATGTTCTACCAATTCCCTTCGTCGAAAAACCTAACAGACTTGACGACTCAATTTGCCGTTGGAGATGATCTGTTGATAGTTCCAAATTTGGAGCCGAGTCAAACGCATATCCACGTATGGATGCCTCCAGGAACGTGGTATGAATTCTGGGGTGGTTTGAAGATCATTGGAGAAGAGGGATCTGCAGTAACTATGACTACGACAGAATCTGACTTCTTTACTTTGGTGCGCGCTGGTTCTATCATTGTTATGCAGAAGGTAATATCAATGAACACAAGTACCTACCTATGCCCATTTATTAACCTAATTAATAATTGCTATCTCAATGTCGAATAACTATGTTGTCTTTTTTCTGCAAATTAAATTGCCAACGACAACTAGCGAATTCAAGTTATTTTAAGATGTATGTTTGGCAATTATACCTACTGTTCAACTAAAGATACAAATCAGATTTTCTTGAAATTAAATATCCATGTAATGCAAACTACCTACAACTATTCTCAAAACGTTAAACAAAAATAGATAAATCTTTCAATCATATAGATTACAGTAATTTCCCCTATGATATATCGTAATCAGACCACTTTTATTACCTGAACCTTGGCACATATTCTTCATTTCTTCATACTTGGTTAACTAACATTTTAATTTTGTTTTAGGAAGTACAACTATCGGCAGAATTAACTCGCCTTCGATCAGGGTACTCACTTATAATAGCACTTGAATGTGAAACCAAGATTAGTACAGAAACAATGAAAGTAACTAGTACTACCGAATCTATAACACTTGAAGAAACTACACATGCTAGTCCAGAATATACTAGTACAGGCATAGGAACTACTAAGGAGGATGTATCACTTAGCACTACAGAAAACACAGGCCAGACTGATGAAGATGAAGAAATTACAACTACAACTGAAGCACCAATAAATACAGTAACAACATGTAATGCTGCTGGCAAATTATTTATGAACGAAAATATGACTTTAATATTCAACGCTAATGCAACAGCTGTCACAGTTACGGCTGCATATAAGGAGAAAGTAGATTTCAAAGTATTTTGCAATGTTCTGGTAGCTACATGGGCGGGAAGTGTCAGAGAGTTAGTGATATATGGTTTAGATGAAAAGGAAAATAATTTTGATGTTAAAAAACTCATAAGTAGTAATACTCCATTAATAGATTTGTGTCAACTTGTAGACAATGATGAGGTCGTTTATAAGTTTGTAGATTGATATTTTTAGACTGTTCAATTTATCATTGAGGGACTTTTTAAATTGGTGCGTGGCAAGTCATTATATTTTTAAAAGAACATTGTACTTTCCGTACTATTTATTTATCTCTTTTATACCTACATAACAATAAAAATAAATCACTATTTCTGCTTTTATTCGAAATCTCCGAGCTGTTCAATCAGTGCATACTTCGTAGCAATCTCCAACTTCAATTAAGTTCCTACATTGAGTTGATTCACATCAATTCTTTCAAATAAAATTATTTTACTAATTTAGAATTTCAAAATAACTACTTACTTTCCTGTGCTTCGTTGGTCTAGTAGTCGCAAGCGGTGCTGCTAAGCATAAGGTCCAGGGTCGATTCCCAGGTCAAGCAAAGAGTTATTGGATTATCTTATCTGGAATTTCTCGGAAGCAGCCTGAAGTCCGGATTGTGCCCAGTTGATAGCAATAGGCTGACCGTCTATTACAATCGACTTAAACATGACTGGCTAAATATGAGTGCACTATAGGTACACATCTACCTAACCTTTCGGGGAAACAAGAAGTGATGTTTCGATAAGCTGTGTTTAATAAATTCACTGTAGCTAATAGGTAGAACGGGCTGGTGTCCGCATCTCAGTTTCCACCGCGCGGCCAACTCTTAAAAATTGATGAAATTTTGCCAGGAATTAGTTGTAATTTGGTACAATGCACACCTCTTTTCCTGAATTTGTTACAAAAAAAAACTAAGGCGCTACGACCAAAAACAGTTGGCCGCTAGAACCGCCTCTTGCCGTAGTGATCGTCCGTGATTACACAGAAATTTAATAATGCAGATAGGCGAATGATACATCAAAAGAAAGTTCCTAATTTGTTGTATTTGTTACAAAAATAAAAATCATCAAAACTTACATATACAAAAAGTTATGCTATATTTAGTTTTCAGGTTAAGTGTAGGTACGTATCTCACCATAAAATCAAATTAATAGAGGCTAATGTGTATGGACAATTAGTTGCTAATTTGTTACAGCAAATAAACAAGAAAAATACTAGAAAAAAGGTTCAATATTTTTTTTTTACAGTCTATTTTAGCTGGCCGCGCGGACGGCAATATGCCTAAAATACAATGGCGTTTATTTCGTTATTAATAGTAGGTTCAAGCTTAGTTCTAGTACTAATCGACAATTATGGTAGCCTAGTTTGGATAAATGTGGCGCATATAACTACAGGCTTTATATTTTAGGAGATATTCTTTAAAATATAGTAGTATGACACTGTATTAGAGTATAGTGACCATAAATTTTCATAATAAAGTGAGACTGAATCGTCATTATTGGAATGTTCGGTAGTCTTATCTTAATTTTTAGGGTGAAACTCTTTAAGACATCCTATAGCATACTTTATAAAAGTCAAATTCACAAATCGATAAAAATAGCATCATTCAAAATCAGCATACAGGCAAAAATGAAGTAATATAAGTCGACAATTTTTTTTTTTTAAATAAACTACCATAACATTTATAAATTAACTGAAACTTATGTAAGACACAGAATGTAGACACATTTTCTTACAGGTACCTACTTATTTCAATTTTAGAATAATTTCAAAAATATAGTGATTTTATTTTAAAAACTCTTTTTTTTTTTAACTCTTTAAGACATCCTATAGGATGTCTTAAAGAGTTTCACCCTAAAAAATTAAGACAAGACTACCGAACATTCCAATAATGGCGATTCAGTCTCACTTTATTATGAAAATTTATAGTCACTCTACTCTAATACAGTGTCATACTACTATATTTTAGTGAATATCTCCTAAAATATAAAGCCTGTAGTTATATTCGCCACATTTATCCAAACTAGGCTACGATACCTGTCGATTAGTACTAGAATTAACCTTGAACTTACTATTAATAATTAAATAAACGCCATTGTATTTTAGGCACATTGCCGTCCGCGCGGCCAACTAAAATCGACTGTAAAATTTTTTATTGAACCTATTTTTTTGTGTTTTTCTTGTTTATTTGCTGTAACAAATTAGCAACTAATTGTCCATGCACCTTAGCCTCTATTAATTTGATTTCATGGTGAGATACGTACCTACACTTAACCTGAAAACTAAATATAGCATAACTTTTTGTATATTTAAGTTTTGATGATTTTTATTCTTGTAACAAATACAACAAATTAAGACCTTTCTTTTGATGTATCATTCGCTTATCTGCATTATTTAGTTTCTGTGTAATCACGGGCGATCACTACGGCAAGTGGCAGTTCTAGCGGCCAACTGTTTTTGGTCGTAGCGTCTTAGTTTTTTTTGTAACAAATTCAGGAAAAGAGGTGTGTTTTGTAACAAATTACAACGAATTCCTGGCAAAATTTCATCAAATTTTAAGAGTTGGCCGCGCGTGGAAACTGACATGTGTCCGCAACTCCACGTCTGAGCGCGTATTTTGCGTACGGTTGGGAAATCGGTTATTCGATCCACCCCAGCTCCTCGAGAAAGGCCAGCAACGCCTTGATGTTGCTGATCATCTCACGTAGGGTACCTGGGTTACCGAAGTACTTGGCCCTGTATGTGGCGATCACCGGGCAGTTTAGAAGCACGTGCGCTGCTGTCTCGTCGTCCTCAATGCAGGCCCTGCACAGCGGACTGTCTGTAACTCCTATGACAAATAGATGTTTATTAAATGATCCATGGCCAGTTATTGCTGCTGTAACCATATACAGTTATCATTTGTGTAACCGGAGGACCTGTTTTGTCAGGCGGGTATCGATGTTCGTATTATAAGTGCTTCCTTGGCCTGCCTGCACTCACTTTGGTCCACCTGTAGCTTACAGTGTAGATCCTTGGTACGTTTTCTTACCAGAGAGCGTAGATAAATTCACTGTACCAGAGTTTATACATAGTATCTAGAGTCGAATAAATAACTAAGAGGTACTGAGAATTTGAGCTGAAATCATAATATTATTTCAATTGAAACATTTTTTCATTCTGAACACAAAAAATTGGATATTGAATAAGAAACCCCGCAAAGTTCTGATTTCAGAAAGGTCTAATGAAGTATTATTACATTCAAGGTTAAACATACTTTACCGTACCTGGAATTTCGTTATTGACACAAAATGAAATACAATATTTATTCTGACATAAAAATCCTGCATGGGAAGCAACAGTTGTTGTTATAAGCAATACTCCATACTCGAAGAAACATGCTCCTCAACACAAAAACATGTTATTATACTTTTGTTTACCATATGAAGCTAAATATATGGTAAACTGGTTTGATATAGTTTTGAGCTCAGATCTCTTTGGAGACACCACGTACTCACGATCAAACCCTACATACAGGAGGCGGGGCGCGTGAGGGAGTGGCAGTCTCTGCGCCCTCACGTCCCTAGCCGCCGCAGGAGGAGACGCCCCGGGCGTCGGGAGTCAATAGCGGACTCCCGGCCACCGTAGGCGCGAGCTTGCGGGTGGCGAGCAATGGGTAGCTCGCCGCCCGGTAAGGACCAAGCTCGGGTCGACGGCGCGCAGTGTTCCACGCGCGCCTCAAAGAGATGTCAGCAGCAGTGTAGGGGTCTACTAGGACCGATGCCTGCCGGGGTCGCGTGATTGTTCGAAAGAGATACCGTGACCCTGGCACATGGGCAACTGATGGAACACGGGTGGGTTTTAGTCAGTAAAAGTCTGACATGCCCTCCCGCTCCGCCCAGAGCGGGAGAAGTCATTTGATGATTTCCCATCCTGAAAAAAAAAAAAAAAAAAACCATACATACCATTTTACTACACATTTACCGATAAGTTAGTGGATAATTTACGAAGTTAGTTATATAGTTTACCTCAACTCCAGGTCACTATTCGTGACTGCCTCGTTGATCTAGTGGCCGCGAGCACTACTGCTGAGCATGAGGACTTGAGTTCGATTCCTAGGTCAGGTACAATAATACTGGGTGATTTTGTTCTGGAATTTCTCAGTAGCAACCCGGAGTCTGGATAAATGCTCACTTAATGGCAATTGGTTCGCCTTTTATTACTTGGGACTTATCTGGTGAAATGTGGGTGTGCTATAGCTAGGTACACCTCTATTAAATCGAGAGAAAAGGCATGATGTTATTTAGTTTAACATTTCTTGTTACTAAGTATTATAGTGATTCAATATAGCTATTTCTCTGCCCTTTTAACTGTTTTGTTACTTTGTTAAACAGTTATGGACGTATATTTTCTATCGTATTTATTAACATGGCTCATTAACACGCTTCTATTAATTTCAGCTATATGTTTGTATGTAACTATGTTTGTAACCGACTCCTTTGGACTTGATTTTGACCCACTTAAGTTTAAATAAAATTTGACCTTTTGCATTAATGCAAAAGGTCAGATTTTATTTAAACTTTCCAGACTTATCTGGAACCGATGACAATACAATAATTTCATACACTTCCGCCATTATCCTTGACAGGGTGGTTACCATGGTTTTTTAGTTTTTTTTTTTTGCTATCTTGGCTAAGAGAGCAAAAAAAATTAAAAAACACATCCATAGAAAACCAAACTAAAAATAACTGAAAAAAGGAGTGTTGGGTGCTTTTTGAGGTACTTTATACCTAATTGGTATTAAGCACTAAACTATTATTCTGAATCTTATTTTGAATAGAAACCAAAAAGTTTCGTCCGCAGCGAATTTACGCTGCAGACGAAACTTTTTGGTTTCTAAATCAACCTTTTTTTTAGAAACACTGGCCTTTATATTTTTTTGTTCTATTTCAAATTTCGATCCTGTAAAATCTTACGCCAAAAATTTTTGCTTGTCAACTGGCAGACTGCAGATGGGAGCTGAGCGTTTCACATCAATATTCTTATTTTCGGAACTCCCAAGTTTAAATTAACAATTTTAACCATATAATTATATTTCTAAACCTACGTGTGTCCTATCTGGTGCTACTTTTAAAATTGGTCATATTGATAAAGTTCTTTGTGCAACTCTTCCATTTAACTGGTACGTATTACGTATTTTCTTTTCCTTTTACAATTCTAATCTGTTCTACCGGCGATTCTCGCTAGCTATATCGAAGATTCCGCTTGTAACCTTGGTCTGACCGTCCTGTTTATTTGTCTTTAGACGACGACCATACAAGCCGAATTTCGGCTTTTCCCCCCCGACGGGCTATCAGCCGTCGGATTAAACTGAGGTCAGCGGCGTGTTGCGGACGTTTGCCACCGACGCAGAGCCCGACGCCCACATAGACGGTTGCTTGCTGCCGTCGCTGCACGCAGCACCGACTGTCCTTCTGGATTGTTTCGCAGGAACCTCTTAACTTACCTATTTTTTTCTATTTTCCTGTAATAGATTATCTAGATAATTTTCTATTTTTTACGCATCCTGATGTAACGTGCATTTCACGATTCAACTAGGTGTTCGTTATAAAAAAGAAACCTATAAATCGACGTGCATAGGCCTGTTTTTTTAATCGATTGCAATCGTATTGGGGATAGGTCGTGCGCGAAGATAATTTCCGTTAAATCTAATTAACCACTAAGTTTGACTCATCCCTCTTTTTAAACAAAACCAAATATTTTTATAGCCACATCTGCAGTCAACCATATACTTGTTTTTTTTATATTTTTTATATTACTGCTGTATTTTTTTTACTTCATGTTTCGTTGGTGTTTTTCTTTAACCGTCTCGCTACAAAATGGCGCCCGAACTAAAGGTAAGTTCATTACCAATAATTTAATTTTTTCGTTATCTCGTGTGTGGTTGCTCCATATGAGCAAATTTTAATTTCATTTGTGAGTTTCAGATTTTAGTATCAGACAGAATCCGTTGTGGAACTAGAAAGGAGTTTGTGTCTCGGATGCTTCGTTGAATATACCTCATACGCGATTGGGCTACGGAACTGCTTACTGAAGTTTGTGTTCCTTGTTTTAATGTGATGTTTTTTAATATAATTTCAAAGAATAACTTTGTAACCATACCCAATATCTATCTCTTTTATTTCTCCCCCAATGAAATACATATTCATCCCGTGTTTTATTCTATTCCTGTAGGTAGCTGTAGTTAGCTTCCCGTAGTGTGTGTTTGATGTGTGGATGTTTAGGCGTCGCGATAATAAGATAAGCTTTTTGAATGTTGGTTTGCTAGTGTCTATTTTCTTTTTTTGATTCTTAGCCCAACTGTTTCCTTTGTCGTGTATTTGTCGTCCTATTTCTCTATCGATCTTTCCACTCGGTATCTAACGCATTCCAGCTAGGTTCAGCAGATTTATCATTTATCCCTGATTTTTCTTTTGAGTTATAAAACATGGCAGAAGAAGCTTCTATTAGTGAGACACCCCTTCGCGAAAGCCCGATTATTTCTAGACCACCACCGATCCCACCTAGGGCAACTCCAGGTTCTAGTCTTCCATCTCCTATGAAATCTGAAGATTGTCCGCCTTTCCCACAAAAGAGATTCTCGCTTATGAAATGGCACATTAGTTTCTCTGGCGATACGTCTGTTAGGGAGTTCTTCACGTCTATTGAGGAACGAAAAGAGGGAGACGACATATCTGACGGTTATCTCCTTAAACGCTTTTATGAACTCTTGACCGGCGATGCTTTGGAGTATTACAGGTCAATTCGCCGACCTGATATGTCTTATTTCGAATTAAAACAAAACTTTCTAAAATCATTTGGACCTATAGATTTCGAGTTCAAAACTGAGCAACAGGTTAGAACTCTTGAACAAACGCCTGATCAGTCTGTTAGAGATTTTACTAGGAAAATCTCTCGATTGAACGATTCCTTGCGCAAACCGATCAGTAAAGATGATTTATTAGAAATAATTATTCATAATATGCACAATAAGTATTTTCCATGTCTATCGATTCACAAGTTTAAAAACTTGGATGAACTCGTCGATACAGTTTCTCATTTCGAAAGTTTTTTGACAAAATCAACCAAACCTACTAAATCCGTTTCAAGCGTTACCAGCACACAACAATGCCCAAAATGCAATAAAACCGGGCACCCCTATCGTACTTGTCCAAATTTTCCCGGTATGCTATGCTTTAAGTGTCGTACCCCTGGTGTTATAACTCGTGATTGCCCAAAATGCAATCCAAAAAATGTTTAAACCACCGGCGACACGCATTGCTCCGTACAGTGTCACCGGTGATAGCGTCCGATTCGTCTGATAACCGCCCTTTTATCGAGATTTTATTGTGTAACCAAGTTGTTAAAGCTCTCCTTGACTCTGGTGCACAAATGTCCCTTATTAGTGATCGTTTAACTCGGCAACTAGGTATCTCACTGAACACAAATGATTCATGTCCTCGAGTTATTTCTGCTAATAATTCGCCTATCGATATTTTGGGAACTATTTATCTTCCAGTTAGGTTTAATGGTACAACCTTTGTACACGAGTTTTTAGTGGCACGTTCTATGTCTTCTTCTGTAATCTTAGGTATTGAATTCTGGAATAAGTTTGGTTTAACTTCCGTTTTTAGCCGAGCATTTAACAAAAACATCAAAGGTAATATGTTCCTTCCTTCCGATACTCATTCTCCTACTCCTCAGGTTTCTTCCGTTGAAGAGATTCGTTACATTCATCCTCGTAACATTCTTTCACCTGATCAAGAACTAAGCCTACAAAAGGTCATTGATGAGTTTGAAGACATTTCGTCTGATAAAATTGGCCTTGGTAAGACTACTTGGCTATCACACAAAATAAACACAACAGGACCACCTATTAGACCCCATTGTGTTGTTGGATGAGGTGGGCAAACTTTTTGAGAGAATTATTGCAAACCGCCTTATCCATCACATGGCAAGGGAGGGGCCGGATCTGGCTGATAATCAGTTTGGTTTCCGTCGTGGGCGCTCTACAATAGATGCGATCATGCGCGTGAGAGTCCTGGCGGAGGAAGCAGTGGCCCAGGGTGAGGTTGTATTGGCGGTGTCTTTGGACATCGCCAATGCCTTTAACACCTTGCCCTGGAGTTGCATTAGGGAGGCACTACGATATCATAGGATGCCAAACTACCTCCGCCGCATAATCGGGGCTTATTTGATGGAGAGATATGTCATCTACCCGGGTCGAGAAGGATGGGGTCGGCGAGAAATGTCGTGTGGTGTTCCACAGGGCTCGGTTTTAGGGCCACCCCTGTGGAACATCGGATATGATTGGGTGATACGCGGTGCGCTCCCCTGTGGCGTCAGCGTCATTTGTTACGCCGATGACACGCTTGTCATGGCACAGGGGAAGACGCTCCTGCAGGCATCTGTCTTAGTGACAGCTGGGGTCGCACAAGTCGTAGAGAGGATCCGGCTGTTGGGTCTCCAAGTGGCGTTGCACAAATCGGAAGCTATTTGTTTCCATGGGCCCCGGAAAGCGCCACCTTCGGGATCCAACATCATGGTAGGAGGTGTCCACATCGGTATCGAGTCGACGATGAAGTACCTAGGACTCGTCCTCGATAGCCGGTGGAACTTCGGGCCGCATTTTCAGCGGTTGGCTCCCCGACTGATGGGCACGGCGAATGCACTTTCGCGATTGCTGCCTAATCTTGGGGGGGCAAATGCCTCCTGCCGGAGGCTCTATGTTGGGATCGTACGGTCTATGGCGCTTTATGGAGCGCCTGTATGGGCGGACAACCTGACGGCCCGCAACATTGCAGTATTGAGAAGACCACAGAGAGCAATGGCCGTCAGGGTAATAAGAGGATACCGTACGGTCTCCTTTGAGGCAGCGAGTCTCTTGGCCGGATCACCACCCTAGGATCTTGACGCTAAAGTCCTAACGTCACTATATCGGTGGCGTAGGGAAGCGCTGGAGCGAGGCGAGCCCCTGATGCCTCGTCATGTAGAGGTATACAGGGTTGAGCTCCGCCAGACCCTAGTGGTGGAGTGGGAACGGCGACTTGCGCAACCCAGCGCAGGGCATGCCACTGTAGCGGCGGTAAGACCCGTAATGAGGGAATGGCTGGAGAGACGGCATGGCGCCCTCACTTTCCGGCTGACACAGGTACTATCCGGACATGGATGTTTCGGTAAGTACCTGTGCCGCATAGGCCGGGAACCGACACCTGGTTGCCACCATTGCAACTGCCTTGACGACACGGCGCTGCACACCCTTGAGGAATGCCCTGCTTGGGCAGTGCAGCGCCGTGACCTCGTCATGGCGGTTGGTGCTGAGGATATAATCTCGCTTCCGGACATGGTCCAGTACATGGTCGGTAGTGAGAGCACGTGGGACGCCGTCGCTTCCTTCTGTGAGGAGGTGATGGTCGCGAAGGAAGCGGCGGAAAGAGAGAGGGAGGACACAACCTCCCTTCCAATCCGCAGAAGGGTAACCGGGCGACGGAGGGCGCAAAACGATCTCCGGCCGCCTTAGAGTGAGGCCTGCAGGCAACAGACTTGGGGAGTTTGTTGCCTGAACAGAGAAAGGCCCGTGACGGCGGCGCGTCGTGTTCCGCGCGCGCCTGTCTCTGAAGGAACTCCGGCCATTCGTTGCCGTTAGGGTGACGGGGTCCGCATGTATTCATGCGGGCCAACACCTAGCCGGGGGAGCGTGACGAAATGCGCAAGCACTCCAGCACCCCGGCTAAAGGTAGCAGCAGAACACCGTGTGGTTTTAGTCAGTAAGAGTCTGACAGACCCCTCCACTCACCCCGGGGTGGAGGACATCCATGAGGATTTCCACACGATAAAAAAAAAAAAAAAAAAAAAAGGACCACCTATTAGACAACGATTTTACCCTCTTTCTCCAGTTAAACTAAAAATTCTCAATAAGGAAATCGATAAGATGTTGGAGATGGGTGTCATTCGTCCCTCTCGTTCTCCTTGGGCCAGTCCAGTGGTAATGGTTACTAAGAAGGATGGTTCTGTTCGTTTCTGCGTTGACAGTAGGAAGTTGAATAGCGTTACTATCAGGGATTCTTATCCTCTTCCCCGTATTCACGATATCCTTGATAACCTTCGCGGTGCAAGATATATGAGCTCGCTTGATTTTAGAAGCGCATTTTGGCAGATCCCCCTTGCCGATAAGGAGAGTTGTGAGAAAACCGCCTTTATAGTACCTCAACGTGGTTTATTCGAATTCGTCAGAATGCCATTTGGTCTCACAAATGCAGCTTCTGAAATGCAGCGTCTTACGGATATGATTGTCAATTTTGAATTTACTTCAAATAGTGATAACTTTGTTTTCGGTTATGTTGATGACCTAATTTTGATTTCCAAAGATTTCAACAGTCACCTCGCACTCCTTAGAAAAGTACTAAAACGCCTTAAGGAAGCCGGTTTATCTATTAACCTAAAAAAATGTGAATTCTGTAAAAGTGAATTAAAATATTTGGGTTATATTGTAAATGAAAAGGGTTTACAAACTGATCCCAGCAAGCTTGATGCTATTAGGGACTATCCAACTCCTACTACCGCTAAATCGCTGCGCGGTTTCATTGGATTGTGTTCCTATTATAGACGTTTTGTTGATGGTTTTTCATCCATAATAGCTCCACTCACTGCCCTCATAGGAAAAAGGAAGGGTCGTGACCCTGTAAGTTGGGATAATGCCGCCGATAAAGCATTTACCAAATTAAAGGAGGCGCTAATTAAGACTCCTGTTATGGCTTGTCCAGATTTTTCGAAGCCTTTCATTCTACAATGCGATGCATCATCTGTTGGTCTTGGTTCAGTTCTTTCACAAAAAATTGATAACGTAGAACATCCTATTGCTTATTATTCACGCTTATTCTCCAAAGCTGAACGTAATTATAGTACTTCTGAACGTGAACTTTTGTCTGTTCTTGATTCTATTAAACATTTTCGCTGCTATTTAGATGGGATGAAGTTCTCTGTTATTACGGATCATATGGCCTTAAAATGGCTCCTTACGCTGAATAACCCTTCCGGACGTTTAGCTCGATGGGCTACAATTATTTCTCAATATACTTTTGATATCGTTCATCGCAAGGGTGCACAACACGTCGTTCCAGACGCTCTATCTAGAATGTATGCTAGTCCAGTTTCTTTCGATCAAGGTCCAGACCATACTAATGATAGATGGTACAAAAAGGTTTATTTAGGTGCTCGCGATACTCCACAAATGTTTCCAGCTTACACCATTCGGAACGGTGTTCTTCTAAGACGCATGCCGATCGTTAGTCCTTTGTGTTCTGATCCTTGGCGCGTGGTGTTACCCGCTGAAAAGGTGCCATCCGCAATTTGGGAGGTCCATAACAATCCTCACTCCATACATCCTGGAGTCACAAAGACTTATTTTAAGCTCAAGGATGTCTTCTATTGGCCGAACATGTATCGGGATGTTACGGAAACAATAAGGCAATGTGTGACATGTAAAGCCTATAAGATCGCGAATACTCAACCACGCGGTCAAATGTGTTATCCCAAGGAGGTTTCCTTGCCGTTACAAATGATTTCTATCGACATCATAGGACCTTTACCTATCGCTTATTATGGGTATAAATATATTCTATCTATGGTCGACGTTTTCTCTAAATATGTCTGGCTTGTTCCTCTTAAAAAGGTTGACGCAAGTTCAGTTATTAAATCCTTGGAATCTGAAGTATTTTTTAATTTCGGAGTTCCGCGGTCTATACTCTGTGACAATGCTACAGTTTTTCGTAGTAATCAGTTTATAAATTTTCTTAGGTCATTTCACATTGATTCCCCAACATATACCCCTTATTATACTCCGCAAGCCAACACGGTAGAACGCTATAACCAAAGTGTCGTGACGTGTTTGAGCATATTGGTTGGTGAAAACCAAAGAAACTGGGCAAAATTGTTACCCAAAGTCAAACTTTATCTTAATTCCTGTATTAATTTAGCGACAGGTTTTACACCAAACTTCCTCATATTCGGTAGAGAAGTCTGCATGGATTCAGTTCGCGCTGGTAGCCAGACTCTAAGCACTAATTTAGCTGAAAGTCGGGAACAACACGCAAAGAATTTGACTTCTCTGGCTGAGGTTTATGCGAAAGTGGCAGACAACCTTTCTTCTGCTTTCCTTCGAAATTCTCGAATTTATAATACAAACCGGACAGCAATTACACTTAACACTGGCGACATTGTATGGAGGCGTAATTTTTCAAAGTCTTCAGCTAGTGAATATTTTTCAGGAAAGCTTGCTCCTCGCTTTATTAAATGCCAAGTGATCAGGGTCGTCTCTAGGACCACATATGTCCTACAAGACTGTGATTCCTCTCATACCGGCAAATATCATATAAAAGATATTCTTAAATAATTAACTTCGTTAATTTAACCTTTCTTATTAATATTAATTTTCTTTGTCTGACTGAAGACGTTTATTATTCTTTGTTCTTGTATATATTAAGGGGATCCCCAGGATTTAATTAGGTCGTTTATTTTTCATTAATTAATTCCTAGATTTCTTGACTTTTGTTATTGTTAGGTTTAGTGGACACATCTGGAGCTCGCACTGATAACGTTTAAGTGAAGGTCGACTTTCAATTTTTATTCTGTATCAGCTGCACTGCGATGTTGTTGATTAGATTAATTTAGTCTTTAATTCGTTTGCTTAGTCATAACATTTATAGGTTGATTAAGTTAGTTTATTTAGGTTAGCTTATTTAATTTTAGCAGGGTTGTCTTCCTCTCTAGGGTTGCCGCCTCCTTATACAGATTTGGTACTCATATGTGGTCACTCACTTAGGGTTGTCATTTCCTTTTAGGGTTACCACACTTCTTTTTTTTGCTGGAAAAGGGGTGCTGCAGCGTAAATTCGCTGCGGACGAAACTTTTTGGTTTCTAAATCAACCTTTTTTTTAGAAACACTGGCCTTTATATTTTTTTGTTCTATTTCAAATTTCGATCCTGTAAAATCTAACGCCAAAAATTTTTGCTTGTCAACTGGCAGACTGCAGATGGGAGCTGAGCGTTTCACATCAAAATTCTTATTTTCGGAACTCCCAAGTTTATATTAACAATTTTAACCATATAATTATATTTCTAAACCTACGTGTGTCCTATCTGGTGCTACTTTTAAAATTGTTCATATTGATAAAGTTCTTTGTGCAACTCTTCCATTTAACTGACGACGACCATACAAGCCGAATTTCGGTTTTTTGCCCCCCGACGGGCTATCAGCCGTCGGATTAAACTGAGGTCAGCGGCGTGTTGCGGACGTTTGCCACCGACGCAGAGCCTCACGCCCTCATAGACGGTTGCTTGCTGCCGTCGCTGCACGCAGCACTGACAGTGTCCTTCTGGATAGTTTCGCCCGGCTGGTTATAAGGAACCTTTTAACATTACCTATTTTTTTCTATTTTTCTGTAATAGATTATCTAGATAATTTTCTATTTTACGCATCCTGATGTAACGTGTATTTCACGATTCAACTAGGTGTTCGTTATAAAAAAGGAACCTATAAATCGACGTGCATAGGCCTATTTTTTTAATCGATTGCAATCGTATTGGGGATAGGTCGTGCGCGAAGATAATTTCCGTTAAATCTAATTAACCACTAAGTTTGACTCGTCCCTCTTTTAAAACAAAACCAAATATTTTTATAGCCACATCTGCAGTCAACCATATACTTGTTTTTTTATATTTTTTTTTTATATTACTGCTGTATTTTTTTTTTACTTCGTGTTTCGTTGAAATTATAAAAGTGGTGTGAATATGGTGTTTTTCTTTAACCGTCTCGCTACAGAAGATAGGTCCTGGTTAGTTAAAATCTAACGGAGGTAAATTAGAGACGTCATAGAGTCATGTGGGGTAAACGTACGCGGCGAATAAGTGTCCGCAGTGAATATTGTGCGTATGCCGCGGATGACAGCAGGTTGAGACCTGGTGCATTTAGATCGCGTTTGACCACCGAGCTAGAGGACTGCGTCACAGGTTTGCCGCACAATGCTATGGAAACTTACGCGACAATATTGCTTTTGCACGGATTTCCTATTTATTTCTTTGAAATTGATTTGCATGCTAAAGACATATTATTAGTCATTTGATTGAATAACGAAGTGACTAGGAACAGGAGAAATTAATCAATATTTTGTGTGAATCTACGTATTTTGTCTAAGGTAAGTCATACTTCAAAATTTTATTATTTTTATTAACTTTGATGGGATGGGGTAAGTGTCCGGGGGTAAGTGTCGGCAGTAATTAAAATGCGTATACTTACCCAGTTATATTTTTAATTTTTTGCCAAAAATGCAAATATATAAGGAAATGTCCTGACCGGAAAGTTTGTACACAAGAGCAGATTGATGAAGACAAAAAGTTGATGGAAGACGGAAAATCGAAACGAAAAGCCGCAGGAATTGTTGGAATAGATGAGAATACTTTTAGAAAACGTCTGAAACTAAAGCTACGCAAAGGATATGTTCCAGTGACCCTGAATGCTGAAGCTGCGTTACCTACAGTAGCAGCTTTTTATGTGTTCTGTCGATTATATAAGTCACTTGGTATTGGTTACTAGTTCTATCAGGATGCTGTGTCATCCATTTATCGGCTTCAATTGCGTACTGATTTTTTGACGACTGTAAATGGCCCTATCCAAGGGCTGTATTTTCTGACTACTATGAGGTGGCAATGTAAGATGCAACGATGTTGTTCTCTCTGCAATACAGAGTAGCTTGCAGGTTATTATGGCTTGAATGATTGTCAATAATCAGTAGCATAAGATTATCCACAGTTGGTGAAGTGTAGTCCTTGAAGTGTACCAGCCACTGTAAATATAAGTCCGCGTTGATAAATCCGGAATCAGATGTCATGCCAATGCTACCAGCCGGAGCTCCGTCCATATGTTCCCCCTTCATTCTTTTTCGAGGGAAAATAAATGCAGGTGGAACATATTTTCCAGTTGTACCTACCGACTATACAAAAAAACATCTTCAGAACAAGAATACTACTATCCGTTATGTCGAGGAAAGTACTGAGGAGTGGATTGAGTGTTCAATTTATGAGTCCTGGTAGCACGACACCTGTACCAGTTACGAGGAGGGCAAGTTCACACGTGATCATTGTGCAATATCAAATTAAGTTTACGTGCGTCCACTTTGTCGGCGTTGCGTACACTTAACCGAAGGCGTGCGGACACTTTCCCACCGATGCGGGTAAAAAGCCGCATTTCCCTTGTTAACTAAATAATTAAGTAAAAAAAAACAATTATTATTAGAATTGAAATTTTATGTTTTGTTTCCCTTCACAAATGTTTATAACATTAGAATAAAAGTTTTATTCTTTTAAATTCACAAAATCTTTTATTCTGGAAGCAATTAACTAAAAAATGCGTACGTTTACCCCACATGACTCTACCTTAATTCATTTGCGTCCCATATGCTCCGTTGATACATGATTACACTCGTTACCTATATCTTCTAACGATACTTGTGTGTCTTTCGTTTTCTTTGCACAGACTTGTTCGTTTGACGATGCCTTCCTTTTACGACTTACATCACTTAAGAAACTTGGTGAGAAAGGTCCGACTATATCGTCAGGAGAAGACATAATTATCACTAGTATTATAACGAAAATTGTAATTATGAAAACTACCCGTTATATTATTTTACTCTATGATGAAATTATTATAATAAATATCATGCATTAAGAATATTCAGATTCGAATAGTTGTCATTAAAAAATAATTTTCGAAGTAAAAGTAAGCTACTTTTAATAGAATATTTCATAAATTTGAAATATAATGTACCTTACTTACCCATCACTGGCTGTCGTGTCTTGACGACTGTGGCGTGGGGAAGAACACTTTTTACTGATTTCGATTAACAGTTATTGATCATTGTTTTTTCTAGTGAAATGTTACTAATGGCTATTTGTGCAATTTTACAATATTTCACTAATGTAGTTATACATATTAGGAAAAAGAAACACACAAAACTTAAATTAGTATATTTATTTTGTACTCAAAAAAAATCGTTTTCTTGTCGTCTATAGATGACGGTGGCGTGTTGGGCACGTTTTCATTTGTCGGCTATACACGACCGTGACGTTCAAAAGGTTAATGATTAAGTACTCAGGTAGTGCTGTGCACTTCTGTAAGTGATGTCCTCACAATACCTAAAACTATAAATAACTAACTTTTGCCAGCAGCTTCGCCTGCGTGGAGGTCAGAAATTATCCCGCGGGAACATACGACCGGGATAAAAAAGTAACCTATGTCCTTTTTCAGGCTCTAAACTATCTGTGTACCAAATTTCATTTAAATCGGTTCAGTAGTTTTAGCAGGAAAGCGAGACAGACAGACAGACAGAGTTACTTTTGCATTTATAATATTAGTGTGGATAGTGTGGATGTGGATTAGTGTGGATGTGGATTTTTGTTTGTGTATGTTCTAGTGAGTAAGTCGGTAAAGTGCCATATCGATAAATACCTACATAAATTTGTCCTACAATTCAAAACATACAATTCAAACTTCTACCACTTATATTCCATATTCGATCAATACGAGAAAGGTGTGTTACGTCACGATAGATAGCACCGAGCACGATTTTCTAAATCGTTAAAAGTTTTCCATTTCGTATTTTTCAAGTAAACTATTGGTAAAAGTTCTGTACAGCCACCGAAAAAGAAATAATCAGAGTTGTCCGATATAGTTGAAATTTTATAAGAAACGGCTGGTTTTTTTTCTAAGTAATTAATATATAAAATTCGGTAAACGAACTATTTGTTTCCTATTAATTAAATTCCAAGACATCTATCGGTTTTCTACCAAATTTCAACTATATCCAACGACCCTGGTTACTTCTCTTTTGGTGTCCGTACCTACACAAAACATTGCTCTGTGTCTGACTGAAACTGCACTTACTCAGACAGTTTTTTCACCAATTATTGCCTGAAGCAAGTTTAATTGGAGAAATCCAGTTTAGCGAACTTACATACAGTGCTAGTCAACTCACAGCCTAAGCCACTGATGAAACAAAAACAAAACACAATTTAACATTACCAGATTTCCCCGAAGGATTATTCAGAGGTGTATCTATAGTAGTTCACTTACGCTTCGCCAGCTATGTTTAAGGCTATCTTTTAGCCTATGGCTTTTAACCTGGCACAATCTGAACTCTGAACTGCTTCTGAGAAATTCCAGATAAGAAAACCTAAACCTACGGACCTACAGGATCTACGCAACAGTCCAAGTAAGTAAGAGAGTCTCATATAATAGGGGGTGACAGGGCACGCCACAATTGCGGCGGTAAGTCCCCTCTTTGAGGAGTGGATAGAGAGGCGCCACGGCGTCCTCACCTTCCGCCTGACGCAGGTTCTCACCGGGCATGGGGGCTCCGGTGGGTTCCTGTTCAAGATAAAGCGGGAAAGAAACGCCCGGGTGTTTCCATTGTGAGGATCGTCTGGAGGACACGGTGGAGCATACGGT
The DNA here is from genome assembly GCA_932294355.1 of Aporophyla lueneburgensis. Lineage (NCBI taxonomy): Eukaryota > Metazoa > Arthropoda > Insecta > Lepidoptera > Noctuidae > Aporophyla > Aporophyla lueneburgensis. The sequence continues at coordinate 20,627,449 of OW028752.1, forward strand.
AGAGGTGTGCCCTGCCTGGGCGGAGCACCGCCGTGTCCTCGTGGAGGCGATCGGCGGCGGCGACCTCTCGCGTCCGGCTCTGGTGCGAGCCATGGTACGGAACGAGATGGCATGGGAAGCCGTCACCTCCTTCTGCGAAGCAGTAATGCTCGCGAAGAAGGAGGCGGGGCGCGTGAGGGAGTGGCAGTCTCTGCGCCCTCACGTCCCTAGCCGCCGCAGGAGGAGACACCCCGGGCGTCGGGAGTCGATTGCGGACTCCCGGCCACCGTAGGGGCGAGCTTGCGGGTGGCGAGCAATGGGTAGCTCGCCGCCCGGTAAGGACTAAGCTCGAGTCGACGGCGCGTAGTGTTCCACGCGCGCCTCAAAGAGATGTCAGCAGCAGTGAAGGGGTCTACTAGGACCGATGCCTGCCGGGGTCGCGTGATTGTTCGAAAGAGATACCGTGACCCTGGCAAATGGGCAACTGATGGAATACGGGTGGGTTTTAGTCAGTAAAAGTCTGACACGCCCTCCCGCTCCACCCAGAGCGGGAGAAGTCATTTGATGATATCCCATCCTGAAAAAAAAATAGGTGGTGACCCATGATTATCAGCCGACAAATTAAAATTATAAATAATGGAGATAGAGTTCCGGAAGTTAAGACTTTTTATTGCAAATTTCCTCTTCTTTAACGAACTTTTTTCAAAATTGCTTAAATGTTAATATTTTTTGAGTTATTAACAAAAAACGAAATATCATTTTTTTTTTCATCTTATTTAGTTAATAACAATTACAATTTTTTACCTGCACCAAAATCCTTCAAAAAACTTTTTCTAGAGGTGATTCCGAATTGAATGAGCCATCGCTCATATTTTTAGGACCTTTATCTCTATTTTTCACGTTTTTGAACTTGTTGATTATTAATATACTTCTAATTATCTATCTGTCACTTTTCCAAAACTTTTAAAAACAATTCAAATAACTCTCCTTGCCTTTTTTTCGGCAAACTGGAGGTAATAAGTACATAATTCTACTGTTATCCAATTTTAATAAGTTATTTTACCAAGTGTGTATATTTTTTAAAAACGAGAAAACAAAAAAATAATTTAGGCGTTTGATGCGAGAAAAGAGCCGCCCAGTAATAGAGATTGACGCAGCATAATCGATAAATCAGATCGGCTATTTTACGAGTGCGTCTGCTTCGAATGCTTTCCGTGTTTCTTATTGTGCAAGTTGTTTAAACTGAATGTTGTTAAATTGTCAAATTTTGATATCTATGCAGGACGACTACTAGAGCGGAGATGATGTTTATTATTGACTTAGGTGATTCGGATGACTGTTCGTCTTTGCCAATGAAATCTGACAACGAATTAGATTAAAATGATTTTTATGAATTGTTGTGTTTTTCTTTTTACATCCATAATCTTTATTAGAAATTATTTATAAGTAACTACATCTATTTAAAAAATAGATTAATTTTCAATCGCAAAACTTCTCGATTTTTGCTAATAATCGAATTAATTACGCAAAGGGACCTCACTATTTAAGTCACGTGATTAAGTGTCACTGTACCCATCCTATGTGAAAAAGACTATAAACGGGGAAATCCTGCAGCCTGCGATAACCGATGTAGTGTGTTACCAACTTTACGCGGAAAAAAATAAATTGCTTATTGTGACTTTTGCCATTTCTGAAAAAAAATTGGGAAGTTTTATTAATTTTTGCTCATGAACATCGGGGGCCCCCCTGGCCCGGGGGCCCCGTATAATTTATACGGCAGATACGGCGGTAGCTACGCCCCTGAAGAATGGGAAATTGCAATAACAAAGGATTAATCATTTCAGCCGTAAGAAGTTCGCTGCTAAAAACAGGGCTCCACAATTTGGAGGCTTTGCTAAAATCGCCACGCTTGACAGGCAGGTTGGCGATCACAGTCATTATCATCATCATCATCAGTTCAGCCGAACGACGGCCACTGCTGAGCCTCTAGGCCTCCCAATTTTGCCATAATCGCCACGCTTAGCTTGCAGGTTAGCGATCGCAGTATGGTTGTTAAATGTATAAAAAACGCAGCCCATTCTCTAATAAATCCCTTAGTCGCTTTTTACGACTCCCACAGAAAGAAATTGGATGGTGCTATTTACAACAAACGATTATAAGAACTAGGTCTCCAGATCACTGAAGCTAGAATGCGAGCAAGTTCACAGCTAGTTTCATTGATATGGCTTCATAGACATGTAAGGCACCTGCCCACTGCGTCGTGATTACTTTTTATTTGTTGGGGACTTTTTCAGGTGGGTTGTGACGACATTCTGATAGTCAGCCTGCTCAATGCTGCCTTCCTGCTGCTTTGCTTCTTTTCTCTTTATTTTCTTCCTCAGATGCGCCCCTTTTGCTTTCAAATCAATGCTGCAGCTGTAGGCAAAGTGGCGCATCTGAGGAAAATAATGTTATTTATTTTCTTCGGGTGTGCCCCTTTTGCTTATGACGACAGAATGTGTGGTCCAGCAGTATCTTCATGGTGGTTCATAGTAACAATATTACTTTTATACTACCTTTATTTAGTAACTGTAAGGTTTTCGTCATTCAAATGTTTAGTACAGGTATTCCTACTATTGAATAGAAAGGTTTACTTAATCAGCCTATAATGTTCCCACTGTTGGGACACAAACCGCCTCTTTTCGACACGACTTTTGGGTCTTTGTTTTTTGGTTCTACGACATGCCAGTTTCTTCACGATGTTTGTGTTCAACGTTTTGAGAACATATTCGCTGAATATTGAACAGATTCTGTGATGAAAATATTCGCTGCGCAATAAAACAGACTTAGTATGCCTCCCTCCCGCCTTAAATTGCATTCTTCTAATCCATATTCTGTATATAACAATATATAAAAAATTACCAGAAAGTGTAAAACAATAAAAGAAAATAAATATGTGCTTGAATAAGTTAAAAAAAATGTATACTACACAATAGACGAATATTTATCTGATAAAATCAATAATAAATAGACACACATACATGACATATAATAATCAGGTATTTATTAAAATAATTTAAAAATAATTATAATACAATAATAACTATATACCTAATAAAACTAATATTAGCACGATAAAAACAATAAAAATATCATTCTTATCTAAATAAAGAACTAAATTAAATTATATTATTATGAAATATTTTACAAAATAAGTGGATAAATACGCAATAAGCAATACATAATAAAATACAATTTAATTTATTATTGTTAAAAATACAGACCAACGTTTAGAATTTTCAACATAAAACTTGTTAATTAATAAAAGAAGGAAGTAGTAGTCAATAAGCAGCAATTAATTAAGAACGGATATGTAAATGAAAACATTTGGTACTGGTTAAGGGCACGGCACGATCGTTGCAGTGGCTGCATGAGCGGTGCCACGGGTTCAATACACATACATAAAATCACGCCATCTTCCAATGGGGTAAGCAGAAACTACCGAAAGCCACCTGCTACGGTCCATAAATACGGTCTATAAGGTCCCTTTCCTCCTCTTTCTTTCCTCGTTCTTTATCTGTGCGCATTATTTTTCACATCACACAAATGATATACAGTAGACATGTGTTAGACAGTAGAGACATTAGACACAAACGGATCGCGGAAATACGAATGAAAAAAATCGGATTTTATTCTGAAATTTAAAAATAATGTTCTTAGTAGCAAATCTTTACGGACCTTTAGCCTTTGCTTAGAACTACTATCTAAGTTGTATCAATACTCTGCTCATCCCACACGTTTCTTTCTCGTTCAAACACTTTCCCTTGATTCTAAAATAAATGAACCCAATAACTGTAGGCATAGATACATTCGTCAACACAATAAATTCTTTAAATCTTTTGGCAACAGAAACAAAACGCTATCGATTGTTATTTGTATCCATGCCAACGCACAAACAGGTTATTGTGAGTAGGTAATTATTTTATCGGCAATGATGCAATTAGCGGCAGATCACTATACGACCCCCTTATCTTAACACAATAAAATAGTCTTATGTGTTCGTACTCTATTCTTACACGCGCTTTCGTAATAGACGGTACGGTTTACGTAATACGACGTTCGATCAATAAACACGTACAGCTCTCAGTGTTTATATTTGTGTATTTACAGTAACATGGATAAGACTGCGGACAGTTCCATTGCGGGGGACATAGATAATATTGAACTGACCCCTTAGTGATCTCAGATAAATCTACGTTTACATCGAATAACAACTTAATTTGTGGTGAACCGCGGCCAGTGAAGGAACTCTTCACTCTCAACCCGAAACTAATGAAACCGGAGACCAATCTTCAGGAGCCGAAAGAAGAACAACGCAAAACAAGTTTCAATAACCCTGGTGCCAGGATGCCGAACATCAAAGTGTTTACTGGGAGCTCGCACCCGGAGATGGCAAAGAGGATCGTTGCAAGACTCAACATAAATTTAGGAAGAGCTACGACTAAGAAATTCAGCAATAAGGAAACTAATGTTGAGATCGGCGAGTCAGTCAGAGGTGAGGATGTGTATATAGTTCAGAGTGGCTGCGGAGAGATCAATGACAACCTGATGGAGCTGTTCATCATGATCAACGCGTGTAAGATTGCATCGGCTTCCCGCGTAACAGCCGTGGTTCCTTGCTTCCCATACTCCAGGCAAGACAAGAAAGACAAGAGCAGAGCACCAATCACAGCTAAGCTACTTGCAAATCTTGTATCAGTTGCTGGTGCCGACCACGTCATCACAATCGACCTGCACTCCTCACAAATCCAAGGATTCTTCAACATTCCTGTGGACAACTTGTACGCTGAACCCGCTATCACAAAATGGATTAAGGAAAATATTCCTGACTGGAAGAGCAGTGTGATGGTATCCCCTGATGCTGGTGGTGTGAAAAGAATGACAGCTATTGCTGACAGACTGGATATTGATTTTGCGATTATCCACAAGGAAAGAGAGAGAGCTAACGAAGGAGATTCGACTGTCCTCGTCGGTACTGTCAAGAACCGGACAGCGATAATGGTTGACGATTTAGCAGACACTTGTGATACCATCGTTAAGGGAGCTGAAGCCTTACGCGAGGCCGGAGCAACAAAGGTTTATGCGATATTGACACATGGTGTATTTGCAGGAAACGCTATCGATAAGATTAATAACTCATGTCTTGAGGGCATTGTGGTAACAAATACAATCCCTCAGGATACTAATATGAAAATGTGCCCAAAGATACAAACTATTGATATTTCTGTGATGCTTGCTGAGGCAATTCGACGTACTCATTACGCCGAATCAGTCTCATATTTGTTTACAAACGTACCTTATTAAATTTACTTAGTTCCTAAAATGTTGTTACTGATTAGCTTCCTTTATTTAGCATAGCAAATGTTGAAAAGGTTCCATTATTACTCATTGTTAAGAATCTACTATTTATAAGCGTATTGTAATTTCTTTGTAATTAATCAATGGCGAATAAAATTTAATTTACTAAGGAAACCTCGAGTTCGGTTTTATTGGGTTAATTTTCTTTAATCGCATAAGACTAGGAAGCTCTTCCGTTAATTAAAAAAAAAACTAATTTTCCTGAAAGCATTTCTCCCGTGGATTATCAATGTCAGTAAAATAATATACCTATTTATAGAAATTCCAAGTAATTTTGTGATAATTCAGTTAACCAAGGCTAAGAAAATTTTGGCTATAAATGAATACGTAATCGTACCGGGACAATCATACATACTAAATCATTTATAAGAAAAATAAGTAGATAGGTAGCAATTTTATGTTCCACGTGTAGCTTTTTCTTGTTTTCGACTGCCGAGCTTACTTGTCTACATTTATTAGTGAAGTAGGGTTGCCCACCGTACTCTAAAATAGAGTTTCGTACTATTTTTCTCAGGGGTGTACTTTAAAATCTATAATACTAAGAGAGTACGCAACTAAAATACTTCTTTACATAGTAATAAAACAAATTTGCTTCCCGCGTCTGTACACTTAGATCTTTTAAACTGCGCAACGGATTTTAGTGCGGTTTTCATCAATAGACAGAATGATTCAAGGGGAAGGTTTGTATGTATAATACGCAGCGAAGCGGCTGGCAAAAGCTAGTTTGACATAAACTGTCTTATGCGGCGGATTTCCTGTATTTTCACTGTGAGACCTAACTGGTTTTGTCGGTCATGAATGTGAAGTGAGGAAAAACCGCAGGAGGAGACGACCCGGGCGTCGGGAGTCAATAGCGGACTCCCGGCCACCGTAGGCGCGAGCTTGCGGGTGGCGAGCAGTGGGTAGCTCGCCGCCCGATAAGGACCATGCTCGGGTCGACGGCGCGCAGTGTTCCACGCGCGCCTCAAAGAGATGTCAGCAGCAGTGTAGGGGTCTACTAGGACCGATGCCTGCCGGGGTCGCGTGATTGTTCGAAAGAGATACCGTGACCCTGGCACATGGGCAACTGATGGAACACGGGTGGGTTTTAGTCAGTAAAAGTCTGACACGCCCTCCCGCTCCGCCCAGAGCGGGAGAAGTCATTTGATGATTTCCCATCCTGAAAAAAAAAAAAAAAAAAAAAAAAAAAAAAAGAGGAAAAAAGAGGAACCAGGCTTTGTACAATTGATGGCTCCTATATTCCTAGCTCCTGGCCTTAAATTAACTAAGAATAAGAATATCTGGAGTCCTACTATTCTTGTAAAATCAATAAAAAATGTAATGTACTGCAAAAAGTGCTAGAAAATATATTTTTTTAAACTTGAAAAATATGTAATATGTACTCTTTATGTACCCTTTCTGAAATCAGAAATACTCTACTTGTAGAAATTGGCAACCCTAGTAGTGAGAATAATATTAAATAACTGTCCAAAAGCCTTTAACTTTCTATATTTGCTCGGTATTCATAGTTACCTCGGTAACGGACATAATTACGGCAACCTAAGTTGTTTTTGAATAGGAAACGCTTATGAATATTTGAAAAGCAGATAATAAGTACATAGAAACGTTGTAGAAACTAATAAAATAAACAATTAACACGGGGAACAATAAGTACAGCTTATCAGAAGGTTTGTAAAATTATGACGCAAAACAACACGAGGTTTTGTAACTCACTTCACTTCACTACGTGGACCCATGGTTCCCTAATTCAACGATCATACGTTCGTACGGGATTTTCCACTCTGGGTGTAAAACCGAGCATTGATATTAGAGTCAACCTATCGACTCCTAAAAGTTGATTGGAGCGGATAACAACTCCATAAAAATAAGCCCATGTTAACTAATGACTCTAAAAGTCTAAATATCAACTAAAAGTTGATTAGGAGCGGATGACAACTCCGTTAAAAATAAGCCTTTGTTAAAATCTTTCTATTTCATCTCATTTGTGGTTTTAGACGCGAGCAGATTACAACTCCTAAAATAAGCCTTAAAGTTATTGGATTTATCAGGTTGAGTAGTGATCATTGAATGTGAATCCTACCTTTTTTTTTTTTTTTTGATCTCGAGGTGGAAATCCTCATTGATGTCCTCTGCCCTGGGGTGGGCAGAGGGGTCTGTCAGACTCTTACTGACTAAAACCACCCCGGTGTTCCGTCCCACACCTACGTCGGGGACCACGGGAACCAATATGTCTTCCGCGATCCCCGACTGGTGCCGGCCTGCCATTGCGGGCCTCCTCACGTTGGGGGGGAGTGAGGTGTTAAACTCCCCCCCATAATGTGAATCCTACCTGACCTAACTTCGTAAGATGTCGGTGTGAGAACAGCTAAGCAGAACAGTAACTGACAGTTGACAATTTGGCTTGTCACAATAATCCAACAAAGTGCAGCGCGAGTGAGTCTCAGCGATTCGAAAAAATACAGTGGTCGATTTTCAAATTTTGGCGCTAAGCACTGTATTGAAAAATCAAGCGCGCGAAAAACTCCTGAAGCGATTTTGTCGCGCTCATGCATTTTTTTTATAATACGTAGGTACCTACCTACTGCATAGCAGAAAGGGCAGCATGCATTTTATGACAGCTGATTTTGCGGAAATCCTACGTATTTCTACTTTGCAATTAAAGTGACATAAAAGGGTTCAACCCTCATTTTACGCTTGGCTATGCATGGTGACAAATTAGGGACCAAAAATAAGAGTCCATTTCAAATAACGTACTTACATAGTTTCGTACTAATTACTTATGTAATTAGTAGTAGCTTTTAGTTACAAACAAGTAGGTATTTTGAAAGATATAGAGGGGAATGACCAATGTCAATACTTAAAGTTTATAAAGGTCAAGTTTAGATAGGCAGAACGTTGAATAGTTGAATAACATCATGCACAACGTAATGAAAAACAAACGTTACACTTACCTACTCCGACCGCGTAATCTCATTATAGACGAGAATATTGTTGGGGTAAAAATAACATATAAATACACTAGCTTCTGCCCGCGACTTCGTCTGCGTTAAATTTTTGCCCTCCTGACTCTTCCCGTCGTCGCACCGAATTGCCTGCCAGTTTTCGTCCATTTTTCATTACTGCCCCGCTCCATTTGATCGCAGCGTGATGTTATATAGCCTATAGCATTCCTCGATAAATAGGCTACCTAACACAAATAATTTTTCAATTCGGACCAGTAGTTCCTGAGATTAGCGCGTTCAATCAATCAAACAAACAAACTGTTCAGCTTTATAATATTACTAGCTTCTGCCCGCGACTTCGTCCGCGTTAAATTTCTTGTTCCCCCGACCATTCCCGTCGCGTCGAATCGCCTACCCGTGCGATTTTCCCCGTTTTTGCAGCCTATAGCCTTCCTCGATAAATAAGCTACCCAACACAAAAATAATTTTTCTATTCGGATCAGTAGTTCCTCAGATTTCATAATCTTCACGCCTTTTCGTGGCGGTAGGCAGACACTACAGAACGCCACCTGCTACGATCCTAATGGCGCTTCCTCTTCTCAAGCGGCGATCATAGAACAATTACCCGCTTTTTTTTCTGGATGGGAAATCATCAAATGACTTCTCCCGGTCTGAGCGGAGCGGGAGGGCGTGTCAGACCCCGGCAGGCATCGGTCCTAGTAGACCCCTACATCGCTGCTGACATCTCTTTGAGGCGCGCGTGGAACACTACGCGCCGTCGACCCGAGCCTAGTCCTTACCGGGCGGCGAGCTACCCATTGCTTGCCACCCGCAAGCTCGCGCCTACGGTGGCCGGGAGTCCGCTATCGACTCCCGACGCCCGGGGCGTCTCCTCCTGCGACAGCTAGGGACGTGAGGGTGCAGAGACTGCCACTCCCTTACGCGCCCCGCCTCCTCCTTTGCGAGCATTACTGCTTCGCAGAAGGAAGTGACGGCTTCCCATGCCCTCTCGCTCCGTACCATGGCTCGCACCAGGGCCGGACGCGAGAGGTCGCCGCCGCCGAGCGCCTCCACGAGAACACAGCGGTGCTCCGCACAATCACCCGCTAGCACGATTATTTGACTTACAAGTTATAGATCGCGGGTTCGAACTCAAGCAGGCACTTTACTTTGTTTAAATTATTTCATCACCACTGCTCTCAAAATGGTGAAGGAAAACATCGTGAGGAAACCGGCATGACTTAGAACCAAAAATTTTAAGACATGTGATATCTACCAACCGCACTGGGCCCACGTGGTAGATTATGGCTCTCTTCCTCTCACCGAGAAGAGGCCTGTGTCCCAGCAGTGGGTACATTATTGACTGCTGATGATGATGATTACGATTGTTTGGAGGGCTTGCTCGTCTATAGTCGCCGATCATCAGTTGTCGGTTTTTCAGCCACCCATCGGAGGAAACACCACTCAATAAATGACTACAGACGATCAGCGACAAACATGTAGATGCTCACACGATGATCGTACAGATCACAGACTATCACGCAATAAACGATTATCTATCATGCCGATCAAAACGATCAGTCGATTAACGATCATCGCCAATTGTGACGAGTAGCCATTAGATACTCCTTCGGCCTCGTTTACGTTCATAAATCTTTTCTAACAATAAGTAGCTATGTATATTTATGATTGTAACTTCTTTTTTAGTGTGAAAATGACCGCAACATCATTTGAAAATGCTGTGCACCTGGCGTGCCCCAGGTGGGGCCTTTTCATCTAACTTGCTAAGTTAAACCATGGAGTACATCTTCATCATTCCCTACCCTTATCCCCAAACCAGCTTCTGCTCGCGACTTCGTCCGCGTTAAATTTCTTGTTCCCCCGACCCTTCCCGTCGCGTCGAATCACCTACCCGTGCGATTTTCCCCGTTTTTGCAACATTTTTCATTACTGCTCCGCTCTTCTTGGTTGTAGCGTGATGTTAGATGTAGCCTATAGCCTTCCTCGATAAATAGGCTACCCAACACAAAAAGATTTTTCAATTCGGACCAGTAGTTCCTGAGATTAGCACGTTCAATCAAACAAACAAACTCTTCAGCTTTATATTATAAAAATAAAAATTTAGTAAAATAGTAAATAGTAATGGTAATATATAAATATATATAGTAATATAGTATATATAATAGAATATAATAGATTATTTAGAATTGGCGGAACATGTCGTTTTCTTACATGCTTCTGCAGGTATTAGTCGTAATCTCGGTAGTCTCTTTTTTCTAAACATATCATTTTACCTAGGCTAGAAATAGAAGATGAAGATAACATAGAAGATGTACAATGAAGATGATATAGAAGATGGGGGGAGGTGTATGCTGCACCGACCACAAATTAATTGGCATGAGGGACAATGACGTTAAATTAAGTATGACGTGATAGCATAAGACAAGTTAAGGTCAAAGTTTATTTGCAGATAACATAGGAATAAACAAAAATGCTTCATTAGCATAAACAAAAATATTTTACCAATATCAGTAGGTAGATTACTGTCTATTTTGAACCATCGACCGAAATAACCATGGGGATACCTAAGTAAGTATATCATACCTACGAAAGAATAAATTATTTGCAAAACATTGGTGCAATGCAAGATTGCGTGTCAAGTTCTGGGCAGCCCCAAAATGCAGATAGATTGTGGTCCGCAATACTCAAGCATACACTGTCCCCATAATTTTATCTTATTAGGCCTCTTTATCATTACCTACCTTTATCTACTACATTATCCACCACAGATTAAAAAAACATCAAATCAAGAAGCCGCTGTGCTGCTTATCCCTGGATAACCTTCAACATCTCTTAGGATTTTGGATGTAGAGGCATTTCTTCCCCGCCAAAAACATGCAATATCGGCCATCAGCAAGCAGTCATGCAATTCGTGCAATTTCGAGACCCCCTGTATCAATATTTACCACCTACATACTATCTACCGTATCATTAAATTGTTCTTTCTTGACTGTGCTGCCATCTATGAGAGATGCATGGCAACTACTAAGTTATCAGCTCGTAGAAACAGATGACACCGACCTGTCAGTTTGTGTTTGTAAGTTTTGTAACGCTAGTCAAAAAGTGACCGAAGTGAACTTTCCCAAAATCTAATTCGTTATTAGGTTTTAACTTTTGAATGAAGGTAAGAGCAATGGGTAAGAGGGTTAAATTATCGCCTATTTGAATGCTTAAAGAAACTAGAAACCCATTGATAACATTCACAGCTAGGCATCAAATAACGGTGCTTTGATTTAGTAGCTAAGTAAACCGTGGTTGTCATACTAGTGCTCCATAGTAGCAATTCTTTTGTACCATATCTGTTTTCTACTGCAAATTATGCACCTAGGTACTTCGGGTTTTTAGGTTAAGTTCCAGATACTAGTTAAGTTCTCTAAGGGTCTAAAGTCTAATCCTGAAGAGGTTAAATAAAGATAATGAGTTATTTACTATAAGTAGATAAAAATGCGATTATTTTCTTCATGTAAATAACTTTACAAAGGTCCAAAGGTCAATTAAATACAATGAAACAAACTTATTATACGTTTGTTTTTTAATATCAGTCATGGAAGTTTCATCGGTTTGTGGATATAACTATAATCTTCTTTCTTTGTATAAATATAAAAATAAAATTTTAATATAAATAATTTTCATTAAGAAAAGTTATCCTGGCTTCCATTCTATGTCAAGTAGGTCCTGGCAGTTATTTGTTGTAAGATAAATAGCTTATAAGTACTTTATCTATATTTAGATATACTTATAGAAGGGGGTAAAACCGCACTTATGGACCAGACCAGAGACAGTTGGTAATAGATATCTTTGGATACAAAAAAAAAACAATCTTTATTCAGATAAGTATTTCTAGAGTTATAAGCGCACTAATTGACAGAAAAATATATTATCATGTCTATAGTAATAAAACCTGAAGAGTTTGTTTGGTTGAACGCGGTTATATCAGGAACTACTGGTACGAATTGAAAAATTCTTTGTTGGGAAGCCTATTTATTGAGGAAGGATATAGGATAAATAACATCACGCTACGATCAAAAGGAGCGGAGCAGCAACGAAAAATGGACGAAAAGTGGCAGGCAATTCGATGCGACGGGAAGAGTCAGAGGAGCAAACATTTGACGTATATACTGGATGACATTTTTTACCGTCTCGACCTTCATATGGTGTTTCGTGTAACTAGAATAGAAGGCAGGAAGGCCTTCAGATTCATCGTAGGTGACTAAAGAAGCGCGGGACGCGGGAGGACGGGAATGCATGTGCGGCTCGTGTGCCTGCGAAAGATCAATGAGGCCGCCTATCGGCCGGCTTCAAAGGGTAAGACCGCACTATGAAATCGTTGATACATGCCGCGCATTGAGTAGGGTGCGTATGATTTGAGTTTCGATAGATTTTGTTTTTTTTTTTCAAATTATGTTTTTGTTGTTCTAGTATGAAAATGTTACTTTAAATGTGTAGTATTTATTGATAGATCAATTTCATTACATATTATTCAAAAATAAAAAATTATAAAAATTTCTATCCCAAAGGCTTCTACTCCGTTCACCTATTACACCCATTTTTTTTTAAGACGTTAATAAATGACACCCGGTATACGTACCTATTTTATGTCTCTATTAATCCCTGGGTAAAGTTGACCCTGCCCTCTTTCCACTGTTCCTGGTCCACAAAGAGTAAGATGTGAGCCACCACTTGTAAGGAATCCAGCTCATCTCGCCATCTCTTTCTGGGCCTGTCGCGTTTATAGACGTTGTTGTGTTTAACAAATTATTTTTCCCACAGATAGCAATATGCCGACAATACTCTACAAAGCGGACGCCAGTCCTCCAGCTAGAGCTGTGATGATGGTCATCGACATTTTAGGGTTGGATCATATCAAGCAGAGGGATTTGAATCCTGTGTTACGGGAACAAGACGCACCGGAAATTAAAAAAGTTAAAAAATGCTTGTACCTATTTTGTTAATAATATTTAGGAGAATGGTAGTGTTTTAGAACTATGGACGGCACTCAACTGTCTGATAGTTGAGCCAAGAACTTTAGCCAACAATTGAAGAGGGTTCCGTTGGCAGATGTATATCTAGCTTATTGCAGAAACCAGTAGGCATCTACTTACGAAATGCACATTTTGTGGGACCTCTTCCGGTCCTTGACGGTGTCGCCAATGCCATGTCCTCTTAAAAATGAATTCCGATATCTTATTTAAATGAATGCCGATTAATTTTTAAGGACTAAATAATTACACGTTTTCAGAAAAATCCAATGCGAACTATACCTATGTTAGACGAAGGCGACTTCTGGCTGGCTGACAGGTAAAAATGAAGTTTTAAAAATAACCTTTATTCCTCACTCCATAGAATTGCATCTGCTGGAGGCTTACTATGTAGTAATGTTTCGTTGTTCCAGCCATGCAATAATGATCTACCTATTGGAAAAGTATGGAAAACCAGAGCATTCACAATTGTATCCGGCTGATTGCAGAAAGCGTGCAACTGTTCATCAGAGATTGTTCTTCGACTGTGGAATTTTCTTTCAAAGACTGAGGGCTGTGATGGTAATATTTTCATTTAATACAAGGGGGAGAAATAAATACGAATGTTAATATTAAGTCCATGGCTAAAATCTACTGAATATATGCAGATTAGGGTTTATAACTCCGCTGGATGCGAGAAGCACAAAACCGTTCGAAGTGGCGGAGCTTGGGGTACGCCTATGCCCAGCAGTGGACGTATTTCGGCTAAAATGATGATGAGGGTTTATGACTTACCGTTGAAGTGATTCACCTTAATTCCTGAAGATTCCATAATTCGAGCTATTAAAATGTCGTATGCAGGATTTTTTTTAACCAATGCGTAAATTTTTTTTGGCGGTTCAGTATTAGTAATAGAACACATTTCAACTATTTTTTCAATACAATTTTTTTCCGACCTTAAATCAGTAAACTGGGCACCCTACATATTTCGTACCTAATATGATATCGACAATAGGAATAGGTCAGTAACCACGTGCCGGCGTAGATACTTCGAACTTCCTTAGACTTTTGACCGACCGAACAGCTGATACCCACCAGCCGAGTACCTAGTCGTAGCTACGCTCGGTCGTTCACCTTCGCCGCTGCGCCGGCGTAGGTACTTTGAACTTCTTAGAATTTTGACCTATCGAGCAGCTGATAAATACCTACTTGTAGCTACGCCCGGTCGTTCACTTTCGCCGCCGCCGCGCGCAAGTTACCATAAAAACCAGTTCCAAAATAAACATATTTCGTTAACGATAAGTTATTTTTTTTGAATTAAGATATTTCAAAATAAAAATTGAACGGTTATTGTAACTCGTTTAAGTTTAATTTGTTAAAATTTGCGCACTGGTTAAAAACTTATCCTGTATATACAATAATACCCTGAGTATTAACAATAATACACTGATACTAACCGTATTTATTGACTGGTTCGATTCCTTGGACAACTTGTGATTACAAAAATTGCGTGGGTTTCTACCTACATACTGTATTTCTATTATATTTCCAGGCCCCAACATACATGGGAAGACTGACAGAGATGTCCAAAAGCATGATCAGGAATATCGTAGATGCGTATTCCATGCTAGAAGATTATTTATCAGAGAACTTGTACATGGCAGATGATGGGATAACTATTGCAGACATAAGTATAGTCTCCACGATGGGAACTTTTGAAGGATTAGTTCCTATCGATGAAAAGAGGTTTGAACGTTTTTATCATGTTATAGTTATATTTTTAAGGCTTTGGCCTTTTTTTGTACAGCAATTGATAAGGTTATTATTGCGATTAGAAAGGTAGTCTCTTTTTTTTAGAAACCTCCACATTGTCGAATGTTTTATTCACCTACGAATTATTCACGAATGGTCTATATGAATTAATATTTTGGGCAGTCACTTTTTTTTACCTTCCATTTATTTATTTTTTTCTTCCAGTGTCATTAAATCTTCAGTTTCGTATTTTTATTAGATTGCCTAAACTAAATAACATTTATTGATAAAATAACCAATTTCTTTTTAAAAGCTTTTATTTAACTTCACTTGTATATCCTGAAATTTTGCAATCATTATTTCACCCACTTCCATTGAAGCTATCAGGCTGAAATTTCTCACACACGTTTGGCTCCCGTGACAATGCACGAAAATCGCTTATTTATATTTTAGATAATTTAATTATTATTTTCTAGATTCCCAAAACTAAAACAATGGTACGATAACATGAACGAAACCGATTACTGTAAAAAGATTAACATTTCTGGTGGCAAGGAGCACTCAGATGGATTGAAGGCTTTGATGGCGTACAACAAATTTCAACAGAAATCGAAGAATATAAATGCTAAGTTATAAAGCAATTTCATGAAGAGACATTTCGTCGCCTAACTAAGAAGAAACAAGATTAAAAAGCAGTGATAACATCAGCATTCCAATATACGCCTTTACGAAGCTGAAGCTAAATACAGTATTGCCAGATCTCAGCTAAATTAGATTTTTATCTAAGCAAGGTTAGCATGCACTTTGAAATGGTCATAAAGAGCAAAAACTTGTTTTAATTGTATATTTTATTTTGTATCATTTATATTTATAATATTAAAATTTAAATAAACCAGCTATTTATATTACAAGGTCGAAAGCAGGGTTACCAAAAAACAAAAATACAATGTGAGAATCACAGGTTTTTTATTTCAATAACTAAAAAGAAATGCAAAGAATTTTTTCAACTTTACACTCCAGTAACGTCTAGGGCTACCATATGGATAACTTTATCTGAGAAAATTATTGATTACAAAAACGTTACACAGTTAAACATTTCCTATAAGTCTTGTATAGTCCTCTCGCGAACGCCCGCACATCGTAAGACATAGCACTTAACGATTAAAGTACACGTAGAATACTCGAGATATCGACGTAATCCCTCATTCATACTTAACACATACATAATTGCGTTTCAATAACAAACGAACATCATAATGGAATCATAATGCAAAGTTTCACGCTAACTCATAGTCACTTTTCAAATTTGGAGTGGTTGTTGTTTTGTTTGGGCGTTACTGTCAATGTTGCACGTTTAGTCTTAAATGTAACGGCAGGGAGATGGCCTGCATTAACCGTCCTCCTTTGGTGGTGTGAACCATCCTGGAATCATACACGGAAATATGTTAGTGGCTTGAATAACATGGTGTCTACAGACAGACTAAATTTTAACAGCTAAAAGCGACAAATGCTATTCTATTCTATAAAAATTTCATTGTGATCATTTGGGATAAAGTTAGTTGTCATTAGTATCAATCCCTAGCATCAGATGGAATAACAGCTCACTTCGAAGTCATTTCACCTAAGTTCTCAGGATGAGATTTTAACAGAATTGATCAGTTGGGCCACAAACTAAGGGCTGCGGTCGGCGTTGCCAACTGTTAACGTAGTCTATCTGTAACACTTGACAGTAGGGTAAACAAAAATAAAATAAGTATTTAATTAATTATAAAGAGAGTATAATATTGATATTAAAATAAAAATTTAAAAACAATGGGCCACCTCTGAGTTTGTCTGGGCATGTCTTCGCAGAGATCAGTCTACGAAAGAAAAGGATCACACCATTTTGTTTTTAAGACGCGGGGTTGATTCCCGCTCTGAAGAGGCGCGGAATATTAGCGAGAGAATGAAATCAAATCAAAAGTCACTTTATTCAAACTAAGGCTGAGAGTCAGCACTTTTTGAACGTCAATGTTACATGTAACATTGACGTACAAAAAGTGCTGACTGGCGTTTTGGGGGGCTGTCTTATAAGACAGTCCCCCAAAACGCCCGCCCTTCATATCACACCTTTCCTCTTACTTCACCAATAGCAAAATAATTCCCACTCCAGGTTCCGTATTGTTCGAAGAGTTTTGACCTGTATCTTGATCTTTGACCTAGCCCAGAACGATCACGTTCAGCAGCCGAAATGCAACAATAAGAAGACCAAAGAAGAGATATTAAACAGGAATATGGCATAATATTACTAACTTTCTGTTGATAATATCAAGGACACATAATTATGGTATGTAACATTAGGTACCAGGAAATCTCATTATTTTCGGCATAAAAAACATAGACAAAACTGTTATTACTTACAATAATTAGGTACCTGTAAATTAATTTTGTTGTAAAGAGTAACAATGTTTTGCAGTTATGGAACTCAAAGCTATGGCTAATGGCTGTTTTAGGTATAATCTTGGATATTCGAACTCCTTAATGTTGCAGAACTACATACGGCATGAGGACCTCGTTTTAAATTTTTATCATTATATCAAACCAAAAATGGAAATATCTCGCTAACTATTGGTATCTTCAAACAGGAAACTCTTAAATTTTCTCCGCTGTTTGTTTTTCAAGGGCCTGCTTACGAACTAATCCACTGCTTCATTACTTAAAAAAAACTGCTCAACAACATAAATAACGCAATAAACTTGCTTGAGTTGTCAAAACGAAAGGCGATCGATTGTCATTCCGTGTGTAACGCAATTACCCCGCAGGTCTAACTTGACCTACTCAAAACTCAAAAAAAAATTATGAACTCCCATGAATCTTTCTAATTTCTAACTCATTGTTACAAAAACGTAACATGTAATGGGCAGTTAATACCTAAAATGTGACCTAACCTGAAGGCAAATTCTCGTAGTTAAAAACATTTAAAGTGTAGTCGCAGTCTTGTCAAAAATGTAAGGAAATTCGAGGAACAAATTGAGACTAAGATCACACTGTGAACATTCTTAAAATTACGAGAATTGCCTCACTGATCTCAAAGACTTTTGACTGGCCTGTTAGTCTAGTGGTTAGTGACCCTGACTGCTAAGACTGAGGTCGTGGGTTCGATTCCCACCCAGGACAAATGTTTGTGTGATGAATACAATCATTTGTTCTGTGTCTGGGTGTAATTTATCTATAATATGTATGTATTTAGAAATATATAAGTATGTTTATCAGTTGTCTGGTTACCATAGTACAGGCTCCGCCTAGTTTGGGATCAGACAACGATGTGTTGGTTGTCCAAAGATTTATAAAAAGAAAAGAACTATTCATAAAAAAAAAAAACATACATAATATGAGATTTATAAACTCACCGTTTAGCCGATCAACATGAAAATTGACGTTTATACATATTTATTCAAGGAGCAAGTTTACTGACAGGGCTTTTTTTTATTCCGCCCTCCACGCGGTCGCAGCCGCGGGAAGAAGCTAGTATACTGTATCAATCTCACCATTCTTCTCGTGTATCTGCACGAGGCACTTGAAGCTCTGTTGCGCGCGCGCGAGGCTGTACTGCGACTGCGACACGACCTTGGTGGCGCCGAACTGTATGCGCGCCTTGCCCTTGACGAGCGTGGCGGCGATCTGCATGATGACGGCCTCCACGGTGTAGGCGGACGACCAGCCCTGCTTCGTCAGCAGCTCCATGCAGATCGCGCCGCCCACCAGCACGTAGCCTCCTGTAAAAACATGTTACATGGTTACAATACGAACTAAAATTCAAATACGTATCTCAATGTCAAAAGCACTTTTGACTAGGGATGTTATGGATATGACATTTCGGATACGGATTGGATACGGATGTAGGAATGATTATTATACCGGATACAGATACGGATACGGATACGGATATGAAATTATTTCGGATTGTCCGTTAGTTTCGGATAATATCGGTTACGGATATTAAACTTTTAAGGAATTTCAAAAGTAAAATATAAATAGCTAATAAAATGGTTTTATTTATATGTCACAATTTGGTAGGAATTACAATCAGTCCGTGAGTAATTATTACAGCTATTTAAAATAAAAATGATTATAAATATATATTGAGTGCTATCTAATCTACCTAAAATAAAAATGTATTTAACAAATCCGATATTATCCGAAACTTTTATTTCAGATTCGGTTACGGTTACGGATAAATTTTTATATCGGATACCCGATAGTTTCGGTTACGGTTACGGAGCTCCTTAACCTCCCTGCTTTTGACCACAGAAAGAGGGGGCATAACGAATTAGGAAAACTATTAGTCGACAAGTAGTCGAATCTCGACCATAATTAATTGAAACTTTAAGTTTGAATTTCATAAAACTATGAGTTTTCTGCATACCTCCATTATAAACTTGCCAAATTTTATAAGCAAAAAAAATTACGCAAAAGGGGGGGGGAGCGTTTGCGTAATTTTCGTAAAAATATGTACAAGATTTTGATTCCCATATTTATATACCTACATAGAAAATGGATAAAAGGATGTTTGATAACTTTTAAAGCATGTGCCTTTATTTATTCAAATAATATTACGAACCTTAAGTTATTTATCAGGGCAAAGGTCTCTTAGGATGGATATTTATCACCATACATTCTCTCTGTGCGTTGGTAATTTCCAACGTTATAAGCCCAGGTTTCACCAAGATATTTTTCACTTCACCTATTTTCTTGTAACTAGTATAGTAAAAGTATATCCCACCTGATATTATTGGGTACACGACCCTCACGAACGGCGGTTCGAAGGGGTATGTCTCTTTGAACATGATGTTGAGTAGTATGGAATCTTTGCCCTCCTTCTCCTTGAGGACCAGCAGATCGTTGTGCAGGGGACTGTCAGGGTCCACAGAGCGCAGCCTGATATTCCACTCATACAAGGAATCGTTTATTAACTCTGGAATAGAAGGAAATTGGAATATATTATTATAATGCTAGAGAGACCAATTAATACCTAATTCTACAAAACTATTACATATGTTGATGCAACTAATTTGGGCAATGTAAACACATATTGGTCTGTGTCAGAATATCCTGAACGTGCTGATCTAAGTAATACCCTTACAAAACTGTCTATTTCATTAGCTGACTGCCAAGGAAGGGTTATTCGATTTTACAACCAACAGATTGAGATGGGTTTCAGTTAGTAGTGCAAAGTGAAATTACGTGGGTACTTTTATGCTTGAAAAGTTATATCTTTCCTCTCAAATTAAAATATCTCTATATTTAATTGACTATTCAGGTACATAGGTCTCGCAAAGTGAGACATTTGGACCACTTTTTCCTAATGTCATTTAAAGAAAAAATAAACGACGGGTTGCACTCCGGGAGTGCCGGCAGAAGTGAAAACTTGAATATTAACGTTGTGCATTTTTGATATTTTGGAATGGTTAGGGAATAATTTTGCACGAATCGCTTTAATTATCAGTATAAAAATACTATCATTTATGTGATAGAATACAATATTTATTTATTGCGCTATCGTACCCAAACATGACAATTTATATTACATTAAAAGGTTTTCTCTCAGAAAAATCACTCTTCGTCCGTCTTACAAATTTTCGATCAGGTCACGTGTCCTGACGCGAGTTTAACATTTTTTACCCGTTACAAAAAAAGTACACAACGCCGCTAAAGAAGTTTTCACTTCAAAAAAATATTTAATTCCTCAAGAGCGACACTAGTCCAAGACTATTCGCGAAAATACGTATATTTATGCAAAAACACTGCACCTCAATATAACCGTCAACTACGATGTGGTACGGTGCGCACTAAAATTATACGATAGGATTGACTGCGGTTGCATGAGCGACGATGCGAGAAGAGGTCGATCCTGGTAATGCGGTCAACAGATAATTATTTGGCAGGCGTTTAGAAATTTTGTTTGTGTAAAAATACTAGGCTTTTTGGACACCGCTGTTAAATTCCTGTACCTTGAAGACAATATTCAGAAATATGTTCTTTCAACTCCCTCCCACCGAGAGAAAGCCTGTGGTCCCAGCAGTGGGATCATTATAGACTGACGATGATGAAATTCCTTCAACATTTTTTTTTCTATAACTTGTATGGCGTAGAGCTGATTGCGTAGTATGATGTATCAATTAACTTACTACAATAGAATTAAGCATCAATAGCCAAAGATCGTGGTCTGGACCAAACCACACACGTACAGTCTGTATAGTTCAGTGACACCCTGTCAAAGCGAATTCAAGTAACATAATTCAACAATGTCCTTTTTTATTTTTAGGACTAGCATACCTGAATAATGGTGCTCAATCAAAATTGGTGCCATTCACAATTCAGCTGCATCAGTTTATGCCTTATCTATACTAATATTATAAAGCTGAAGAGTTTGTTTGTTTTTTGGTTGAACGCGCTAATCTCAGGAACTACTGGTCCGAATTGAAAAATTATTTTTGTGTTGGGAAGCCTATTTATTGAGGAAGGCTATAGGCTATATAACATCACGCTACGATCAAAAGGAGCGGAGCAGCAAAGAAAAATGCTCGATAACTGGCAGGCAATTCGAGGTGACGGGAAGGGTCAGGGGAGCAAAAATTTGGCGGACGAAGTCGCGGGCAGAAGCTAGTCCATAATAGAGCTAAAACCCAAGAATTAATCTACATCTATTTCGTGTCTGCGATGTCTGCGATGGCCGCGTTGTTCTTTTAAATTATGCAACGGATTTAAATGCGGTTTTCACAGTCATTTAGAAAATTTACTTGGGAAGGTTTATATGCATAATACATCGTAAACAAAAACCATATTTTAAACAAAACCTCGATGTCTTGTCAAGTCACAAAATCGTGCGAAACACGGGCGTTTCACTAGTTGTCTATAAAATAAAAATTCTGAATACCAGTATTTTACAAAAAACGACTGCCTATCTAACCTCCACAACCCAGTTGCCAGGTAACACGATATCCTTTGGTAAGACTGGTTGTCAGACACTCACCAATAGAATACATATTGTTTTTGAAGGAGCATGAGCGGTATATGTCGCGGAGCTCCTTCATGAGTCTGTCAGTAGCCTGTAGGCTCCCGGACACGCTGCCCGACAGGTAGTCAGCGCGCTGGTTCTGTCGCAGCCGTTCCAGTGTGGCCAAGTGTTCGGTTTCCATGTCGTCCTGAAAATATAAAGAATAATAATGTTTATAAATGGAAAGACAAAAAATACATTTATTTCCGGTACACGTGACGCAAAGAAAAAAATAACAAATTGGGGGTAAATATGCGTAACATACATGTATAGCGGCCATAGCTCAGTAATTTAAATAATTTGAGACAATGCTAGCAAGCTAACTTGTAGGTGTTCTTAAACAATATGAAATTGAAGTCCACTTACAAGTAAAAATAAAGGCAAGGAAAAGGTTGGTAAAAAATCGTTTTTACATAAACGAAATAAATAATTCACGACCGACTAATACGAACTAAAAATAATAGAGACGCAATCTATTACTTTTCCGTAAATAAGGTCCACGGAAAAATAAATACTGAGCCTAAAGAATCACTGCAAAATGATTATTACAAATTAATTATTTCATTATAATCATTAAGTAGACAAAAGACGACGCGTCGACAAATTATCCGGTCTTGTGGTTTTCACATTTTGCGGATTCTGGCGACCTACTGGCTACATTATAGTGTTGCAAAGGACTCGAGTCCTCGAGTCGTAATTTTAAAGACTCGACTCAATTATGCAAGACTCAGTGTGCGCAAAAGGCTCGGAGTCTAGAGTCAAGCCGAGCCCGAGTCATTTACAAGCCACTCGAGTCTTAAAAAGGACTCGAATCTTAAAAAAAGACTCGTGTCTTAAAATAAGACTCGAGTCCTTTTTAAGACTCGAGTGCTTGACTCTAGACTTCAGCCTATTGAGCACACTGAGTCTTGCATAATTGACTCGAGTCTTTAAAATTACGACTCGAGGACTCGAGTCCTTTGCAACACTACTACATTATTATCGTCCTCATTTCAGCCGAAAGACGTCCACTGCTGGACATAGGCCTCCCCAAATTAGGGGGCATTTGCCATAATCGCGACGCTTGGCAGGCGGGTTGGCGATCGCAGTACCAATGGTGGTAAAATGCACAGAGGATGCTGCTGCCCATTCTCTAGTAAGTCCCTTAGTCGCCTCTTACGACACCCATGGGAAAAAATGGGGGTACCAGTATTTTACATGGACCGATTGCCTATCTGACCTCCACAATCCAGTTCCTGGGTAATCCGATAACCTAGACTTTCGGGCTTCTGACGACCCGTAAGGACTGTCTAAGATCTACGAAAGACAGCAGGGAGCAGCAGCTTAACGTGCTTTCGGAGGCACGAAAGGGTCTTGGTATGTAAACATGGTCACCCATCCACGGACCAACCGCGGCAAGCGTAGCTTAACCTGAACGATCGACACGTGCGGCTGACATTACCTAGCCCCTATTGGCCAAGAATACAGACATATATAAGAAAAACAAAAAAAAAAACACTCAATACAAAAAAATGAGTGGAAAATAAGCACGGTAAAACGATTACATATTTCTGAAATATGCGTTTTAATATTGATGAGCGGCGCTTATATGTTTCTTATAACAAGCTTTATTTATTGCTTGAATAAAACAACATTGAAACCCAGATTTCCATTACGTAATGGAGGTGAATGACAACAATATAAACAAGTGAAATTCGCATAAACTCATATTTCCATACGAACTTGAGCGGTCAAATTTACATTGAATTTACTATATCTAGTACAAAAACAGACCATGTGCTAATATAATTGGAATCCTGTCACAATGACCCATGTCAAAGCATAACGATCATAGTATTCTGTTAATATTTTGTTTATTTGAGTATTCGTTTCTGTCCGCGACATCGTCTGCGTTAAATTTCTAGTTCCCCGTAAGTGCATTAAATAATGGACTCTGCAGCATATGCAAATTTTATTACTTTTTTGCATTTTCCAGAGGGGTGCGTAATACACTGACAGTAGGGATCGCTTTCAATTTGGCGAGACCTACCAGGGTCGCGAGATTTGTTCGAAAGAGATACCGTGGCCCTGGCACATGGGCAACTGAAGGAACACGGGTGGGTTTTAGTCAGTAAAAGTCTGACACGAAAGAGCGGGAGACGTTATTTGATGATTTCCCATACAAAAAAAGGGTTTGTATTGATGATTTTAATTCTGTTTATTTTAAATTAAGTTTTCTAATAAATTAATTTTCTTTTTTTCTAGACCTGCAGGTTTGCTATAATATTGCGACAAAGATATGGATAGCAGCACATTCTCTCTGTTAATGTCTGGGCATGGGCACTGACCGATAATTGTTTTATTGCGTTTAAAAAGTCTACCGGCTAAGTGTGGTGATTATGATTACAATATCCTGTCATTTAGTAATGCTGTTGGCCATAAAGATGAGTATCGGTCATACAGCCTTTATCGCTTCTTACGACATTCCTAACAATTTTCTTGTTGTGTGCAATGTGGGTTGCAATTCCTGCTTTGCAAAAGTAGGATACAAGAATGGCAACATCTTAACATTATCTACGTATAACATTAGATACAGTTAATAATAAATTCGGGGAGTCAGTATCTACACAGTAAGAAAGTGGTCAGGGATAAGGCTGTACTATACTGCCCCTGCGTCTTAGGTGATTAAGAAGCAATAGACCCAACGGGGGTATTTATCGTGGTAATCAAGCCATTATATTGTTGTGCATTTGATGAATGGTACATGTTTATATCGGTCATCAGGGCCTCCTGATGACCGATATAAACATGTACCATTCATCAATAGATTAGATAAGTCTTACAGCTCACTCTTTGCCTGATAGGGTCCATAATAATCTCATTTAATTTTAAGAGAAATGGAAGTGGAATGGAATAAATGACGAAACGGCGAAAGCTCCAGGATAGCCCATTTATACCTAATTTTCATAATTATGTTTATTGCAATTTACAGGTCTACTATTTCATGAAAAAGTCATTTAATGAACTTAAAGAGGTTATATTGATGATTTTAATAATCATAATTTTGTAAATACATACGTGTGAAGGTCGCGAATAATATTTTATCAGCATTTAACCTGGCACTGACCTGCAACTTGCAAAAAACTTAAGAAAATTTCTATTTCAAAAAAAAAAAATCAAAATCAAAAGTCATTTATTCAAACTAGGCTGAGAGTCAGCACTTTTAGAACGTCAAAGTTACAAAAGACAGTCCCCCCAAAACGCCCGCCCTTCGACACTTCCTAGTGCTTTAGCTGGGAAGAAGAAGTGGCGCAACAAACTCCCCAGCAGCACAGCTGTCTGTTAAGTTAGAAGAACTTGATTCTATACAATTGTAAGGAGGTAACATTAAGAGACACAAAACATTAAATTAAATGATTTGCCATATGTCAGCTAGCCAACCCAATATTCCAAGAAATAAAATGAAACGAGGGCTATACTAGAGATTCCAACTTAACCCATAAGAATGACGAGTGAACAGACGAATGCTACATACTTTGTTGCTGCGAGCTGCTTCGTCGACCATTTCCAGTGGCAAGTCGTCTTCTCCCTCAGATTCGTCTTCCTCCGCTGCCATCTCTTCATCCTCCTCTGTTCCCGACTCGGCTCCGTTCGACGTCACGCTCGAGACCCTGAAAAGACAGATATATTCTCTATTAAATCATATTTTGAACCGTATTCAAAAGGCAGGAGGTTCTCAATTCGTCTGTATGTTTTTTTTTGTATGTATAAAATTATATTTACAGTGGATAAGTGAAAAATCACTTTAATTTCAATCGGGGACAAAAAAATTAAATATATCCAAAGACACCGACTTCCGAAGTTATTTATTTTTCATTTTGTAGTTTTTTCGAAAGTGGTTTTTTTTTTAAACTTGTACTCCCGGGGTGTTTAGTACATCCAAATTAGTTAAAAAAGAAAAACAAGTATTTTTCGTCCTTCCCGATTAGGATTGCGTTCGACACATGTAGTACTAATTAGGCGTTGTTATTATCTCTTACAATTCTTAAGCCTTGAATGTATGAGTGTTATAAACATAATCAATATGAAATTAGTGATAATCTTGCAAGGCATGCAAGATGACTAAGCTCCACAGTATTTCAGCAAACATCGTAATTTGGCCTTGATTGTATCTTTTCGTAGTCGACAAAATTAATTTTCAGTCTCTAGTTGAGGAAATTTTGTTCGCTTATTTAATTTTAAAACTGTTCGCATTTTGCAGTAGAAACTGCGTAGTGTAAATTATTTTACATGGTATTCTATAAGTTTGAGGACCGTAAATAGGTTATTATTTTTATTTTCAGCAGAGCAGTGGTGCCTGGCGAGTTGTTGGTCGGAGGTTTAAATACAGGCAAGCGTTTTAATTTCTGCAAATTATTATTTTCATCACTGGTTTCAAAACGGTGAAGAAAGACATGTGGAATCAATCTACCAGCCCGCATTGGGTTCCGCGTGGTAGAATACTCCCTTTTATCGAGAGGAGGCCTGTGTGGCTGTGTCCCAGCAACGGGTACATTATAAGCTGATTATCCTTCCACGTATCCCTATGTGTTTCTGACCTTTATGAGACAGGCCGAGCTTCACCCTAATAGCTTAGCTGTTAGAAATTGGGGCGTAATTCTTAGGTTTTAAACAGAATTATAACTTATGGCTAAAGCTCCAATAAACCCTATCGATGTCAGCGAAACCACGGAGAGTTTTCTCTAGATGAACAGAGCGTTTCGAAACTTCACACATCAGTACCAGAACATCTTCCTAACAAGAATTTTCACGCAGTGTACGACAATGCACTTTAAATGACAGAGGACGTTATACAGTACGAGACTACAGCCTAAAGAACAGGAAATCAAACGCTCTCGGTGTCGAGTGTAGTCCGATTACTTTTGATATGAAAAACGACGCTGATAGATTGTAAGTGCTGCACTGTGTAACCAGATTCAGAAAGGATCGATGGAAGGAATATTTATCCATTTATTCAACAAAAATGGAACAGAATTTGACAACGTCTCAAAGCGAATTTCACTTATTAAACTGAGCTTAGGTGAAGTGAGCCGATGGTGTACGGATTGACACTTTTGACAGCTGTCTTCACGCTCACTTCATCTAAGTTTTCACGGTGATATTTTTTTTTACAGAATAGCTCCGCTGCACTTCTTAACCGCATTCAAAAGACGTCAGGGTCAATTTTCCAATTTTGACACTGACAGCTCTTAAACGCGGTTTAGATGTGCTGTGAACGCGATCCGTTTCATTGGCGAAATTCGCTTTCAGACACTGCGGTGTAACTTCTGCAAAAAAAAAAAAGGATGACACAACTAACTTGTACCTATGTCTAATTTCATGTTTCGAACTTCAAGAATGAGAAACTTCCATAAAAAATAATTCCCCTATTTAATCACTCTAGGGAATGAAACAAAGAAAGAAAGAAGAAATAAAAAGGAAGAAAAAACAAAGAAAAAAAATCCACATGAATCTAAGAGTCTAGGAAACCCAGAGATTTAGGGTCCGCATTGCATGTCAGTGAATTTCAAGATTTTTATTAAGAAGATTACCTGTCAAATTAATTTACTGGAGCTTATAAGGAAGAAGAGATCAATAACTATAGTATATTTTGATACAAACCTCTGCTGCGGCGCAGGGTGAACTGGAAGAGACAGAGAATCCAAATCCGGTGGTTCTGGCACGCCATGTAGTTTGCATAGTTCCCTCAGCAGTATACCGACCTAGAATCAATAGATAAAAATTGTTATTACTCCAAAGTGTCTGTGAGATAGGTAATTCCAAATGGGCCCAAAATATTGACAATAACACTTGGGTTTTATTTGCACTTAAAATTTTACTGCATCTTGCAGTAAAATTTTAAGTGTTGACATATTTATGTAGGGTAATTCCGGGGGAGATGGCCGTACGGGAGAGATGGCCAATATAAAAAAAATCAAGTAATTATTCATAGATGGGCACTACTTTAATTTAGTTCGATTCGTTTCGGCACGGGCAACAAGTGTTAAAGGAATTTGTGCGAAAAAAAAATATGGAAAGGTGAGTAATTTGACTTTGTTTTTTTTAATAACACGTTTGATTTAAACTAAGGGGTTTACAAATTAAATAATCACAAAAAGTTTTGAAAGTTTTCTCCGTATTCATACTTTTTTTTTTAAGTAAAAAACTTTCTCGTATTGTAACCTCAAAATAACTACAAAACTGAGAAGATACTTTTATAAAGTAATGTGTTAAAAAAAACCCCGGACAATCGGGAAAGAAGGCCATAGTATTTAAGGAAGAGATAGCCTTACTTACGAGTACAATTTTTTTTTTCGCCTATTTTGAAATGGTCGAGTGTTCTCAGTCAGAAGTTATGGTGATAGTTATTACAGCAGTTAGCTGAAGATTGGATACAATGCAATATTTGCATGTTTTGGGTGCATGAAACCTGCACCGAGTATGAGGACAATCATGCGTTCTTACAACGCTAATAAGAAAAAAAGGAGTTAATCGATCTCAAGGGCAAAGGGAAAGGCAAAAAGAGTTCTGGCCATCTCCCCCGATCACTAGATGGGGAAGATGGCCAGAACTCTTTTTGCCTTTTTTTGCTCTTTTTTACTTAAAAAAAAATCAGGACTGGCCATCTCCATCTCCATAGTTGGAGAAATGGGTCCAGATTTTTTAAAATTACATCGTTTGCATTCTTTAACGAGATTTATCGTTAATGGTTGATAACAGTAATAAATAAAGTTTATGTTCTATATTAATTCGATGTTTCATTCATCATAATTCCTTCACTTCATTTTTTTTATGTTATGTTGTTGGTTTGCTGCGCGCTTTAGAGTTTACTGTAAGTGCATCAAGCAATTTGTTATATAAATAAATCAACAAATTGGTTATTCCTAAACGTACGGTC
Organism: Aporophyla lueneburgensis; assembly: GCA_932294355.1. Taxonomy (NCBI): domain Eukaryota; kingdom Metazoa; phylum Arthropoda; class Insecta; order Lepidoptera; family Noctuidae; genus Aporophyla; species Aporophyla lueneburgensis. Next base: position 20,656,489 of record OW028752.1, read on the forward strand.
ACCCGAAGATAATTAACTAATGTCGTAAGATATAGTTAACTTGTTAGAAAGAAACCGATGTATGTTTTCGAATAAAATTTAATTTCAGTAATAGAAAACGAGCGCTCATTTATCCATAAGGGTCCGTGCACGAAAATCCCTAGTTTTGTCAATTTCTTATCTAAATGAAAGAAAAATTTAAATATTAAGTCTGTTTGACTATAAAAGTAATTTTCGTGGCGCTTAACCATTCGTGTATCAGTCACAGCTAAAGGATACAATCCCGGGATCCCGAATCTCGGGATCCCGGGATCCCGACCGTTTTCTGGCCCCGAAAATCCCGGGACTGTACTTGGCTAATCCCGGGATTTTCGGGATTGCCACAAACAAGTCTAATTTGTATTCCGTAGTCCGTTGCGCCTGGACAATAACCTTGCCTAGATTATATGAACAGCATTTATTACATAACGACAAAAGACAACCCTTAGATACGCCGTCGTACGATACGTACCTACTATACACGGTACACGCTTAACAGGTACACTCCTAATATACATGTTTGTCGTAGAACTTAGAAGGGACTTAAAGGAAAAGTAACAGCTGGAAATTAACAAGAGTATGAAATCCCCAGATCCTGAAGTACAAGTACAAAATGAATTGGGGTTGGCAAATATTGTATTACTAGACGTGAAATGAGCCTGTTCAAAAATGGAGGAGTTCGTGGTTATTACTTAGAAACAGCATATAAGTATCTACACGTATTGTCTATTCCTCCAACCAGCGTAGAACCTGAGCGAGTGTTTTCAGCTGCTGTGGTTATGTTGGCAATTATCTACGAAGCAGGCTTGGAAGTCAAAGATTGGATGCTTTGATATTTTTCTGCGATAATATTTGCGATTATTTTTTTTTGTGTAGTCTTTTTTATTTCTTGCACGGTATAGTTTTTTTGTATTGTCTTTATCTTTTCTTATTGTGTTTTTTTGTTGTGCAAAGACATTAAAAAGATTTTTTTTTATTATTTAAGTTGTTTTTTTTCATTTTAGCCCAATTAGAAACCACATAGTCTAATCCCGGGATAGTCCCGGGATCCCGGGATTACGCTTCAAAAATCCCGTAATCCCGGGATTGAAAATCATGCTCGGGATTGTATCCTCTACTGACAGCACAGTAAATAGTTTCATTACTTTTGCACTCTTGAAAATATAGTTATTTCGCATTTGATTTACTTTGAAAATAATGTATTACCATCAAATAACATTTTGACTGTATTTCGAGGATAGCTGAAGACTAATGTGTGATTTTTTTTTTAATGGTTTGCTTACAATATTTTTTTTTTCACGTACGAATTGTCTTTTCCAACATAATTTTTCTGGAATATGATCTTTAATACTTATCGAAGTTGAAAAAGTGGTGCAGCCACGAAGAAGTAGACCTTAATTATAATAATGTTATTTTTAATGTTTAAAATTAAAAGTGAGATTCTGTAAATAAAAAACAACATCAGTCTTGCGTCATTTTGCGCAAAATTGTTGCGAGTATTTGTAGTTTTATACAAACACTTAATTTATTTGAAAAAATCTCTCTATTTAAAACCACAGAGCTGATAAAACTTATAATAATATAGTTCGAGAATTGAGAGAAATCCTCTTTTATTTTCTGTCGATGTTGTCGACCCATAAAACTAGGTCAACTCATGTAGAAATAAACAATACATTGATGCTGACACATTATATTCACTGTAATCCGTAGAACTACAAAATATCACCTTCACCTAAATTATTTTGCTAAACTCATACTTATTGCTTTTCCGATAAAAAATAAACGTCGAGGTTTGAAAAAGAAAGGCAAATGATCACTTCCTATGTTACTGAAACTCACCTTCATAATAATGACCTCGTCCTTGATTTAAAAAAAAAGCAAGATCATAGAGCTACGACTTTTTTTCTATGATATTTACCTTAAAATTGTATTGTTAAAGCTATTTGGCACGTGAAAAACTATTTAGGACTTCGCACGTGTATGAAAATGTTAAAATAGTTAATGGCATGTTCAATTTGCACATTGTGTAGGTAGTCACTTATTTTCGTACAGACAGAGTTCAATGAACTCGAGTTCGTGCTCAAATAATGTTGACGTAGGTAGGTGCATAGATAAAACTGCATTTTTTTTTTTTTTGCAAATTATATATTTTTAATAAGGTTTTTTAATTGAAGGAGTTTAAAATAATTTTGTATAAACTTAAATTGTACGTGAGTATGAAAGAGTAGGTACTCAAACATTTTCTTTACATAATATGCAAATCAGTCACCTACTTCAAAATACCAAAACATTTTGTCTGAAGTGATTTTCTATTCAATTTAGGTCAAAACTATGTAGACACAGTTTGTACAGTACTTTTGTGTATCTGTTGAAGCAAAAGCATAGTTGTGTTAGCTTCAATGTCATTGATTGTATCCTTTAAAACGCGTGATATAATCGTTCAATATGACGCGTCCCACGGAGATCCTAGCGCAGGTGGGTACAACCCCTTTTTTATTGATTTCTGTTTGACGCACGCGTAATGATAACAGTCAACTGCAGCGCGCGTAATTGAGGTGCAGCCGGGAGCGTCCCGGGACTGACAACATTATTCATACAATTTTTGTGGCTGAAATTGGGTGGATCGTCAACTTCTGTTATGGACCATCTTAAATGCAGTTAGTTTCTACCAGGGTTGGAGAAATCACCATATCCAAAAAAAAATATGTACATAATGCGGACATTTTAGGACACATAGGTTTGTGTGTCCCGGACAGGTACGTGTGGCGACGGCGACAGCCACGGCTGCTGGCGGAACCGCGCGCTCGGACCAATCTTCTGAGTGAGGCGCCACTGACGCGTGCACTCCGCAGTACTACCTCATAACTAGTGACACGGAACTATTATGTTGTTCTCTGAGTGAGTTCACAAAGGCTGCAATGTTTGTCATATGTTACAAAATTGAAATATTGTAAACAAAATAATAATAAGTTAGTTAGTAAGAATTGAGATGTTACACTATCGCATTAGGTGCAAACCTGTAATGATAGTTGTAAGTTAGAAAATAAAAAAAATACGATGTTTTAAATAAGTCCTAAAAAAATGATTTTTGAGTTTGATTGAATTTTGCGAGAGCCCTGACTGCTGCTAAAGTAGATACCAAATCCTGTAGTAAATCAGCGATTGACTGAAATAAATCAATTATGGTAAATTTCCAAAAAGAAAAAAACAAAGCCCGAAAAATTATATTACTTATTATTTAAATATTTGGTTAAAAATCCTCGAAGCATAATAAAAATATGAATTAAATTAAACAAATCATCATTTTAAAGTATAATATCTGCTATTGCTAATTATGGGGGTTGATAGTGCTGTTCGATGTTCGGACTTGGTACTAATATTTGTGTTATGACGATTTTTTTTTAAGCAACGTTTAATTAGTTACAAAGACACTTAATGAAATCATAGACTTCATTGAAAAAAAAGCGGACAAGTGCGAGTCGAACTCGCCCACCGACGGTTCCGTACAAATTTGTAGGTACAGACGCCAACACATCAAGCTACTACAATCTGTCAGATTTCTTTGATAGATTTTCGACTTTATTTCTAGTATTTTTCATTCTTCGTCATAAATAAAAATAATTAAAAATCTGTTTAAGCTTGTGACAATGAAGCCCTTTCATACGATACCCCACGGTAGACACGGTTTATCAAAATTTGGCGCGCCGTTCCTAACATAACTTTGATTTTTATGATTTAATTACAAATATATAGTTTTCAGACTTTTCCTTATACTTGTAGAATAAGATGGTATTACTTGCCAAATTTCATAGTTCTAGGTCAACGGAATATACTCTATGAATTTTGATTCCCTTGAGAGTGTCGAAATCTAAGTTTCTTGCGGTTTTAACAGCCGTATCTTTTTTTTACGTTTACTTAGAAGTTCGATTTTTTCACAACTTCAAGAGACTGTAGACTTAAGTATTTAGTTTTAATTTCAACTCGATACCTCCACGCGTTCCCAAGATAAAGGGCCTTGACAGACAGAGAGACTGACGGACGGACGGACAATAAAGTGATACTATAAGGGTTCCGTTTTTCCTTTTGAGGTACGGAAGCCTAAAAAACCATTTGATTTAAATAAAATTATTAAAGTCATGCCAAGACAGGTTTCTACGTTATTTGTGTAGTAGTCGCAAGTAAAACGAGACAATACCTTTGAGGCGTGTCCGTACTGACCATGCTCTGTGCAACCAACCAAAGGTCACAAGATCAAATACGACCCCTACTAAACGATATATTGACGCGTGTGAGCTAAATATAGCCCACATTTAGCTTATTATTGATCAGTGATTGCCACGTACATATAGTTTGCAAAATGAATGCAACTCAGATTGGTAGTAATTGAAGCTTGTTTATTTTTTTATTCAATTTATACGACGGGATAACTGCGTAGCAATATGCTTCAGAATTATTGAGATTGTTATTGGGAGTTTGTTAGTCAATTAGGGCGCTGATTCTATGCTTTTCCAGAATAACTATAGTTATTATTGGTTATGAAAATAAAATACATTAAAATCATGAAGAGTTGGGATATCTTATACGCTATTTAATAATAAGCTTTGTATACAAGTTGTAGACCTCTTAATCTACCACTACATAATCCTTACTGTTAATGGGAATGTGACATATTATTTTATAAATACTAAGTAATATTATTTTACTATCATTTCCTTAATGATCAGGGGAATGACCGTGTGTCACACACAATATGTGAGATCTAATATAACAGGAACTTACAATTTCTGTTAAACAATGACTAATGTCTTGTTTGGTTAATTCCTAATTCAAGAGATATAATTAAGGCAAATGCGTGAAGACAGCCCGCGCGTTCCAAAGTTTTGTTACTTTTTTTTGCAATTTGGAGGTCAGTATCAGTGGGGTAATTTTCTGAATATTTATTATTATCAAGCAATGTCCTTCAAAATGATCCAGATTGTGCTTGATACTATGTTCCTTAATTAGGGTGCAGGTTTTATGTTTATTTAAATATGGTTCGCGACCGTAACAAATATTATTACCTACTATTTATAATTTCGTCTATTCAACTATACACACTTATAAATTATATTTTTAAATATTAGAATATAAAAGAAAGAAATTGAATGACTATTTCATGAAACACAACATTTGAACCCAATTATAACTTAGGAACTTTTATTGCTAGTAGTAATGATTAATACTTCTGTAAAAGCCAACCTGACATTGTCCTGCAAATTGAACCTTAGTGCATATTCCCATAAGGAAATAATTTAAAACAAAAACCAGTCCAGATTAATTAAAATATAATTTAAAAAATACTGAACCACCCCGAATAAATTATAGGAAAAGCGGATGAATTACTAAATAACATAATAAATCCTATTTAGTTTTATAAAATGCATATTATTATGCATTTATTTTAATTACTAGCTTTTGCCAACGGCTTCGCCCGCGTGGAGGTCGGAAAGTATCCCGCGTGAACGTACTACCGGGATAAAAGTAACCTATTGTTAATCCAGGTAAATTTTTTTTAGCTCGAAAGCGCATTTTCATCCGACTTGCTTCAAATTTATCGTCACTGCTCGGCTCCTATGTGTCTTAGCGTTATGTTATATAGCCTATAACCTGCCCAGGAGTATGGACTACAATCGTACTAAGTTTGGTTAAAATCCCTTCAGTAGTTTTTGACCCATGCGTGCACATACAGACAGACAGACAAAAAATTTACTGATTGCATTTTTGGCATCAGTATCGATCACCATTCATCCTCCAATATTAATTTTGAACATATTTTCAATGTACAGAATTGACCTCTCTACAGTTTTATTATAAGTATAGATTAGGAAACATTAGTATCAGCTCAAAGCTGCAATAGCTCTTTCTTCAAAAGGCAATTCCACACATTGCCCTGTATCTATTTTAGTATTTATTGTATACTAGCTTTTGCCAGCGGCTTCGCCCGCGTGGAGGTCGGAAAATATCCCGCGGGAACGTACTACCGGGATAAAAAGTAGCCTATGTCCTTTCTCACGCTCTAAACTATCTGTGTACAAAATTTCATTTAAATCGGTTCAGTAGTTTTAGCAGGAAAGCGAGACAGACAGACAGAGTTACTTTTGCATTTATAATATTAATTAGTGTGGATTTATTATTTGCACCAACAATGTCCCCATTTTTATGTAAAGGCTGTCCATTCCACAGGTTGGCTGGATGAGATTGCAATAAGCGATGAGGCCGCCCATTGTATATTTTGTAGTGTTATTGTTTTTTTGTAAAGTATTTTAGTGCTTTATCATAAAGTTTAAAACTAGTTGACCCGCCAAACGTTGTTTTGACTGGTGAAAAAGAGTGAAAATTTAGAGTTGTATGTGTTTTTCAATGGCAAATCATAATAAAATAACACCCTTATCATTTAGGGGTTTGAAAAATAGATGTTGGCCGATTCTCAGACCTACCCGATATGCACACAAAATTTCATAAAAATCGGTCCAGCCGTTTCGGAGGAGTTTGGTAACAAACACCGAGACACGAGAATTTTATATATTAGAAGATAAATGGCCCTACATTGTTTGGACTTTAAAAAGGCCTCTGAATTTGTTTGAACTGGGAACTTAGGGATGTGGTCGTTGGCGACTTTTTGCGACAACTGAGTAGCGATACAGTCGCGATACTTTCGCTGGTCCTATTCCTTCGTAATTACGATTTGACATCACGGCTACCGCGACGCAGCATCGATACAGTCGCGACCACCTGTGGATGCCTATGGACGCACGACGTACATTTGTAAGGACTCGGTCCAGACAACGCTGTTCACGATGTCTTGTTGCTGCTTTTTCGGAAGTAGAATATTGGGACCATCCATATAATAAAGAAAGGTTACAAGATGGCTAATATGTAACAACATTTTATAATGACTAATCAGTCTGTGTATTGATGATAACCGCATTAAAATTTGCGTAGTTTAGGAGATCTAAGCGTACAAACATGAAATTTGACTTCGTTTTATACCATGTAAAGATGTCATATTTAACATTTCGTAAATGCTGAATCGCATCTGTCGTGTGCTGCAAATGCGACAAACGGCGAAATGTACGTTGACTAAACGCGATACCGAATCGCTTACACACATTGTCTACGTCTACATTTCGTAAATGCTGAATCGCATCTGTCGTGTGCTGCAAATGCGACAAACGGCGAAATGTACGTTGACTAAACGCGATACCGAATCGCTTACACACATTGTCTACGTCTCTTTTTTTTATTTTACTTTCCTATCGCAGGAAACTACCGGGACCTACAGGGCTTTCCTATAGAAGGCATTTCTTTAGAAATAAGCATCACCTTTGTAGGTACTTATTTTTCTATTCCTTTCTTTTTCTGTTTATATGCATGAGCATAAATCGTGAAATAAAAGACCTTAAAATAAATATATATTAAAACTGTAGACTAGACAGTAAACAACATTTCTCAATTAAACATGGGCTATCTCAAGAAGGAAGAATGCACTGGAAGTCTATCTTGTGTACTTATTTGACAGCTTGATAATGAACAAATATGAGCCTACTGATAATTGTCCAGAGTTGTATCCAACAAAAGACCACACAAGAAAAATACTAAATCATGGTATGAAGTAAAAATAGTAGCACTGTAGGTAACATACATTTTATATCCTTACCTGGTTTATAACATGGTTATCTCTGCCCTGTGTGTTTGTGAGGATCTGGACAGCATTTGTAACTATGGGATCCTCACTTTCAGCGAACCAAACAGGTGGTGTGTTGGGGTATGTCTCCTGGTAAGCAAAACAAATATGTTTATAGAAATGATAGATAAGAGATTGTGATTGCAGGTGTGGAGCTTTTTCACAGGATATGTTGCATCTTCTTTCCTCACTGCCACGTTCCTGCAACCCTACAGGATTTAGTGAGAGCTGTTTAGTATACTAATGTGTTGTTTGTTACTGAGTCCTGGACACAGAAGAGAAAGAAGAAATAGATCATTGTAATTTGGTGCAGTGTTGGCCCAGTGGTAACGGCCGCGACTTACGAGTTGTAGATCGTAGGTCCGAACCTCGTCAGACACTTTAAAGAAATATGAATAATATGTAAATTTTAACACCACTGAACTCAAAAACGGTGAAAGAAAACATTGCGAGGAACGCAAAGTCCTAGAACCAAAAATTCAAAGACATCTGACTTCTACAAACTCACACTGGGCCAACGTGGTGGATTACGGCCCACTCCTTCTTGAAGAGGAGAGGCCTGTGTCCCAGTCCCAGCAGTGGGAATGTTATAGGCTGAATATATAATGTATCAGTAGCAACCTGAAGTTGTGCCCAGTTGATGGCAATATGTTTGCCCCCATCACATGGGACATAAAAATAACTGGTGAAATATGGGTGCACTATATTACACATCTGTCCAACCCTTAACGGAAAAAAGGCGTTATAAAATCTTCATTTCAATAAAATGTATGACAATATGGGACAACTGCACCAGTTGGGGTGTGGCAATAGCTATGTTATGCGTGTGAAGAACATTCACAGGGTATGTTGTAGCTTTTTTCCTTCCTGTTAAGCACAACTATCTGCAACCCTACAGGATTTAAATAAGACAAGTGACAGCTGTTCAGTATACTAATGCATTGGTTGTACCCGAGTCCAACCCTTCAGGGAAAACAGCTGAAAAGAAGTTATGGTTATTTATAAGACTTTTTTTTCCATAGCCAATCAAAATCAAAAGTCATTTATTCAAACTAGGCTGAGAGTCAGCACTTTTTGAACGTCAAAGTTACAAAAGACAGTCCCCCCAAAACGCCCGCCCTTCGACACTTCCATACTGATTGATGATAATAAACGAAGACTGTGTTGGTTGGGTGTGGCAATTGAAATGTATTCAATAGAATAGCTTGCAACTACATACATAACATTACTACCCTGAACCTTTTTTTGATATTAAGAGTTGTTACTCGTGTAATTATATTATCAGAGCATGAACTATCAAATTTTTGTAAAACGAAAACTAGCTATCGCTACTTGAGTGCTTGACCTGTATGGTAAAAACATATGGGGTTGCCAAAACCTACAACTTTCTAATTTAAGATGCCATATTTATCACAAGCAGTTTGGTAGTGAAAATAAAAAGAATCAGTATTCTTTTGATTTTAACTACCAAACTTGTGAAAAGAAATCAAAATTGAAAAATGTGGAAATCTATCTTCATAACACCTATAGAAGATAGATTTCCACAATGTTCTTTTTAATTATTGACAAAGACAGTTTAACCGGTCAAGTACCGTAATTACAGACACAATTAAAAAACGATTGTTTGCATACCAAATGTGGTTTCTCAGGGACTTAGAGGTTAACCAGCTCTGCACAGCCATACATGATTCACATGACTAAAGATCAATAAAAATCACATGGATAATGCCATAAACCTCCACATTCAGGGATAGCTTAATTCAAACAAAATCAATAGTTACAACTTTACACATGTGGAATTCTATCTTGCATTACTTTAATAACACTTTCAGCAGTGTACCTGCATTCTGCATAGGTTGATTTTAAATAAAAAATGCACTGCATTATACTGTTTTATTGGGCAGCTAATAAATTTATTTTTACTCGATTTATATTACTGACATGAAAAGATTAGTGATGATGGGACTTAATCAATTTGTTAAATCTCAAAATATATTTAAATGTACATTGCCATTACTTTTAACATAGCACAATGCAAAACCATTTTTTTTGGCTTGGAAATCATCAAATGCCTTCTCCCACTCTGGGCGGAGTGGGAGGGTGTGTCAAACTTATACAGACTAAAACCCACCCGTGTCCCCGTTGACCCTAGCAGGGATTTCTTAAGTCTGCAATAAAATTTATGTAAACCGGAAGAACAATGGTTTAAACAAGCAGTTACTCATTTTAAATACAGTTATTGCAGTAATCATTTTTCAAAAAGCGAATGGTCATAAAAGTATTGTTTTATGGACTGTGTGAAGTTTACAGTACGCTATTCAGGTCAATATCTCATTGCTGCTGCTCCAAAAAATAAACAATATTCTATGCTTAGTTGTTCAGGAGATTTCATTAGAATGCGATGGGCATAAAACAGATGTGTGGTGTAATTAAGATATGAAATAATAATAGACTTGCACAGAACCATACATTACTATACCAACTTATGTACAGTGCATTCTGCACACTCAACATTTGTAAATATCATTTCAAATAATCATTCAAGAATGAGCATTACGGTGGGTTTTATTTCATCATCCCAATAGCATCACCTTATTTTCATATCACTAAGTTTAGTTAGTGATCTGCCACCACACAAAATGGTCCACTCAAAGGACTAAGTGCGGAAACCAAACCCCTATAACATAGAACATAGTGATCTCCTACAACAGTATTTATTGAAATAATATCATCATCATCATTTGATCAGTCTGCTAGACATAAGCCTCCCCCAATTTAGTGGGCTTTGCCATAATCGCCACGCTTGGCAGGCGGATTGCCAATCGCAGTAAGGTGGTAAATTACACAGAGAATGCTGTTGCCCATTCTCTAGTAACTTCCTTAGTCGCCTCTTACGACAGCTAAGGGAGGAAATGGGTTGATGCTATTATTTACGTCTGGCACCACAGGGATAAAATAATAAATATCCATACAATTGGTAATTATGTACCAAATATAGATTACAGTATGTAATCATTGTGTACTATTATATCATTGATAGTTATATAGTACAAACAATAAATGTTTACACTACGTATGTGAATTCTAGTAAACAGTAATGTTTAGATACATTCAGTGCACACTAATAATCTGTTATCAATGGCCCAACTAAAGCTTGGGCAAAGAACATTCCAAGCCTGCATATTGTTGCATCAATAAAAAAACAGTAATGGGTCTAACAAAGTGTCTACATGACAAAAAGCAGGTAGAGAGGATGACTAAGAGCCTTTGTCCCAAAAACGAGCCTGTATACCGTTATCCAAACAAAACAGACGTTACTCTCTCTATAAAATAGCTGTAATGATTCACGAACAGTTTGATTTGATAATGACGGACTGCGCCCGAAATGATCGATACAGCGATTCGACATGGCACCGTATGCTCAATAAACATATGATCCGAACTTGCTAACGCGCGACTATTCATTAAGTTTAAATCATCAATGTTTTGTAAATAATTTCCGTAGAAACGTGACAAATGTGTAGTTGCAACAGGGAAATGTAAATTCATTTCCGTAAACCTTTTGTTGATAGCCCTGCCCTCATAAACAACGACCCTTTGTCCCAGCTACAGAAAATCAATAAGTGCACCCCAGAGCCAACTCATTGATTTTTATGTCACATATATTTATTAGGTAAATGTGGTACTTACAGTAATATTGGCATGTATTTCATATTTCTTTCCGTTTTTGCCAACGAATCTGCAGGTCAGTTCGTCGACACTGGCTGACATTATCCGAAACCGTTCATGGCTTTTTGGAAACACTTGTTCTAAAGTTTTGATTTCTAACTTAAGTGTATTTAAGCAAGCCATTAGTGTTTATTGAAACACTAATTCTAAACTAACTAATAGTTATCCACGATAAAAATACATGAGAATAATTTTTACGTTCACTCCGCGACCAAGCAAAATGGCGGAACGTAATGGCGGAAATTATTATTAAAAATACTGTTTGCTGACGATAGAGGGCGACTAACTAGACAGAGACAGGGAGATCAAGAGGCTTTTCTATTCATTTACTATATTTTGTTGTTGCAACATTGCTAAAAGTATAGTACAGCTGGGCATAAAAGAGTCTGTCGTGGCAACAATTGGAACTAAAATATATTTTTGGTGGCTACATTGCATTGTTTATCATCAACAAGTAGCTAATCTGTCATTGTTTTATGTTCCCAGTTGTATTTTACTTATTTCTAATTAACTATGAATTATTAATGCTTTTGTACATATAAAAAATGAATAAAACAATAAGGAGTAGTGATGTGAGCTGTGATACCAAGTTTTCGTAAGATATTTGGCGGAATCTGAAGCGGAACCAATTTTGTCTCCGATTGACAATGTTTTCGAAAGAACAGGTATTTAACCAAGAAATGTATCTTTTAGTCAATGCCAGTCATTGTTTTTTCTTCCTAATACTAAGTTATATCGCTATTATAAGTTTCGAGCCATTTTATTGCCTTATGTTTGCCTTATGTTTGAGTTTGACAAATCGCGTGTATCTACGTTGATTCTTGATGGTTGATACTTGAAATTGAAAACTGTACCTACATGGAATTAATATGATTGTCTTTATATTTTTTTCAAGGTAAATCTCACAGTACTTACAATTAGAGAAGTTGTTAATGAAGTTGAAAAAATTAAGTATTTTTCTACACCTAGAAACACTAAAACAGTTGGCGGAAGAAAGAATTAGACGATTTTGATATGTGTACAATTAGATAAAAAGTTCAACACTATAAAGAAACAAGCAAGGATTTTTTGTTAATGCTATTATCGCATACCACATACCACAGTAAAAAAAAAAAATATAATTTACATTCCTACAGATTTATGCCTTTGATTTTCAAATCAGTGATATAAAACCAACATCAGTCTGCACCGTAAGCAAATGTCTGAAACATGACGCTCCAGCAATATGGGCACATCTTATACCTCTGATAAATGAAGCTATCAAAATGAATCCATTCCTCGATACACTGCATTTTCAATCAGATTCGCCTACATACAGGAATAAGTACATGTTTTATATAGTAACAGTAACACAATTGTCACAAGATTTCCCACAAATTACCAGAATAACATGGAATTACACTGAAGCTGGCCACGGAAAAGGAGCCGCAGATGGAGTGGGGGCTGTAATCAAGAGGATAGGTGATTTTCAAGTAAATCATGGCACAGACATTACTAGTATAGATACGAATCGATGATGAGACCAGAAAAGAGACCGTGGGATAATGATAACCACGACACCAGTGAATGTCTTGCAAACACACACCAATGTAACAGTTATTGCTGTAAACGAAACTGACGTGCGGATAAGAGAACAGGAAATATCCAGTAAACTTGACACATTTAAGGGTACTCTTAAAGTACGTACATCAGGTCCTGTGGGAACTTCACTGTAATAGGTTAACTTTGAGAACATCTAGCTGTTTCAAATGCACACGTGGGCAGATATGCGATCATGGCAAACATTTAGGTTTTATAAAAATACCACGTTCAGCCGCAATAACCATGAATCAGGATAAATACAAAGATCATGTCACTCTATTAGCAGCAACAAAGAGTCCGACTCTTTGTGATGTTACAAATTTACCAACTCATCACAAAGTACTTGTAGCTGGGCCTTCAAACATTAAAATACTCTCCAACAAATTAATTCAAATGAAAAAAAATAAAAAATAAATTGTAGCTACTTATAGATAGATTAGTTACCTCTTTCACTATAACTGACTCAAAAATTGTGAGAAGTTTGTCAAATTATGAAAAATCATTTAGGAGAACTATTGAGTACTAGATTACAAAAAACTAACCAAAATTTGATGTGTGATGATTACGTGATAATTATTAAGAGTAAAATGCCTGATTATGGAAAGCTAAAAAAATAAAGTACAATTTTACCTCTATAAGATTGATAACCAAAAAAAGCTAACAAAATCTCAATTAATATAAAAATATGATACGTTTACGTAAGAAAAAAAATGTCTAGGACTATTATTATAATACTTTTATATTTCATAGACTGTTGATTTATTTGTTGTTGATTAATCATTAATAAAGTTAATTTCCTTCAATTTTGTCGTATTTTATTGTCAATTCATGTCTAAAGTGTCATCACCATACACTCGAAATCATCACCATCCAAGTATACATCATCGCCATACCACAACTGTCAACACCATCTCACCTCCTTTTATTTAAATGCTGATATCTTCCGATTTACGATTAAAATTTTAGTCTAAACACATTTTATGAGCATTATAGTTATCCTGCGATGATTTTATCTAGTTTTACTAGCATTCCAAAGTGATGTCAATTTTTTAAATTTTTTGTTCGAAGACATTTTTCTTGTGTAAATCCACCTACCATTGCCCAGCTGTGGCACCATAAATAATTTAAGCAAGAAATATAAGATGGAAAGGGCTCATAAGAAAAATGCATCAAGTGTTCCGCCAGGAGAAGCGTTCTGAGACCAAATGTCATCTCTCTGACATTTCTAAGGACTTTAGACCGATAAAACTACAAGTTTATTACACATATTAATAGAAATATTACTTTTTGTATTTGGCGATCAATTCCGACTAATCAATGAATATTCTTCTTCTTGGCGTGTGATAGCAATCTAAATAGTGTTAGCCCAGGATTTGGCTACGAGCTTAGCATTTTCAGTAGCGTCCATCAACTCCTGTGGCGTGCAAACAACAGGACATGCTGGACAAGATATCAAGTGCCTCATCGTTTGCGGGCACCACCTTCAATGTTTTTTTTTTTGTGTTATCAAAATTAAAATCTGATGGTGACCAAGCCCGTGTCAGTTACGCTATTGGTACAGTTTTCCACTGTCCTAATCGTGATATCTAAATCGGAACGCCATCGCCAATTTATTCATATGAGCCGATATGTTCCAATTCGGAAGGCACCCTGTGTCTGTTGTCTGTGTCAACTGTCAGTAGTGTCAGTGTCAAGTTGCCCTCATTATCTTGAGGTGTTTTGTTATGATGTTATGATTGGGAACTCTTTGATTGGGAAATTGACACTGGCAAAATAGGTAGTCGACATCGGCTCAGTTGCCAAAAGCTAAAGAAATAAATGAATATGAATAAATAAAAATAGATAAAAATGGATCGAAACTAGTCGAAATCTGATTATATACCTGTCAACAAACGATTCACAAAACTGTCCCTAGTTTCGCGATTATGTGTTAGTACCGTGTGGTGCCGGACGTAAAGAATAACACCACCCCATTTCTTCCTGTGGGTGTCGTAAAAGGCGACTAAGGGACTTACTAGAGAATGGGCAGCAGCGTTCTCTATGCATTTTACCACCATACTGCGATCGCCAACCCGCCTGCCAAGCGTGGCGATTATGGCAAAGCCCCCCAAATTGGGGGAGGCCTAAGTTCAGCAGTGGACGTCTTACGGCTGAAATGATGATGTGTTAGTATTAGTACTTAGTAGCGTAGCGCTCGCGTACTTATTGTAATCAAACTGTCAAAGTGTGCGTGTTTAGAGATGCCAGCTCCAAATGATTAATTTACCTTTCTTCCATCATTTAATAAGATCAGTGTTAAACAAATTAGGTTAAATAAAATAATCATTTTTGTGTTAGTGTTTTATTTAATTATAGTACAGTATGTCTCCAGCAATTTGCTTTTACGGAATCCGTAGGAAATCTAAAACCCAAATATTAGAAAGAACTAACAACAATACTATTTCGTGCATGTCGTCATGGATTTCATTTATTTTATGTACGTAATTTCTCATTTTCATAGCATCAGTTTTAAAATAATAATTTATTATTCTCCTGAATGAATTTCGGTCATGGCAGATAATCATAAGTTTTAATGCTATTTGTAATATGTTTCCCATCGGCAAACTGGCAGCATCGGCTAATCAAAGTAACCTACGAAGTAGGTATCGAATTAAAAATTTATGTTTTCTTTAAAAAAATGTGGTTAAATAACAAAACTTAGCGATGAAAACTGATCTGGGTTTTATTATATAGCTTTCCCACATAAATGCGCCACAGTTTGACAGCACAAACCAGCGTAATTAATAATTTTTCGTGAGCACGTTACCCCTAAGTGATTCAAATGACACCAAGGGCGGATCCAGCTTTGGTGCCAGGGGGGGGTCACATAGTCGTGGTCAAGTCACAAGAAGTTATCATTAAATTTTTATAATCATACATAAAAATAAAAAGTAGGTATTTTATTAATGTATGTATAGTCTGGCAAAAACGGGTAGAAACGGCAACTAAAAGGGCATTGACCAACTTCTATGGGACTTTTGCCACTTATAAACAAACAGTTCAGCTAATAACACTGGTCAACAAAATTTTGTAACAAGAAAGGTGTTTACTAATTTTGAATAACCTACCTTCCCTCATTCTAACACCATATTTATATTGATTGGATCAGGTCTCGTTTTTGTGTTACAGCTACTATTCGAAAATAAAAGATTAATCATTTTTAAGATTTGTTTTCCCATTCAAAGTATTTATTATTTGAAAAGCGTAGTTGTATTTTCTGTTTTTGGAATGAAAAGATTCTTAAATAATGTCAAGAAAGTGTAAAAATGACCCTGACAAGTTTTGTTAAAATTGTGGCGATATAAGTTTTGAAACTCAGCGAAGAAATTTGATGCCATTAGCAACTTAACTTATTTGAAAATATTTGTGGGTCCTCAAATCAGGCAAATCATGATGAAAATGAAATATTCAAAAAAACTTAGTGATTTATAAAAAGCAGCCTCGGAATCTTTAATTAATGTGGCTTTTAATTTTCTCGGCAATCACCACTCAAATGCCTATAAAAGTGATAAATAAATGATAAATGATTTTATTTCTGTAAGTAGGTTTGTACAAACACTTTACATGTCAATGATATTTTTTTAAACTAGATGAGTTCGGCGTTTCCTAACTGACTACTCTGAGAAGAAAGGCCGAAACAAACTCAGAGGTCACAGTCTCTTTTAAAGTCCAGACATAATCTTGTTCACATCATGTGAAGATCATGTAGATTGGTGACTGAAATGGTCTTTTGAAGAAAGAACCACACAGATTGAGTGGACCTGTCCAGTCAGTGCAAGCATTTGTCACTAAACGTTTAGCTCAACTCGGAAGATAAGGAGCCCAACGCTTTGACGAACAGTACCAAAGAAAGGACATTTGGGTAGGCCACATAAATTACTCAAACTGCCAGATCATGATTACTAAGAACGAAAGAAAACAAAATTAAAAAAAGACCCACATAGTCTTCACATTCACAATAATTAAAAAATACGATACTTTACAAAGTAAATATTCATGTCATTGTTTATATAAAAAAATATCAATGTCAATGTGTATATATAAAAAAAAGGAAACGTATATAATTTTGTTGGTCAGATCATTTGATGACCATGTAGATCGGTGTCTGAAATGGTCTTTTGAAGAAAGAACCACACAGATTGAGTGGACCTGTCCAGTCAGTGCAAGCATTTGTCACTAATCGTTTAGCTCAACTCGGAAAATAAGGAGCCCAACGCTTTGACGAACAGTACCAAGTGAAATTTGAAATCAAATTTCAAAAAACTATTCGTATTTGATACATTTTAATTTTATTTCTATTGTCCTTATTTTTGTTCTAACCATAATTAGACAAAACATTTCATGTTACTTACAAAAAGTGTTTTTTTGTTGACCAGTGTAATATATAATTGATTTAATAGTTCTTATCAATATAAACCTAGTTATGTATCAAGATTTATATTTAGATAATTTTTAACATTTTATTGAAATTGTATATGCTTATAATAAAACTTGCTTTAGATGTGCCAGGTTCATCATAAATACAAAGCTGAACCTTGGTCCATGGAAGTGCCGGGGTCGTCAAGAAGGGGAGAATCGGAATCCATTTAGAAACAGCCAAAGTAATCGCAACAAAACTTACAAAAACTATACTCACGATGCAAAAAAAAAAACAAAGTGAATGAAGTTATCATTCACTTGGTTTTTTTTTGCACTCGCCATTTTGACAATTAACACAACATTTTTGAAACACTGTGTTGCCAAATAAAAAAAAGATAATTGTATCGATATACACCGTGACATTTTAGTCGTCTTACAACGACAGCCAACTTCATGTAACCAATGACTACTATACATCCATCAGAAAAAAATGAACATTTGAATAACTAAAAAATAAAAATATTATTCATTATGTTGACGCATGACGTGGTTACAATTTGATATTTTGTCTGATGGAAAATGGAGATGGAATGATCTAGCCGACTCTTGCACTGGGTAAGTATGTTCTCTACCGTATGACACGCAAACATTATTAACAGGATGTTTCATAATTCTAATCCATTATTTATTTTTCTTAATATATATTATCTTAATTAATGGTAACAATTTTAAATCACGCCTAGAGGTATATTATGTCGGATACATTGAGTGGAAAATGTCACGGTGTATATGGAATCGATTATTGTTTTATAAGTTCTTCAGGTATAATGCACTCTTCAATTTATAATTTTGAAGTCTGTAATCTTTTATATCGTATATTAGTATTTTTTAATAATATGATTAAACGAAAACTGCGTTAAAAAGAGCGGAGAGACTACCCTACACTTTAAATCGATTTTAATTTATTGTTTATGCAGTTTTTTTTAGCAACACTGAATTTAAATTCAAAGCCAAAGACTTGGTCACATCATAAAAAATATATAAAAAAAAGATTTTTTACAGTGCTTATTCATACAAAGTTATTAGCATCGAATATTTACTAAAAGAGAATTAAAATTATTGGTTAATTACATTTTTGTATAGCAGCGTGTTTAAAAATGACCAAGTCTGGACAATTACCTTTGTTTTGGAGTTCGCCACTGTTCTTTTCGATGCGTTCGTTCCCGAATAATGCGTTTGTCATCATACAAAATATTAATCCACACTATCTACATTATTATTATAAAATATATATATTATATATTTATATATAATATTATAAATACAAAAGTAACTCTGTCTGTCTGTTTGTCTGTCTGTCTGTCTGTCTATCTCGCTTTCCTGCTAAAACTGTTGAACCGACTTAAATGAAACTTGGTACACAGATGGTTTAGAGCCTGAGGAAGCACATAGGCTACTTTTTATCCCGGTAGTACGTTCCGCGGGATATTTTCCGACCTCCACGCGGGCGAAGCCGCTGGCAAAAGCTAGTATCATAAATGGGAAAGTGTGTGTGTCTGTTTGTCCGTCTTTCACGGCAAAATGGAGCAACGAATTGACGTGTTTTTTAAGTGGAGATAGTTGAAGGGATGGAGAGTGATATAGGCTACTTTTTGTCTCTTTCTGACCCCCCACTTCCCTAAAATGGGGGGTGGAATGCGCTAATCTCAGGAACCACTGGTTCGAATTGAAAAATTCTTTTTGAGTCGGATAGCCTATTTATTGAGGAAGACTATAGGAAATATAACATCACGCTACGATCAAAAAGAGCGGAGCAGCAAAAAAAAAAATGGACGAAAACTGGCAGACTGCGATGCGACGGGAAGGATCAGGGGAGCAAATATTTGACGCGGACGAAGTCGCGGGCAGAAGCTAGTTTATAATAAACTAGCTTTTCGGTTGGAAATTATCCCGCGGGAACATACTACCTTCTCAGGCTCTAAACTATCTGTGTACCAAATTTCATTGAAATCGGTTCAGTAATTTTAGCAGGAAAGCGAGACAGACAGACAGAGTTACTTTTGCATTTATAATATTAGTGTGGAAGTGTGGATGGATTAAATATTGAAGGTATTTACATAAAATCTATATTGTGACAAAAATATATCCTTCCCTAAAACCATTACCTATGTTTAACAATTTTAAATGTGGTCCACGGTGGACCCAGCCCAGGGGGGGGTCATGACCCCCATGACCCACCCCCTGGATCCGCCCTTGAATGACACTGACTTTGGTGAGAAGCGAGTCCACCAAATTTAGTAGACTTTTTTTGAGCCGTTCGGTACGGCCAATGTGTCATCTAGACAGGTATATAATCAAAGGTCGAAACCCTTCTCCCTGCAGAAGTATAGTCCGTTCACAGTTATTTTACCTCTGACAGCAACAACCCAATAGCATCCTTATTTTAACGACATAAAAGATCTCTGTGACATTGACAGACTCATTAGTGGCCGCAATTCAAAAGCAACCTTATTACAGTGAAAACAAGGCTCACTTTGATTTTGACATTGACGTAAAATCAGAGGTAAAATAAGAGTGAACGGACTGTAGTTCTGTTCCTTCAACGTCAATATCGAAGAAGAGTTTAGTTTTACGAACTACAGGCGAGAATTAAAATAATAGTTTCTAGTTGTGAAAGTAACACTGTTGCGAATAATATTGACGACTTTTGGATGTTTCTGAAGAAATACGAAGTGACTAAAAGCCGGGAAACCCATTATTGACTACGGTCCTGAAGAAAACAGTGAGGAATCTGCCCCGAGCTTCTCTAAATTTCATTGCATTAACTTTACAAGCACTATAAGGCGCTCCACCCACTGCACCGCGCCCCGTCGCGTAGCGCGGGATGGCAGATTTTACCGTTGTATGCAAGCATCTCAATTTGTATAGAAATCACGCCTAGCACAACACACTGCCGACGCGCGTCTGCGTCTGCGCGGGAAGGCGCCCCGCGCGCAGTTTCTGCCAATCTGCGCGGGAGCGCGGGGCGTGCCGCGGGGTATGACACACCGGCTCCGCAGTCCCGGGCGTGATTTGATACTGTAAAGACGTTTGCACGATGGATCTCGACGTAGACAAATTTATATACATATTTTAAAAACCATTAAAAAAAATTAACAAAATATTAAACCGCCGAAAAAACTGGAAAGCAAAAGATCTTTGTTCATTGATTATTCAGCGCCAACTCAAAATTTTAATGTCTATTATTTTTTGCTTTTCACTTTTTTCCGCAGTTTAATTTTTTTTTAAGTTTTTATTTTATAATTTTTTGTGGCTTTAATGTACTAATAATACTTGGCATACCCTATACAATAAAAAAGAATTATCAAAATCGAACTACTCTTTATAAAGTTATGCGTGGTTATAATACATTATAATCAGTGAGAGAACAATCAATCATCCCCTGTTTTCCGACCCTTAGGGTTCGATTTTGTTTTCCAAATTTATATGGGACCACCTCCGGAGTATATCTATTCCAATAGAAGAAGAATTATCACAATCGGATCACTATATAAAAAGTTATGCGTGGTCATACATAAAAAAAAACAAACAAAAAAAAATATACGCGTTGAATTGAGAACCTCCTCCGTTTTTTTCGTCGGTTGAAAATGACAATATAACTGCATCATCTTGAAATTGAATAAGTTCGTCCATTCTCCACGACGATCGACAACACAGTGATCATATGAGTTTATACTAGTGAATAGTCCCGGGAAATCCCGGAACCGAAAGTACCGGGAAATCCCGGAAATTCGCGTTGTTTTAGGAACCGGAATTTCCAAAACCAAATCCCGGTTCTTTCGGTACTTTCGGCAAAAGATACTTCGCGTTTAGAATTTTTCTAATTTTAGTAGCCTAAAATCCGACCGCTGCACTGTTACTATACTACCTAGCTACCACCTAACCTAGGTTATTGAGTGCCCCCATTGTAACTATAAGAATCAGACCAATGTAATATTGGTCTGAGCAAGTATTCCAAATTTTTATAATTTTATAGGTTGAGTATTTTTATTTATAGTATTGTAAGGATGAATATCTATGTTTAAGTTTTGCAAAAATATTTAAGTTTAAAGTTATACCTATTTTTATTTTATTTTTTTCTTAAATATATAATTAGAGTCAAGTTGATTTAAAGAATTTGTCGATTGAAGTTGTTTCAAACTATTGTTGAATTATTATATAAGGTTAAAATTTAAAAAAAATGTTTGTTAAGATTATCTAATCAATAAATATTGAGACTGATTAATGCTACGCTAAAACTTCATAGTTCCTTTTTTTGTAGATGTTACGTAAGTTTTAAATTATAATTTGGTTATGCAGAATTGCAATAAGAGTCATGTTAATTTGTTTGGTAAAGTAAAGATGTTTAATAAATGTTTCTGTTATACAAGATTATTTTTAGTATATGCGAAACCTGAACATAGTTTGTTCAGAATCAGTAACTGAATCGATTCCAATAATTTTTACACCATGTTATATTTTTTACCAAAAATATTTAATTACGCTTCCAAGTCGCGGGCCTTAGTGTTTTGTTTCGATTTTAAAATTATCATGTCTTTCTCGTATTCAAACGTCCATTACACGGAGATGGTACGTACACTAGCTGTTTGTGGTGATCTGCATATGTTTTTGCGTGGACAACCAGGTAACTTATCAAGCTTATAACTTTGTGATTATTAATGATACAGTTTTGAAATTTTTTTCATAGATTCTTTACATAAAAATACTAGACCCCTGTTTCGGGTTTCGCATAAACAAAAATTAATGTTGTATATTATGTAGGATTAGGTATATTAAAAAATGTTGCTGGCATAATATGCGTAATTACCAGTAAAATTATACTAAATAAGACTGGTTTAGTGTCTATAAAACAAGAAATAAAACGTTTTATTTGATTTGATTAAAATGTTTTTACTTTGCCCTGTCATTTCGTCTTTTTAGGGTTCCGTTGCCAAATGGCAAAAAACGGAACCCTAATAGATTCGTCATGTCTGTCTGTCTGTCTGTCTGTCTGTCTGTCCGTCCGTATGTCACAGCCATTTTATTCCGAAACTATAAGAGCTATGCTGTTGAAACTTGGTAAGTAGATGTATTCTGTGAACCGCATTAAGATTTTCACACTAAAATAGAAAAAATCACAATAAATTTTGGGGTCCCCCATACATAGAACTGAAACTCAAAACTGTTTTTTTTCATCAAACCCATACGTGTGGGGTATCTATGAATAGGTCTTCAAAAATGGTAATGAGGTTTCTAATATCATTTTTTAGGGTTCCGTTGCCTAATGGCAAAAAACGGAACCCTTATAGATTCGTCATGTCTGTCTGTCTGTCTGTCTGTCTGTCCGTCCGTATGTCACAGCCACTTTTTTCCGAAACTATAAGAGCTATGCTGTTGAAACTTGGTAAGTAGATGTATTCTGTGAACCGCATTAAGATTTTCACACTAAAATAGAAAAAAAAACAATAAATTTTGGGGTTCCCCATACATAGAACTGAAACTCAAAAATGTTTTTTTTCATCAAACCCATACGTGTGGGGTATCTATGAATAGGTCTTCAAAAATGGTAATGAGGTTTCTAATATCATTTTTTTCTAAACTGAATAGTTTGCGCGAGAGACACTTCCAAACTGGTAAAATGTGTGTCCCCCCCCCCCCCGTAACTTCTAAAATAAGAGAATGATAAAACTAAAAAAAATATATGATGTACATTACCATGTAAACTACCAACGAAAATTGGTTTGAACGAGATCGAGTGAGTAGTTTTTTTTTAAAACGTCATAAATCGTAAACCGCAATTTACCTTACATTCAATCAACTGAAATATAAAAATAAAAAAAAAATATATATTTTTAAACCGAGAATACCTACAGATTTGTACGGAACCCTCGGTGCGCGAGTCCGACTCGCACTTGGCCGGTTTTTTCTAAACTGAATAGTTTGCGCGAGAGACACTTCCAAAGTGGTAAAATGTGTGTCCCCCCCCCCCCCCTTAACTTCTAAAATAAGAGAATGATAAAACTAAAAAAAATATATGATGTACATTACCATGTAAACTACCACCGAAAATTGGTTTGAACGAGATCGAGTGAGTAGTTTTTTATTTAAAACGTCATAAATCGTAAACCGCAATTTACCTTACATTCAATCAACTGAAATATATAAAATTTAAAAAAAAATATATTTTTAAACCGAGAATATATTTTTACCTGTAGGTAACAGGTTTGTACGGAACCCTCGGTGCGCGAGTCCGACTCGCACTTGGCCGGTTTCTTTTTTACTTTCTCCGTTTCAACACTTTCAACTCTCTTACAAAGACTTATTAAAGTATCAAAAGTATCGATAGTACCGGGAATCCCGGTTCTTAAGCCAGAAGGTCTCAAAAATCCCGGTTCTTTAAAACAGCACCGGTTCTGCATTCCCTAGTTTATACAGCGCGAGGCCGTCGTAATCTGCATCACCGCGCGGGGGAGCATATTACACCGCTAAGTAAGGCAGATCTGCGCCTCCGTCGCCGCGCGCGCGTTATCTGTCTCTCCGCGCACCGCGGTGGGACGCATTTTCAGTGAGTGGAGCGCCTTAAATATGTGGACCCTGCATGTTTTGATAGCGACAGAAAGAAATTGGATAAAAAATTATTTCAAGCATTCATGAATATTGTGTCAATTTACATTGATTTTAAGAATAAGGAGGGTTAAGTTTTAATTTGCCAGAAGTAAATTTAAGGGGTGAATGGAGGGTTGAAGGGAGTGAGATGTAAAGCCCCCCCTGTGAAGGAAAAGTTGCGCAACCGCCCCCCCCCCCCCCTTTTGAGAAATATTTTTTTTTATATTCCTCACTTTCGAATTTTCGTGTATCGACATCGATTTAAAAGCCGGAAAGTGTGGGATTGACAATTTCCATTATGGGCCATCTGGGAGTAAGGGCGCGCATAGTTTTTTTTTGTAGGAAAATTGACGCTCCTACTTCTGTGTGGTTTAAAAAAAAATAACCACGAAGATGATCCGCCATCCTCTTCTAACCTAACCTGTCCGAGTCGGGGTGCCCCGAGTTCAGAGCTCGCTTCGCTCGCTCTTGTATTTCTACGATTTATATTAGATATTATTTTTCTCGTAAACCAATTATTTTTCAAACTTAAAATTTTACGCTTGCTTCTAATAATATGATCTTTCTGTGAAAAACATATGGACTCCCAACTCGTGGGCTGGCAAACTAAAGCTAAGCCTTAAGGAGAAGTTTGAATAGCTTAAAAAATTGAGGCGAGCTCAGAAGGATTTGCCTGTAGCAAAGTATAGGTATCTATTGTGTTTGTTTCATGTACTTAATGTTCCGTTTGTTGCCAGATATAAAGAATAGGAGCGTCCCATTTCTTTCCATGCACCCATGGCACACATTTTAGAAAAAGACTGAGGGGCTTATAAGAGAATGGGCAGCAGCATTCCCTATGCATTTTACCACCATACAGCGATCGCCAACCCGCCTCCCTGCCTTCCAGCGATAATAAATAAAATGTATTTCAGACCATCATTTAGTCCATACCTTAAAACACTACAGTTTTACACACAAAAAATAAAAAGAAACAAAAAGATACACTAAAAATAAAAAAAAGCTCTATTTTACATACTGGAATGACGCACGGTGAGTGGTCATCCAGTTCCACATCAATGGACTGTCCATTCTGTCGGCCACGATAGCCACCAAGCTGTTGGAGCTATCGCGCACTCGCCGCATCAGGGACGCTATTCGTGTCCGCATAATAGCATAAAAATCAGGCACACCGTGCTCCGCGAACATCCCCGACGCACTGTATAAGCGCGGTAGCCCCAACATAACTCTGAAGGCGTTATTATATTGGACTCGCAGAGCATTGTACGAGCTTTTTGTATAGCCGACCCATAGGGCGCACGTGTACATAGATTGGCAATAAGCTCTAAAGAGAGTGACTTTTACCTAGAGTTGCAAAGGACTCGAGTCTTCGAGTCCTAATTTTAAAGACTCGACTCAATTATGCAAGACTCAGTGTGCTCAAAAGGCTCGGAGTCTACAGATAAGCACTCAAGTCTTAAAAAGGACTCAGGTCTTAAAAAGCACTCGAGTCTTAAAAAGGACTCGAGTCTTAAAAAGGACTCGAGTCTTAAAATGAACCCGAGTCTTAAAGAAAAACTCGGAGCATGAAAATGAAACTTGTACCTCATCATTCGAAAAGACTCGAAAGAAGGCAATAAATTCAAATTAGTGGTTATGATTAGGGCTCACAAAACCGGTTTCAACGAATCTTAAAAACCGGTTAATCCGGGTTCCCAGTTATTTGTAGAAACCGGGTTTCAGTTTAGCGAAAACCGAGCTTTCGATTATTTCGTTTTTCTTTTAAAATAATAACTTATCCAACGATATGACATGTTCACAATGTACACATACTATATACATATATCATCAATTACAATTATTATATTCATCACACAATTGGTGCTATCTTTGCCTAGGTATAGTATCAATCAATTGAAAAGTTTGTGGTCTGAGGCTCAACCTAACAACGGACGAAGTCCACCGCTTCCCCTCTTTGAGGAGTGGCTGGAGAGGCTCCGAGGCGTCCTTAGATTCCGCCTTACGCAGATCCTCACCGGACACGGGTGCTTCACGAGGTTCCATTCAGGATAGGGTAGCAGGAAACGCCCGGGTGTTACCACTGTGTGGATCGCCTGGAGGGCATGGTGGAGCATACGGTGAAAGTGTGCCCTGCCTGGGTGATGCACCAACGTGGCCTCGTGGAGGCGATCGGCGGCGGCGTTCTCTCGCGTCCGGCCCTGGTGCAGGCCTTGTACGAAGCGTGAGGGCAGCTGTTACCTCCTGCGAGGCAGTAATGCTCGCGAAGGAGGAGGCGGAGCACGTGAGGGAATGGCAAATATGCGCCCTTACGCCCCTAGCCGCCGCAGGAAACGCCCCGGGCGTCGGGAGTCCGTTGCGGACTTCGGCTACCGTAGGCGCGGGCTTGCGGGTGGCGAGCAATGGGTAGCTCGCCGCCCGGTAAAGACCAGGCCCAGTCTACGGCGCGTTGTATTTCACGTGCGCCTCAAAGAGATGTCAGCATTAATGAAGGGGTTGGCTAGGACCGATGCCTGCCAGAGTCGCGGATTTGTTCGGAAGAGCGGTGGCCCTGGCATAGGCAACTGAAGAAACTTGGGTGGGTTTTTGTCAGTTAAAGTCTGACACGCCCTTCAACGTCAACTGATGATTTCCTACCCGAAAAAAAGGACTTCTACCGCTATTGATACGGGATTTACGAATGATTTAACTGCCATCATTCAAAAAGAGCTAGCCCTTTAAGAAAATGGAGGCTTTTGCAGGTGTACAATAATTTGTTTAAAGTTCCTCCCTCCGAGGGTTGAGGCTAAAAGAATCTTCTCGTCAGCCGGTTACCTATGTAACCACTTAAAAGGCCGTGACACGATTTTTTTTCGATTTTGGTGATTTATGTGATTTTACAGTTAAAATAATGTATTTCTACTTTCGTTTATCATTTCAATTTTGATCAAACTATTATATGATCATTTCAATTCTGATGAAATTAATGAGCTACGTTTTTTTTTATAATTTGATTTTGATTAATCGACGTCAAACAGACTGTAAAAATACGTCTGAATAATAAAGTAAATCAGGCTCCGAATCTCGCTGAATGATAATACTTTAGACATTCTTTCAATTTTACGGTCGAATTACAAAAACAAGAATCGAGTTTAATTTATCGTTGCTTTAAGCCAGATGTTTTTTTGATTCTCAAGTACATACAATAATTGTTGTTTTTTTTAGTTTATTCACTCAAAAAAAGTTTTACAATTTATCCGACTTAGCAATAAAGCTTATTAACGACTGTCGACGACAAAAATACTTAAGAACCATAAAAATAGGTTTAAGTAAAAAAAAAACATGGAAATAATCGAAATAACCGAAAAAACCGGAAAACCTGTTCTAGGATGAAATGAAAATCGAAAAACCGGTTTCCTAATATACCAGCGGTTTTGTGACCCCTAGCTATGATGTATCTTTGCGTACAAAATAATCTGACGAGTTATTCGAGTTTTTTCAAATGATGAGCTACAAGACTCGAGTTCATTTTAATAGGTACTAGAGTCGTTTTTAAGACTCGAGTCCTTTTTAAAACTCGAGTCCCTTTTTAAGACTCGAGAATGACTCTGGCTCGGCTTGACTCTAGACTCCAAGCCTTTTGAGCACACTGAGTCTTGCATAATTGAGTCGTGTTGGGAATTGCATCCAACATACACGCAGACGGCACGCGCAGGCAACGTGACCGACCTACGCGTCATCGCCATCGGCGAGTGAGCAGCGCCCGGCTGTTGGTAATCGCATCAAACATACACGCAGCCGGCACGCGCAGGCGACGTGACCGACCTACGCGTCATCACCATCGGCGAGTGAGCGGAGGTGCAGCGTGTGGCACCGGCGGACACTCGCTTCCACGGACTCCACCGCGACGGACGATATTCCCTTCCTATTAACTGTTTGTCCGGGAACGTTGTAATTGGAAAATAATCACGGCATTAAACCATTGCCTAAAATACAGTCCACTATTTTTATTGCTCCCCGCGCTAACATTGGTCCTTCAAGGATCTCGCCGGTATTTTTTCAAAAATTAACGGTCTCGGGCGAAAAACTTCAAACTCGAAGCTCTTCGGCTGCGGTCTTCAGCAGCACCAGTTCCTGCAGGAGTCGTCAATTTCCTGTCGAAGAAACTACGCATAGCTACCGCACACGCCTAGAGAAGAAGTCGTCTAGAGGTCGGCCGTACAACGGACTTTGGACCCGTCGAAAGTTCGAGTCATCGGCATCGTCAAGGACAAGGAGGAACTTGAAGCATCATCGGTTATCCTGTGGATGGTTAAACATTTAGTGAGTTCGTTCCAATTTGTCCCTTATATCTTTTCCTATTCTTTATCATATCTCATTTTGAATAGCAATAATTGAGTGAGTGCTTTCCATTATTTCATAGCCTTGCATTTCCTAAAACTCACCTATTCTTCTTATAAAACTACTATACAACCTTTAAATTACCCCATCTTGCTACGTTTAATCCGCTTCTTATCTATAACAGCTGATCGCTCGACGACATACCTGCGCGTCAGATGTTCCTTTGTTCGCATATTGAGTCATACCTACCTCATTAGCTAGCTACGCTATTTTTTTTTCTTCGCATTTTGTAAACTGGTTTCTTATCTTTCGTTAATTTATTTGTGATCATCGCTTGTGTGCGCATAGCTATGACTGACGAAAAAGTCGAAAAACTCGTTAAAAAACGCAGCTGTATGAAATCTAAGCTCACTATTTTTGCCAACTACCTTCACATGCTTGAAAGTTGCGACGAACTTAGCAGATTACAACTATTAGATTTAGAAACTAGATTTAATAAATTTGATAGCTTATATGTGGATTTCGACAAATTACAGTGTGACATCGAGATATTGTTGGAGAACCCCGATGATAAGAACAAGGAACGTGAGCAGTTTGAGAACCAGTATTATAAACTGGTGGCGACGGCGCGGAGTCTGCTCGGTGCTCGTCCCCCCCAGTCTGGCAGTCAGCAAGATGGTTACGTAACGGGTGACGAGGATGTACAGGCAGGTGGCTTTAAATCCAATTGTGTTAGGTTGCCAAAAATTAATTTACCAGTTTTTCATGGTCACTATCAACACTGGCTTGAGTTTAGAGACACTTATACTTCACTTATTCACTCACGAAAGGACATGGACAACGTTAATAAGTTGCACTACCTACGTGCTTCTCTTAAAGGTAGTGCGTTACTAGTTATAGATAATTTAGATTTTACAGCACGGAATTATGAGTCCGCTTGGAATTTATTGTGTGAAAGGTACGACAACAAAAGATTGCTCGTTAATAATCATGTTCGTGCATTGTTTAGCGTTGAATATATGCAGAATGAATCGTGTTCTGCTATTCGCAACCTTATTGATGTCACTAGTAAAAATCTTCGTGCCTTAACAACGTTAGGTCAGGACACTGAATTTAATTTACGAGATACCCTCATAATCCACATGATGTCCGAAAAACTTGACAGTGTCACATGTAGGGAATGGGAAGAACATCGAAACACGTCAAATAATCCACCCCCCTTAGATTTTTTTTTAAAGTTCTTGAGCAACAGAGCTGATTTATTAGAAACTTTGCAAGAACATAAAACAAATAACAATAAATTGCAACAGGCAGACACTTACAAACATAATTCTAACCTACATACAGCTACAAAATCAGATCAAAAAATAAATGACAACAACCATAAGAATAAAAAACACAATAACAATAAAAAAATGTATACATGTCCTATGTGCACTCAGACTCATTTCTTATTCAATTGTGAGGCCTTTAGAGCCCTGTCTGTTGAAGCTCGTTTGCAAAAGGCCAAAGAGGCAAAGGTCTGTCTTAATTGTCTGCGACCGGGGCACGTAGAATCAAGATGCAATCTTGTACCTTGCAAATATTGCAAAAAGAAGCATAGTACCCTGCTTCATTCACATGAGGCAGAAACAACTCATACTCCAGTTATTCCCGTCAACAACTTTGCCGGTTCGACTAATGTTCAGCAGTTTACTACTCCTCCGAATGTTTTGCTTTCCACAGCGATCGTGAGAGTGGTTGACAGCAAGGGCGACGTGCACACTGCCCGAGTACTGCTCGACAACGGTAGTACGAGCAACTTTGTAGATGAGTCACTATGCGGTAAGCTGGGTTTGTCGCGACGTAGTGCGAGCGCCACCGTGACAGGTATAAATAATAATACTTCTTATTGTACACAGTCTTGCAACCTTACTATTATGTCCCACTATAATGACGACTATAAACTTACTATAGACTGTCATATTTTGCCTCAGATCACTAGAGCTTTGCCGTCTTCATTCATAGACATATATAATATCCCTATTCCATTGGGAATAAGTCTAGCTGACCCAACATTTAATATACCGTCAGCTATTGATATCCTTGTTGGAGCCGAAGTATTTTGGTCCGTCTTATGTAATAATTCTATAGACTTAGGTAAAAATCAGCCTAAGTTATATGAAACGAAACTGGGTTGGTTAGTGTCAGGGTACATTGCCCGTCATAAGTCACACTCTTCTTCTCCCGTTTGTCATTTTTTAAATGAGAACGCCGACCCAGACTTATCTCGTTTTTGGGAATTAGATACCATTGCAGCCAAGCACTCCTTATCTCCTGAAGAGCGTGCCTGTGAGCAGAGCTTTAAGAAACATACCACTCGTAAAGACGACGGACGCTTTGTTGTAACCATGCCACTGAAGAAACGTCCTTCAGTCTTAGGCGATTCCTTTTCAAAGGCAAAGTGTCGGTTCATGACATTAGAGCGGAGGTTTCTTAGACACGCTGTCTTCAAAAGCAGGTACGTTGAGTTCATGCAAGAGTATGAACGCCTTGGTCACATGACTGAAGATAAGGAGTCTTCGCCGGGCTGTCTTCAGAAAAACAGCTATTTTTTACCACATCACGGCGTCATACGTGAGTCAAGCACAACTACCAAGCTTCGTACAGTTTTTGATGCATCGGCCACCACTAGTACTGGTGTGTCACTAAATGATATCCAAATGGTTGGTCCGACTGTACAAGAAGATATTATTTCGATACTGCTACGCTTTCGCCAGCATAAATATGTTGTAACTGGTGACGTAGAGAAAATGTACAGAGCGATTGAACTTCATCCTTCTCAACGCTCACTACAAAAGATTATCTTCCGCTCTGATTCCGAAGAGCCTTTAAAAACCTACACCCTCAACACACTGACTTATGGCACGGCAAGTGCGCCTTACTTAGCCACCAAATGTTTGGTTAGTTTAGCATCCAGCGCCCCTGATGATGACGTCAAACAATCAATTCAAAGAGACTTTTATGTTGACGATTATCTAGGAGGCTCTGATTCTATAAATAAAACAATCGATATTGCTCAGGGAGTCATATCTACTTTAAAATCAGCCCAATTAAATTTAAGAAAATTTAAATCAAATAATAAATTTATTTTAAAGCAAATTTCGTCCTCTTATAATAATATAGATGACAATATTTTAGATTTTTCACAAACAAACATGGATGTCTCATCAAAAACTCTTGGTCTGAACTGGATTTGTGATTCGGACACTTTGTCGTTTTCAATTAATATAAAGTTAAATAAAAAAGTAACAAAACGACATATACTTTCCATTATAAGTCAGATCTTTGACCCATTGGGACTCGTCGGCCCATGTATTGTTGAAGCCAAACTCATTATGCAGAGATTGTGGATCAATCAATACTCATGGGATGATGAGGTCTCACAAGACACCAAACATTCATGGTTTGCATTTGCTGACACTTTACCTCTTCTGAATCACTTAAGAATTCCTCGATGGGTTCTTAGTGACAGCTCAGGAATACATGAAATTCATGTTTTTTCAGATGCTTCAGAGCGAGCGTACGGCGCTTGTCTGTACATTCGTTCTGTGGATCAATCAGGTTTAGTAAAAACACACCTCTTAACCTCTAAAAGTAGGGTAGCGCCGATAAAGCCTACGACGATACCTCGTCTGGAGCTTTGCGGAGCCTTGTTGGCTGCAAGGTTGTGTACAAAAGTATTAACCTCTCTTACTCTAGAGGTAAGCAAATGTAGATTTTGGTGTGACTCTACTATAGTTCTAGGGTGGTTATCTACACCCCCACTGCAACTAAAGAATTTTGTTCGGAACCGAATCCACGAAATTCAAGAGAGCACAGAGGGTCACGTATGGGGCTACGTACCGTCGAAGGACAACCCGGCGGATCTTGTTTCCCGTGGGCTGAAGGCTGATTCCATCAGTGGTTCATCGTTGTGGTGGTCTGGTCCCACTTTCTTAGAGAAAGATGAACGTGAATGGCCAAGAATGCCCAATCACAACGAGAAACACGATCTACCAGAATTGGTTTCTTGTTCTGTCGTAGTAACTAACAGTATTTCTAATGTAGATTCGATAAGTAGTTTGATTAACAATAGATCTAATATAATTCATTTACAAAGATCAATAGCATATTTACAAAGGTTTATACACAATTGTCGTAACAAAACCAACAAACGTACTGGTCCAATTTCAGTTGTCGAACTTAAAAATTCTTTAAATTTAATATTGCACAAAGTTCAGTTGGAAATGTTTCCTGACGAATATGCTATTCTTAAAACGGCGAAAGCACTGTATAAAAAGAATAGACTTAGTTCCTTGTCCCCATTTCTAGACCCCAATAACCTATTACGTGTCGGTGGCAGATTAGACAATTCCCCATACGTGTACGATACAAAGCATCCTCTCTTATTGTGTAGTAAACATCATTTTACTAAGATACTCTTTGAGCATCTACACTTAATTTATTTACATGCTGGTCCCCAGCTCTTATTAGCGAACGCTAGGCAAACTTATTGGCCCTTGGGCGGCAGAAGCTTAGCTAAAGCCATTGTAAATAAGTGTGTCCGATGTTGTCGGTACAAGGCGGAATCAGTGCAACCCATTATGGGACAGTTACCGACAACTCGAACTGAGTTAGAGTACCCTTTCTTACATTGTAGTGTTGATAACGCAGGGCCAGTGATGATCGCAGACAGGAAAGGCAGAGGTTGCAGACTTATTAAATCATTTTTGGCAATCTTCATCTGTAACTCGACAAAAGCCTGTCATATCGAGCTCGTTACTGCACTATCTAGTGAAGCCTATTTAGCCGCTGTTAACCGTTTTGTGTCACGTCGGGGGAAACCGCAAAGTATTACGTCCGATAACGGCACCAACTTTGTCGGCACTTACAATGAGCTATCAAAGTTTCTTGTACAATCAGACCTTGAGGGTCATATAGCTCAAGAAGGTATAGAATTTAAATTCGTACCTGCATATAGTCCCCACTTTAACGGCTTAGCCGAGGCAGCTGTTCGTTCCACAAAACACCATCTTAAAAGGTTATTGCAATCCACTCATCTCACCTACGAGGAAATGGCTACGTGCCTCACGCAAATAGAAGCTATTTTGAACTCCCGTCCTATTACTCCTCTTTCCTCAGAACCCCTTGACTTTTCCGCTCTGACACCTTCTCATTTCCTAATTGGACGGCCACTTAATGCTATACCTCATCCACAGGTCTCTGATTGCAATATTAATCGCCTGGAGCGCTTCAAGAGAATAGAGCACATCAAGCAGCACTTCTGGCAGCGTTTCTCACTTGAATACGTAGCTCTACTGCAGCAGAAGGTGAAGTGGCGCTCCTCGAAGACAGAGCTGAAGTTAGGCTCTCTCGTCGTCATAAAAGATAGAGCTCTTCCTCCTTTACTTTGGTCTTTGGGAAGGGTCACAAAGGTTTACCCTGGCAGCGACGACATAGCAAGAGTTGCAGAGGTAAAAACAAGGAGGGGCACCATAAGGAGGGCTTTCAATAATATTTGCCCCCTTCCAGATTTTTGAAGCCTTCACTTCAACCCGGGCAGCATGTTGGGAATTGCATCCAACATACACGCAGACGGCACGCGCAGGCAACGTGACCGACCTACGCGTCATCGCCATCGGCGAGTGAGCAGCGCCCGGCTGTTGGTAATCGCATCAAACATACACGCAGCCGGCACGCGCAGGCGACGTGACCGACCTACGCGTCATCACCATCGGCGAGTGAGCGGAGGTGCAGCGTGTGGCACCGGCGGACACTCGCTTCCACGGACTCCACCGCGACGGACGATATTCCCTTCCTATTAACTGTTTGTCCGGGAACGTTGTAATTGGAAAATAATCACGGCATTAAACCATTGCCTAAAGTACAGTCCACTATTTTTATTGCTCCCCGCGCTAACAGAGTCGAGTCTTTGAAGTTACGACTCGAGGACTCGAGTCCTTTGCAATGCAACACTACTTTTACCTCACTAGTACAACGTGCAAACCTACGGGCCAGCATGTTACATCGAACTGCCAATGCTCTGCGTTCCCTCTCTATGTCCACATCGTCGGTCAGACCATAGGTTACCCAATGCCCCAGGTACTTGAACTTCGTCACCCTGGAATGCTGAGCGCCTCCCAGGGTAACTGGTGGAACAGTATCATAGCATTTGTTACCTGCTTTAAAAACCAGAAGTTCACTTTTTGTTGCGTTGTAACTGAGACCGTGAGCCACCGCATAATCCTTACAGATACGGAGAAGCCTTCTAAATGCACTGATCGATGGGCTCAGCAATACCATATCATCCACGTAGCTGATGTTATCGACGCAATGCCCGTCAATGGAGCACCCGATACCGGCATTGCTGAGCTAACAGATCAGCTCGTTCACATACAGGTTGAAAAGCTTGGGCGAGCTGAGTCCTCCCTGCC
Organism: Aporophyla lueneburgensis; assembly: GCA_932294355.1. Taxonomy (NCBI): domain Eukaryota; kingdom Metazoa; phylum Arthropoda; class Insecta; order Lepidoptera; family Noctuidae; genus Aporophyla; species Aporophyla lueneburgensis. The sequence goes on from OW028752.1 coordinate 20,691,355, forward strand.
TCACCCCGCATTCCAACCCGTATGCGTCCGACAGGACACCCGCCCACTTCACATAGTTATATTGGTGGTTATACCAATACTTTAGCATTGTAATGAGATCGCTAGGAAAGTTCTAAACATTTGATAGTTTCCTCCATAGGCAGTCGTAAGACACAAGGTCGAAAGCCCTGGAGAGGTCCAGAACGCATGCATATACCGGTGTTTTCTTACTTGCATAGTACTGAACAGTCTGCTTGAGACAGAGGATAGCTGTTTCTGTGGCTTAAACGCGAATTGGGCGTCGTGTAGTGTTAAGCACTTATCCAGCGGCCGATCCATCAGACCATCCAGCACCTTAGCAATGATGGTTGCCAGGGAAATAGGCCTGTAGTTGCTCTTATCGCTCGTATCTCTAGTTTTATCCTCGACTATAGACACAACAATAGTTTTAAGTAAGTCAGCTGGAAGATACGAGTGACTGAGGCACAAACTAAAAAACATTGCTAGCACTCGCGGTAAGTGTTTACCTGCATATCGTAGGTGCTCTATACTTAGGCTGTCATAACCAGGCGACTTGCCTCTCTTTAAGCCATCTATGACAGAAGCTACTTTCCCGGCCTCAAACCTAAGAGGCATGTCACTGGACCCCTCCACCACCTCCGACCCAGCAGACGACGGACCTAGGGGAGACTCAACCATAAAAGCTCTACTGAATAGGTTAGCGATCTCTTTAGGGTCACTAAGACCTTCAACACTCACGGGCAAACTCGACCTGGGGATTCAAGCTGTTCGTGGCTTTCCAAAAAACTACTAAAATTCCAAACACCTCTTTGGGGCAGGCCTATATCCAGCAGTGGATGTTTTTCAGCTGAAATGTTGATGTAGGTACTTAATGATGAGAAAATGTACTTGTTGCCTTTCACAATAAGAAAACTTTTACTTTGTATCAACGTGTGTAGATGTAGGATATTTGCATACAATAGAAAAACAGCCTTGGTTGCATACCTTATTACCTAATAGCTAGGGAGGTGGCGAGCATTTCGGTATATGATTTGCACACGTTTCACGTCGAGGTGGATTGCAGTTTAAATCATTACGAATTGATTTGGTATAATCAATTAAAGTCCTATATCACTGCGTTTTCGCGTTACAGCGGATTGAAGTTGCTTAAAAAAAACGGGGTATTAAATCATTTGCACATGAACGCCTCTGGAGTTCATGGTCACAATCATCTTGGAAACGAAGAAACTCGAAGAGGCAGACATTCAGGACTCTGCATTATCATGGGACGGAGTTGTAAAAATGTTTAAAAAAGAAGCTCTACTAAGTCATTTGCACGCGGTTCTTATTGCGCCCATTCGATTCACCATGACTCTGTAGATTCGAAAAAACATGTGGCAGACACTTTGCTTTCAGCTGTATAACTGTTTGAAATTCACGGAATCAAGGGACAGCGGGTATTGCATGGGATTATTCTTATTCTTTATAGTTTTATTCTTATTAGTTTGTTTAATATTATCCTCTAAACTCACGGTAACAATTAAACTTCTGGAGCTGAAATCTATGCAATCATATTTTTTCTCAATGCCAAGCAGAAACAAAATGCGCTTGGAACTCTAAATAGAAAGTATTTTTTTTTAATTGCATGCTTGAATGTAATCTGAATAGGATTAGGATCTGGATAGGAACAGTCTTTAACTTTTTAAATCACGTTTTATTTGTGTAAAATACGTATATAGATATAGATATAGGCTGTATATAGATATACGCTCTATACTGTCCAAAGAATTGCAAGCCGACATACAATTCTCAGACATTCGGGACGTTTCAAGACTACCATCCAAAAAAGAAAGCAAAACGTCAAATATAAGCATTGAATTTTCAAACACTTTACAAAAAAGTAACTTTCTTCTAGCTGCCAAACAATTTTATACCAATCACCCTACGAATAAAGTCAATTCTACTCATTTAGGCTTTGAAGGTCCTAAGGCACCTATCTATATTGCTGAGCAGCTTACTCCTCTCACTAAAAAACTATTCTACGCAGCTAGAAACTTCGCCAAATTGAATGGATTCGCTTTTTGTTGGACGTCAAATGGACGTGTCATGCTGAAGAAAACCGTCGATGGTCAGTACATAATAATTAAAAACGAGCAACAACTATCGCAAATGTTACAACCCATTAATGCATGACTTATTATTAGTTTGTTTCGATCAAAAAAATATTATTTTAATTTTTCTTTTGTTATGTTTTTAAGTTTATTGTTACTTAGAATTTACAGTTCTAGATTTCACTTATTTATTTTGAATGTTAACTCGTGGTTTACACAGACAATCGCACACTACACTAACCTACTAACCATTCAGTCCATACTCTTCACTACACACTCATATTTCATACAACGTGTTTCTAACGTGATCTATATGAACCTGTTTTCCAAGCTTTATAGGCAACTTACGACCCTTGTTTTTAACATAAAACATGCTTGATAACGCTAATGCCCTTATAGACACCATTGACGACTTTGCTGTATCGGATTCACACGCTTGCACCCCGGAGCAGGCTAAAATGTTTATTAAAAATCCAAAACATCAACTGAAAATCCTTACACAGAACATAAGATCAATAAATTGTAATTTTCTGAGTTTCCAAACACTACTTCAACGACTCACGTTGGAATGTGACATTTTGGTCTTAACCGAGTGCTGGTTATTGTGTAACTGCCATATCCCTAACATACAAAACTTTATTATGTACAGCACTGCCAAAAACTTAAATCAAAGTGACGGTGTTGTGGTCTATGTCAGGTCTAACCTTACAGTCACCTGTGATGAACTTTGTTTTGGTGGTTCCGCCACCGGATTATCCATCAAGGTGGGTTCTGATATTGCCATTTTGTGCATTTATCGGTCACCATCAATAAGCAACATTGATCACTTTCTTGCCTCTCTGAACAACTTAATTCCCACTTTTTCCAATGTAAAAACCGTAGCTAATACTGGTGACATTAATATCGATATAAAACCAAAGTCACTTGACGCTCGTTCCCATGACTACCTAAACACACTGGCATTCCACGGATTTCTTCCTACCCATACTTTTCCGACCAGAGGAAACAACTGCCTAGACCACTTATTATTAAAATCCACATGTACATCCGTCTCACTTATCTTTAACACGACTGTAACTGATCATTGTTCTTCATTACTATGCATTTCGACCAAACAAACACCTCTTAACATTGTTAGATCCGTCACCAAAATTGACTATGATGCCTTGGATAAGACCATGGTGACAATAGACTTTACACCCATCTACTCTATGTCGGACTCCAATGTTGCTACTGATACACTGGTTGGTCTCATCGGTGACGCAATATCCGAAAACTCTAACACCATAAAGTTACCATCTAACAAGAAGATCCTCAAACCTTGGATCACTCCGGGCTTGCTGCGGTGTATGAGACACAGAGACCGGCTACATAAAAGATTTAAACAATCACCTAGTAATAGTATGCTTGAAATTACATATAAGCGATACAGAAACTTCTGCAATAAAATATTAAAAAAGGTCAAGAGACAATTCGACACCCAAGAGCTCGATAAAGCTGGAAATAACTCTAAGGTTCTCTGGGAAACTATAAAACGAATCACAAACACACAAAAACAACAATATTCATCTACACAACTACTTTCACACTCTGACACTCCTTTTCAGTCCTGCAGTAATCTTAATAAATTCTTTGCTGACGTAGGTAAAAAACTTGCTGATAATATTATCAACGACAACACATCTTCCACTTCACCTTGCTCTCACACTACTTTTTCTTCGTCATCATTTGTTTTGGATCACACGGATATTGAAGAGGTTAAATCTGTTATTGAGTCCCTTAGGACAACTGCAGCCACTGGATGGGATGGTATCTCTCCTGCGGTACTTAAGAGATACTCTGGCATTCTAGCGCCAGTTTTAAGCTATATAGTTAACCTCTGTTTTAGTTCTGCTGTATTTCCGTCAGCTTTAAAAAAGGCTATTATACATCCTCTCTTTAAGGGTGGCGATGGAAAGTCTTTCAGTAATTATCGTCCTATAGCGGTACTACCCGCCCTTTCTAAAGTTCTTGAGCGCTTAATCAATAAGAGATTGGTAGGCTTTTTCGAAAAAAATAATTTGTTTTCTTCTCAACAATTCGGGTTCCAGAAAAATATGTCAACCTGTGATGCAGTTCATGAAGTTACCAATTTCATAGTCGAGAGAATCAACAGTCGTAAAAAGGTGCTTACAGTATTTCTTGATCTCGCTAAAGCCTTCGACACCGTTCCCATTTCTATCCTTCTACTCAAACTAGGGAAAGCAGGAGTCAGAGGACTGCAGCTTGATCTTTTAAAAAGCTATCTGACAAATAGAATGCAATTGGTGAAAATTGGTGACCATCTTAGCGATGAGCTCCCTATTTGTTACGGTGTGCCGCAGGGTAGTATACTCGGTCCTACGCTGTTTCTCGTCTTTTTAAATGACCTCTGCAATCTCAAAATCACAAACGCAAAAATTGTTTCCTTTGCAGATGATACAGCTCTTACCTTTTTCGCTAATTTGTGGTCAGAACTTCAAACAATTGCACAGAACGGTTTTAATTCTGCATTTAACTGGCTTTGTTCCCACGCTTTAACACTTAACACTTCTAAGACGAAATTAATGACATTCTCTATCTCACCGACCTCACAACCTGATATACCCATCACTATAAAAGCTCACTCCTGTAACAATACTCATTTACACCCATGTCAATGTCCACTTATTGAAACAGTTGATCATATTAAGTACCTAGGTATAACTCTAGATCAGTACCTGAATTATAAAATACATATTAACTTACTTACATGCAGGGTGCGAAAACTTATATATATTTTTAAAACTCTTCGACACGTTGCTAAGCAGCCTATTATTCGCAATGTATATTACGCCTTATGCCAATCTATTATTTCTTATTGTATTAGCTGCTGGGGTGGGGCCACAAAAACTTCCCTTAAACCTTTGGAAGTGTCTCACAGAGCTATACTAAAAATTGCAACATTTAGACCTATTCTGTTTCCAACCACAGAACTTTACAAAAATTGTAGTGTCCTCAACGTAAGGCAACATTTCATTCTGCAAACCGTTCTTCTCCAACATCAAAAAACTCCTCTTACTACTATTACCAAACGAAGGAAAGATATTATTTGTACTGTTCCACAAACTAAGTTTAAATTCACTAAGAGATTTTTCTACTATCTTGGCCCCTGCTTGTACAATAAAATTAACGCGTCCTTATATATCTATAATTTACCACACAGCAAATGCAAAGTCACCTTACGTGCATTCCTCCTGGAAAAAACGTACGACGAGACTGAAAAGTATTTATTGACAGTTACATGAAAGTTACCCTATTTCCTATTTTTCATTTACACACACATACATTCACCCTTACACACTTACTCACCCACCTCTACACTAACACATACACACATTCACTCGACTGACCACACCAAAACTCCTAATTCTAATTGTTTTATTTAATTTTAGTTTTTGATGTTTAGTAATTTTAATTTTAAGATTTTTCCTTTTGTGTTTTGTTCTACATTATAAGCTGCAAAGCTTACTAACATGATAATTAGTGATACCCAAACTGGGAGTGGAAACTGTCTCTCCTAAATACAGATTACTCAGTGATCTAGCTAGGAGAGTAGCGATTCACCCAAGAATTCGTTGTACCGTTGTAATAATGCTTACATTTTAAGTCCCTTATGTACTACAAAACCTTTATGTGCCTAAATAAATATATTATATATACATTTAGTTTCACAATACGGAAAAGGTCGGAACTGAGTTATACCATTCTCACTCATATGCCCAAAGAAAAGAGAGACACCACGAAAGGATCTATATGGAGATATTTTATACCTGCTTGGTTTAGCGCGAGCGTCAGGTTGAAAAAAGTAAATCAAATGGTCTGCCTTTGGAATATCAGAGGCCTGAACGTCTGCCTCATCGATTTTCTTGGTTTTCATAAGTAATTCAAACATCCGTTCAAGAGGCAGACGTGTGCGCATAATATAGCATACCTTCTTTTTTTTTACATTTTTGGAGCACTGTCAATAGACAACGCAGAGGCAACATATTGGCAGACTATTTTTCCGGGTTCTTCTCATTTTTTTTTAATCGAAAAATTCAAATCTGCCAAGTGTGCACTTTATATACAGTTTTTTTCAAACCTAAAAATAAATTAAAAAATTGAATACTACAAAAGTCAGAGCCTTGGATGTCTGCCTTTTTGATTATTTGTGTTTCCAGGATGACTGTGATCATCAGCCCCAGTGGCAGACGTATGCGCATTATAGCACACCTTTTTTTTAAACATTTTTGAAACGCTGTAAATTTACAACGCAGCGTCATCATGGTGGCAGACGAGGTCCGTGATGTTTCTTAGGGTATAATTATCACTATTAATAACGTCTGCCTTGTGTGCTGATCATATCGAAATTTTGCTCGCCAGCTCCCTAACTATAACACTAATAAAACTGGGCTGCAAAAAAAAAACTTTCTCTTCTTCAAGTATTTATTAAATGTACAATTATTACATACATAACATCACGCCTTGTTTCCCCTAAGGGTTAGGCAGAGGTGTACCTATAGTACACCCACATTTCGCCAGTTATGTTTAAGTCCCATATGTAATAGGGGGCAAGCCTATTGCCATCCACCGGGCACTAATATCCAGACTCCGGGCTACTACAGAGAAATTTCAGATGGAAAAATCCAATAATAACGCTTTGCCCGACCTGGGAATCGAACCCAGGACCTCATACTCAGCAGTAGCGCTTGCTACCACTAGACCAACGAGGCAGATATAATTATAATAGATTCAATAATACTGGATACAAATATACTTAGTAGTTAAAGTTCTCTATCACGTAAGGATTTTTTTAAATGTAATTTTAAAATAAAACTTCTTTTTTTGGCAATAATTTTAATAATAAAGGGTATAAATAAATAAATAAATAAATATCTTAGGACAACCAACACACCGTTATCTGATCCCAAACTAGGCAGAGCCTGTGCTATGGTAACCAGACAACTGATAAACATACTTATATATTTCTAAATACATACATATTATAGATAAATTACACCCAGACAAAGAACAAATGGTCGTGCTCATCACACAAACATTTGTCCTGGGTGGGAATCGAACCCACGACCTCAGTCTTAGCAGTCAGGGTCACTAACCAATAGACTAACAGGCCGGTCAAAATATAGCAGGTAAACTCGGGCCTTAAGTAGGTATTGAGAATGTGCCCCAGAGCCAAATGTAATGAATGTGATATTGTTAAGTACGTTGCTCTTTTGCATTACTATTTATGTAGTTTTTGACTGCCTAGCTGTTACTGTCATTGAGTACCCATAAAAATGTCATAATAACAGCCATTTTTTTTAAATCTTTTCGCTCTCTAAAACTGATAGAGCTAGGAATGTGATTCCAAAGCCAAACTGTAGACAACATTATGACAAATATAACGTACCTATATCAATCTTACTTATTTTCCTAACAATAAATATTTTTTTTTAACTGAAATAATTTTTTTGTTGGCTATTTTTAGTAAGTTCTAAGAGAGTGACTACTTTCAAAAAAATCTGAGAAAATACCACTTAGTGTGTTGATTTTACTGTTACAGGTTTCATCGAAACCGGGATACCTGCAACATATTCAAAAAAAAAAATGTTGCTTAGGTCCCTGTTTGTGACATTACACATAATTTTTTGAAATGATATGTATAATAATATAATGAGAAAAAGTTATACTCCATCCACTCTGCTAACCTCGTAAGAGTTCGGCGTGCAGTTAAGTACGCAAATCGAATTCAAAGTATGCAGATCCAAGTGTATTTTTACATGCTCATACAACTTTTTAACGTACTGTGCGCCACGGAGTCACAACGAGAACTACGCAGACGCATGTATTCATACAATATAAAAATGTCGTCAGACAATATCGTTCTCTCTTTCTATCAGTGCAAGCCATTTTCAACCGACGAAAAAAACGGAGGAGGTTCTCAATTCAACGCGTATATGTTGTTTTTTTTTTATGTATACATATATTTTTTGACCACGCATAACTTTTTACATAGTGGTCCGATTGTGACAATTCTTCTTCTGTTGGAAAGGGTATACTCCCAAGGTGGTCCCATATAAATTTGGAAAACAAAATCGAACCCTAAGGGTCGGAAAATGTATAACCACGTATAACTTTATACAGAGTAGCAGTAGCGAAAGCACCATATAACACGATTCCTACCGGCTTGCCTTCGGGGATTCGCATTGGTAACTCTATCACTATTAAAAATACAATAGTATGTAAATAGTGGCTACTATTGTCAATAAATAAAGTTACACTACGGGTAGGTATTTAATTCACCATAACATTCAAACAACAAAAAAGGTTATTTATAGCTTTGTATTACAACAAAAGAGAAATGTTCTAAATTAACCCGGCGCCAAAACGTCATAATCGGGAACTAAAAATTCATACAACAGCGATCCCGTAATGATGTCACTTTAGGTCACGTGGCACCGCTTGATATGTACGAGAGCAAGCCGCTGTACAACGGGCTATGACAGAGACAGGTATAGAAAAATGCGTCAGCGAGAACGAGATAGAGGAATATTGCATATTTTATTAGTTTTCAGCTGTTCAATTTAATTGTATTTAATTCATTACATTCCCATATTAATTTTAGATAAGTAAGTATTAGTGAGTAAGTATTCTTTATTGGCGAGTCAGTAAGTTAAGGCCGACTTCGCTTCGGCTTCTCTTTTAGAAAAATTTACGCCTCGCCGCTGGAGTAGTCCGATTTTGATCATTCTTTTTTTGTTGGATAGGGTATACCTTGCCAAGTATTATTAGTACATTAAAGTCACAAAAAATTATAAAATAAAAACTTTTTAACAAAAAATTAAACCGCTGAAAAAACTAAAAAGCATAAAATAATAAAACTTAAAATGTTGAGTCGGCGCTGAAAAATCAATGAACAAAGATCACTCAAAGAACCGACTCATAATTTTAAGGTTCATAATTTTATTTTATGCTTTTCAGTTTTTTCGGTGGTTTAATTGTTAAAAAGTTTTTTTTGGGTGCAAATACGATGATAACTGAATAAAGCTGGGTGAGCGCATTCGCAATTTTTCCTTTTAATTTTTAACTTTATTTTATTTTTATTATTTGCTGTCATAGCGGCGATAAACACACACTGTGAAAATGTTAACTGTCTTCCTATTACGGTTCATGAGATACTCTCTGATAGACAGACGGACGGACAGCGAAGGTTTGGTTATAGGGTCCCGTCAGTACCCTTTAAGCTTCAGAAGTAAGTTAAGTTACTAACATTATTGTTAAATTGTTGTAGGCCAAAGAAATGAGTTACGATTCAACATCGAAAATGCAGAGGTTGAAAGAGTTTTGGATATCAAAAGCAAGTGCCGATCAAAGAAAATGGCGTGCCGGTCGTACAGGTAATACATAAATGTACATTTCAGCTAGTATTATAAAGAGAAAAGATATGACTTTGTTTGTTATTTTTCACGGTAAAACGGCTGAACTGACTTTGATGAAATTTGGCACAAGGGTACACCATGATACTCATGGATAGCAGTCATGGTAGCCCAGTGGTAACGGCCGTGACTTACAAGTTGTAGGTCGTGGGTTCGAACCCAAGCATGCACTTTGTGTAAATTATTTCATCACCTCTGCTTTCAAAACAGTGAAGGAAAACATCGTGAGGAAACCGGCATGTCTCAGAACCAAAAATTCGAAGACGTCTCCGACCGACTCCCTCCAAAGGGAGCCCTGTGTCCCAGTAGTGGGAACACTGCTGACTGCTCATGTACACAATTTTTTTTTTTTTCAGGATGGGAAATCATCAAATGACTTCTCCCGCTCTGGGCGGAGCGGGAGGGCGTGTCAGACTTTTACTGACTAAAACCCACCCGTGTTCCATCAGTTGCCCATGTGCCAGGGTCACGGTATCTCTTTCGAACAATCACGCGACCCCGGCAGGCATTGGTCCTAGTAGACCCCTACACTGCTGCTGACATCTCTATGAGGCGCGCGTGGAACACTGCGCGCCGTCGACCCGAGCTTGGTCCTTACCGGGCGGCAAGCTACCCATTGCTCGCCACCCGCAAGCTCGCGCCTACGGTGGCCGGGAGTCCGCAATCGACTCCCGACGCCCGGGGGCGTCTCCTCCTGCGGCGGCTAGGAATGTGAGGGCGCAGAGACTGCCACTCCCTCACGCGCCCCGCCTCCTCCTTCGCGAGCATTACTGCTTCGCAGAAGGAGGTGACGGCTTCCCATTCCCTCTCGCTCCGTACCATGGCTCGCACCAGGGCTGGACGCGTGAGGTCACCGCCGCCGATCGCCTCCACTCATGTACACCATGACCTGGAGATTTGGAGAAATTATACTTTTTATCCTGATTTACCCGCGGTATCGAAACTTATGCTGCTGAAACCGCGGGGCGCAGCTAGTAGCTTATTACTTATCAACCATAAAAACGAATTCTTCTATTACATAATTATTACTTAACAAATTCTTCTATTACTAATATGTCCACGTTCATCACAATAATGAGAAAACGCAGGAATTTTCCTTAAAGGCCTCTGAAAATATTTTGAAGCACACGGCATTTAAGAGCCATCTTACAAAATTTGTACGCTCGAGTTTAGGTAAAAGACGGCAACCTTGTGTATGTGTGCGTAGCTATCCACACATGCACAATACAAATAGTGTAACGCGAGTGTCGAGACGGTCTAAACAATCTTGAGCCGCGCAATCTTATAATGCGGTATTTAGAGATTTATGAAAACACTTACTTTTATTTATCCAGTCTAATAAAGATTTCTAGACTAATAAAAATAAATACAAATATATGTTATGTAAAGTATAGAATAAAAATGAAAAATTAAAACAATTACATATTGGTGCCGAGTCTGTTGGTGTGCGTTACGATTGCTCCGCCAGATTATCCCAATAGAATTTTTTTAGCCAAAAATTTTGTCGGATTTTTGTCAAAATGGAATGGCACAAACCAAAAATTTGTCAAAGTAGAAATAAAGAAGTTATAAGGGTTTTAAGTTGGCCGCGCGAACGTAACATGGAGAATTACGCGGACATGGAGATCTCAGCAACTACTTGGGCTAGAGATCTAATTCTTTTTGTCAATTGAAGACTGAATTTGTCAAAAATTGTCGAAAAAAGAATTATATGCTCTAGATCAATATTTTACGAAATATTCACCTTGGAAGTTATGGCCGCGCAATCGTGCACTTGTCGTTTCTTTGTTGTTGATTATCTCTTTAATCTTAAGACTTTATGCAGTACATCTGTGTTCCATCCCGTTTGAATTGTTTTCTCTGTGCGCCTACGTTTCTAGACGTGTAACAGAGTGAGAACTGTCACTTGTCAGTTTGACATTGACTCTTTGGTTTGGTCTTTTGGAAAAATGTCCGTAGCCGTTTGGACCTCTCGACGTGTTGTAAATTAATCCCTTTGAACCGGTCGTTTTTGTGAACAATCTGTCGTGACCCAATTGTTTTGTGTGTAACCAACCCCTTTTGACGAAATAATACGGGTTTAGTTTGGATATATTTTTTGTTTGAAATAGTTTGAGGTTAAGTGATTTGGAGACCGCGTGCCATGAAAACATTGGCGTATTGGAGCGGCCGTGTATCCTGAGAATACTGACAGCGTCACTACACAATACAATATACACTCATTTACATACATAAATCCAGGTAGGCTCCAGAACCAGGTTTCTACCATCAGGTGAGTCTTTTGAATATTGTATTAATCAGCTCCGCGCACGGCGGACAGTTCGCTACGCCACTTTTGTCCCAGGGCCCTACCACCACATAGTTTCCACTGCGCTATTTAAATCCTATGGCCGGGGCCTTGGCCTGGCGTCGAACAATCTGTTACAAGAAAGAAGGTCTTAATTTGTCGAAACTAACTAAAGCAATAAATGATACTAAATTTCAGTCAAACAGAAGATATCAGTCCAAAACAAAAAAAGTCGTGGCCGCGCAATCGTAACGCTACTTTGAACGTTGATATCTGATTACCTATAATGAGGATCAATTCGACAAAAGGATATAGCAATTTTGAATACTACATCGAATACAATATAAATATTTGAGTTCATTTCTTTTTGAATCACTCAAATCCATCGAGAAATTACGAAGTTATTAAACTTTAAAAAAAGGGAGTTTTAAAACGCACGCCGCGCGCGCGAATCTGCTGATGACGTCACGAGGCTCGATCGCCCGCCACTCGCCGCACTGCTTTGTTATGATTTGCGGAGTTTAATCGTTGTTTCTTGTTTATTTATGTTTTATAGATATTGGTAGATAGGAAACATGGAAGTCGGATTTACCCAAGGCCCAATCGGACAATCTCGCGAAGATTGATTCGTTTATGGTTGAAAAGTAAAAAAAAAAAACAATTTATTCCAGTGCACAGGTAGGTACATACTACGTTTTAGAATGTTTTGATTTGGCAGGCAGGTACCTTTTTCGTGTTTCTACAATGTGTAGGCACCTCTCTACCTATTTTAAATAATATTTCTAACTAGCTTCTGCCCGCGACTTCGTCCGCGTAAAATTTCCTGCTCCCCCAACCCATCCCGTCGCATCGAATCGCCTGCCCGTGCGAGGTCTTTGTATGCGTGACGTTTTTCTTTGTGCTCGGCTCCTAAGGGTCGTTGCGTGACCTTATATAATATATAGCCTTCCTCGATAAATGGGCTATGCAACACTAAACGTACAACTCTTCAGCTTTTACATGGGTGTGCTACGCAATGAATTTTTTGAAAGACCAAGGCGCGCGCAATGGTGTTTTATATGGAATTTTTCACATTTTCTTCGAAAAAAAAAAAATATTACCCACGTGTTGAAATTTATATGTGAGGGGGTTACAAAGGGGGTCGAAAATTTCATTATTTTTGCGATAGGAAACGCCATTTTCGAGATATAAGCAAAAGAAAAGGAAAACAAAAATACAGTACTGTTTTTGCACATGAAGGCGAGGCACGTGAAGGCAAGGCGCGAGGCGCGCGCAATGGACGTGTTTAATATGGAATTTTTCACATTTTCTTCGAAAAATAAAAAAAAAATATTACCCACGTGTCGAAATTTATATGTGAGGGGGTTACAAAGGGGGTCGAAAATTTCATTATTTTTGCGATAGGAAACGCCATTTTCGAGATATGAGCAAAAGAAAAGGAAAACAAAAATACAGTACTGTTTAAAGCACGTGAAGGCGAGGCGTTCGTTGGTGTGAATTTTAGTTCATAACTACTAGTTTTAATCCACACCTTTTTTATCGCGATTAAAAATAGATTTAGTTAAAATAAATTATTATGGTCAAAATTTTTTAAATGCAGTATAAAGTACTTTTAGTTAAGGGGACATGGGGCGTCGCTCCTCATGAAAGTATTTTTTGGGTATTTTGGGACACAAAATAACAATTTGTCCGGTGTAGCAACACTTGTATTTTCGCATCGTGGCACGATACAATATTTTATGAAGACATTATTCGTTTAAATGTTCTGCGAGTCACGTAACTAAAGGCAGAAAGAACGTGCGTGGCGGTGCCGCGGACGCGAACGTGGTAGATGACGTCATCAACGAATTGTGCGTATAGTATTGGCGAGCGTTTTTGAAAATGCAAAATTAAAACCGCTCTAACTTCGTCATTTTTGGTATAATTTTAATAATTCATTCACTGAAATAATTGGTTTAGTTATGACTGTAATTCTACATATTTAACTAAAATCGTCGCTGATCCTCATTGCACTCGTTTAACAAGCTACAAATGGGATATCTGTCAATCATTGATTTGGGTGTTGCGTCCATTTGAGGAAGTTACCAGAGAAATGAGCGGCCAAAAATATGTTAGTGGTAGCTCGGTTATTCCTATAACGGTTGGCCTTACCAGTGCTCTGCAGGAAATTGCTACTGAGACAAACCAACAAGAAAATAATATAAGTATATTTCCAAACGAAGTTGAAATGTGCCGACAGGACTTACTTTCCGAAATTAATTTTCGGTTTCAAAATTTAGAAAAGAGCACCTTAACCACCCAAATACTTAAAAGTATTTTGAAACCCGGTTTTTGTACCAGGTATTTAGCGATACCCATACTTTGAAGGCCGGGTATGGAGATTGGCAGGTATATCTCATCTCTACTCTGAAGTAATTATTGCCAAAAATGGAGCCAATGACGCAAGCAATACCTCAACATTGGAAAGGAAGTTGGAAATTTATAGCACCACAATTTTATACCCACAATTTATGTTAGCTTTTATCAGAATCTCGTAGTCAGAAATTGTAAAAAAATAATTCACTTCACTTTCTGTATTATTTAACATGGTAAAAACAAAACTCTAATAAAATCTTTATTCTTTGCTCTAAAAATCTAGAAAAAATATATGTTTAGGTATCAAATAGGTACAAAATTTTTGTAAATAGTCCATTGAAATGTTACATGGGCTTAGCATTTTTTAGAGGACGCAATTTTATTTTTGGGATATGTGGGGTCAGTAGAAGCTTAACCTCAAGTTTGTGGAGTTGCCGCGCTTGTCCCCCAGCCGCCATCTTAGAAAAAGGGGTGCATACCGAGATATCTCGAAAACTATGCATCTTACAAAAAAATTGTGAAGACATAATTTGTAGCAAATTGTTTTTGACTCTACTTCATAGGTAGGCCGGGAAAAGAGTTTGCAATGAATAAATGAAGTGGTAGGTAGGAATTTAACAAAAAAATTGTATGAATGTATATGTATACAATTAAAAAAAACCGTGCAAGTCGGACTCGCGCACCGAGGGTTCCGTACAAACCTGTAGGTATTCACGGTTTATGCATAAGGTTTATGTTTATGACATTAAATGTTTTTTTTTTTAATTTTTATATTTGAGTTGAATGAATGAAAAGTTAATTGCGGTTTACGATTTATGACGTATTAAAAAAAAAACTACTTACTAGATCTCGTTCAAACCAATTGGTTGGGCACCTTAAGTGACCCAAATTGACTTGTTAATACTTATTTTTGTTATACCTAAGTATGAGGTCATTTCTCTAGCAATAATTAATTCGTTTCAAATGGTTTCGATATGTTAGTATCTGTGGCTATTTGGTTCGCGCGCTCTCGGATCGCGTTTTGATTCGCTGAACCTGGCGACGCTAGTGCCATAGTTTTGGCCACGTCTCCCCGAGCGCCGAACACCCCAGTCTTCTTTGTTCGAGAGTCACAGTCGGTGCCTTCTCCTGTAATTTTGAGGCAAAGTTGGTTTTTCACCGTGATGGACAGCTAAAGTTTGAAGAGACTCGTTATAAATACCCAACAGTGATTTGACAATCTGTTTCGTGAAAGTGCTTCACGGTGTGAGCTGCTGACAGTTGCTGGCGAAGCGTTCTTGAGCTGGTCTGCAGGCTAGTGAGCCAATAGTTTTCAGTGCTGACGTCGAAACCATTTATCATTCTTCAGCTCACAGGGTGGGTTTCATAGGAATCAATATAATTACTATCAAACCATAATTTTTTCATAATTGAGTTCCCGCATGTGGTCGGCTATTTACACGCCGCCACACCACCAATTTTCACTGCAAGTTTACATGGTAATGTACATCATATTATATTTTTTTTAGTTTTATCATTCTCTTATTTTAGAAGTCCCCCCCCCCCCCTGTAGGGGGGGACACATTTTATCACTTTGGAAGTGTCTCTCGCGCAAACTGTTCAGTATAGAAAAAAATTATACTAGAAACCTCAATATCATTTTTGAAGACCTATCCATGATACTTCACACGTATGGGGTGGATGAAAAAAAAAAAATTGTGTTTCAGTTCTAAGTATGGAGAACACCAAAAATTATTGTTTTGTTTTCTATTTTTGTGTGAAAATCTTAATGCGGTATACAGAATAAATCTACTTACCAAGTTTCAACAGCATAGCTCTTATAGTTTCGGAAAAAAGTGGCTGTGACGTACCGAAGGACAGACAGACAGACATGACGAATCTATAAGGGTTCCGTTTTTGTCATTTGGCTACGGAACCCTAAAAAAGATCATAAAACTAAGTGAAATATTTCGTTTGGACCGGATTCTCATGAGCACTGACGAAGCTGGTCAACTTTGGAGCGTTGTAACAGCGTTCTAAATGAATGAAATTAAAAAAAAAAATAGTGAAAAATTTTTCTCAAAAGACCATCTACAAGATTGATCTGAAGTATTTTTTTTGTAAAATGTATAAAAAGAAGTTATAGAGCAAAAACGAAAATGTTTATAAAAAAAATATAACATTTTTGCTTATAACTTCTTTAATTTCAAATTTAGGGCAAAAGTTACATTAACATTTTTGTAGGCAAAACAATTTGCTACAAATTATGCTTTCACATTTTTTTTGTAAGACGCACAGTTTTCGAGATTTCGCGAAAAAAGTGTATGCACCCCTTTTTCTAAGATGGCGGCCGGGGGACAAGGGCGGCAACCCCACCGACTTGAGGTTAAGCGTCTATTGATACCCCCACATGTCCCAAAAATAAAATTGCGTCCTCTAAGAAATGCAATATTCGGCCCTCAAATTGTAACATTTCAATGGACTAAAAGGCGAACTGAAATTTTGGAGCCCCTGTATGGAGATTCTAAATGTGGGCCACTGTGGGCAGTCATCCTGACATCAGAATGAGTGACCATTTTTTAAATTAAATTCCTACTGCTGCCACGGTGTTAGATTTGGTTGCCTCGTGAACATCGTCAGCGACTGTCGCTAACTTTTCCAGGTCTTTTTTCTCCGTGACCACCAGCAATGCACGAACCATTGTTGGTAATAAGTTTTGCCAGAGAACCCTAAGTGTATCATCAGGAACCTTTTCTCGTGCCAATTCCTTCATTTTACGCAAAAGTTGAGAGGGCTTCTGGTCTCCAAGCTCCATCTCGCTGATGAGTTTCTCAATTTGTCTATTCTTTGTTTCTTCGAATATGACGAGGAATCTTCTCTGAAGGGCTTCATATTTATTTGCTTCTGGCGGATTTATAAAGAACTCGTTTATTTGTGCTACAACGTCACTTCCCAACCGACACGACCAGGTTGAACTTTGAGGCGTCTCCAAGCTTTTGTGGTGCCAACGTTGCTTCTGCCCTGATGAAACATACTCTCGGCTGATGCATCCAAAATTTCGGAATCCTTGATGACACAGTAATTGACGCCAGGTCGGTAACTTCGTTCGATTGAGGTGTGGCCATTTTACCCTAACTGCTACTCACAAAAATGCGCACGCACACAGTTCTGCACTAGGAAGCTAATGTTCAAACGCGGGTTACCACTTTTGCTATACTATGGTAACACTTGATAAGTTCAAATGGGTGTAGCAGAAATGAAAGTTCACACAGTTAGGTAAAACTTGATGTCTGTATTGTACTATTAAAACGACACAAATTACATTCGTTTCAAACACAACATTCCTACACAAAAATTTGGAGACGACTGGCTAGCGGGGGAACGCGCTCTAAATCGCAGGCGTCGTCCCTGATTACATTGGTGCCGATTCTGTTGTACACGAACTAAACTAACTAAACTATCTCTAAAATTCCTTACTTTTGGCTATGAGAATTGTAACGCTATTCTGCAAGGAAAAATCTCTAAATTTCAAAATTATTTTGACACGACTAAAATCGAATTTGACAATCGCGACTCAGCGTGGTATTTTTTTTTTCTTTTGGTTTCGCAACGTTGTACTTGTGTGTGCATTGCGTAGAATGAATTTTTTGAGAAACGAAGGCGCGTGCTGGGGGACAGCCTCAACGTGTTTTATATGGAATTTTTCACTTTTGTTTGAAAAATATAAAAAAAATATTACCCACGTGTTGAGATTTAAATGTGCCGGGGTCTACTAAGGGGGCCGAAAATTTCATTATTTTTGCGATAGGACACGCCATTTTCAAGATATAAGCAAAAATAAAATAAAAAATACAGAACTGTTTTTGCACGTGAAGGCGAGGCGTTGTTGAGAATTTTAGTTCATGACCACTAGTTTTCCACACCTTTTTAATCGCGATTAAAAATAGTCAGATTTAGTTAAAATAAATTATTATAGTCAAAATTTTTGGTGAAAACCGGCAAACTCAGAATAGCAAAATTGACATTTTCACTAAACTAATAACTCATTGCAATCTTAGTGCTGTCAAACTAAAATATAGTTAAGTTGTGTCACTTTAGTCTATTTCAGAATAGGAAATCGTCGTTTGACAGGATTAAACCAAATTTTAGTGATTTTTAGTTTAGTTTAGAGAATTTTGTGACAACAGAATCGGCACCATTGTGTCACTACACCTAAAATTATTATTCTTTGCCTTAAAAATATAGAAAAAATATATGTTTAGGTATCAAATATGTAAAAAAAATTTGTTAAGGCGAATTGAAGTTTCGGAGCTCCTATGTGGAGATTCTAAATGTGGGCTCCTGACATCAGAATAAGTGCCCATTTTTTAAATTCATTTTCTCAGTTATTAATTAGGTACCAATTATTTAAACAAAGATATCAAATAGTAACAAATGGGAGGTTAGCAATATTTTAAAGCTGATCGGTCATTTTGGCCAGTCATTCTGATGTTCACCAGGAATATCACAGACTAAACAAAACAGACTCAATGAAATATAAAAAGAACAAAAGCAAAATGAAAGTAAAAACAGCAAGTTATCTCAGTATAGGTGTGAAGAAGAAAAAAAAAGATTTAATAAACTATTGTAATTCGCCTGTTAGTACCTGACGTTATTTCAATTAGTTGTCAATATGTCAATTGTAAATTCTTAAAATAAAAATATACTTATCATCTTAAATAAAATATATTTGCCCACTTAATTCTGCCAAATTACTCCAATCAGGGACTACGTCCATCCGTGTCCACACATGTTTGTGTAATTCATGTATTATTTCGTCATTACCCATGTTGTCAATATTCACATTTAATCCATAATTTGCAAATAACAAATATAGCTTGGATATATCAATGTTTCTCACTATCTCGATTATGATAACTATTGTATCCTCAAACTCCATTTTAACAGCATTCATTAGCAATTTAGTTTCTTTGACAATTTTGATGAAATCCATCAAATTATTCTCGTTCAAGTTATTTTCGATTGTTGATAGTAATAACTTTCCTAAATTACGAAGATCGTATTGAATGGCTTCATTCAGAGACGATTTAATTTCAGTGTTCTTGCTCTGTTCCATTAACAACTCGAAAATTATTCTGTTATTTTCTTCTTTGACTGTTCTGCTGAACTCACTGTCTATTTCTATTTTGGCGTCCAATGTTACTAGTACATCCAAGTTACATTTCAAAAGCATCACGTTTAGTATAAAATGCCAAACTTTTGTTATATTTTCATTCATTGTCCTTGTATCTGTCAATAAGTCACAAATGAACTCGACCGCGAAGTATTCAGCAAAACTAGAGTGTACAAATATCGGAATATCATTGACTACATTACATATTATACCTGATTTCTCCACGCCCTGTTTCAGCATTTCATAGAAATGTGTAATTTCATTTAAATCTCTTCTATCAAATAATTGGTCACAGTGTTTTTGAAAAATCGCGTACGCCGCCACCTTTTTATGTGTAGCTACAAAGGAAGCAAATTCTTTCGTGAATGTTATTATATTATCTGGTTTATACATATCAATTTGATTTTTCTCTTCAAAACGTATTCTTTTTAACTTTGTTTCCAGAACACTTTCATACACTTTAAAAATATTAGTGTGTTTGTACCATTTCTTAGGACTTTCGTTACTTTCTCTTATCTTATTATATAAATAATCCGAGATTAGGTGTAAGAGAAGTGGAGATGTGACGAATTCGTCCATAATTTGTGATGTGTTATCACATTCTTCACACAGTTTATTTAGAGAACTCAATATCACATCCGGTGGTGCAGATTTCAGGTTCGCTTTTAAGTATTTGATAAACCAAAAATAAATTGTACTAAATGGTATTTCCTTTGTTTGAATCTGTAATTCATTCCTCTTCTTTATAATATCGTTGTTGTATGTTTCTGCCATAAAAGTGATAAAATTATATACAGTTTCAAGCTGGTCGTTGTTAAGATCCTTCAGTATGTTTTTCTTATCCCAAATTATGTTTAAAAAACGAAAACTTTCTGCGTGGCTCCACGGAACTATTTCGTACAACTTTCCGAATTGAAGTTCTAAAATAGTAACGACTTTGTCATACGATCTACTTGTGATCCAAATTTTATGTTTGAGTGGATGTTTTTCAAGCACTCTTATTAATGCCAACACTTCATACGCATAGTGTGGACAGATTTCGTCAAATCCATCGAATAAGAATAGTACTTTTCCTGTATTATACTCGTAGCTATGTAAGAACATTTTTAGCTCGAATATAGTCCACTCATCACCTGCACAGTCTTTTAAAACAATACCATCCGCTTTCAGTATTATGTTTAGTCTATTCATTTTGCGTCGATCTTCGCCCAGTGCAACTTGGCACATGAATTTTAAGCTTTCCAAAGTATCGATATCTGTTAGTCTTTCCTGCCACTCACTGAATACTTTCGCGTACTCCAATAAGTTAATTCTTAGTATCCAAACAAATGGGTGATGTTGTTTTACAACAGTTGACACCTGAGAGAGGAAGGTGGTCTTTCCCATCCCAGGGTTCGCTACGATCACTGTGACGTCACCTGTTAATTCACGCAGCGAATCTAGATGATTAAAATGCACCAAATGATCCTTATGGACAAACCTTGTGAAGTTGCGTCCGTTCTGGAGTTCACTAGAAGCCATGCTACTATCACTCACTTCTGCTGTGACTGGGGCAAGAACCGTGTCAACACATTCTTTAATATTAAAATTAGAATCAACAATCGATTTTCCCAAGACATTTCTATCCCTGTTCAGGATTTGATATAACACCTCTCCTCCTACATTTTTTATCGTCACATCATCCAGGACGTCACCTAAGCTTACTTCCTCGCCTTGAAATATGACTTTTGTGTTCTTCAAGATATTTTTCTGTATCTCTTCGTCCAAGTCAGTTAGATTATTCCTTTCATCCTTTATAACGTTATCGTTTAGCGAGAAAAACCTCTTCACGAGTTCAGCGGACGACTGTACTGCAACAATAATATATTTATGGTCTTTCAAAGTAAGAGCAATTTTTTCTAATCTTTTGCTGGTTATTATTGTAAGATTTTGTATTTTATCGACTACAATAACAAGTGTTTTTAATTTATTCAAATTCGTCAATTCAACTTGCAATGTGTTGTAGTCTTTTGCAGGTAGTTTTACAATGTATTCAAAACCCAATACTGATAAGTCTTTATTTTTCAGGTATTTTAATAGTTTTGAAATAGTAAGTGCGCTGTTGTCTGTGATGATTACAGTCCTTGAAGGTTGGTCTTGTAACTGTAATGAATTTACAGCATCTTCATTGAAAGAGTAATCTTTGTACTTTATCTTATGAATCATATTTATAATATCCAATAGTGACTGGCTAGCTCGAACTACGGCATTCTTATATAACTTGCTCTCTTTGGTAAGATACGATCCTTCTTTTGGTATCATCCACCATTTTTGTACTTCATCGTGATACTTTAAAAATATTGCTTCCGATCTTATTTCTACATTGTGATTGTGAGCTTGGCTATCCTGTATTTCATCTTTTAAAATATTTTCCACGTCGTTTTCATCACCTTGACTTGAATAAAATACAAGTTTGCTAAAAAAGTCTTTCACTATTTCATCATCATATTCGCTTCTGGTAAATGAAAGTTTGGGAAATATTTTGATTTTCACATCAAATTTGTAGTCTTGCATATTTAGTATTTTATTATGCAATTTTGCATAAAGTCTTTTAGCTATATTTCCTAAGGATTCAGAGTTTTCACAGAACTTTAATAGCTTAGATGTGTCATCAAAAACGAGTATGTTACCGACAGCAGAAGCTATTCCTCCATTGAGCCGTAGAAAGCCATCTTCCAAAGATTCATCTATGGTGACAATGTTATCGAGTTTCGTTTTGTCTATCAAATCTGTAAGTTTGGTACACAAATGATCCAATCTCTTTTCAATTTTTCCGTCATTACCTCTTATTGCAAGATCTTTATTTCCAAATACAGCCGGAACTTTAAAATATGGTGAAGGAATAGATTCCATTACGGCTTGTTCGACAGCCTGCCGTACGACCCATGGCATGCCATTGATAACATCCAAATTTTGCTTATAATTTGTTGGAGTTGATTTATCGCGGAATTCGAGGGTGCCATTTTCAAACTTTATCGCATTTCCAATCAATCTACTAAGATAAAAACTATTCTTGCAATCTCTAAGGAAATGTAACATTAAACCTCTAGTTTCGTTCTCGTCTACTCTTCGTCTTTCTAAAATCTTTGTGTATAATGCATCTTTGAATAACAATATTTGAAGTAATTTATGTTTAGTACAAAAGAAGTCTTGTCTCAATTCAGCAATTCGATGTCCTTCTGGTTGAATCTCGGATATGTCAAAAATATTTTGTTCTAAAATTACGTGGTACCGTACTACGAGCTCATCATTCATTATTTGCATTTGGTTTTTAGCATCATCAAATATAAACTTAGCCATCTTTAGCGACAGCGTGGTGAGTTCCTCTTCAATAATTTGTTTACACAATAGGTCCACGTCTTCAACTGTGTAAAATGGCTGCATGCCAGGTTTACCTGTGCCTATCGTATTGTTTAAATATGTGACCAAACTACCTTCACAGGGTATACAACTGCCGTCATTTTTTGCAGTTGTGTACATAACAAATACACAATCTGTTTCGCAAAATTTCCCTTTAAAAAACACGTCTTCACATGTCGGTTTGAATGCGCGCTTGGTATTCAAGTAACTATTAAAGTAATTGGTCAAATCATTTTTATTAGTGAGCGTTAAAAGTTTCTCGTTTTCTCGATGTTTAGCTTGTATAAACACGGCAATAGGTTTATCACAACTCTTTAATTTGACCCAAAGACAAATGTCATCAAACACTCCAATTTGGTCAACATTTGTTGCTAAGTAGAACTCTTGGATGTCTTCATCGTGTAATGCTCTAAAGTATATTAGGCTAAGTAGTTTGGTTTCGTACAGCTGGCCGCGTATCCCCGACGTACCTGGACGCTTTCGGAACATTCGGCTCGTTGGTTTGTTGGCCATTTTCTGACACTAATACAATACAATCCTTTATTTCAGGCAACTAAGGCCCATAAAAACATAATACATAAATAATATAAAGCAATAACTATAAACTAATACATATTCCATAAAAACATTACTTAAACTATCACTAAACACGTAATGTTGACGGCGTCGTGTTTCGCTGCGTGGTGTCGCGTAGCCGTCCTCGGAAACGTCGATATAAGACACCTTGCGGCCAAAAGTCCTCTCTCAGGCAGGTCTGTAGATGATGGGTTGGAACTCGTACCACGAACGATTTCAAATTGATGTTGTGGCGCGATTCCAACCTTTCGACCCTCAGAGTCCAGTTGGTCTTTACTTTCAAACTAATGTCAAGTTTCTCTGTATGCAGTGGCAGGTGTGAACTTTCAGACAGTTTTCTTTCCTTGAATGGTTGGTCTGTAAATAAAATAAGGCTATGCTATAAAAATTGCTTAAAGAATGTCAGTACCATTTTATGACATCTAATTATTCGGTACGTGTGTATGCCGTTCCCTCTATCTGGCAGAAACTTGATGCTCCGAATTTTATTTGGCATAACACACTTGGCATAATCTTCTCTAAACGAATATTTGTAAGGCATAAAAATGTTTAGCATAATCATTGTTTGGCCGAATGTTTATATGTCCGACTTTACGCTGGCATACTTTTAAGACGGCAAAATTTTATTTCGCATAATTACCTTTGGCAGACCTAAAATTTCGCATAATTTCATTTAGCATAACATTTATTTAGAGCGACAATTATAATTTCATTTGGCATACTATGAAGATGGCAGAATTTCATTTAGAATAATTTTGTTAGGCATATTGTCATTTCTATAATATTGCATTTTGACCTTAAATTAAAATTAAAATAGTGTCCCAAAAAGTCTATATATGTTGTGCTACAAAAGTTATTGACAGAAACGAATCGCTGCAGAACCGACTCCACGTAGTCTTCTCTGCCCTACCCCTAGAGTGTAATTTAAACCCGCGTAGGCGCGGAGGGGTGAGGCACTGAGGCGGCCCGTGAGCTGAGCAGCAGGTGATTTTGACGCGCACCGCCGCAGTTGAGGTTGGCTGGCGAAGCCGGCCAGCAAGCCTCAGCTGCGGTGGTGAGCGTAAAACCATCTGCGACGATGAGCTCGCGTGGGACCGCCGGAGCCTCGCAGCGCCGGAGCCGAGACAGAAAGCATGCTTGCTGCATGTTGCATGCTCGCCTGCATGCTGTGAGCTTGCTTGCATACTGCATGTTGCATGCTCGCCTGCGTGCTGTGAGCTTGCTTGCATGCTGCATGCTTACTTGCATCTATGGTGTATGCTTGTTTGCATGTCTGAATGCAGCGTGCTAACTATGATTTTTCTGTAATGTAATATATGAGTGTTTCAATTATTATGGATATGAAATGTATGCCAAAAGATGATTCTAACTGTAAAATTTCTGAGATATGATAGTTCTGCCTTTTAATGAGTATCGATATGAAATTATGCCAAGAGACGATTCTGATTGCGAACTTTCTGCGATATGATGGTTCTCCCTTTTGATTATTATGGATATAAAATGTATGCCTAAAGATGATTCTGACTTATAAAATTATGTGATGTGAATGTATGATAAATGAGTGTATGCCAAACGATTATCTGCGAAATGAAGTTTAGCTATCCGCTGTTATGCAAAATAATATTATGACGAAAAAAATTCTGCCATAAAGGGTGGCTGAGCTTCTCCTAAATAGGGCCGATTTTGATGAAAGTTTTTGTGAATGTTTGTTTATGTGCTTTTGAATTCTCATATGGATCATAGGTGGCGCTACAAAAAGTAAAGATTCATAATATACTAAAAATAAGTGTAGGTTTTAGAATATTCGTCTAGTTGTCTAGTTGTCTGAATATATGTTCCAGCATCACGCAAAATACCGGTAAGATTCTATTCTTGCTGACCTTGATGTCGATATTGTTATTAAAAATTACCTACCTGTTTTATTTATTTTACGTCGATCCTATTTGTTGCCTCGATTTGTAACTAGGGTCGAAACAGCCATGAGAATGTAATTCAGCAATGCATATGAAAGCTGTCACGCCCTTGCCAGGAGGCTATGTTTCTATTCTATTTTTATTTTGTTTGAGTATAGTTTTCATTTTATTTGTTGGTATATTGTCATGGATAGCTGAAATATGGCAAATGATTTAAGTTTCTGTGTCTCGTAATGGTGATTACGTCTACCTATTATTGGATACAATCAAACTTAACTAAACAGACAGCTAAGCACTAGTAAGTGGTGAAGGGCAGGCGCTTTGGAGGACCTCAGCCTAATGTGAATAATTAACTTTTGGTTTTGATTTTGTTCAAATTTTGCAAAGAGATTCTCTATAACTCTGGTCATTCCCCCATACAGTGGCATGCGCAGATATTATTTCGACAGGGTAGGCAGAAAATTAAGAAAAAAAAGCAACCGGTTGCTGTGTAGGTAATAGGTATGCAAGCTGTGACCCCATTATATCAATCATATTGTTTTGTACTTTTACGATTGACTTTACCTACCTATAGTTTGAAATGGCAAATCCGGTGTATAACCTTTCACGATCACTTAGTTTTGAAAACTCATCATTGTTTCTTTTCTCTGTACACAACACCTCAAGAACTTTCACGGTAAATATTGTCTATTTTTCATGCTATTATTACCATAAAAATCTTAAACAAGCAGGTGTTTCTCATATCGCACAACCAAAACTAATAAAACAAACAAAATGGCGTCTTATTAAAAAATAATACGATAAAAAGTAATGGTTTTTTATGTAGCGATAATTACAATAGCAATGCTACTTTTTAAAATAGTCGCATAATCAGCTTCGGTGTTTCATAGCTAATTCGCGATACCTAATTTGAATTAAAAACTGAATTTGAATTGTAATGAGGATCAGCGACGATTTTAGTTAAATATGTAGAATTACAGTCATAACTAAACCAATTATTTCAGTGAATGAATTATTAAAATTATACCAAAAATGACGAAGTTAGAGCGGTTTTAATTTTGCATTTTCAAAAACGCTCGCCAATACTATACGCACAATTCGTTGATGACGTCATCTACCACGTTCGCGTCCGCGGCACCGCCGCGCAAGTTTTTTCTGCCTTTAGTTACATTTAAACGAATAATGTCTTCTTAAATTATTGTATCGTGCCACAATGCGAAAATACAAGCGTTGCTACACCGGACGAATTGTTATTTTGTGTCCCAAAAGACCCGAAAAAAAGAAAGAAGCGGTGTACTTTCATGAGGAGCGACGCCCCATGTCCCCTTAACTAAAAATACTTTATACTGCATTTTAATTTAAAATTTGTCCGGAAAGATATTGGTGCCGATTCTGTTGTCACAAAATTCTCTAAACTAAACTAAAAATCACTAAAATTTGGCTTATTCCTGTCAAACGACGATTTCCTATTCTGAAAAAGACTAAAGTGACACAACTAACTATATTTTAGTTTTGACAGCACTAAGATTGCAGGGGTAAATATTTCTGGGTGTTGGTAACACTGCACAAAATAATAAAGACAGATTTGGACCATAAACAAAAGAACAGCTATGCATGTGTGTATTAGATACACGGTAATGAACAGTAGAATAATTAGTTTAGTGAAAATGACAATTTTGCTATTCTGAGTTTGCCGGTTTTCACCAAAAATGTTGACTATATTAATTTATTTTAACTAAATCTGACTATTTTTAATCGCGATTAAAAAGTTGTGGAATGAAACTAGTGGTCATGAACTAAAATTTACACCAACGAACACCTCGCCTTCACGTGCAAAAACAGTACTGTATTTTTGTTTTCCTTTTCTTTTGCTTATATCTCAAAAATGGCGTTTTCTATCGCAAAAATAATGAAATTATCGACCCCCTTAACAACACCCTTTTTTTTTTTTTTTTTTTTCAGGATGGGAAATCATCAAATGACTTCTCCCGCTCTGGGCGGAGCGGGAGGGCGTGTCAGACTTTTACTGACTAAAACCCACCCGTGTTCCATCAGTTGCCCATGTGCCAGGGTCACGGTATCTCCTTCGAACAATCACGCGACCCCGGCAGGCATCGGTCCTAGTAGACCCCTACACTAACAACACCCTCACATATAAATCTCAACACGTGGGTAATATTTTTTTAATTTTTCGAAGAAAAAGTGAAAAATTCCATATAAAACACGTCCAGGCCACTCCAGGCTGCACCTTTGCGCACGCTTTCGTCTCTCAAAAAATTGTAGAAGCGTAGCGCACACAAGTAAAAGCTGAAGAGTTAAGTACGCTGTCCAAACGCCTCCTGCCGGAGGCTCTACACAGGGGTCGTGCGGTCCATGGCCCTCTACGGGGCACCGGTGTGGGCGCCCTCATTGAGGCTGCGCCTAGCGTGCCGGTTGAGTGCAGCCCAGAGGGTCATGGCCATCCGGCTAATCCGAGGATACCGCACGATCTCGTACGAGGCAGCGAGCCTCCTTGCCGGAGTGCCGCCATGGGATCTGGAGGCAAAGATCCTCGCGCACATGTGGGAATGGCGTGAGGAGGCGAAACGCTGGGGCGAAACTCCGATGCCGTGACAAATCGCGGCACGGCGGACAGAGCTCCGGTGTGATCTCATGGCGACATGGCGGGTACGATTGTCGCAACCCAGCGTAGGGCACGCCACAATTGCGGCGGTAAATCCCCTCTTTGAGGAGTGGATAGAGAGGCGCCACGGCGTCCTCACCTTCCGCCTGACGCAGGTTCTCACCGGGCATGGGTGCTTCGGTGGGTTCCAGTTCAGGATAAAGCGGGAGGAAACGCCCGGGTGTTTCCATTGTGAGGATCGTCTAGAGGACACGGTGGAGCATACGATGGAGGTGTGCCCTGCCTGGGCGGAGCACCGCCGTGTCCTCATGGAGGCGATCGGCGGCGGCGACCTCTCGCGTCCGGCCCTGGTACGAGCCATGGTTCGGAGCGAGAGGGCATGGGAAGCCGTCACCTCCTTCTGCGAAGCAATAATGCTCGCGAAGGAGGAGGCGGGGTGCGTGAGGGAGTGGCAGTCTCTGCGCCCTCACGACCCTAGCCGCCGCAGGAGGAGACGCCCCGAGCGTCGGGAGTCGATTGCGGACTCCCGGCCACCGTAGGCGCGAGCTTGCGGGCGGCGAGCAATGGGTAGCTCGCCGCCCGGTAAGGACCAAGCTCGGGTCGACGGCGCGTAGTGTTCCACGCGCGCCTCAAAGAGATGTCAGCAGCAGTGAAGGGGTCTACTAGGACCGATGCTTGCCGGGGTCGCGTGATTGTTCGAAAGAGATACCGTGACCCTGGCACATGGGCAACTGATGGAACACGGGTGGGTTTTAGTCAGTAAAAGTCTGACACGCCCTCCCACTCCACCCAGAGCGGGAGAAGTCATTTGATGCCATACTGAAAAAAAAAAAGTTAAGTACGTTTAGTGTTGGATAGCCCATTTATCGGGGAAGGCCATATGTAGACTATATGTATAACGTCACGCTAGGACCCTTACGAGCCGTGCACAAAGAAAAACGTCACGCGTACAAAGACCTCGCACGGGCAGGCGATTCGATGCGACGGGATGGGTTGAAATTTTACGCGGACGAAGTCGCGGGCAGAAGCTAGTGAGAAATAATATTTAAAATAGGTGGAGAGGTGCCTACACACTGTATGAACACGAAAAAGTACCTACCTGCCAAATCAAAATATTCTAAAACGTAGTACCTGCCTAGTACCTAACCTAAGTACCTGCCTACGTATAGGTACTTAGTGGATCAAGAACTGTAGACGAAAGCAAATCTACTTATCTTGTTATTTTATCTCATCGTATCTGTGCACTGGAATATATTTTTTTTTTTTTTAACTTAGGCCATAAACGTATCAATCTGCGCGAGATTGGCGAGATTGTCCGACTGGGCTTTGGTAAATCCGACTTCCATGTTTCCTATCTACCGATATCTATATTGAAATCTCTATAAAACTTAAAGAATCTATTATAAAAACTTTTTAACAAAAAATTAAACCGCCGAAAAAACTGAAAAGCAAAGAATAATAAACCTTAAAATTTTGAGTCGGCGCTGAAAAATCAATGAACAAAGATCACTCAAAGTTAAATTTTTTGTTAAAAAGTTTTTATTTTATATTTTTTTGTAGCTTTAATGGACTCATAATACTTGGCAAGGTATACCCTAT
Organism: Aporophyla lueneburgensis; assembly: GCA_932294355.1. NCBI lineage: Eukaryota > Metazoa > Arthropoda > Insecta > Lepidoptera > Noctuidae > Aporophyla > Aporophyla lueneburgensis. The sequence continues at coordinate 20,720,824 of OW028752.1, forward strand.
CCAATAAAAAAAAAGAATAAAAAAAGAATGATCAAAATCGGACTACTCTGTATAAAGTTATGTGTGGTTATACATTACAATCAGTGAGTGAACAATCAATCATCCCATGTTTTCCGACCCTTAGCGTTCACTTTTGTTTTCCAAATTTATATGGAACCACCTTGGGAGTATACCCTTTCCAATAAAAAAATAATTATCACAATCGGACTATTATGTAAAAAGTTATGCGTGGGCATAAATTAAAAAAAAAAATATCGTCGAATTGATAACCTCCTCCGTTTTTTTTCGTCGGTTGAAAAGCAAGAAACAACGCCTATACTCTGCAAATAATAACAAAGCTGTACGGCGGGTGGCGGGCGATCGTAGCTTCTGACGTCATCACATGATCCTCGCGGCCGGCGTGCGGTTTAAAACTCCGTTTCTGAAAACTTTAATATTTCCGTAATTTTTCGATGGATTTGAGTGATTCATAAAGAAATTAATTCAGTTATTTATATTGTATTCGATGTAGTATTCAAAATTGCTATATTTTTGTCGAATTGATCCACATTGTATATATTTTCAACCAACGAAAAAAAAAACGGAGGAGGTTCTCAATTCGACGCGTAAATATATTTTTATTTTTTTTATGTATGACCACGCATAACTTTATACATAGTGGTCCGATTGTGACAATTCTTCTTTTATTGGAAAGGGTATACTCCCAAGGTGGTCCCATATAAATTTGGAAAACAAAATCGAACCCTAAGGGTCGGAAAACAGGGGATGATTGATTGTTAACTCACTAATTGTAATGTATAACCACGCATAACTTTATACAGAGTAGTCCAATTTTGATAATTCTTTTTTTGTTGGATAGGGTATACCTTGCCAAGTATTACTGGTACAGATGCCAGCAGGTCAAGCTACCCCAATCTGTCAAATTTTACCAATCGAAAATTAACCTTCCACTATTGTGATATAAGGTTGAAAATCTATTAAAGAAATTTTACAGATTGAGGTAAGTTGATGTGTTGATGTGTTTGTGTGTTGTTGTTGTTGTTGTGTGATTAAAGTCACAAAAAATCATAAAATAAAAACTTTTTAACAAAAAATTAAATTAAATTCTAGTTTTTTCGGCGGTTTAATTTTTTGTTAAAAAGTTTTTTCTGTCTGTAACCTACTAACACTAGACGTTAAGAAAAATTGTTACTAACGCTATGGACTCGGGTCTGAAATAAAAATGTTTTTTTCTATTCTTCTATTCTATTGTCGTGATATTAAAATAGCCAGTGTGGTTGTGTGCGTTACTTGTGACATTGTGTGCGACGTGTGTACATGGACGCACACATAGTAATCCACATCAACACGAGAGCACACATATAAACATTAAGCTGCGAATAGTAAGTAAGTAGGCATCTTTTTTCGTTTTATTGTTTTTATATTCACTTAGGGTTATATTCCAGAGTACTTCTTCATTTCTATAATCCTCAATAAACTGAATAACTTTTTCATTACTCCACTGAATTTTAATTTTTAATAACACAAACTACAAAAAAATATGATTTGTAGAAGGGGCCGTTCAAGTATTACGTAAGCACATTTATTACAATTTTTTACTCCCCCATCCCCCTTGTCATCAAAAGTAAGCAAAGCTCTTACCCCCCCTCCCCATGGTTACGTAAACATTGTTATATGCATTTTTCTTTTAATGTACTCTGTTTTTTTTTTATTGATTCATGAGCAGCAGTTATAATTCCAGAAATAAAAAAAAATAGATTCAGGATAGGGGACTTTAACGCATATAATATTAATTTAAAATACGATTAATCGCCAATAGAAACGAAACAATAGGTTGACGGAAGAAATTTAGTAAAGTGAATAGAGCGCGACAATAATAAAAAAATATACCCGTAATACCCGTAGAAGTATGGAAGTGTTTAAAAGAAGATGGATGTACGTGGCTGACATAATTCTTCAATAAGTTGTTGCATGAAGGATCCCTTCTTCCACAAGAATGGTGCAATAGTTCGCTAGTGCCCAACAACTATCGAGGGATAAAACTCATGTCACATAGTATGAAGGTATGGGAAAAAGTAATAGAGAAAAGACTGCGAAAGGAGAGTGAGATTACCCCGAATCAGTTTGAGTTTATGCCAGACCGAGGAACAATGGACGGCACTTTTGCACTCCGGCAATTGTGCGAGAAGTACAGACGTGCACGCAAAGACTTGCACATGATGTTCATTTTATCTGGAGAAAGCGTATGATAGGGTACCTCGGGATGTGATGTGGTGGGCTCTGAAAGAGAAAGGGTTGCCTGGGAAGTATGTAGAGTTAATTCGTGCTATGTACAGTCAACTCGTACCTACGTCCGGTCGGCTGCTGGCAATACCGACGAGTTCAATGTGGCTGTACCAGAGATCGGCTCTAAGTCCTTACCTCTTCCTATTGATCATGGACGGACATACAGGAAGAGGCACCCTGGTGCATGCTGTTTGCCGATGACATTGTTCTTGTCGGTGAAGATGTGTCCGAGATCCAGAGCAGATTGGAGAAGTGGCAACAGAAGCTGGAGAATGTTGGCTTGAAAATCAACAGAACCAAAACCGAATATATTTCTGCGATTTCGGCGGTCTCTCCAGCTCTGGAGCCATAGCGCTTGATGGTGTGCTTCTCTCGGTCTGCTCCGACTTTTGGTATCTCAGTTCACTCGTGCAAAGCGATGGCGAAGTAGATCGGACGGTTAAGCACAGAATAAACACTGAATGGATGAAATGGCGGCAGGTCACAGGAACAATCTGCGACTCCCATATCCCCCTTAAACTTAAATAAATGATGATGGATGATATATAAAACCATGGTCAGACCTGCTGTCTTGTAAGGGTCAGAATGTTGGGCCTTAAAAGGGATGAATGAAAGGCAATTGCATGCATCTGAGATGAGAATGTTAAGAGGGATGTGTGGTGTTACACGAATGGATACAATAAGAAATGAGGACATAAGATGAAGTCTGAATGTGACACCAATAATTGAAAATGTGTGTGGGAATCGATTGTCATGGTATGGTCACGTGATACGGAGGAATGAGAAAAATGTCATGAGGAAAATATTGAGTATGAATGTCAATTGCTTTAAGATAGAGGGAGACCAAAGAAACGCTAGATGAACGGTGTGAATTATGATATGGATAGAAAGGGAGTGACTACTGAGATGACGACTAGAAGTGTGGAAGAAAAAGAAATGTTGCGCCGACCGCAAATAAATTTGAATAAGGGCGGGAGAATGACGAATAGAGCGCAGTAGGTAATTTCCTTACTCGGTTCTAACCCTAAACGTCTACATTATTTGTGGGAATCCCCGAAAATGCGTTACATTTTCACACAAAGACAATGTGTCGGTTGCCATAAGTGTAAATAAATTTATAGTTTGAAAAATCACTAGAAAAACACGCTTTATAAATGCACGTAAAAACCAAAAAACCTTATCGTTGTCAAAGTTCATTACAAGACCTTTCTAACAAGTCCAAACACGGCTATGATACGATATTCCATCATGGAATGCCAGTGCCTATCTTCCTGATTCATCATCAGACCTTGAAACCTAATCGTGGTCAAAGTTCATTACAAAACTTTTCTAACAAGTTCAAACACAGCTATGATACGAATCCCCATCATGAAGTTCTAGTTCATATCTTCCGGCTCCATCATCAGATTAGTTCGACAGTACCATATTATTGTATTGTCATCAGAACTACACAGGGCTGCCAATTTTCATGACGCTACGATCCTTGAAAGATGGTTAAATTAGTTACCTAAGATTCCATTACATAGTTAGTTACATACAGGTCGACCTAATAAAAGCGTGTTAAAAAGTGAATAACTACTGCTTACGTAATCACCATCTAGACTCCCCCACCCCCCATGTCATCAAAAATAAGCAAATCAAAGACCCCCCCGCCCCCCTATAGTGCTGACGTAATACTTGAACGGCCCCGAAGCAATATTGTTGAATGAATGCGTCAGCTGTGGGTACAGAAGCAACGCGGTTCAACAAGTCATATTTTGTAGAACGGTTGACGCTCTGTTGCAAGACAAACGGCAACAGTGTTGCTTTCAACATGTTGCTTTCAACATGTTGCTTTCCACAAAATTGCCAGTTGTTGGTGTGTTGAACAGATGTAAACGCACCTTAAGCGTTGCGTGTTGCCGCCGTGTGACGTGTGTTTAACCCCCTTCAGTCAAGTCAGTCACAATTTGGACAATTTTCGTTTCAAAATCTATATGTATATGTTATGGACCAAGTGAGAAATTGGGCATTATACATAATGCCCGGTCATTATGAAAAATGCCCAATATGAGAATGCAATTTGATAAGAATTATTCAAATAATCAAATTGACCGGGCATTATACGTATTGTCCATCACCTTTTGGGCAGAGTAATACAAATATATTTAATAGTAGGGTTGTAACGGAGGCCTTCTTAGCGGAGGCGGAGGCGGATGCGGAGGCGACGAGTTTCACCTCCGCGGATGCGGAGGTTAACGGAGGCGAAGGCGGAGGTGAAAGTGGATGTAGAAAAAAAATTTAATTTGTGGTTAATTATAACCAGGGTTCTTTCTTTTCCACTCCACACAGTTCTTCGTATTTTTCTTTATGCATTGACTTGGAATGCCCTTTAAGGGGGGAAACCAGTTTAGACTAGACAGTGACTAAAACGACGATATCTCCAAAGTTATTTTTGGAAGCTATTTAGAAATTACACCTTAGGAATCGTTATGAATTTAAGAGGCAATGTACGGATTTCGCAATATTTTATTTCAAATACGTTTTTCTCCAAACGACTTTTTTTCAACTGGTGGGCATTCTAGCTCAAAAAGTAAATGACCAATCGTTCTGAAGTTATGTGTATTTTTTATTCAATTCCAATCCATATGAACCTAATTCTGGGATTATATTATTACTAAAAATATATGTTTTTATTCAAAAATGTGAAAAAATATGGTATAAAAACATGACATTGTATTGAAACACCTCAAAAACATGAAAATTTCATTTTTTTATCACAATTAGGTTCATATTCTTAGAAAATATGTTGTTAACAAAAAAGGAAAACATTTTGCAAAATTATTATCTATTTCTACAAAAAAACTGCCAAATCTCATTTGTTAACGGCTTCATCGTGTGACGTAAATAAACATAACAATGATTTTGCACTAAATCACGTAAACCAATCAAGGTTCAATTAGAATTACATCGGTAAAACTTCGTACGTTACGTCCAACTCGTCCAAGCATTTCGATAGGTTGATTCTTGTCGTGTATCACAGATACAGTCGTGTATCATAATTTGACAAATGACATACGTCCGCCCCCACCCCAACCGCGTTCCCGCCGCGCACTCGTTGCTTCTTGAGTTCTTGACTTGACCATTTCGTGCGCGATACGTGGCCTGACGGCTGAATCGTCGTCGAGCGTCGCTACACGCGCTTTATTGTTCTATGATTCGTAATAGGGTTGTAACAGAGCTTCGCCTCCGCCTCCGTTACTGCGGAAGTTCCGCAAGAAATCGTATCTTCGCTTCCGCCTCCGCCTCCGTAAAACTTTTGCGGAGTTGTAACGGAGGTTTATTTACGAATCATAGAACAATAAAGCGCGTGTAGCGACGCTCGACGACGATTCAGCCGTCAGGCCACGTATCGCGCACGAAATGGTCAAGTCAAGAACTCAAGAAGCAACGAGTGCGCGGCGGGAACGCGGTTGGGGTGGGGGCGGACGTATGTCATTTGTCAAATTATGATACACGACTGTATCTGTGATACACGACAAGAATCAACCTATCGAAATGCTTGGACGAGTTGGACGTAACGTACGAAGTTTTACCGATGTAATTCTAATTGAACCTTGATTGGTTTACGTGATTTAGTGCAAAATCATTGTTATGTTTATTTACGTCACACGATGAAGCCGTTAACAAATGAGATTTGGCAGTTTTTTTGTAGAAATAGATAATAATTTTGCAAAATGTTTTCCTTTTTTGTTAACAACATATTTTCTAAGAATATGAACCTAATTGTGATAAAAAAAATGAAATTTTCATGTTTTTGAGGTGTTTCAACACAATGTCATGTTTTTATACCATATTTTTTCACATTTTTGAATAAAAACATATATTTTTAGTAATAATATAATCCCAGAATTAGGTTATGGATTGGAATTGAATAAAAAATACACATAACTTCAGAACGATTGGTCATTTACTTTTTGAGCTAGAATGCCCACCAGTTGAAAAAAAGTCGTTTGGAGAAAAACGTATTTGAAATAAAATATTGCGAAATCCGTACATTGCCTCTTAAATTCATAACGATTCCTAAAGTGTAATTTCTAAATAGCTTCCAAAAATAACTTTGGAGATATCGTCGTTTTAGTCACTGTCTAGTCTAAACTGGTTTCCCCCCTTAAAGGGCATTCCAAGTCAATGCATAAAGAAAAATACGAAGAACTGTGTGGAGTGGAAAAGAAAGAACCCTGGTTATAATTAACCACAAATTACATTTTTTTTCTACATCCACTTTCACCTCCGCCTTCGCCTCCGTTAACCTCCGCATCCGCGGAGGTGAAACTCGTCGCCTCCGCATCCGCCTCCGCCTCCGCTAAGAAGGCCTCCGTTACAACCCTAATTCGTAAATAAACCTCCGTTACAACTCCGCAAAAGTTTTACGGAGGCGGAGGCGGAAGCGAAGATACGATTTCTTGCGGAACTTCCGCAGTAACGGAGGCGGAGGCGAAGCTCTGTTACAACCCTATTTAATAGCATAGAATTAAAGCGGCAGTTCAATATTTGAGTTGTGGTAGGTAAAAAAATAAAAACGCATGTTTGCAAACTAGTTTAGCAGTAAAAACTGAGCAGTAAACTAAATAAAAATGAGTCATAAAATAATTTAAACGGGCAGTTCAATAAATACTGAGCCGTGGAATAGTTGAACTGGGCGGTTAGGCGCGTACAATTAACAAATCGTAATTGGTTAGTAAATGGTTAGTAATCAGTTTTATTTTAAGCAGTTCTATAAACGATGACGCATGCAAGCAAGCATGCAACATGCAGCAGGCATGGTTTCTGTCACGGCTCCGGCGCTACGGGGCTCCGGCGATCCCACGTGAGCTTATCGTCGCAGAGGTGTTTTACGCTCACCACCGCAGCTTCAGCTCGCTGGCCGGCTTCACCGCCCAGCCTCAGCCGCGGTGGCGAGCGTCAAAACTACCTGCTCCTTAGCTCGCGGGCCACCACGCCCCTCCGCGCCTACGCGGTTTTAAATTACGCTCTAGGGGTAGGGCAGACAAGACTACGTGCAGTCGGTTTTGCAGCGATTCGTTTCTGTCACTAAATGCATATTGAATTTATAAGACAATACTTTCCCATATTTAATTACTATTTTTTTATTGTTATTGTCATTTAACTTAAAATAAACGAAATATTAAACCATTTAAATAATGAGACTCATTATTTGGATTAATTATCAAGGACTTCTACATTAAGAATTCACTAGTTTTTGCATTTAAAACTTAAGGAAAGTCATAATGGCAGTCTCTGATTGGTCAAAGCGTGCCACGCCATGCATGTCTAATGACCGTGCAATGTGATAAATAATGAAGTTAAGATAGTATTAGTCACTTTGCCCGATAGAGCTAGACATTATTCATAATGCTCGTACATTATGTATAACGCCCGCATTAATCACCTGGTCCATAACATATATAAGGTGTATCTATTCATACACGAAACATTTTAAGAGGTACACCTGAAGGTGGTAATGAAGCTATAGAAGCAAAAAGATTCTTTTTATCTATGCGTTTTTTGAATTTTCGTAATTATTATAATTTTAAAACTGCTTGAGACGTTTTGCATGAAACCTTTACTCCAAATTTCATTAATGGCCCACCTGACGCTGCGAGGGCGGCGACCGAACGGCACGAGCATGGCCGCGGTGTCTCGGGCCATAAAAAATGAAGGAGTCAGTATTTCTCATGTGCGTCAAATAATTTATAAATATTAAATTTTGAAAAAAAAACATTTAGAATTTTTTTTTCCTTGCTGTAGCTTCTTTACCACCTACAGGTGTACCTCTTAAAATATTTCGTGTATGAATAGATACACCTTAAATATAAAAGAAAGTTGTGTTAGTTACACTATTTATAAGTCAAGAACGGCTGAACCGATTTGGCTGAAAACTGGTGGGGAGGTAGCTTAGAACCAGGAAACGGACATAGGGTACTTTTTATCCCGCTCGACCGCGTTCCCGTGTGACGTGACATAAAACGTAAAAGAGAATACAACTCACTATAAAAAGTGGTATGACAAAAACGTTGCCTTCGAAGTACCAGGTGGTCATAAATTTTGTATGTGCTTATCAAACAAAGGAGTGTCAGCTAGAAAATGCTTTATGCCTTCGAAGTACCAGGTTATCATAACGGGGTAGGAGCTCACCAAATATATGAGTGTCAGTTAGAAAACGATTACTAGATCACCACCGCGTACCAATCTCAGGAACTACTGGTCCGAATTGAAAAATTATTTTTGTGTTGGGTAGCCTATTTATTGAGGAAGGCTAAAGGCTATATAACATCACGCTACAATCAAAAGGAGCGGAGTAGCAACGAAATATGATCTAAAACTGGCAGGCAATTCGATACGACGGGAAGGGTCAGGGGAGCAAAAATTTGACGCGGACGAAGTCGCGGGCAGAAGCTAGTCTTTTATAAATAAAGTTCTGATTTCTTCCCACGCCTTTTTTTTTGCAATACGATCACTATACTCCCGTGTAGTCATGTCCCATATCGCAGGACGATTCTAGGATAAAGCTCTCGATATTAATTTCACTCGGTGATTCCATTTTTAACGCGTGTCAGCATAACACTGCCCACCATGTGACTGACCGAAACAGTAGCGGGCGGCGGGGATAGCGGGCGAAGGGGTAAGAATGCGACTCTAGCGCCGCGTGCGCGCGGCGCGCGCCGCTTGCACTCTTCACATACGCCGCAGGGGCGACGTGCGCGCAGCTCCCGCGCTACTCACACGCCCGAGGATCGCGCACGCCTAATGTGGGGTCAGCCTTACCCGATTTTTAAATGTGGCTATTATTTTAGTATATTTCTTTGAACGACTTTCATGCGTACGAAGTCACCGACAGAAGTTAACAACCCAATATATTAAATACCTACAATGTAGATAGGTATTTTTACTTTCTTGTATAATCAGCCAATAATGTTCTCACTGCTGGGAGACGGGCTTCTCTGTGAAAGTAAGTGGTCCAGAATCTACCACGTGTACCAGCACGCGTAGCATGACCACCATAGAAAGAACTTTATCTATTCTTGGTTGAATACAGATAGAATTGTCATGCTACGCCAGCATTAAACGGTACAAATCTTTCTACAATCTTTAATTCTGTCTTTAATCTTTCTACAATCTGTAATTTTGTCTATTCTCCCGTCGACAAAACCCCTTTCTACGGTGGTCACGCTACGCATGCAGTGCGGGTTGGCGGATGTTACATGTCTTCGAACTTTTGGTTCTAGGACATGCGGGTTTCCTCACGATGTTTTATTTCACCGTTTTGAGAGCAGCGGTAATAAAATAACTTTATGAAACAAAGTGTAAGTCGCGGGCAGAAGTTATACATAAGTATAACTTCTGCGACTTCATCCGCGTTTTTCTTGCTCTCCCAACCTTCCCCGCCGCATCGAATGGCCTGCCCGTGCGAGGTCTTCGTATGCGTGATTTTTTTTCTTTCTTCTCGGCTCCTAAGAGTGATGTTGTATACTCTTTAGCCTTCCTCGATAAATAGGCTATCCAATACTGAACGTAGTTCCTGAGATTAATTGAACGTTCAACCACACAAACTCTACAGCTAGATAATATTAAGATTTGATTACGATTAAAAACATTATTGTGAACCAACTTTATAAAATAGCCATATGCTAGTGTGGACTTTTTATAGTACTTTTAAAGAGGAACAATTGAGTAGTCCACTTGCAAACCACGCTATGTTATTGAAGCAATTATTTGAGAAAATGTATAAAAATGTTTATCCTTGTAATTCATAATATATAAAGGTGCATTAATTTGCGTATTACTCAAGTGTAGGATCGTGACAAATTCATTTATGTTAAGAAATGAAATCACTCTACAATAATAATCATTTAATTTGCATTTTAAAATTGCAGTTGTATTCAATCAACATAGGCAGTTTTGAAACAGTTTTATATTTAAATTTCTATCTATCTACTCTTGAGAATCTACAATTTTAATCTATTATAATTGTAGATTCTCAAGAGCACTCAAGTTAACTCTTATGTCTATTTCTTCACGTATTAAAGTTTCTTCACTATCAGTTTCTTCTACAATAGTTAGTTTCATTTTGTTCTTCTAGAAGAAAACTATAAAAGCGCAAATGATCGTAAGAATCCCAATCTTCACAAGATAGCGGACTTTACACGAGTCACTACGCAACATAGTGATAAACCTATGCAAGTTAACAGTCACTTACGAGACTTTTCAAAGTGTACTGTGGATCGACATAGCGAGTTTTGCTAGAGTTACTTATCGATTTTTGACAGATTATATTAAGCACAGTCGTTACTATTTTAAACCATCAAACGATTCTTGTCATTAAAAAAAAAGTATTTTTTTAACTTAGAGTGGTTTGCAAGTGGACTACTCAATTCCGTGATACATGATTGTTGCGTTACTTTAACCTTTTACGCAAATCACGCAACGGAATTTCTCAAAAGGAATAACTTTTCCTCGTTTTGTAAACGTTATTCATTGATGCTCCACTCGTATTGGTTATAGCGTGATTTTATATAGCCTATAGCCCTCCTCGATAAATAAGCTACTAAACACAAAAAGATTTTTCAATAGGAACCCGTAGTTCCTGAGATTAGTGCGTTCTACCAAACAAAGAAACAAACAAACTCTTCAGCTTTGTAATATTATTAGTATAGATTAATAATATTTATTAAGTAATTAGGTATGTAGGCACCTACTGCTTAGTAGTCATGTTCATTGGATATACGTGTAGGTATGTACGTACATACAAAACAGGAAAACATTGTACTAGTTAATACATCATATAAATTAACTGTGAAATAACTGTTATCCGTCTGGTGCCGGACGTATAGAATAGCACCACCCCATTTCTTCCCGTGGGTGTCGTAAAAGGCGACTAAGAAACTTTCTAGAGAATGGGGAGAACCGTTCTCTATACATTTTACCATCGTGCCGTGATCGCCAACCCGCCTGCCAAGCGTGGCGATTATGGCAAAGCCCCCTCAAACTTTTTACTGGGTGAACCGATTTTGATGATGCTTTTTTTCTTTGTAAGCTGGTGCTTCTCGTGTGGTCCAATTCTCACAATGTCATCCATGAGAAAACCAGACACTATTCCTATTTTGCCGAATTAGTGCTGGGTAGATAAAAACATTTTTCAAAAAGTAATAACCGTTATTATTATTTTGAAAAATGTTTTTTACATTTCTTTTCTGCCTTGATGGCTGAACGGATTTACCGCACGAACTGAACTGACGGATATTTTTTTTCCCTAGTATTTTGTTACAGTCGAAGTATTTTCGACTTCTGCAAAACCTGGTTTTAACTGGGACCACAAAGCGTTTAGGGATGATAGTAGAAGCGATTTTTAAGTTCATAATTCTTTTTTTATTTTACCTTATAATACGAGGACCATTCAAATATTAACCGGAATATTTTAATACAAATTTATTGGCGATTCATAAAAATACAAATTGAGTGCTTATTTTGCTACGTGGTTTCCTTCAACAGAAATACATTTTTTCCATCGGATAAGAAGCTTCATAATCCCTTCACGAAAAAATAATATTAGGTTGGGGAAAAAGTCTTTTCGCATTATAGTATGTATGAACTTGTAAGAAAATCTCTTTGGCTATACTATTTGTATCTGGCTGGTTTTGGTATCATTGAAAGTTTAAATTTTAAAGAACATAATTCCAAATTCAAATTAGGAAAATGTGTGATTTTAATTTGTTTTTCGTATCGTCAAGATGAGTGAATCTAATGAAGAAATTCGATACATTTTAAAATTTTACTACAAAAAAGGAAAAATGCAACGCAAGCCGCGAAAAAAATTTGCGATTTTTATGGACCTAGTGTAGTGTCTGTGAGAGTAGCACAAATTTGGTTTAAGCGTTTTCAATCCGGAAATTTTGATGTCAAAGGTGCACGTCGCTCCCTATTACGGATAAAATGGAAGCCATTTTTGAAAAAGTGGAGCAAGATCGGCATACCAGTAGTTAAGGTAGAAGTACGTATTCCCGTTAGTGTCCCAGTACCCGTTAACATGTCAGTTTTTTTATCATTACACTTCTCTACTAATAATAAGTTAAAGTTTACGAATGGCAACATATTCTTGGTAATATTTAGCACAATATAAATGACAACATTGACCGAAAAGTTTAAAGGTCTATCCACACACATCAGTGCCGTGTCAGGGACGGGGCAGGAACGTTACGGCCGCGGCGTCAGCCCTGACACTAAAGCTTCGTTGCCGGCACGGGCACGGACATGTGTGATCCAGTTCATAGACATTTTTTTTTTTTTGGTTCTTTTCGTCCCTCTTTGGGACAGGCAAAGGGAGCTGAGCCCATACAGCCAAACCAGTTCATAGACAATGTATGCACTGATATTTTTTTAGACTCCTGACGAATCACGTCACTGCCCCGTCCCTGACACGGCACTGATGTGTGGGGATAGACCTTAATGGTGTCAAAACTACTCGATCAGAAAAGTTTCTTACAAAAAAAAAAAAAAATGTAATTTCTAAGTTCTGACAGTGAACTAGCAAACCATCACGTCGCGTTGATCAACTAGCCACCCTGCGACGAGAAACGTAAAGAATAAACTCAAATATTTTAGAAAATTAACACTCTTAGTGTTAATTTTCTAAAATATTTGAGTTTATTCTTTAGCGATATAAACTATAAATTGGGCTGAATCTTATTGTAAAGTAAATATTTTTACACATCACATCTATTGGTACTCAAAAACCCCTAGTTGACCCATTACCCGTTAAAGTCGTATTTTTTTTTACCGGATATTGGTACACGATCAACCCGATTATACAATTACACCGAAACCCGTTATTGTACACTGTATTGTATTGCCTTGAAATAGGTCACATTTTCCATTAAAACTGTAGAATTTTTCTGCCGGTTATTGGGACATGAATTAACAGTTGCATTTAAACCCGGCATCGTTCTTAATACCTTGAGTTAAGTCTTATTTTCCTTCGCTCAACTTTTTTCGGGTTTTCTGTGTGATTTTTATATTTTGCACATTTTGCTTTACTAATCTGCTGTTCTGAAATCAGGCTTTTCTATGCACATCGTATGGCGCGCTTTTGATTAAGGCAAACTTCAGAGCGAAAAACTTTCATGATGCGATGTGGAGGCACTTGTTGTTGTAACGGGGGCAAGGAGGCAAACGGGGAATTTTAAATAATTTGAACCACTATGTTTTTATAATTAGTTTCTTAAGATATTTTAATAGTATATATATTATTTGATACGAATTCAGAAACTTGCAAGAGCCGTGTTATTTTTTGTTTTCAGCTAGCCATGACTGATAGGCAGAAGGCTATATTAAAAGCCATGGAGGCAGTCAGAAAACATCACGCTACAACCAAGAAAAGCGGAGCAGTAATGAAAAATGTTGCAAAAACGGGGAAAATCGCACGGGTAGGCGATTCGACGCGACGGGAAGGGTCGGGGGAACAAGAAATTTAACGAGAACGAAGTCGCGGGCAGAAGCTAGTAAGTAATGTAAAGATTTGGGTTTGATTGCCTTGTCAATTATTCGTACACCTGATTTAAATAAACCAAAGCTCTAAGCTTTCTCGTTCATTATTTCCTTACACTAAGATGAGGCTTTTAAGCTGGGTACCTAATTTTAATTAAAAATATTGTTTAACTGTGATCCTGTACCCATTATAACTATTTTATATTTCGAATTGAATTAAATGATACTCGTTTTTATGTACGTGATATTGTGTAGATTTGCTTGAATATTTCAAGCTGACACAAGGTTAATTCTTCTCATTTTTCCTAGTGATCTCATTACATTCTTCCAAATATTAGTTGTAAAGTTGTTTTACATAATGTAATTTTAATTTAACCAGTCAATTACCGTAATTACAGACACAATTAAAAAACCATTGTGTGGATACCAAATGTGGTATCTCAGGGACTTAGAGGTTAAACATTTTTTATATTAACTATTTTTTTTAAAGTGACCAGATTTGTATTTTTTTGAGACTTAACTTTTTATAAGACTGCTGGTGTTTCCCTTGGTAGGTAAACCTAACCTAGGAGTTTGTTAAGTATTTAGGAAATAAATTGTGATATTTGAAATCCAAGTGCAATCATAGTTATATAGTACTTGATTTTACCTATTTACTTTATAATGACTGATTGTCTAGATACCCAGTTACATTTTTTAATTGAGACTAAGAGATAAGTATTTTTTTTTTGACTAATTTGTAAGTAAACCAGTAGATTTATGTTTCATTTCAAGCATTTCGTAGTTGATTGTTTTATTTTTATGTTTTTTTTTTTTTAAGTAAACTAACTGAAAACTAATGTTTTAACAAATGTCTGAAATAACTAATGTTAAGTATTACCTATCATTTGTATAAAATATATTTAAAAAAAAACATAACTAATAACGTCTTTTCTTTGAATATGAAGGTATATCCCATGATTTGACAAGACCCTTTTTTTTTTTTCAGGATGGGAAATCATCAAATGACTTCTCCCGCTCTGGGCGGAGCGGGAGGGCGTGTCAGACTTTTACTAACTAAAACCCACCCGTGTTCCATCAGTTGCCCATGTGCCACGGTCATGTGGGGTCACGGTATCTCTTTCGAACAATCACGTGACCCCAGCAGGCATCGGTCCTAGTAGACCCCTTCACTGCTGCTGACATCTCTTTGAGGCGCGCGTGGAACACTACGCGCCGTCGACCCGAGCCTGGTCCTTACCGGGCGGCGAGCTACCCATTGCTCGCCACCCGCAAGCTCGCGCCTACGGTGGCCGGGAGTCCGCAATCGACTCCTGACGCCCGGGGCGTCTCCTCCTGCGGTGGCTAGGGACATGAGGGCGCAGAGACTGCCACTCCCTCACGCGCCCCGCCTCCTCCTTCGCGAGCATTACTGCTTCGCAGAAGGAGGTGACGGCTTCCCATTCCCTCTCGCTCCGTACCATGGCTCGCACCAGGGCCGGACGCAAGAGGTCGCCGCCGCCGATCGCCTCCACGAGGACACGGCGGTGCTCCGCCCAGGCAGGGCACACCTCCACCGTATGCTCCACCGTGTCCTCCAGACGATCCTCGCAATGGAAACACCCGGACGTATCCTCCCGCTTTATCCTGAACAGGAACCCACCGAAGCACCCATGCCCGGTGAGAACCTGCGTCAGGCGGAAGGTGAGGACGCCGTGGCGCCTCTCTATCCACTCCTCAAAGAGGGGACTTACCGCCACAATTGTGGCGTGCCCAGCACTGGGTTGCGACAATCGTACCCGCCATGTCGCCATGAGATCACACCGGAGCTCTGTCCGCCGTGCCGCGATTTGTCGCGGCAGCGGAGTTTCACCCCGGCGCTTCGCCTCCTCGCGCCACTCCCACATGTGCGCGAGGACCTTTGCCTCCAGATCCCATGGCGGCACTCCGGCAAGGAGCCTCGCCGCCTCGCACGAGATCGTGCGGTATCCTCGGATTAGCCGGATGACCATGACCCTCTGGGCTGCACTCAACCGGCGCGCTGGGCGCAGCCTCAATGAGGGCGCCCACACCGGTGCCCCGTAGAGGGCCATGGACCGCACGACCCCCGTGTAGAGCCTCCGGCAGGAGGCGTTTGGACCCCCCAGATTGGGCAGGAGCCGCTTTAATGCAGCCCCAGCCCGCTCCAGTCTGGGAGCCAAACGTCGGAAATGCTCAACGAAGTTCCACCGGCTGTCGAGGACAAGTCCCAGGTACTTCATCGTTGACTCGACGCCGATGCGAACCCCTCCTACCGTGAGTTGGGAACCCGCAGGTGGCGCGTTCCGAGGACCATGAAAACCCATGGCCTCGGACTTCTGCAAGGCCACCTCGAGTCCCAATTGCCGGGATCCTATCGACGATTGTCGCAACCCCGCGTGTCATAATTTCGGCCGCCGCCTCGTACGACCTCCCCGGCGCAAGGACCAGCGTGTCGTCAGCGTAGCAAACTACGCTGACGCCGCTAGGGAGGTCGGCGCGCAGCACCCAGTCGTAACCGATGTCCCACAGATGCGGCCCCAGGACCGATCCCTGTGGGACACCGCACGACATCTCTCGCCGGTTCCACTCTCCCTGGTGACCGGGGTAGATTACGGCCCTATCCGTGAGATAGGCCTCGACCACGCGACAGAGGTAGGTCGGCATCCGGTGATACCGGAGTGCCTCCCTAATGCAACTCCAGGGTAGGGTGTTGAAGGCATTGGCGATGTCAAGAGACACCGCCAAGACGACCCCACCCCGGGCCACTGCATCCCCCGTCGTGAGGGCTCGCACGCGCATGATGGCGTCCACCGTTGAGCGCCCCTTGCGGAAGCCGTACTGGCCGTCCGACAAGTCCGGCCCCTCCCGCACCAGCCACCCGACGAGGCGGTCTGCAATCACTCTTTCAAAGAGCTTGCCCACCTCGTCGAGCAGCACGATGGGCCGGTAAGCGGACGGAGAGTCCGCTGGGCGCCCAGGCTTCTTAATGAGGACCAGTTTCCCCATCTTCCAACGAAGTGGGAACTGGCCCCTCTCCAAGCATGCGCTAAGGAGCCCCCTGAGTTGACAAGACCCTTACTTATTTAACTGACATAAAAATTTAAAAATAGTATTTCTGTGAACCTTAACGTAAAGCAATAGAGTTCAAATTCGCTATGAAAATTACCGGATTCTGGGACAATTTAACGTTTACTAGTACAAATCTACCGGGTACTGGTACAATTGGTCCTTTACGTATTTTTTTTAAATTATTGTTAAATAAAATTGGCACAAATTTTAAAAAAGCATATAACATTAAAACTTTATTAAATTACCTATCTAGTCATGTAAAAATTGTATTTGTAAGTCTAGCAGTTATAGCATAGTAGACTTGCAAACTCTGTGAAGTTCGAAACTTCACGGTTATTGGGTCGTTTACCTTACGACGTAGCTGAAGAACTGGAAATTGACCACAAAACAGTTTTGGCGCATTTGAAAAAAACTGGTTACACAAAAAAGCTCGACATTTGGGTACCTCACGAGCTCACTGAAAGAAACCTAATGAACCGTGTACTCATTTGTGATTCTTTATTACGACGTAATGAAACCGAACCATTTTTGAAGAAGCTGATAACTGGTGATGAAAAGTGGATCACGTATGACAAGAACGTGCGAAAAAGGTCGTAGTCAAAGGCCGGTCAGGCTTCACAGACTGTGGCGAAACCCGGGTTAACTCGCAACAAGGTGATGCTGTGTGTGTGGTGGGATTGGAAGGGCATTATTCATTATGAGCTGTTACCACCAGGCAGGACCATCGATTCTGAACTCTACTACGAACAACTGATGAGATTAAAGCAAGAAGTTGAGAGAAAGCGGCCGGAATTAATCAACAGAAGGGGTGTGGTTTTTCATCATGATAACGCTAGACCTCACACATCTTTAGCCACCCAACAAAAATTAAGAGAGTTTGGCTGGGAGGTGTTAATGCATCCGCCGTATAGTCCTGACCTTGCACCTTCAGATTTCTACCTGTTTCGGTCTCTTCAGAA
Organism: Aporophyla lueneburgensis; assembly: GCA_932294355.1. NCBI lineage: Eukaryota > Metazoa > Arthropoda > Insecta > Lepidoptera > Noctuidae > Aporophyla > Aporophyla lueneburgensis. The sequence goes on from OW028752.1 coordinate 20,738,661, forward strand.
TTCTTTAGGCAGTGTCAGGTTAACATCACGAGAGGACTGCCAAAACCACTTGTCGTGGTATTTTGACCAGAAGTCCCAAAATTTCTATAGCAATGGGATCATGTCCCTACCTACAAGATGGCAAAAAGTTATCGAACAAAATGGTATCTACATACTTTAGTTAAATGTAAATAAACTTTATTAAAAAATGTTTTGAATTTTCTTAAAAAATGCGAAGAAACTTTATCCCCAACCTATTAGTTTAAAAAAAAAAAACTTAAAACACGCTTCCATAGAAAACAAAACTAAAAAGTAGAAAATGATAAAAGTGATGAAACAACTAAGATAACAAAACTTAGCACAATATCCTGTTACCGTTACATCAACCGGGCCAAAATCTAAACTCCACAGGTTGCTACTAAGAAATACCAGACGCAAAAACCAATAACAATTTGCACAACCTTGAAATCCAACCTAAGACCTCTTGCTCTCTACGCTTGTGACACTTGCAAAACTTAAAAAAAACCGTGGAACTTACCGAGAAGTCTATATTTTTTATATCGCCCGCCTACTTGCTGGCACGTTCACAAAATAAGAATAAGTATTTAGTTTAAATATTGTTTCTGCGACTCAATAAATCTGCCTGCCTATTCTCAACTATATTGAGGTTAGCTTCCAGTCTAATAACCTCTGTGAATGACGACACTTAAACGAAACCGGTATTGACAGCGCATCCTGCTGAGCTGTCGACAATATTTTAACTATCTATGGTACGGGTTATCCTCATACACTACTTTTCTTAAAATAAGAAGTCCGTGTCTATTAGAGGAAAGACTAAACCACAAGCGAACAACAATAAAATAACAATATTATGACATTATTACCCGTTTGCACTAAAACTTCGCGATACCTATAAATATAATGCGTATTGCGTAAACATTATATTATAACTGATTACTTATATTTCTGTAACTAGGTTTGTACAAACACTTTTAAACGTCAATGAGATTTTTTTAAATTGGATGAGGTCGGCGAATTCCTATCTGACTACTCTGAGAAGAAAAGCCGAAACAAACTCAGAGGTCACGGATTCTTTTCAAGTTCAAACATAATCTTGGTCACATCTTGTAAAAAACAAGGAAGATTAGTGTTTGAAATGGTATTTTGAGGAAAGAACCACACGGACTGAGTGAACCTGTCAGTCAGTGCACGCATTTGTCACTAATCGTGCAGCCCAACTCAGAAATGAAAAAACTCAACGATTCCACGAACAATACCAAAGAAAGGACATTTGGGTAGGCCGTATAAATTACTTAAACTGCCAGACCATGATTAGGCCTGACTGCCCCGTTAGTGTCTTGGTCGCAGGAGGGACTGCGGAATGTGGGGTCCTGGGTTCGATTCCCAAGTCGGGCAAAGTGTTATTGGCTTTTTACATTAGGATTTTTTTAGAAACAGCCCGGAGTTTGGAAGCTCGCGGTGTTATACCCCCGTGCCTCGGAAAGCACGTTAAGCCGTTAATTTGCCATCCCATCGTACTATGAGAGTGAGGGAAGAGAGAGAGTGTTCCTGATCTTGCGTGTGATCTCTTTCCGGTGTTGGATTGCATTTTAATTTGCCGTCCCATCGTACTATGAGAGTGAGGGAAGAGACAGTGCACCTGCGTCTGCACACTAAGTTTTAGATATTATTTTTATTTCAAAACTAGCTTTTGCCCGCGGCTTCGCCCGCGTGGATGTCGGAAATTAACGCAGGTATTTCGACAAAAATTGTAAAAAATGTTGTTTTGGTATATGTACCATGTATACATCCATATACACTTAGTAAAAAACTGGTTATCTTAATATTACAAACAGACACTCCAATTTTCAACCGACGAAAAAAAACGGAGGAGGTTCTCAATTCAACGCGTATATATATATATTTTTTTTTATGTATGATCACGCATAACTTTTTACATAGTGGTCCGATTGTGACAATTGTTCTTCTATTGGAAAGGGTATACTCCCAAGGTGGTCCCATATAAATTTGGAAAACAAAATGTAACCCTAAGGGTTGGAAAACAGGGGATGATTGATTGTTCACTCACTGATTGTAACGTATAAACACGCATAGCTTGTTACATAGTGGTCCGATTGTGACAATTCTTCATCTATTGGAAAGGGTTTACTCCCAAGGTGGTCTCATATAAATTTGGAAAACAAAATCGAACCCTAAGGGTTGGAAAACAGGGGATGATTGATTGTTCACTCGCTGACACTCACAACTTTTTACATAGTGGTCCGATTGTGACAATTCTTCTTCTATTGGAAAGAGTATACTCTCAAGGTGGTCCCATATAAATTTGGAAAACAAAATCGAACCCTAAGGGTTGGAAAACAGGGGATGATTGATTGTTCACTCACTGATTGTAACGTATAAACACGCATAACTTTGTACAGAGTAATCCGATTTTGATAATTCTTTTATTGTTGGATAGGGTATACCTTGCCAAGTATTATTAGTACATTAAAGCCACAAAAAATCATAAAATAAAAACTTTTTAACAAAGCCGAAAAACTGAAAAGCATAAAATAATAAACCTTAAAATTATGAGTCGGCGCTTTGAGTGTTCCTTGTTCATTGATTTTTCAGCGCCGACTCAAAATTTTAAGGTTTATTATTTTATGCTTTTCAGTTTTTCGGCGGTTTAATTTTTTGTTAAAAAGTTTTTATTTATTTGCATAGGTGTATAGATAGTAATTGCTGTTGTAACATCTTGTTCTTACCTGGGTTCAAAGGACTTGAAGCCATTTAAAATAGAAACATAGATTGTTAGATAGAAAATGCTTTAATGTACACCGAAACAAATCTTGTATCAATCAGATTGGCAGATCTTGGCTTTGCCATTCTGATTCTTTTTATTTTCTGTGCGCGACTTAATGTTTTTCATTTTCTGCTTCCTCTATTCTTGTTATGATTGCGATAATTAGGAAAGAGAATTATTGCTGATTGCAACTATTTTAACTGTCCTAAATTTAAATTTTCAAACCAGCCTCATTGTTCTGACGTACTTTGTTGAATGAGAGTATTTTATTTTCTGAATGAATTTCATATGTATGTACATTACATGTAAATATTTTTTCTTTAAGACTTAGCTTTTAAATTATGTAAATATTATTAAAAAAAAAAGGTTTTTCAAGTATTTTCTGAATGAGAGTCTGAAGTTCCAACTTCAAGTCTTAAAGAAAAAATATTTACATGTAATGTACATACATATGAAAATAAAGAATCATAAGGCATCATAAATTCGTCTGCATCGTTGTCAACAGGGTGGACGGGTGGGTTTTAGTCAATAAAAGTCTGACACGCCCAGAGCGGGAGATGTCATTTGATGATTACCCACACGCAAAAACAAAAAAAAAATATAACCGTTGACACTACAATATCGAACTATGAAAAATATACCTAACAATTTTTTTTGATGACGTGTTAGTAAAATAACTTCATCTTACTTTCCAGGGCGCCTTGACCTCAAACGAGAAGCTATGGGTATGTTCTGATGAATTGCTTGGCAGAAAAGAGTCTGACGCGGTAACAATTGGAACTAAAATATATTTTGTGGCAACACTGCTTTTTTAACAACTACAGATAGCTTCTCTGTCATTGTGTTATGTTCCCAGTTGTATTTCACTTATTTCTAATTAACTATCAATTATGATTGCCTTTTTACAGAAACAAAATTAATAAAACAATAAAGAGTAGTGGTATGAGCTGTGAGCCTGTGATATACTAAGTTTTCGTAAGATATTAGGTGGAATCATTACCGTTCCTTTCTAATACTTAGTTTTATCGATGCTATTAAGTTTCAAGTCAGTTTATTGTTTTATTTACTAATAGATTATTGAGGTTATGTTTTCTAGTTTGACAAATCGCGTGAACGTTGACTCAGACATGGTTGATACTTGAAATTGAAAAATGTACATGGAATTAATATGATTGTCCTTATAATTTCTTTAAGGTAAATCTCACAATACAATTAGATAAATTGTTAATGAAGGTGAAAAAATTAAGATTATTTTCTACACCTGGAGAAACACCAAAACAGTTGGCAGAAGAAAGATTTTGATCTGTGTGCAATTAAACAAAAAGTTCAACACTGTAATGAAACAGACAAGTATTTATTGTTAATGCTATTATCGCTTACCACATACCACAGTAAAAAAAAGTATAATTTACATTTATTATTTTTCAGGTGCCTACTCTAAGTAATGAGTTGACTTGGGTAAGAATTTGGTTTCTCATTATAATATATATAAAACTGAAATCTATTATAGCAGCGAAAAGCGAGAAATATATTAAAATTATTATGGATAATAGAAATTTGCCGGTGGAACTACAAAAAGAAATAATTTATTATCATGAAAGTTATAGCTTAGCAAAAAAGAGTCTGTCGTGGACACAATTAGAACTAAAATATATTTTTTGTGGCAACACTGCTTTGTTTATCAACAACAAGTAGCTAATCTGTCATTGTGCTATGTTCCCAGATGTATTTCACTTATTTTTAATTAACTATCAATTATTAATGCTTTTGTACATATAAAAAATTAATAAAACAATAAGGAGTAGTGGTGTAAGCTGTGATATACCAAGTTTTCGTAAGATATTTGGCGGAATCTGAAGCGGAACAAATTTTGTCTCCGATTGACAATGTTTTCGAAAGAACTGCCGTCATGACAGGTATTTATCCGAGAAATGTATCTTTTAGTCAATGCCAGTCATTGTTTTTACTTTCTAATACTAAGTTTTATCGGTATAGTTTCAAGCCATTTTATTGTTTTATTTACTAATAGATTATTGAGGTTATGTTTTCTAGTTTGACAAATCGCGTGTACGTGTGAAAAATGTACATGGAATTAATATAATTGTCTTTATATTTTTTTCAAGGTCAATCTCACAATGCAGTTAGAGAAGTTATTAATGAAGGTAAAAAAAAATTAAGGATTTTTTTCTACACCTCGAGAAACACCAAAACAGTTGGCGGAAGCAAGAATTAGATGATTTTGATCTGTGTGCAATTAGACAAAATATTCAACACTGTAAAGAAACAGGCAAGTATTTTTTGTTAATGCTGTTATCGCATACCGCATACCACAGTAAAAAGTATAATTTACATTTATAATTTTTCAGGTGCCTGTTCTATGTAATACATTACCTACAATTTTAGGAGACTTGGGTTATAATGGGAGCCGTAAACGTCAAAGAAAGATTTTTACACTATTTAGATTTCATAAATAACAAATGTAAAACTGACACATCAGTTTTACTGGAAAAATCTATCACAGCACCGAAAAGGAATGCACGAATGATGTTATGTCACGTTTTTCTTTTTAATTAAAACCTAAATTTTAGCGTATTCTTTCATTTTCATTGTCATGTGGATAGTGATAGTGTTATGTACCTGCCGGCTTCATTAGTCAACTGTTCAAGTTTATTCGATTTTGCCCGTACCTTTCGAATGCGACATGTTATAGGTACTCTCCAACTTCTCATTAGTTTCCGACAGTAAGCAGCTCTTAGTCGCCTTCTTGTCGACTATAAACTGTCAGCATTAACAGGATTCGTTCATTATCATTCGTGTCAAATTTGATACAGGCATGCCAACCATCTAATGTTTGTGAATACCCTAGAATCTAGATGGTGGCCGCAAATGCGATTGCTGAACATTATTTATTGTGTATCGGGCTCAATCGGCAATCCCTGAGTGTAATTTAATTTATTTTTATCCACACTAATCCATACTAATATTATAAATGCAAAAGTAACTCTGTCTGTCTGTCTGTCTTGCTTTCCTGCTGAAACTACTGAACCGATTTAAATGAAATTTGGTACACAGATAGTTTCAAGCCTGAGAAAGGACATAGGCTACTTTTTATCCCGGTAGTATGTTCCCGCGGGATAATTTCCGACCTCCACGCGGGCGAAGCCACTGGCAAAAGCTAGTACTGAATAAGTTTTCATTATGTTATTACGATGGCACTCGCATCTTTTAGATAAAAGGTTATTTCAGCAAAATAATGCGCAATCTACTAAATACAATGAAAGTTAAAGCCTGTGTGCCTATCAAGTCTTGAAATTTTGTCTGTTGAGAACTCCCGGGATCTCTTGTTTGTTGATTAAAACACCAAGTATCTTATCACTTTTAGTCCTAGTATACAGGATGGCCATACCTGATAAACAGGCGAGGCGCCCTCATTTTTTCCAGAATCTTTTTTGCAGAGCTGTATATGCATTCATGTGTATGAGGTCAAGAAATTAAGTTTTTTTTTTAAATAAATAATAATAATAATAAGTTTTTATTTAAGAATAAAAAACATATTGACATAAATCACAATAGAAACGATGATAGCTACAAAAGTTATAAACTGTGTCGCAGCTATCAGCGCCCGTCTAAACATATGAAACACATTGTTCCAGACACATGACATGGGCTACAATTTGGCTCAGAATTTAAATTTAAGTATAAAAGAAAAATTACAAAAGAAAAACTAAATGTGTATATTTTGAGTAGTGGTGTAATGTGGAGTGGAAGTGTGAATGAGGGTATGTGCGTGTGTAGGTGTGTATGAGTAGGTGTGTGTGAGTGAGACCATGTGTAAGGGAGCATTGTCTAGGTAAGTTTCAAGTTTTCACAATTTCTTTAGTTTCATAGAGATATTATAGAGAATTCAACCATTCGGTCAATTTAACTTTTAAGTTCTTACGAGATAACCGGTAAATTTCGATGCTTTTGTTTACTTTATTATAGATCTTTGGGCTAATGAACCTAAAGTGTCTTCTCGCCACTGCTGCTCTACAAGGAATTATTTTTCAGACTCTATCAGAGAGGAGTTTCGCTGTACAATGGTTTTGTCGAAAGGTACGAGCTTCTGTTTTTTTAATACAGTCTGTAGTACGAAGAGCTGCCTCACCGTGAGAACTTTGCATAGAGAATAAAGATCGAGTGTCGGATAACGGATTGGTTTCTTAGAAAGGAACTTCAGCACGGCCCTTTGCGCCATTTCTAGTCGCAGCATGGTTGTTTTATGAGCACCGCCCCACGTGGTCACGCAATACCCAAGGACTGATTGAGCGAAAGCAAGGTATACAGTTATCAGGCATTTGAAGTCAGCAACCGCCCTAAGCTTTTTAAAATGTAAATCAATCTTCGCACTCGCGTCACCGAAGAGTTGATCTGCTTATTCCAATTTAAATGTTGGTCAATGATTACTCCGAGATAGCGTGTGTTGTCGGTTGAGTCGATGGGTGTACAGTTACACTTGGAAAAGTCGTTGAGTGAGCACTCATGAGTTTTAATTTTCAAGGAAATGGGGGGCTGACTTAAAATGCCTGGGGTAAAGGCAATAAATTTAGTCTTGCTTATGTTGAGTGTGAGGAGGTTTGTATTCAACCATTTCTTGACCGTACTGACGGCCATCTCCGCTTTAGAGGAAGTTTCACGCCAATCTTTACCGTGAATTACAAGAGCTGTGTCATCTGCGTATGTTACTACTTTACAGTTAGGAGAAGATAATTAGCACAGCTCGTTCACGTAAACGAGGAAGAGTGTTGGTCCAAGAACATTTCCCTGAGGAACGCCAAAAACAACATTCTCTACTTTACTCGTGTAGCTATCTATTTTAACTACCTGGTGGCGGTCTTTCAGGTAGCTACGGAAAATGTCGTGAG